>BSUD01000003.1:140945500-141047104 GCA_033239045.1 Fagopyrum esculentum
CCCCCCCCCACCTGTTTCAAGGCGATGGAATCATTAAAAGTCAAGCTTAACATTAACTCATACAGCTTGCGTTGTTTATCATCCTAGGAACTTGGTAGAGACATTGTTCCGCTCGATTCAACTTGGTTAGGTTTTCCTCTTAAACCTACGTCGTTGGATCTCTAGTCACGTAGGTGGGGTTGTCCTTCAAGCATCCTCTTTCTTAAGAGGCTTTAAACTCATTTCTCTTGATGATTTTAAAACTTGATCTTGTGACAGCCCTTTAGTGAATGGATCCACTAGGTTGTCAGGCGATTTGATATAGTCTATCGAGACTATACCTGCTGTGATCAGTTTTCTAATGGACTTATGTTGTCGTCTAATATGACGTGACTTTTCATTGTATAAAACGCTCAGTGTTCAAACTATAACCGATTAACTATCACAATGTACACATAATGTCGGCATTGGATTTTCCCACATCGGAATATCTTCCAAAAAGTTCCAAAGCCACTCAACTTCTTCCGCTGCTTTGTCTAACACAATGAACTCAAACTCTATTGTGGATCTGGCCAATAGCGTTTGTTTGAAAGATTTCCAAGACACTACTACACCACCAAGTGTAAATACAGATCCACTTGTGGATTTTGAGTTTCTAGAGTCAGATATTCAAGTTTGTGTCAATGTATCCTTCT
Organism: Fagopyrum esculentum; assembly: GCA_033239045.1. Taxonomy (NCBI): domain Eukaryota; kingdom Viridiplantae; phylum Streptophyta; class Magnoliopsida; order Caryophyllales; family Polygonaceae; genus Fagopyrum; species Fagopyrum esculentum. Next base: position 140,946,175 of record BSUD01000003.1, read on the forward strand.
AGAATTGTTGGATATTTACCATAGTACAACCCATAAGTTTGAGTATTATGTAGGTAGTTTAATACTCTTTTTATTCCATTTCAATATTTATTTTCTAGGTTACTTGTATAGCGACTTAGTACATTGAGTGAGTGCGCCAAGGTTGGGAGGGCGTGTACAATTGGTTAAGTACATAAGACTCCCAATTACATGTGCATACTCCAGTTGTGACACTACGTCCCCCATATTTTTGGTCGGGTGGAGTTGATGATCCACTAGACTTTTTGTGGTTCCACTTGACTAGTTCTTTAACCTCTCAAGTATCTTTTTAGCATAATGAGCTTGGGACATGATAATTTATTTGAGTGTCTAGTGATTTTAATTTCCAAAATAACACTTTTTTAATCCCATATCTTTCATGTCAAATTGATCTCTAAGTAAATTATTAGTTCGGTTGATCATGTCTTTGTTGCTTTCAATGATAAGCATATCATCTACATATAAACACAACAAGACATATCCCGTAGGAGTAGTCTTGATATATAACATTTGTCACATCCATCGATACTAAAGTCATTTGACATCTTTACGTTGTCAAAATTTTCATGCCACTATTTAAGAACTTGTTTGAGTCAATAAAGGAAATTTACAAGTGTGCATACTTTGTGTTCTTGTCCAGACACAACATACCCTTCAGGTTGCTTTATGTAAATCTTCTCTTCTAACTCTCCGTTTAGAAAGGCAATTTGTTACATCCATTTGATGGATTTCTAGGTTTTTTAATGCCGTCATTGCTATTAGCATTCTTATATAAGTTATTCTCGTCACTGGAGAATAGGTGTCAAAGAAATTGAACCCTTTTTTTTGTCGGAATCCTTGCACAACAAGCCTAGCCTTGTACTTCTCTATTGAGTCATCGGTTTCCAACATAGTTTTTAAAATTCATTTGCACCCAAGTGCTTTGCACCCTTGTGGTAAGTTGACTAACTCACATGTATGATTTTGTATAATGCAAACTATCTCACTTTTGACCGCTTCCTTCCATGAAGGTACATCAGGTGTAGACATTTTCTTTATAACTTCTAGGTTCTTTCTCCATGAGAAAGGTCGTGATGAAGTCATCCCAAAACGATTTTTCTGATCGATTTCTTTTGCTTCTTCGAGGTTCTTCCTCTACTATTTCATTCCCAAAAGTGTCTGCCTCTCTTTGTTCATGAGTTCGTTTCGGATTTTCTCAATCCTTACACGGAAACACGTTTTCAAAGAAGGATGCATTTCTTGATTCCATTATTGTATTGACATATATGTGTGGTATTCCTTGCCTCTAATATCACTTCGGATTATTTTTATGGTTTTACTAAGTTGGTTTTCAATTCCAACTTGCATTCCTTGAATTTTTTCAATACCTCATCCTTGCTTCTTAGCAAGTGGACATATCAATATCTTGTATAATCGTCAATAAAGTTGACGAAGTAATTTTTACCACCTCTAGTTTGTATAAACTTCAAATCACACAAATCCGTGTGAATAAGCCTAGAGGTTCGGTTGTTCTCTCAACGTGTGGAGATAGCGTTTTTGTGAGCTTTACCTCCACGCAGACTTCACGTTTGTCTCTGTTTAAATTCCATTTTGGAATTAGGTTTAAATTCATTAGTCTTTGTAAAGACTTATAATTTGCATGTCCTAAATATTCATACCAAATATTGAAAGACTCGACAACATAAACAACATGAGTTTTATCAATTGAAACATCAGTTACAATTTTTGGGATGATTATTCATTTTGAACAATCCATCCTTTACATATCCCTTGCTTATGTAAATCCCATTCTCCATGAGAGTTAGCTTATCACAACCTAGCTTCATGTAGAACCCGTTCTTGCTAAGTAGAGTTCCGGAAATCAAGTTCTTCCGGATGTATGGCACGTGCATGACGTTGGTGAGAGTCAACTCTTTCTCATACGTCATCTTCAAAACTATCTTGCCGTGACCTTTGACCTTTGATTTGGACGAGTTCCCCATAAACAGATGCTCGTCCTATTTATTCTTCTAATAGGTGGTGAACATCCCCTTGTCAAAACAGATGTGGCGGGTAGCACCAGTATCATATCACCACTCCATCGTTTTGCTCCCGACCATGTTTACTTCAGATGTCACGACACACAAATCAACATTTGTTAGCCCGTCTTCATCTATGTGGGTCTTTGTCTTGCCCTTTCCTTTGCGTGAATCACCCTTGCTCCGGCATTCGTCGGACTTGTGACCCATCTTGCCAGAATTGTGACATTTGTCTACGAACTTCTTCTCCGTTGGTTGCTTGTTGGGGACCTTGGGTTGAAACTTCCATTTCTTGTCCTTTTGTTCATTCAGATGAGCTTTCTTTGACTTTTCCTCATCAGTGTTGCGGTTGATTGATTCAATCCACTAGTTGACCATAAAAACTTCCACAATCATTTATTTCGCTTGTGCAAAAGGTAACTCTTGAAATCCTTCCAAGATGGAGGGAGCTTCCCGATGAATGTTGCTACCTGGATTCGAAGCTGCGTGTCAGACCCACTGTATCAAGTGTACATAAAGGTTAGTACTTCCACATGTTTAAGAAGTACCATTGTATTCCACGTGGTTAAGAAGTACCCCTTTGCACAAACAATCACCATCCATATTAGCTTGGAGTAGTACCCCTGTATTCTCGGGTTTATCCTCGGTCACATATATGTCCAGCTTTAACGCGGTTAAGAAGAATAGCATCTTTTGTTGCCATGTTTTGAAGTTTATTCCATCGAACTTATCTGCAGCAGTCATACGCTCAAAGAGCCGGGCATTGATATTGTCTAAGGAACATGTCCATGAACAAACTGTAAACCGTTTTGAACCAATGATAGACTTCTCCCAAACTGAAGTTGGGGCGTCTATTCACCGCTTCTTTCACCCGCAACAACAATCAAGACTAGCACGAGACTTCCATTTCCATCTCCAAGAGTGTTTAGACCATCCACAATGTATTTAGTCATTTTTGTTACATGAAAACAACCACGGTCAATATGTATTTCAATTTTTTTGTACAAAAATTAAAATTCAAAACCGATATAACAATTTGTATATAAGTCCGTACAAGAACAAACTTGTTTTCGATTTAAGATTAAATCGAATGCTTTTTTAACACAAAACCGATTTTGGTAATTAAAAAAAATACGAAGGCAAAAAAATTTCTAGAAAAAAACGATTTATTTATAAATTAAATAACCGATTTTTTAAAAAAAAATGCAAAAAAAACCCGATTTTGGTTTAAAATGGTAAAAAACTGATTGAAATTATAAAATTTTCAAATAAACCGATTTACAAAAATAAAAGAAAATCGGTTTTTTAAAAAAATATAATTCGAATGATAAAGAACTTTATAAACCGAGATGAAGTTTCCGGTTTTAGGTGTTCTTGCACGGAAATGTTAGTTTTCCGGGAAAAATATTCCGGCACCGAATCTGCAACATTCAAAGAACGGTTAGTGCACAATAATTTAACAAAATTATATATTTTGTTGTTAGAATTAAGATTGTAGGAACATGTAATACAAATTAAACTGAATGAGCACAATAAATTGAGACCGGAAAAACTATACCGATAAAAGATCTGAGTTGAGCAGAGTCGAGAACGGATCTCTCACCTTAATTCTAAAAACACCCCATATTATGACAGTTATCAGTGTTCAAGAATCCCAAGATAAAGTTGTTTATTGAATCCGACCTGCGTAATTTGTCGGAAGCTTACGAACCGGCTGGGTGTAGTACTCTCGAGAAAACAAAAGAATGAAAGAGAGGAGGAGATGATGATTCTGGATGTGAAAAATGAGAGAAGGAGATAGTGTCCCTTTATATAGGGGAAGAGGGGATCCGAGGGAGCTTAATGCGAATATTTGCAATGAATTTGCAATATTCTACAACTAAATCCCGCTGGATTGAAGAGTTGGGTCGTCCAAACCCAACATACCTCAGCCCAGCTCGAGCACGAGCATGGTGCGTGTGTGTTTGCTTGTTTGCCTACGTTGTTTCCCCATTGAAAATGAGTAGTGACCCAGTGTCACATCCTTTAGTGCGTTTCTCCTCTATATATCACGTATGATGTCTCCCAATATAGTGGGATATCCATGTTTTTTACTATTTTTCAAGTTTTTGCCTTGCAAACAACCAATTTCAGGTCTTCATTTCTCATTTAAACGAAAATCAAATTTAACGTATGAATATACCACGAGCAAGAGCTCTTGTAGAAAGTCAAAGCTCCCACTTTCCGGTATTGACATTGGCCGAAGTCCACCGGAAATATGCCCAGTGTCGGGCGCACCATGTATTAAATACATATATTTTCATAAAATTTAGTTCCAATAATGTACTTGTTTTGCACTTTGTTAGTTGCATATAATTTAGTGTGTTCCTAGTAATTTTTTTGACGTGTATACATCATCTGAAAATAAATCACCTTATATAATATAAATTATGAAACTAAGTGACATTATCAGTATCTAGTAAAATATTAGATTACTTAACAAAATATCTTTAATAAATAATAAAAAAATGTTATTTTTCAAATAATTTTAATAGGTTATCATTTGTAAAGTTAATTTTTGAGATTTTATTTGATATATTCACCTTATTCATGATTTATATTTGGGAGAATTTGACATACTAGGCTTTTTTGAGTTTTTGTTTAAGAAAGTGTACCCCAAATTTTTTACCACTTTCATTTAATAGTAGGTAAAAATTATTAACCCTTCTATTTAGAAAGAAATAATAAATGATGTTTGTTATTTGTTATATAAGTATAAGTTTTAAATTTTAATTACTGAATTTGTTTTCTTTTATTATTTTTCTTGCCTTTTTTTTATTTATTTATTTATTTTTTTATTTTCTGGAATGAATTTCTCATACCGGAATTTCTCATACCAGAATTTTCATACCAGAAATTTTCATACCAGAAATTTCATACCAGAATTTCTCATACCATAAACTATTTTCATACCAGAATTTCTCATACCATAATTTTACATACCAGAATTTACATACCAGAATTTTATATACCAGAATTACATACCAAAAATTTACATACTAGAATTTTATAATACCAGAATTTCATCATACCAGAATTTTTCATCATACCAGAACTTTTCATAATACCAGAATTTTTCATAATACCAGAATATTTCATAATACCATAATTTTTCATCATACCAGAATTTCATACTACCACAATTTTTCATCATACCATACTAGAAATTGGATTACAGTCGTTGACAATAGAAAAACCAAAATGTAAGGATACCAAACCGACAATAGAAAAACTGAAATGTAAGGATACCAAAGTGTATGCTAAATGAAGTAGCTGTAATGCTAAAAGCATTTTTCTACAAAAACAAAGAAGTCACTGTCTTCAAATGCCTGGTAATGAAAAATGTCAAGAGGAGGCCTACTAGTGCGAATACCAGAACTGAAAACAAATAATAAGAAAAAAGTGTTTTTAGTTGTTATGTATCCCTAATTACTGAATTTGTTTTTTTTAATTTTTTTTAAATTATTTTTTTTTATTTTCTGGAATGAATTTATGGCATGAAAATTTTCATACCAAAATTTCATAATACCAGAATTTTTCAACATACCATAATTTCATAATACCATAATTTTTCATCATACCAGAATTTCATATTACCAAGATTTCATCATACTAGAATTTCATAATACCAGAATTTTTCATCGTACCACAATTTTTCATCATACCAGAATTTCTTAATACTATAATTTCTCAATCATACCAGAAATTTTCATCATACCAGAATTTCATAACACCAAAATTTTTCATAATACCAGAATTTTTCATTATACTAGAAGTTTATAATACCAGAATTTCATAATACCATTACACTATAACTATACTCATTTGTGGGTATCCAAATGTTGGTAAGAGCTCTAGTATCCTTGATCGGCCTTTTGAAGAGTGTGGTAGTGAGAACAACAAATTATACACAAATATAGATCGATCGAAAAGTAGGAACAAATATAAAGAAGAGATGATACTGTGTGTATCACATATAAAATCAAAAGCCCTTGCAACTAATAACTCTCACTGTCACTTGTATATGATGTTACGATTTACAACTAGCTGATTTGGATATGCTCAAAAATATATCATATCTGCAATTGAGTACTCTAAAAAGAATCTTGATCAATCTAAATCATTCTAGTGCATTACCTTCCAACAGGGTATACATTGATGGAATTTCCTAAAAACTTGGTGTTTAACTTTGATGTTATATTGTATATGAAGTGTTCATTTTCAGCATGCCCAACACTTATTGGAGGAGGATGACTGACCTGAAATCAAGCCAAACAGACAAATAACCATCTCACAGTTAGGAAAGAAAAGTTGCATCTAACATATAAATTGAGTTCAATAAAATGGAAAAGTATGAAGTATGTCAATCATCAGCCACCTTGAAATGAAATAAGCAACAGGAAAACTTAGTGCAAGATTTTGAAGATGGAATCAGTAAACTCCCATATGACATCCTACACTAGATCCTCTCACTTCCCCAGATCTCAATTCCAGATCTCAATCCCAGATCGGCCTTTTTGGAAGGCTTGGCGTCACCTGTGGAAATCAATCCCAGATCTCGACTTCACTATCATCACGCCGCTAACCACCGCAACTATGGCCTTAAAAGACGGAAACAACCACCGGAAACGACTCGTCGCCATCCCAACCTCCAATGTCGCCAACTTCCTCTCGGATGTTCTTGCTCTTAGGGCTAACGTCAGGGTGGTTCGCCTCAACGCTCACCTCACCTTCACAAACCTCAACCGCCTCATACGCCCTGCCCTAATCAATCCCTTCTAGATCTAGTTGGAGTGTGGTGAGAAGGAAGGTGGGAAGAGAAGACAGAGAAGAAGAACGGTTGTGGTAAGAAAGAGCGAAGGAGAGAGATGCGAAGTGAGAAGCGGCATTAGGGTTTAGTTGAACGGTAAAAATATAATCGGGGTACATTTACTAAATGAAAAACCACTAAAAGCCTACTTAGTATTCATAAATTAAAAAAAGCCTAGTTACCTAATTAACCCATTATTTTTTCTTAATTTTTTATAGTATAGTTAGGTTTTATTGTTTATGAAATAATTAATTTGTATATGTTTTATTGATTTTTTTAAATCAATTAAAATATCAAAAGTATTTCATCAAAAACAAATAACAAAAGATATTTTGGGATTGTATTTGAAAATATAGGTGTGTGTTGAAAAATAATTTAGTTATCTAATTAAATGTTTTACAGATAAATAACTAAGATCAATACAAAAGACATTTTAATTATCTAAAATAAGATTTTCCCTATATAAATTATTAGCGATGATTTAATTTGATTAAAATACTATATAAGTTCTTTTTCAAAAAAAAAAAAGAATTCAAAAGATCAAATATTAAAATTAAGCATAAAAAAGATAGTTCTCCCGTAAAATCATAGTATTAAAAATAAAATCACCAAAGATGTATCGTGTTTTAGAAGAAATATCAGTGATCCAATTTAATACATATTTGCTTGTTCATAAAGACTATCAACTTTATTTTGTTTAAAATATTATATAAACAAGATTCACTTTAGTAAAAAAAAATAATTAGATTAGCGTTAAAACACTTGGACCGACAAGTATATTTATATGAACTAAAATTTTATAATAAAATTTAATTTATCCTTTTTTATTGATAACAAAGTAATCATGATATCTAAAATAGATTGTTGATGTAAATTATTCTATAAATAGTAAAACTAGTTTTATACTTATATATAAATATTAAAAATAAGAATTAAAAAGATGGTTTTCCCGTAAAATCATAAGTATCCATATCTATTATCTATTATACTTACTAAAACAGAGCACAAGTTGATAACGTGGCGCGCTGTGGATGCAAGATTTTTGATATTGAGCTCCTCACAATTAAAGCCAATAAATCTTGATTTTTAAATATTTTTCTAGGCCAAAAAATCTTTTATTATTAAATTAACAATTTTATAGGAACAAATTCACGTTAATCGAACGAATATTTTCTTTGAACAATTATTTTATAATAAAATTTTGAATAATAAAAAAAATAATCGAATTAGCTTAACAATCAAATCACCTTAACAACCAAATCATTTTTTTAATAAATAAATATTTATAAAAATATATTAAAAGATATTGTGATTTTGATTTCCCTTTTAATTATATTTTCAGTTAGGATTTTTATTCGCCGGATTTTTTTTCGAACGTTCCATCAGATTTTTCCATGGTTCGCTTAGAGCTTTTACGTTTTACAAATTTGTCGAACAAAATTTAGTTTTTTGGAACTACAACTTTACGTTATGTGCGAGTTTTAATTAAATTGATTTCGAATTGAATTTTATTTTCGAAACGTTCCATCAGATTTTAAGCGAACAAATATTTTTTTGATAAAATCCATCAAAATTTACACTGTTTTTTTTTTTTGAAAAATACCTATAAATATATAATAAATTTTTACATGATTCCATTGGATTTTTTTGATAGTTTTTTAAATAAAAAACTTCCATTTAATCAACAAAATTGATTTCCATTTTAACGGTAAATTGATTTCCATTGTTGTTATATCTTTTTATTATGGCTTTTAATTAAATTGGTTTCGATTTCATTTCCATTTTAGTTATATTTTCTGTTAGGATATTTATTCGAACGGATTTTTTTTCGAACGTTCCATGTGATTTTTTTCATGGTTCCCTTAGAACTTTTTACGTTTTACAAATTTGTCGAACAAAATTTATTTTTTTGGAACTAAAAATTTTACGTTATGGGCGAGTCTATATCTACTACTAGAGCAGTACACATGACAGTTTACGTGGTGCGTTGTGAGAGTAGTATTTCGAAATGGAGCTCCCACAATTTTTTTTGAAATTGTATAATTAACAATCATTTTTCTATTGTTTCATCAGGGATTTGATTTTTAACCGTAACCCCGTGTATCATATCTATTTTCAAGTTATTAAAAAAAATTGACGTGTACACCTTTTTTTTTATGTTAATTTTATTTATTTGTTGATTTTCTTCCACTCATCAACAATCAGTTATTTTTAGATAATAGTTATCGGACTTTGAAGTTAATTTTGAATTAAATTAAATTTTTGTTAATTTTTTTATCTTGTAGATATAGACCACGTTATATTAATTAAATTTTTGTTTAATTATGTTAAGTTTATTAGCTTGTAGATCACATAAATCTTTTGTAATTTTAATAATTAAAAATAAAATTAACTAATTAACTAATAGATTTATAGTCCAAAAAATTATTAATTAAAATAAAAATTTTAAAAAACCAAAAAGCATTATAATCCCAAAAAAAACAAAAGAGTTGTTAAATACAAAAAAAATTGTAAAATCAAATTGTTAGCCATTAACCAAAAAAAAATCCCTTAACTCATTACATAATCGGAAAAAAAGAAAAATAATGTTATATATATATATAATAATATTATTATTATTCTATTAAGTATGTCCATAGTATAATCTCATTTAGTAAATTTATCCTTAATAAAGTAATATTGGTAAGTCGATTAGATTAGAGAAGTATACAAAACAAAAGCACGTAAAAAAACCTATTTCACAATATTCTTTCTTATTTTTTTCAAAACCCGCACAAGGTGCGGGTATTATACTAGTATACTACTAAAATAGAGCCCTCTTAGTCAACATGTCAACCCCTTAACCATGCCACCTAGGACTTTTTGTCAAATATTTACAATTTTGCCACATTTTAATTACAATTATGTTATTATTCAATGAATGTTTTAAGTTAAAATTAAAATATTTTCCATCTCATTATGCCAATTCAACAAAAATGATTCCATCTCATCATTTTCAATATCTTACGGTTATAAAAATCATTTGAAAAAAATATCATACCATCTAACCGAATATAGAGATTTCAATGGATTTTGTTTGGATTCTAGATTTTACAAAATAAATCCGAACTAACATTTAAATCTTATAGGTTACACTATGAGATATAACAATATTTTATGTAAAATATTTGTATTATCATTAATAAAGATTTTATAATCGTTTTATTAAATCATTTTTTTTAAAAAATAATCGATTTTAAAAAACGATTTTTAAAAAAAAAACTTTAATTTTTTATTTATAGGTAATAATATTAAAAAATATAATAGAAATTTTTTACGTAATTTTTTTTATTTAACACTTTGACAATTATTATAAATTTAATAATTAATATTTTTGTTATATGATCTAATCAGATTGATATTAATATATTCTTCTTAATATTTAGCGCTTTTTTAAAAAAAATTATAATTTGTTTAGATAATAATTTTTCAATTAATAATAATAATTATTTTCTTATGATTTATTCAAACTCAATCCCGCACAAGGTGCAGGTATTAGACTAATTATAAACAAAATCACCAAAGATACGTCGTGTTTTAAAATAAATATCAAGTACCCTTTAGGTATTGTCTTTTTCTCTTGGTATTCATAAGTTTTAAAAATTTCTATTCGTGCCCTCAAACTTATATAAACATTTCTTCCCTTACCATATTTAATTTTTGTATTGGTTTATACAACATTATGTTAAAAATTAATAAAAGAAAAAGAAAACTATAAGATTCATTTGTTTTTTATAAATTAAACAAAACAAATAAAAATATGGGTTTTTACTCTTGATGTCCCAAAGTTTGGACTTTGCCTCTTGGTATCCACTAAGTTTTAAAAATTCTCTTGATACCCTTATTGTTCTATTTTTTTTTTGATAAACAGAGCCAAATCTTTCATTACTCAATAGAAACATCGTCAAACAGAATGGAGTTCAAATTAAAAGGAACATAACATAAATTAGAGGTAAACAAAGTCTCTGGAGGTTTGAGTTTGGCTAGGTGGTGAGCTGCTTGATTACCCTTCCTACTAACATGAGACCACTGGATTGCCGAGAACTCCTCTGCCCGCCTGAGGATTGATCCAACAATTCTGCCCATCAAACCCCTCTACACCTTCTTTGTTTGAAGACAAATGAGTAGCGACTAGACAATCGGATTCAACAATGAGGTGCGTGATTTCCTGTGCAGCCGCGCATTCAACCGCCCATAGGATTGCTTCTGCTTCCGCTATCGCCGGGGAGGAACCAATATGAATTTGCTTGGCTCCTAAGAAACATACAATGTATGCTCGTCCCTCCCAATAATGCCAATGCCACACTCATTGTCCGTACTGGATGCGTCGCAATTCAGCTTTATAAATCCTATTGGTGGGCGTTTCCACCGGGAGCTTGGATGTCGAGTCACCGTCGAGACACCTGATTTTTTAGACTTTCCTATCTGCCTCCAATCATACATCAGTTTCATTTGATTAGTGACTACATCAGAGGGTAGCCGTTCAACTCCTTGAAAGACAAACTGGTTTCTTGCACTCCAGATCCCATACACTATTGCAGCCCAGTTCTCCATTTTAGTCTGATCAGAAAGCTCGAGCACGGCTTCCATATTGTCCAAGAAAGTCCGGCAGCGTAAGTCCTTCATATATAGCTCAGGTGCAAGCTTCCATACTTGCCGGGCCTTTGGACATGAAAAGAGTGCATGTTCAGTCGTCTCCACACTCCCACAAGAATGACACCACAAATCATCAATACATCGCCTGAGTAGGAGGTTATATTTGCAGTGAAGGAGTTGCCTAGCACATCTCCACATGAGATCCTTAATTCTCGGGGAAATATTCATTCGTCAAAGTTTGCGTCATACCTTAGCTGAGAGACTATCAGAACTCATACTTCCCTCGTTTCTTTCATTCCTCTTGTTATCCATGATTAAATGATAGCATGACCGCACCGTAAAGATTCCATTCTTTTCATAAAACCATGTGAGTTCATCATTCATACCTGGATCAACTAAGTGGATCCGGAGAATCAGGCCAGCGTCCTCTGCACAGTACATTTGTCGGATAACTTCCTCGCGCCATGTATTACTGTTCAAATCTATTAGATCAGACACCCTGGATGCGTTTCCCAGATCCGTAGGCTGCGAAATTGCTCTAAATAGGGTTGGTCTTGGTATCCATCGATCATCCACTATCGAGATATTTGTGCCGTTACCGACTGTCCAATACACACCAGCCATCAGATACTCGTGCCCCCTCATGATGCTTCGCCATGCGTAGCTCGGGTTGAAACCCACCGTTGCATGCATGAAGGAGGTAGACGGGAAATAGCGGCCTTTAAGTAACCTAGCAAGTAACGAATTCGGGTTCTGAATCAATCTCCACCCTTGTCGAGCCAAAAGAGCTAAGTTGAAAGCTTCAAGATCGCGAAATCCCATCCCTCCCTTGTCCTTAGGTTGGCATAGCCGGCTCCATTTCATCCAATGGATAGATTTATGCTCTCCGTTGCCCCACCAAAATTTGCACAACATCTATTCAATATCCCTACAAAGGTCCGCTAAGAGGTAGTAACACGACATAGTATACATCGGGATTGCTTGAAGAACTGATTTAATAAGCACCTCTTTTCCCGCTTTAGATAAAAGATGACTCTTCCATGATTTCAGCTTGTTCCACACTTGTTCTTTCACATGGGCAAATATTGTCTTTTTTGACCTTCCAATCATGGTGGGAAGTCCAAGGTAGCGTTCATGCTTGTCAACTTCAACGACCTCAAGGATACTTTGGATTTTGTCTCGTAAGGTCTCACTCACATTAGTGCTAAAAGATAGCTCGGACTTACCAAAGTTAACTTGTTGACCGGATGCTGCTTCGTAACACCAAAGAATATTCACAATTTCTTGGCTTTGTATACAAGAAGCTCTAGCAATTAACATGCTATCGTCCGCAAAAAATAGGTGAGTCACCGAGGGGGCTCGACGAGCAATACGGACACCTTTCCACTTCCCCGTTTCCTCACTACATCGAATGAGACCTGATAATGCGTCCGCACAGAACAAGAACAAATATGGCGAAAGCGGATCACCTTGCCTCAAACCCCGAGTCGGAGCAAACGCCATCGAAGGAACTCCCTTCACCAACACCGAAAAAGAGACGCTCTTTACGCATTTCATCACTAGCGCCGTCCACCTAGGGTCAAAACCGAACTTCCCCATGCACTCCTCTAGGAAATCCCACTCAACTCGGTCATATGCTTTGGCCATGTCGAGTTTCAAAGCTAGATACCCAGTTTTGCCATTGCACCTTTTCTTCATATAGTGGAAAATTTCCGCCGTCAAAAGGGCATTGTTTGTGATAAGTCTACCTGGAATGAAAGCGTTTTGATTCTCCGACACCATCCTGTCTAGACAAATCTTCATTCTGTTGGTCAGCACCTTAGAAATGATCTTATAAAGAACGTTGCACAAACTAATAGGACGCAAATCTTTCATTTTAGATGGTATAACGACTTTAGGAATGCGAGAAATAAACGTATGATTAAGTTTGTCCGGAAAAGAAGCACCGTGAAGGATGTCAAGGACAAAGCTTATAACATCCGGTCCGACAATATGCCAATGTTGTTGGAAAAAAAATGTTGACATACCGTCGGGTCCATGAGCTTTTGTGGGATGCATAGAAAAAGGGCAGAATTGTAACACCCCGAATCCGCGGGACTCGGGATGCTACGGGTTGGGACCTCACAATGGGTCCCGACCCTTAGCCTGACAACAATTTCACCGGATCTTTCAACATGGCACAAATAAAGGCAAAACCAAAATTCCTTTTAATGCAAATGATAAGAAACCCGAAGGAAAACAACAAAAGACTCCAGCCGATAAACAACACCAAAGATCAAAACGCCATACACACGGCATACCAACATAATAAACGAAGAATAAAACACAACCCGACTCCAACCAAAACCCACTCCTAAAATGTACGGAACCCCGGCTGCCCACTCTTCCGGATCTCTCGGCCGCTTTCCTAACCTACAAGGCAATCTACCACAATCGGTATAAAACCGTTAGCTCACATTCCAAGCATTAGAATTAAAGGGAAAGGCACAAAAACAAGTAAATCATCATAGTCACACGACATACTTAGAAGCACACAAATCCGGTTTATTATCTTTATTATTATTAAGTCATATCCCGTTCTAATTCAACTTCTTTTGTGACACGAGAAACCTCCAAAACTCGCCTCGGTCCCTTCTTCCGGCAACGGAACGGTCGGATGCCTCCGACCGTCTAACCAGCACGGGCCAGTCGCCGAGATCCCCCTAGCTCTCACGGGGAGCCAGGCAGTGATGTCACCGCCCGTTATCATACACTTGGGCCAAATAATATAAAGGTCGGTAATCCTATTTCCGGTTTAGTTGTTATAAACAGTAAAATAATAAACACACACCACCCAACACAAAATAATGCTAATACAAAGAATACAAGCTAAGTAAGTCCGGAGACTTACCTCGTCATCACACTCAACTCACAACACTCTCGCTTCCTTAGGGGAGGAAGACCATAACCTGCTCACAAGAAGATAACTATATCAAAACAACACTCTCACAATAGAAGTCTAAGACTTCTATACAAATGATCTACGCAAGACCATTTGACTCTCAATTCTAGGACCACATCCTAGAATCTCTCATGCTCACATCACACTCAACAAGCTAGAAGTCCTAAGACTTCTAAACCCTCGGATCTTGCAAGATCATAACTCACAATACCACTAGGATAACATACCTAGTCCAAACAAACTCAACGGGGACAACACCATGCTAGAATAAGCATATCCTAGCTCATAATCTCAACAACCATATAACCAGCACCTCAAGCCTCAGATACTCACAAGATCAACCAAACACTCAAAGTCTTACAACAATCGACAATCCTCAAAACTCACCTAAGATCCAAACCACTACTTGGTATTCACTCTAAGTTATGTTAGATTCATCCTAGCATGATACTAAAACTTAACATAACTAGATCGAGGGGAAAGAATACTCACACGACGTCAAAAGACGGAAGTCGTTCAACGGATGTCGACTTGGACTCGTTAGGCCTTTATCGGGGCGCTTCCGAACCTAGCACCAAACTAAACAAATTTAGCTTATAAGCTAAATTTGAACGGAATAAAGAACATATATAATATAAGGAAAACCCCACTTTTAAAACCCAAGTTAAAACCGTAAATATAATTCCGGGCAAATTGTATAACATCATAAACCCAAGGTAAAACTCGTTTTCAAAGCCAACGTTAAAATCCCGTAATTTAATCTTTGAGTCATAACCCGGAATCAATCCAACATGAGCATAATATATATGGTATGTATAAAAAGAATATAATTCAAGTAAATTCCAAATTTAAAACCCATAGAAATATTGTCAAGGGCAATTTATGAAATGCTAGAAACTTGTGTCATAAATTGTAAATAAATCTTTGGGCTATTTCCTGTAATTTATTCCAGCAGGGGTAATATTGCAAAATTCCAAAATTAGGGCCAAATATATAATTGCAAAACAGTGGGTAAAATCTGTAATTACATAGAAAATGGGTGGGGCCCGATTTTAAATTAGGGCAAAGGTTATCTCTTCAACCTTATGTCATATGACGGAAAAGAGAGGAGAGGTGAAGCGCCGGCCTTCTGTAGCGGCGGGGAAGGGGCAGACAGCGCAAGGACCTGCGGCAAGGGCGAGGGCACTACAGGGCAGGCGGCGGCCGGGCAAGGGCGGGCTTCCCACTCCTGCGTCGTCCCTGGCGGCCAAAGTGGAGGTGGCGGTTTTATCAGCCCGGCCGAGCTCACTGGACCAAGGATGCTGCGCAGAGTTCTGCAAAGAAGAAAGAGACGAAGGAGGCGACAGCGCAGGGGAGGCTCCGATTGGGCAAGGCGCTGGCTTCCTCCAGGAGCCGACGGTGGTTGTTCCAGGGCGTAGGAGATCGAAGGCAGCTGCAGAGCTCTCCGGCGTCTGGTGGCACCAGTAGCAGCGAGGGTATAGCTTCGGTGAGATTTGCACCTGGACGACGAACAGGGAGAGAAATAGGGTGCAAGGGAAGTTGTTGGTGTGGGTACAACCGACGGCGGGGCTCAATCGACGGACGGAAACGGCGGTGAGGGCAAGGGAAGGAGAAGGCGGAGGAGACGCCGGTCCTTCTCGGTGGTAGACGGCCCCAATAGGCTTCCTCAGGTGGGGCAGTGAGGGTGGAGCTCCCCTTTGTTGGTGCTCCGGTTGGCTCCGGTGGCAGCAGGCGAGGCAATGCGGATGGAGGCTCTGTGTTTCCTGGTTGAAGAAACAGAGGAGATTGAGATGGGGGGAAAGAAGAGTAGAGGAGAGGAATGTGTGGGGGTTCTTGAGATGAGCAGAGGAGAGGTATGCGTGGGGTTCCTGAGGTGAGCAGTGGAGAGGAACGTCAGTGAGGAGAACAAGGAGTCGGGCTATGGTCATCAATAGAGTTGTAGGTAGAGGCGCAGAGAGTAGCCTGGGCGGGGAGAGGCAAATCACAAGGCTCCGAGACAAGCAGGGCAAGAAAAGAAAGAAGGTAAAGGATAAAAAATAAAAAATAAAAATAGGAAGAAAAATAGAAATGAACTCGATTGAAATACTCGGATCGGGATTTCCGAATTGGAAAACTTTCCGAACTATTCTGAAACAATTTATGGAAAATATATGATCAAGCATATATTAATATACTCGTAAAATTTTAATTTACAGCTGAAAATACTCGTAAAAATCTTTAAACTATCAAAGTATCGATAAAAACCGGGGAAAAAAATATCGCAAACGTGGCTAAAAATTGGGGCGTTACATCAGATCCCCCTAAAAACAAGTTTCGTCCCGAAACTTGTCACACACCGAACATCTCGATCCCTCAAGGCCGAGGTATGAATTCTCCCTCTAAGAAGGTTAAAACCTTCTAATCTATATACACAAATTACTCAAACTACCACTGCAAGATATATTAGATAATATAGCACATTCCCGCACACGGCACAAACTACACATAATATCACACATACACATAACTCAACCAAGGGAAGAAGTAGGTCTAACCCTTGATTCTATCGATGCTACTAGTTCAGCGTAAAACTCAATTAAAGATATTATCCTCCTCTTCTAGTTTGACTCATCATTTCCCCGTCTGCCACTAGACCATTGTGACTGACCATCCGTCCCGAGTCGTGTATCTACTCCCTTGACTGATACACAGGAAACACCGGGTGAACATCCTCTACTCTCGGCGGTAACACCCACTTGTAAGTCACTTCTCCAACTCGCGCTAACATCTCAAAAAGGTCCGATATATTGTAAATTCAAGTTCCTTCTCGGGTCTTCCTCAATACAACACCATCGAAGATCGAACTTCCTATTTACACCGTTGGCTTTGGTTCTTGTCAAACCGAACTTTGATGTTACATTTCCTCAATGCTTGTTGCAAGTTCCAAATAACGAAGGAATCACTTTATTCCATACTACTTCAATTCACAAAACACGTATACTATTATTTTTACATTGCTCCGAATACTCGATCAAGACCTTGTCTTGAAGAATCACTTGTACACTTCAAACCCATCATTCCTCAAAGCAAATCAAAACAGTTGTACCAATAAATCTCCTCTTTAACTCTCAAAACTCTATTATCTCTTCCTCCCATTCAATACTTCATCGTCATCCGTAGTAGGTTACCATAATTGACGTTATACAACTCCTCCCTTTCACAGATCTGGTAAAGCTCGGCACTTCTAAGATAACTTGTAGCTTCTTTCACATCCTTCGGGGGTTGTCATCTCGAGACTACTTGTCATACAACTTCTCTCTTCTTTCGAGGTAGATCAAAATACCTTATCCGGGCATCAGTAAGCCCATATGGAATAACTACAACTCTTAGTGACTTTGATTGGTCCAAAATGCCGTACTTGCACTATCTCAATCTCGAATTCTCAAACGGTGACAATCAAGTTCTTAACTTAATCTTATAAGAGACTACCAGCCCTTGCAACTGATCGAGTAGATCATCCATTCGTTGTAAGGGGTACTTGTCCTTCAATTTTTATCTTGCTCAACTGACTGTAGTCGATGTACAAACGGAGATAACCGTCTCTCTTTTTGCAAACTTGTGTTCTCCATAACAACTTCAAATCAAGAGTTCAAGATAATTTCTGGCGTTCTCCATGGCATTTCACTAATTCTAATGAAATCTTATCACTAAGTTCTTGCAATTGCTCCTTCACTTGCTTCCACAACTCATGTCTCTGCACAAGTGTTATTCTTTACGGTGCCTTTGACACCGGAAATAAATCAAGCTCGACCTTAGTGGAAAATTCACATTTTGACGTATTGGAATATGTGATATCTCAAGTTTCATCTTTTCTCTTCCCGTCACATATCATAATAACCGCCACAATCCTGTTTTATCACTTTACAAGTGTTCATGACACAATTAATCTACCTCGATCTATTGAGGTGCCATCTTTAAGACTCGTGTATTGTTCCATCTTCAGCCATGACCGTCTCTGTTCTCTTTCAAGGGTCCTTCTTTTCTTGAATCCGTACTGCTCCATCCTTTTTCACCTTGAAGGCCTGGTCGTAATAACCTTTTAAGAACCCATACTTATGTGTCGCCATAAGCGCCTTAACTATAGGGCATAACCACGTCTTATAACAAATCGATCTTATCTTCTTCGCTTTCCCGGTCATCCCAACATGTTGGGGGAGTTCTTCGTATTCCACCTAAGCTTGCATCATTCCTTCGAGTAGGTGTAGAACTACTTCATTTCCTTATGTAACGTCAATCCGACCGCAGAGGTTCTAACCTCAATCTTTCATATACTTCTTGTACATCTCATGTCAACATCAAACTTCAAGACTTCGGTCTTCTCTTACTCTGGTTGGTCACCTTATGCTTCTCTCGGTATCCCATAAAGAACTTCACAATCGTGCCAGTATGCCCTGTGAAAAATGCTAAAACAATTTCCCTATCCAACACCACTAAAATATCCAACTCATTACTTCTCAAGTGCCAACGTTATAAGCTCTAAGCTTGCAGCGTTGCCCTAATCTAGTTCCTCCCTTTCACGCCATAGCCCCCATGGCTCTTCCGTGTGAGTCTGAATCATTTGACTCAGCTTTTGCTTGCGAAAACATACCATTCATTTCATACCCTACATCCTCTATATACTCCCGTTTACATACCATCTTCATGACACCTTACCTTCTTCTGGATCTACTAGTTCCCCTTACCATGATCAAAACCTTAAAACTTCTAATACGGGTCGTTCTCCCAAATTTCATTCTCATGACCTAAGAAGGTCGCAAAGGATTATCTCTATCCTCCCTTAAAAGTTCTGTAACAGCTACTTGCTTGAACTCAATCAACATATGTGATTTAAGACAAATGCGTTTCCACTGACGTACTCTCTTCCCATTGACTTTGATTCACCGCGAATACTTTAAGTTGTTGTTGTCGATCCTCTATATACAATTAATCTTGTTTATTCATCCCTTTTTCACTCACCTATAGACAACTCTCACTTGTGCGTTCTCAGTTGTCACCGATTAACTTATAACTAACCTTCTCCAATGTCAATGACTTACCATTCTTCTTAACCTCCATGTTAGCATACTCCTGAAGGCCTTCCTCTCAGGTTACTTTGTCTTAATCTTCGCTTGCTCATTTCACCCTTCACACCCTCCCTTAACTCTTTCTACGTTCCACGGTTCCTTCCACTTCTCTAAGATTACTATATCTTCTTTGCCTTGTTGTTTCATATAACTCCCTTTCATAGACTTAACCATTCTTCCTTGATGTCTTTCAAGCGCACCCTCCCAAATATTATAGCACTAGCTAGCATCCACTTGCGTTCCTCTTGGTTGATATCTTAAGTCTCTCGATCAAAGCTCTTCGTTTCGTCTTTCATCTTCTTGGGATCATCATTTATACACACTTCCTCCTTTTTGGCGTTTCTTAGTCTTATCGTCATAACGGAAATCGGTCAACTCCACGTGAATCCTCACCATGCCCTTCTTCTCATAACTCTAGTAATGTTAACACTTCACTTATTGGTACCTCGTAAGCTTAACTTACGGTATCTTAAATCTTTAGCAAATGGTTCGATCACTCTTCCCATCTTGACTCAAATGCTTATGAGCGCAAAAAGAAAACTTCACCTCTTAGTAGAACACCACTTTTAACCTTGCTATAATGTATCCATCTCCTTCTCGAGTCGTATCTTTAGTTGTCCACGCATCTTCTAGAAGAACTTAAGTTTGTTTTCACTATTGGTCTCGTTGTCGTACAATCCCAGTTTCTTTATAACCACTTATAGACCTTAACGTTGCTCCCTTTACTTGTAATGCTCCATCTTGATCTCTCTTTAGTTTTCTTGAGTTCTTCTTTCTACTTGTTTGTCCTTTGTTTTCGTCATCTCTACTCCTCTTCGACATCCTTCTAGGGGAATCCAATAACCGCCATGGTGTTCGTTAGCACGAAATGTTCAACTCGATACTTGAGTGTACTCTTTCACTTATGAATGTTATCGCAAGCCATCAACGTCGTCTACGGGCGTTGATAACATACTATCGTCCTAACTATAAGGTCTCATGTATCTATATGCTACTATATAATAATAGGAATACGTATCCATAACTATATAAGTCCTAAGTTCATATTACTACTACTATCACGCATTCGGCATTCCATTACAACAATACAAGGTCCAAAACATATAATCGTTCACATATACAACCATACACATAAATCATGTCCATCATGCAACTACAATCCACATACAATAATAGTCCAAAAACATCCTAAGTCCACAATACATATCTACATATATACATATATATATACATATATATACTAAAAATCCAATAAACTATGTTGCCGAGATCCGCGGAAGGAGTGGTGGTCCGTACATTCTACCCCGACTCATGCATGTGATTTTGAAAACGAAAACTCAGAACCCGCGGGGTTCTGTTTATTCCTTATTCGGCCTTTAGAAGATTGCGAGTGCCATTGTTGTCAACCTAGGGCTCTGATACCACTTTTGTAACACCCCGAATCCGCGGGACTCGGGATGCTACGGGTGGGGACCTCACAATGGGTCCCGACCCTTAGCCTGACAACAATTTCACCGGATCTTTCAACATGGCACAAATAAAGGCAAAACCAAAATTCCTTTTAATGCAAATGATAAGAAACCCGAAGGAAAACAACAAAAGACTCCAGCCGATAAACAACACCAAAGATCAAAACGCCATACACACGGCATACCAACATAATAAACGAAGAATAAAACACAACCCGACTCCAACCAAAACCCACTCCTAAAATGTACGGAACCCCGGCTGCCCACTCTTCCGGATCTCTCGGCCGCTTTCCTAACCTGCAAGGCAATCTACCACAATCGGTATAAAACCGTTAGCTCACATTCCAAGCATTAGAATTAAAGGGAAAGGCACAAACACAAGTAAATCATCATAGTCACACGACATACTCAGAAGCACACAAATCCGGTTTATTATCTTTATTATTATTAAGTCATATCCCGTTCTAATTCAACTTCTTTTGTGACACGAGAATCCTCCAAAACTCGCCTCGGTCCCTTCTTCCGGCAATGGAACGGTCGGATGCCTCCGACCGTCTAACCAGCACGGGCCAGTCGCCGAGATCCCCCTAGCTCTCACGGGGAGCCAGGCAGTGATGTCACCGCCCGTTATCATACACTTGGGCCAAATAATATAAAGGTCGGTAATCCTATTTCCGGTTTAGTTGTTATAAACAGTAAAATAATAAACACACACCACCCAACACACAATAATGCTAATACAAAGAATACAAGCTAAGTAAGTCCGGAGACTTACCTCGTCATCACACTCAACTCACAACACTCTCGCTTCCTTAGGGGAGGAAGACCATAACCTGCTCACAAGAAGATAACTATATCAAAACAACACTCTCACAATAGAAGTCTAAGACTTCTATACAAATGATCTACACAAGACCATTTGACTCTCAATTCTAGGACCGCATCCTAGAATCTCTCATGCTCACATCACACTCAACAAGCTAGAAGTCCTAAGACTTCTAAACCCTCGGATCTTGCAAGATCATAACTCACAATACCACTAGGATAACATACCTAGTCCAAACAAACTCAACGGGGACAACACCATGCTAGAATAAGCATATCCTAGCTCATAATCTCAACAACCATATAACCAGCACCTCAAGCCTCAATACTCACAAGATCAACCAAACACTCAAAGTCTTACAACAATCGACAATCCTCAAAACTCACCTAAGATCCAAACCACTACTTGGTATTCACTCTAAGTTATGTTAGATTCATCCTAGCATGATACTAAAACTTAACATAACTAGATCGAGGGGAAAGAATACTCACACGACGTCAAAAGACGGAAGTCGTTCAATGGATGTCGACTTGGACTCGTTAGGCCTTTATCGGGGCGCTTCCGAACCTAGCACCAAACTAAACAAATTTAGCTTATAAGCTAAATTTGAACGGAATAAAGAACATATATAATATAAGGAAAACCCCACTTTTAAAACCCAAGTTAAAACCGTAAATATAATTCCGGGCAAATTGTATAACATCATAAACCCAAGGTAAAACTCGTTTTCAAAGCCAACGTTAAAATCCCGTAATTTAATCTTTGAGTCATAACCCGGAATCAATCCAACATGAGCATAATATATATGGTATGTATAAAAAGAATATAATTCAAGTAAATTCCAAATTTAAAACCCATAGAAATATTGTCAAGGGCAATTTATGAAATGCTAGAAACTTGTGTCATAAATTGTAAATAAATCTTTGGGCTATTTCCTGTAATTTATTCCAGCAGGGGTAATATTGCAAAATTCCAAAATTAGGGCCAAATATATAATTGCAAAACAGTGGGTAAAATCTGTAATTACATAGAAAATGGGTGGGGCCCGATTTTAAATTAGGGCAAAGGTTATCTCTTCAACCTTATGTCATATGACGGAAAAGAGAGGAGCAGGTGAAGCGCCGGCCTTCTGTAGCGGCGGGGAAGGGGCAGACAGCGCAAGGACCTGCGGCAAGGGCGAGGGCACTACAGGGCAGGCGGCGGCCGGGCAAGGGCGGGCTTCCCACTCCTGCGTCGTCCCTGGCGGCCAAAGTGGAGGTGGCGGTTTTATCAGCCCGGCCGAGCTCACTGGACCAAGGATGTTGCGCAGAGTTCTGCAAAGAAGAAAGAGACGAAGGAGGCGACAGCGCAGGGGAGGCTCCGATTGGGCAAGGCGCTGGCTTCCTCCAGGAGCCGACGGTGGTTGTTCCAGGGCGTAGGAGATCGAAGGCAGCTGCAGAGCTCTCCGGCGTCTGGTGGCACCAGTAGCAGCGAGGGTATAGCTTCGGTGAGATTTACACCTGGACGACGAACAGGGAGAGAAATAGGGTGCAAGGGAAGTTGTTGGTGTGGGTACAACCGACGGCGGGGCTCAATCGACGGACGGAAACGGCGGTGAGGGCAAGGGAAGGAGAAGGCGGAGGAGACGCCGGTCCTTCTCGGTGGTAGACGGCCCCAATAGGCTTCCTCAGGTGGGGCAGTGAGGGTGGAGCTCCCCTCTGTTGGTGCTCCGGTTGGCTCCGGTGGCAGCAGGCGAGGCAAGGCGGATGGAGGCTCTGTGTTTCCTGGTTGAAGAAACAGAGGAGATTGAGATGGGGGGAAAGAAGAGTAGAGGAGAGGAATGTGTGGGGGTTCTTGAGATGAGCAGAGGAGAGGTATGCGTGGGGTTCCTGAGGTGAGCAGTGGAGAGGAACGTCAGTGAGGAGAACAAGGAGTCGGGCTATGGTCATCAATAGAGTTGTAGGTAGAGGCGCAGAGAGTAGCCTGGGCGGGGAGAGGCAAATCACAAGGCTCCGAGACAAGCAGGGCAAGAAAAGAAAGAAGGTAAAGGATAAAAAATAAAAAATAAAAATAGGAAGAAAAATAGAAATGAACTCGATTGAAATACTCGGATCGGGATTTCCGAATTGGAAAACTTTCCGAACTATTCTGAAACAATTTATGGAAAATATATGATCAAGCATATATTAATATACTCGTAAAATTTTAATTTACAGCTGAAAATACTCGTAAAAATCTTTAAACTATCAAAGTATCGATAAAAACCGGGGAAAAAATATCGCAAATGTGGCTAAAAATTGGGGCGTTACAAGAATATACCTCCTCACCAGTGAACGGACGTAAGAGTTCCGAGCTATCATCGTCCAAAACTTTGCGCAAGATTCCTTGAGAAGCCGTTGATGGAGGTGCAAGAAGGTTAGTCTGAAACAGTTTTCGAAAGTATTCAACTGCCACCCGAGACATACCATCCCTGCTCCTCCATTCCATTCCATTATCATCCACCAGCCGGGCTAATTTGTTTCGTTTTTGTCTCCCATTTGCCTTAGAATGGAAAAATCTTGAGTTTCGATCACCCCAATTTAGTTCATTTTCTCTTGCTCGCTGGAACCATATCCGTTCCTCTTGATCCATTAACGTATTCTCTTCCTCCTCCGATTCCTGCCTTCGACCAATATTCCCGCGATGCACCCCGTTTTTATGGATAGACCGTAGCTCCTCCCTAACTTTCCTTAACTTCTCCATAACATCCCCAAATTTCATCTTGTTCCACTGTCTTAGCTCTTTCATGCAGTGAGCTATTTGACCCGAGACTCCCCCCAGAGCCGAATATGATGTTTGGGTTGTACCAGGCGTTGCGCACTATTATTTCACACCCTTCGTCAGCCGCCCACAAGGACTCGAATCGGTGCGGCCTGTACCCTGTCCTCCTATTGTTGTCACTTTGCTCAATCCGGAGGGGGTGCAGCATGAGTGGGAGGTGATCCGAACCCTCTCGGTAAAGGTGAATTATTGTAGTTCCCGGATATTTCTCAATCCAAGGTTCGTTGGCGAAGGCATAGTCCAACCTCTTTTGGATAAACTCATCTTCTTTCCGCCCATTGTCCCATGTAAACCGTGGACCGGTGAACGCGATCTCATTGAGTTCACATTCTTCCATTGTTTCCCGGAACATGACTAAGTGTCCATAATTGATACCATTACCACCCCTCTTATCTTCTAGTGACAGTATGTGATTGAAGTCACCCACACAAACCCACGGTCCATACGTTTTTTACCTAAGCTTTTTGATGAGATCCAACGTTAAATGTTTCTCGTCATCTCGCGGCCACCCATAAATACCCGTTAATATCTAGTTCTCCTCCCCTTCCTTAGTATCCACCATTACGTCAATATGATGGAACGTATTGATGACATGAATTATGACATATTTTAGGCATGTATTTATATAGATTTTCCCTTTATTTTGCATGCATAGACATACATTCATGGCATTTATGGTTATATTCACTTACTTTGCAAGAATAGAGGTCTACACAGAGTTTTATTGCATTTGTAGGTAATTTGGCGAATTATGGAGCAAAAATGGCACATTTAAGGAATAAGCCTTGAAGCGGGATAAAAATGAGCATAAAAGGAATTTAGGACGTGTCAAAGTATCTTCTGATATAGTCTGACGCGCCAAAGTATTTTCTGATACCTTCTGACGGCCCAAATTATTTTCTGATACCTTCGGACGCGGCCCAAAGTATTCTCTGATACCGTCTGACGCGCCAAAGTATTTTCTGATACCTTATGACGCGGCCAGAATATCTTCTGATACCAGCGGATTCGACTTCTTTTCAGCCCAAATATTTAGGGTTTTATCTTTAAACCCTAGATAGATCCCTACATATATTCGATGGCTTTCAACATTGAAGAGCGGACGGTGACAGCCCCAGGATTTGGATCCCAAAAGAGAGGAAGGCTTGAAGATTTTATTGCGTACAGGGAAGATTGGGGAAGGACGCACTTTCCTATTTTTGGAGTTGGAAGATCTTAGGGTTTACATTTGAAGGCGGATTGACATCCCGTTCTTCATTGTCCCTAGAAATTTTGTGAGGTTTTTCTGTTCCTTTGATTCTACATCCATTGAACGCGGTTTGCGATAATTGTGTTTGATTGACATTTGTTTTGAGTTTATTATTGAGATTTCAAGGTTTTACCTTTTCTCCCTTTCATATTTGATTATTGATATCATAATGATGATTATTGGCTAAAACCCTTTAGCAATTCTAAGGTGAAGGGTTGATAGTTGTGGCTTAGATAATGATAGATCGATCGTAATTTGATTGGACCCTGAGAGTTAGAGATTTCGCCGACGAACCAAAATCACGGCCTGTTCTTGAGGTTCCACGGCCGTGGAACTCTAGATCCACCCGTAATTTACATCAGTTTACGAACCTTGCTTTTACTTTGATCCAACGTTAAAGATTAGCTTTAATCTAGTCTTATATTGTCTTTTCTAGGTAGTAGTGAAGCCTCAACAACCTCTACTTCGATTTCGAGTGTCAGAATCTTAATCGGTTTAGTTAGTCTTGATCCTTGGGTTACAAGTTTGGGTATTTGATATTAATCCTTGTCTTTAGATCCTTTCTATACTGAAGCCTCAACAACCTTTATAGAGAGTGTCCTTAGATAAGTCATATAAAGCCTTGGAACTTCACCGTACATTGCTTTACCTTAGTATACCTTTGCAACTCTTTACTTTGTCCTTAGTTCTTTAGTATATCTTGAATCGATAGCCACAATTAGATACCTGGATCTCTAGGGTTGCTGTTTTTCCAATATTTGCAAAGCTCATACATTTACTTGCTTGACGATTTACAACTGGATTTAACCCCCCGAATCCCTGTGTTCGATACTCTGGAATTCTTGCTTAACTACATCGATCCGTACACTGCGGGTTCGCTTTCTTGATTCTAGTTTTATAAATTTAAGACTTATTTGCACGCACGCTAAGTGGCGAACACGTATATGACTTAACGGTAAGCGTAATGGAAGAATCCCATAACAAACATAGACCACCATACTTACCTCGGCAGTCAACAGTAAAACAATTATCATATCCGAGCTTAAGGCGTACTTCCTCCATACGTTTTCTTTTGCATTTCGTCTCCATTAGGAAGATAAACTTGGGGTCCTCTCCCCTCACCAGATTAGTAAGGCGAACAACTGCTCGGGCCTTTCCCAATCCCCGGCAGTTGTAGCTAAGACAACTCATTTTGCCCGGCAAGTGAGAAGGTCCTCCTCACTTGCCGATAATTGCATCTTTTGAGTTAATTTGGATCTCTTATCTACATGATGTAGATCGTCCAAAATCAGCTCCAAGCTACCTCCCTCAGACTCTTTCCTCTTGGACCCTCCCTCCGACATGACTATGTCCGTATTCGGATTCCCCATTTTCCTATCCACCCTCTTCCATTTAATGCCCTTATGTGTTCCCTCATTCAGACCTTCTTTTTCCTTCGTCCCTTCTCCCTTATGCTCTCCTTTTTTCCCCTCTCTCCATGTCTCACCTTTTTTCCCCTCGTTCTCGCTTCCTCCTTTCGCTTTCTCTCGATAAAACTCTCCTTTTTTCCCCTCGCTCTTATTTTCAGTACTTCTATCATTTGTGCTAGTCGTCATCGCTATGATCTCTAACTGATTTGCAATATTCCCAACACTCTCGTCATTGCCTTCAATATCATCACCCAGTGTCTCATCCTTCTCAGCCAGCACCTCAAACAAACACCTACGGACTCCTCCTACATGGACATGATCGTCCGATGGGGTATCAACATCCTTTGAAGCTTCCGCCTGAAGGGATAAGAATATTGCTCTTTCAGTTTCCCTCTCAGCCTTGTTTCTTTCAATCGGCAGTTTCAACGGGAAGGCACGGAGTGAGTCCCCATACTTCTGTTGGACGGCCAGATTAGCCTCCATATCGCAATCAACATCAATGTGCCCCAAACATAGCAAAATTTGGGTGATCGTTCGTACTTTAGTTCCACCCAGATTCTCTTTTGTCCAATAAGCAAAATCATCCCCCTACGTAAAGGTTCATGGATATTAATCAGCACCCTTAGCCTTAAGAACCGCGCACACACCATGCTATTCTCCTCATCAACCTCTATCAAGCCCCCTATTGCACGTCCGATCGTTGTTGCCGTAGTTTCATTCATTGCTGTTAGTGGGAGATCATAGACCCTTATCCACATCGGCGCACTTTCGAACGTAATTTGAGATGGTTGTTCGTTCCCAGGCTCTTTCAGTACAAGCATAGCCTTATCGAAGGACCAAGGGCCTCCCCTCATAACCCTCTCCTTATCAATAACATTGGCAAACTGGAACAAGAATAGATTCTGCCTCAACTCCCTAAATATGAAGCTATGCTTCAACTTCCACGCACCTTTCATTGTCACTTTTAGGGCATAGACGTTAAAAGGGTTTTTAGTAAGGAGAGTCCCTATCAGCGTTGTTGTCTCCGTACGTTTCACTGCACCCTAGTCCGACTCGCCAAGTTGCACTACCGTCGCTTCGGCTTCAGTCATATCCAAATTCTGTCTACCCTGTGTATTGGTCGTCATCCTGTCTTCAACTCTCGAAAACTGCAAACCTGCCTCTTGCACCTCCGTCAACTGATGAACCCGCACTTGTCGGCGAGATCGCTCAGGCTCTCACGGCCTTGGACCGGAGAGGAAGTCTGGCGCCGATAACCGTCAGGGACGCTTATCGCTTTCGCCAAAGGAAACCCTAGAGCGTTTGTTTTAATTTATGGTTCTATTTGTTTTCTCTTTATACTCATTCTTAATATATTACATTAAAATTCATTATAAAGTATTAAAAATAAATTTAAAACTAATTATGACCTCATTACATTTTTAAACTAGTAAATTTTATAATAAAGATATTTTTATAAAATATATTCTAATTAAAAAAAGTAAAGTAAAATAAAGATAATTTTTATTTTTGAACTAAAATATTTTTTTTATTTCAATTTAAAACAAAATATATAAAAGTAAATCAAAAATGAAAATTTTAATTCTTCTAAGATTCCAGAAATTTAAATATATAATAATTTTTTTTGAAGTTAATTTTCTATAATTTATTTTAATTTGAAAACAAAAATATTTTTTTATGTGTTATTTTTTTATAATATACATTTCCATACTCTTAAAATTAAAAAAAACATATTTTTTTAAAAACTTTATAACTAATATAAACTATATAAAATTTAAATTCAAATATAAATAAAATTTTATTATATTTTTAATTTTCTAGACTCTTAATAAAGGTTTATAAATTGTTTTTAATTTAATTTTATATATTTTTTAAAAATCGAAAGTAAAAAGTAAAAATTATTTTAATTCAACAATAAAAAAATATCTTTATTTCAAAAAATAGAAGAAATATATAAAACTATTTATGTTATAAAATTATTAATTTAAATTTAGTGAAGTCATAATTGTTTAAATTTTATTTTTCTGATTTATTGTTATTTTATAACAAATTTTAATATAATATATTAGGAATGAGTATAAAGAGGAAATAAATAAAACCATAAGGGTACCAAGAAATTTTTTGAAACTTAGTGTTTACCAAGAGAAAAAGTTCAAACATTGAGGGCACCAAGGGAAAAATCCTAAAAATATTTAAAATTAACAATTAATTATGTAACCTAGTTATAATATATTGAAAATATTTTTCACAAAAGTAAAAGAATTTTAAAAAAAATTTGTTGATTTTATAATATTAAAAAAGGGTAAAGAAAGAAAAATTTTAGAAGTTAAGGAAAGAATTTTAAAATTTTGTGGCTACCAAGAAAAAAAGAAAGTGCCTTATCGGTACCGAGAGAAAAAAAATTTTTTATCTTTTATAAAAGATGGTTCAACTAAAGATACAATTTTAACCAAACCTTCTTCCCAAATGGCTCCCTTATTTGCCACCACTGCCAACAGTAGTAATTCAACAAAAGATACTAAGCAAAAAAAATGGTTACTTATATTCTATGTACAAGAAATACTCTTCGTTGAACTCTATAAAACTCAATGGAAGCCTAAACCAGTTTTCACCTAAATGTAGTTTAATTGCCTGGTGTAATACCACGACTTAGAAAGCATATTTACTCACCAAGAAAAAAGGGTTCATACTTACACATATATTTATCGACAGATCCACCAAATCTATTAGGACGAGGTGTCCTTCCGATAGATACATGAACCTCTCGGCGAAAAGCAAAGCTTATCACTCGTTAAGGTCTTATCGGAGTTGTCCGCGTCAGTTGGTCTAACCCAGACCTTGATACGACCTTCACAGCAAGCTGTAAGAACCGAGTCCTGGGTGAATATCAATCCAGAGAGCGGCTCATTATGTACACGTTGAGCAACGAGAGGTGATAGTTTTGGGATGTCCCGCATGCTTGGTGCTGCCTGCAATGTACCTACTGGAACAGGGTAAGCGCTGTCCCAGTGAGATGAGGAGTGGCTCCTGCTTGACAAAGTGGGGGACCCACTTGGTGCGTGCCGAAGCTGTGGTATTACAAGCTCATCCAGCTCCAAGTCCCAGATCAGAAGCCGCGCATCCTGAACATGAACAGTTCACTTTCATGATATGCAGCACCAATGAAACTCATAGCAAATAAATGGTATCATTTCTTGCTTACCTGACCAACAGAGCCGAACCGATAAATGGTACTTTCTGTAGACTCGTCAGAGTTTTGTGATGACCAGTATGTGTCAAAAGCTACAGCACTTACCTGTCACGAAACACGAATAGACTCTTCAAAGTTAAGAGGCGGATAAGTAAGGAAAAGGTAGAATTTTAGTAATATAGGAAAGGTTGCCACTTGGTTGAGTTGAATAACATTCAAAGCTATAAGAACTCACCCAAGAATTATGGCCCTCACCACGGGCTATAACCTGTCGGTCTTCCATACTCCAAACTTGTACAAGATCATCTTCCCCACCAGTCACAATGTATTTCGCATCCCCACTGCCATTTGATATTTTAAGACACTATCATGACTAAGAAAATTTCCGGTATGAAGCTAGGCAAGAAGTATCAAGTCAAATATAGAACGACCTAACTACCAAAAGTTTGTGAATAGCTGAAAGCCATTAATCCCTCTAGGATATGGGTAAAGTGTTAGGGATAAGGACCAGACTTATGATATTTTTGAAGCACGAACAAAAATAGTCAATTCAGCATAAGTCATTATTATACCTCCAGGCACAACACAGAAGGGCACCATAATAGCCCTTGACACCACACACTAGTTGTTCTTTTCGGAAATCAAACACGCGTAGATAGCCTGTGCACAAAGCAAAAACTAGAAATCATGAATATAAACATATTAGGCAATAAATCTATGGCATCACAAAAGAGATATCGAGTTCATACCATCTCTTCCAACAGTTGCCAAATAAGTTCCATCATTTGAAAATGCAATTCTATTGATCGATCCTTGACATACATGCCATCGAGTAATAGGATTACTCTGCAATAGATCGCACAATGTAAAAAACATGTTAAGGTCAGCAACTTACAGTTTTTCAGGTGAAGAAAACTCCACATGCTTCGACAATTAACAAATCATCAAATTCCATATCAACAAGCACAAGCAAAGGAGCGCTAGTAAAAATCCAACAAGCTTTACGCAGCAACGAAAGAATAACTGGATATAAAAACATTACTTTGTTTTTGCAAAGGAATTGGTTTCATGTTTGAACCTTGTTTCAAATCAGCACTAGATAGATTCAGTTATCCCTCAATTGAAGGTTCACATGATTTTCTCATGTTACAGGCTCTGCAAGGATACCTATGGATAAAACCCAAATGATGTGATTCGGTACATTCACTCTAGTTATCTACTAATCAGATGAACAATCTACTCACTAACAAAAGCACTAAAGCCACCCATGGAGATTTAATTAGGGAAGATTGTAATTAGTTATCTAATTATCTTAGAAGGGGAACATACAAGTTAAATTTAGGTTTTATTTACACTTCAAGGGTATGTAGAATCTCATATTCCAACAATCTCATAGCCCTTGAACAAATACCAAACATGGTATTAGTAGAGATGGATGTAGTGTGGTCTAGTTTCACCATCGATGGAATTGAATGCATATTAAGTACTTCAAGTTCAGATTGTCAGATCACATCAAAATTCCAGTACAGAAGTGTTCGATGTGAAGCGAAATAAATCGCTATATAATCCATAATAAATCATCACAAAAAAGCCACAAAATAATCAAAATTCAACATCACATTTTGACGTTATCTTGAGTACCTTAGCACGCCCATGAGCTATAGAAAACCGAGTTTGATCCTTAACAATAGGAAACCAAGAATCACCGGCACTGTCTTTTTGCTAGAACAAAAAGAATTGGTAAGAAAATTAGCTGAGCAAGAATTAACACAAAATAATACAGGCATTGTAATCAACATTGAGATTAGCACCGATGATATTCTTCATACCTTCTCATATACATACATATTTCCATCAGCATGAGCAACAACAAAAGCACCTTCACCGTTGGGTACCCATGCAACGGATGTACAACTACTGTTGATAGTAAGCACAATATAGTAATGAGGATAGATCATAGAAAGAAAGCAAATAAATACATTCACATCTTAATAACAAGAGAGTTTCAAATATATATGCAGTACTCGGAATCTAATATAACAGCTAAAATAGCTACCTAATTCTGCAATCTGCAGCCTGTTCTGTATTAACACTTAAATTAGCAATGTCAACGAAGATTTTTGATGTACTATCACAATACAGTAATGTGGATAGATCATAGAAAGAAAGCAAACAACTTCATTCACATCTTAATAACAAGAGAGTTATAAATATATGCAGTACTCAGAATCTAATATAACAGCTAAAATAGCTACATAATTCTGCAATCTGCAGCCTGTTCTGTATTAACTAACCCTTAAATTAGCAATGTCAACGAAAAAGTTGTCTGTATAGATAGCTATACCTCTATAGTAAGTTAGTAACTACAACATAACAGGATATACTTCCTTACCAAGAAAGATCACTAACTAGGATTCAGCGTGAAGGAAGGGGTAGGCACTGGCTAAATTCTCTTCAATTTTCTGTTAAGATGCAGTTAGGTACAGGTGATACAAATATTGCAGTTAAATATTCTGGCTTGGTAAAGCAACATCTTAACCACCACATGCTTCTGCTTTCTAAGGATTGAGAGTGCAAAAGGTTTACATGTAAATAAAGGACATTGATTGGATAAAGTGAATCAACAGACAAATGTGTCAATAAGAAGATATAATAAGCTCCAAATGGCCCACTTAATGGTGAATTCCAGTAAACACTCATGCGGCAATTCCACAAACTAAAGTCGAGGTTACAGCAGTCAAAGAAGGACCCAAGATATAAGCAGAGAGATGACATCAGGACAATATGGAGTATGAATCCAATAATTATGCAGCTTTTTAAACAGATAAATTATTCAGATAGATGAAAGAGTGGAGGTGGTGCAAGAATGTACAACTTGTCTCAATCAGAGAGGTATTCTGTAATATCTAAATAAATGTGTCTGTCTCACCTATTATTCACAGTTCCATCTTTGTTGTAGTGTTGAGCACCTACAAGTTTCTTTCCCTGATCCTGTAATTGTTGCCTTAGTGAAACAGAATAGACTGCAAACCAAGCAAGACCCAAATCCATAAATTTAAAACTCAAAGGTTGTAAAATCCAAATGTAGTAGTTTCAACTATTAACTAATACCGTCTCCAGAACTCAAGCCAATTAGCAAATCATGTCCATCTTGGACATCTGGATCAAATGCATGACAAACGGGGTGTGAACTGCTGAAGTTTATCAACTTAATGGGATCCTACATGCAGTTATAACCAATAGGTAAAAGTGAAACCTATAACAGAAGGCCAGCCAAGTACAAGTATTGAAGAGATGAAAACAAACCTACCTTATCTTGTGACTCTAAATCGCTTATGAAAACTGCTTCACTGACGTTGAATATCAAGAACCTCCCTTTTCCATCAAAAGTCCAACTGTTATTCAAATTACCTGAGGCTGAGGCACACCAAGAACCAACTCTACCATTACCACTCCCACTACTACCATATTTATTTCCTCCATTTCCTCCAACTAGGTTACTAATTGTTCTACCATTAGCACCACTTAAAAACCGTGCAGCAGCCGACTTGACTCCGCTAGTAACACTGAAACCAGATGCAGGGACTGTCTCTGATGCTGTTTGCTTGTCTTTAAGTTGTGCTATAGTCACCTATAAACCAAAACCCGCGGAATAGATGGAAGCTTAACAGAAGTCAGTAAATTCATTCATCGCTAGTTCTAACAGAAGTGTGGAAGAAAAATCAGTAAGTTTGTGTTTTTGGATTCGATAAAAGACAAAAGTTGTCAGGTTCTAACATATGTTTAACCAGCATTCCTTCACATGACTACTTTAGTTAAAATTCTCCATGTAGAATCTTAGAGAAACTTCTATAAATAAAATATAAATTCTCTGCTTTTAGATTTCCATGTCAGAAGAACCAACTTTTGAACAAAACATGCCATTAACAAACTACATAGCAATTAGCATGTTAAGTTTACAACATCCAGCATTATAATATACACCAACTCTATGATAAAGGTCATTAATCATGTCCACTGATAAAATTAGGAATCATGTGTTAGTAGGTGTGCAATCATTTGTTCAGCAAAAAAACAGGCAAGTCTACTAAAAAAATCCAAGAAGATGAGTGTTTTCAGAAAACTAACTTTATAACTGCATTAGTGACTCAAATTATTCTATTTGAATATCATATATTTATTCCCGTGATACCCGACATAAAAATTTGTTACTCACAATCCACTTCAATGTTAACATCAGAACAAACTAGCTCATTCAAGTTTAAGTAATTGCACATAATCGGTTTTGATTAAAGGGATAGGGAATTTTCTTAAGATCAAAGCTACAAATCCTGAAATTGATGTAGAAATGAGGACAAAAGACCTTGAAAACATCGACAATTAAATGAAATCATCGGTGAAAAAACTAGAATTTGAGGGCAGATAAGAAAACCTGAGTAACGGTCTTTCCGTGAGAATAGTGAAGAAGGCCATAGGGGTAAGTCTTCTCATACTGAAGCTTGAACCTTCCTTCCGGCGTTTTAAAAAAACTCTTCAAACCGGGGCCGGCGGGCTGTCCGTTAGTAGAAGATGACGGCGGGAACGACGTCGTCCCGTTCGTTGTATTCATCGAACGGCTATTGTAACTGCTTGTCATTGCACGATCAGGTGATCACAAACATGAAATAGAGAGAAATATTGGGTTTAGGGTTCCAAACAGGTTTAGATTCGAGAGTTTCCAATCGGAGATTCAGAAGAGTCAAACAATTGATGAAAGAAAAAAATTCAATTTACATGAATTTGGCAAGGTGTGTGTGAACTGAGAAGAGTCAATTGGGGGGATTTGGGGCACAAAAGAAGGAGACGGCGGCGTGGGTATTTTTGTGATAATCCTTGGAATTTATTTTTTTATACTTTAGGAAGTCGTGCTATTTGTTTGCTCCAATATGCTTTTCATGGGCCCCGCTTTGGTCAGCGCATCTCAGGCCCACTTGGGTTTGATGAAGCCTTAAACTGGACCGAGTCAGTTCTGGTTCAGTTTTTTCTTTTAATTTATTGATTCGAGTTGCAATTTATAATGATTATTAAACTGGACCGAGTCAGTTCGATAAGTTTAAAGATCCGGGTATCGTGAAAAAAAAAATGTCTCTGAAAATGCTCCAACCTCTAAAAGCTCATCAACCTGCATACGTATAATGCATCATTGTTCTTTTTGGACCTCATTGTCCAATTATCATTTGATCTATTCTATTTAGCAATCGTTTGGTATGTTCGAATTAAGAATTGGATTAGAATAAAGAATTAGAGTAAGTCATTATTAATTTTTGTGGTTTTTTATAACGAAAAGCAGTTAGGTCGGTCTATCTCTTACATCTTTTATGAAAACACGAAGTTCGGGATGTCATAAAAATTGATGTTGTTGGGTGTCGAGATTACTAGATGATATCAATCGGTCAACAACACTATTATTTGGGGTTGTGCACCGAGACTAAAACATGTTTTTTATTTTTTATTTTATGAGTTATAAAACGAAAAATCATATGGGAGAATTTGACATACTAGGCCTTTTTGAGAATATGATTTAGTAAATGTACCCATAATTTTTTACCACTTTCATTTAATGGTAGGTAAAAATAATTAACCCCTTTATTTTAATATAAAAAGAATAATAGACATTAGTTAGTGTTAAATTGTAATTACTATTACTGAATTTATTTTTTTTTATTTTTTTTACTTTTTTATTTTTTTCTTTTTATTTTCTTTTTTATTTTTTATTTCCTGTAATAAATTTCTGTTATAAATTTTTCATACCAGAAATTTTTCATACCATATTTTTTCATACCAGAATTTTACATACCAGAATTTACATACCAGAATTTTATATACCAGAATTACATACCATAATTTTACATACTAAAATTTCCAATACCAAAATTTTATCATACCAGAATTTTATAATACCAGAATTTTATAATGCTAGAATTTTTTATAATACCAGAATTTTTCATAATACTAGAATTTTTCATAATACGAGAATATTTCATAATACCATAATTTTTCATCATACAAGAATTTCATACTACCACAATTTTTCATCATACCATACCAGAAATTATGATACCAAAAATTAGATACCAGAAATTAGATGCCAAAAGCTAGATACCAGAAGTTATGATAATAGAAAATTACATACTAGAAATTTCTGGTATGCCAAAAATTTCATACCAGACAAATAACAATTTTTCATACTACCACAATTTTTCATCATACCATACCAGAAATTATGATACCAAAAAGTGGAACTAATTGAGTAAACAATGCCAAAAATTCAACAGTGGCATTGTTTACTCAATTAGTTTCACTTTTTCATACCAGAATGTGTTGTTTCTCTTACAACTTCAATTTCGAATCAAGCCAAGCTCTTCTGAAAACAATGTATTCAAAACGCTGGTTCCATTTGAGGCCAAGTCCAAATGAACTCCACGGTTTCCAGCAAATGCCGGAGACATATACAAGAGATGGTATACAAATCCAGAAAAATTAGAAAAGCTACAACAAAATCTGCTAAAGATGAAAAAATGTACAAAGCATAATCAAATCCCATCGAAAGCCAGAAACATCGATTGGCAAGTAGCACATAATCGTTAGCACAAACATTATCACCATCTTTTCAGACAATACTAAACTAGGTTCCACTGGATTTAGGACATTTAATCATGCATTTGGATTATATTACTAAAGAAATCCAACTCAAGCAAGTACGCTTCCCTTGTAACTGTATTTAGTTCCACTTTTTTGACCACTGGGATACCACCTTTCAAGAGACCCCGAAATGTAGAGTAGTTGGTTTGGTTTTACATCCAAATTGCAATTAGCCATCTATTATCCATTCTTTGTTAGCATTTACTATATATCTGTTTCTTTAATCATATAATTGTCAAGAGAGTATGGGAAACTGCAGTTTGTTAAATGCAAATTCGCCTTTAAAAGGGGGTGGTTTTCTGCACTTATCCACCTTCAATTAAAAGCAAACTCGTCAAATATATAGAAAATGAGAAACAAAAGCACAGACACCCAAGGATTCAAGCCACTGCAAACAGAGCCAATATTTGAAGCTTCAACATACCAGAAATTCACTAATACTAGAAAAATAGGGAAAACAAGTATGAATCTTGATTAGAGCTTGCTCAACGTACTAGAAAGTAGGTGATTGATTATCTACTCAACATACCAGAAAGTAGCTCCTCATCGGAAATGAAAGCGCAACCAGGGTTGCCAACGATAGGGGAAAGAGTACCATCGTAGTCTAGGAACATGAGAAGTTACTTTCCTGCGGAGGCATTGATTATCTACTCAAACATCTCTAGGGCCGAGGGATGATCCATCTGGATATGAACTAGGTTAAATGAAATTTAAAACAATAAGTTAGAGAGAAATCGATGGATGAATGTGAGAAGTACCATCAAAGAGGAGTATGAGAAGTTGCGAGTGTCGGAGTTGAAATTTCTGGTATGCGAGTGTCGGAGTTGAAAATTCTGGTATGCGAGTGTCGGAGTTCAAATCTTGGCAAGACGCTTTAGTATTGAGAAATCCGGGTTTTGAAGATGAATGAGCAGAGGTTGAAGACGATGAATGGTGAGAATTGTTGGAAAGAAGAAATTTGGAAGAGGAGGGAGGAGTTGAGGGAAAGAGGTTGAGTATCGAGATCCAGATCTGGAAGAGGAGGGAGGAGTGGAGGGGAAGAGTCGAAGAAGCGGATAAGGAGGATTTAATTTTGTAGGGTTTCACAGTAAAAAAATTGAATAGGGGTACATTTACTTAATCAAAAATAAAAAAAGCCTAGTTACTATTACATAATCTCAAAAAAGCCTACTTACCTAATTAGCCCAAATCATATCATATATTGACGATACATATGTATTTATAACTTTTATATATACATTTAGAAAGAAATGACGATCCACTAATGACTTCATACGCATAAGCATAAACTCGTCAACTAAAATAAATAGATATACAAAGAACACATCAATGAATTGGCATCATCAACCAACTAATGGCTTAAACAAGCAAATTGTATCATCGTTGGCGGTGGAGTGGTGGCTTCCAGTAAAACGAGCGGGGAGATGGGAGGGAGGAGAAGACGATGCAATTATTTCTTGAACAAGCGTTGAAGGAGAATCAAATCGTGGCTTTTTGTACTACATCACAATGATCACATCATCCCAAATGCACAACAATGGTCTTTCCTGGATGTAATTCAACCCATTGGTGGAGTCGAATTCTCTTTATAACAGTTTCTTTCCATTATTAAATTAAAACTCAAGCGTTGTGATGTTGAAGACTTGAAAGATCGTCCCCATATTCTCCTCATCAAAATGAACAAGGGGTAAACCATGAATATTTATCAAACAGGCAGTTCAAAGAACCAGAGTTTGGTTGGAGTTGAAGATGCCGGCTTGCTTGAAATCACATTTTCTATTCAAAGCACAAAAAATGATTTCACATTGGACACACCTGAGAATTAATTACATGAAACGAATTATCTTCTAAAGGGAATGCGGCGTAGTCCTTTTATGTTTACTATATTCTTCCTGTGCCAAATTCCGGCCTAGTATTTTTGGCCATTAAAGGTCAAAAAAGAAAAGAAAAATCCTGCACCACCAACGCCATTTCTATCCTTCAATGGTGCAGATATTGCATATCAAATGCACGTTTTGTACGGGTCAACAATCCCATTTAGCACACCTCATCTGTATCTTCAATCATCAGCCTACCTACCCAGCAAAAGCTATTTTGCCATTGTCAGTCAATTCACCTCAGCTTTTGTTTGTTCACTGATCTATGGTTGTAATTCGTGTCAACGAGACTTTAAAGCAAAGTAAAATCAACCTACCATTAGAATGAACCACCAAAAGCTCGTGTTGCAGACGTGAAAGGGTGGGTCGAGGAGGGCCTATCATGGTAACTGACAACGCTGTGGGGCAAAGGGGTGCATACTGCAAACCACCAGAAGAGGCGCGTCATCAAAGTCTCTGGCCGTAAACATCATGTTAATAGTAGGCATTTCAGCTGAAACTCTGATCTTTTGGATCCAAGCGGGCACGTTTTCCCAGAATCTCGGCCTCTCTTGCTATCTGGATATCTGAAGGCCAAGCCAGCTCGGATAGGACCTTGTAAAGAAACCGAGGGAGAAGTGCCACGGTTATTACAAGTAAGATTGTGATCCAGTACTTGGTAGAACCGAATAAATGAAAAATTGTCCTGCAATTTAAAAGACGAAAAAGTCATATCACTATATAAACTTTATATACGCACATAAATACAACACCTACTGGATCAGATAAGCCTTAACTTACCAGTAATTTGGAAATGCAGGTATAGCATCCAACAACATCATGCATCCATAGGTAATGATTATGGATCCCCAGACAGCAGCATGGGTGAGAAATACCCAGCGCTGAATATCCATGGCCAAATGTACGTTAACAAGGATTACAACAGCGATCGTCCACAAACTGCCTAAACTCCAAATGTCAATTGTAGTCTCCCTGTAAGCGACGAAAGGAATAAAGAACAGTGCAAGGCTCTGCCACAATGTGTCAAGCATTGTAATCCAAAAAAGCTTCAAATTATAGCTCTCCTCCCTATGCCCCGCGCAATAAAGTTTTGGGTACCGGAGAAGTGTCTTGTGGCTCAAGTCCTTGTCCATGATACCAACTACCAAAGTAGGCACAGAAGTATAGATGACAGAGTAAAGTACGCTGCTCCAATCTGTTAAGGCTGATGTGGTGGAAAAAGCAGTATACAATATGTACCTGTTACACCAACAAATAGAACAATTTCGTTCAATAATATATTTATACAAAGACTATATAAGTCTACTGTAGTTTGACTCACTTGAGCCTGCATCATCTCTTTCCTATCCTATTATTTTCTTTGAATCACAAAAATTCTCAGCTATCAAAGACGAGAAGTTATTTCCTCCCAACAAGGATATAGTATTAATAATTTACATCCAAACTATAAACTTACCATCATTTCACCTTTCATCATCTAAGACATGCCAACAGTTAGCTATCAACTTGTTTACTATATATAAGAAAAATTCTTAGCTATCATGAAGAAAAAATCAGTTCAAAGAGGACACTTATTGATAGAGAACATTTAACTTCCTAGAGCTGACCTTGATTTACTCCAAAAACATAACAAATAAAAGCAACTCGAATGACGATACAAAATCTAGGCAATATAATCCTGTCACATCATTCCTTACGAAGGATGCACAAATGGATGCATGAACAGTATCACTCATGAGCTGCAAGTGGGAAAAAGGAATACAAAGTTGCCGTAAAAGAACTTTACAAAAATGTGCATTCACAGGAAATTTCAGTCTTACATCCCAGTTTAACTAAACACGGAATGCATATGATAAATATACGGTAAAATGTTGCTGTTGGGGGGAAAGTTGCCATCTTGTCGACAATATCAATCATATGGGGATGTGATGTGGATGAGACCACATGGAAATGAATCAGAACATTCCAAAAAGATGAATGGAAGGAGGATTAGGAAGGTAACAACCAACTTGAAGCAAATAGAGAAAGAAAACAAACGAATAAATCTCCAACTGAACTAGCAAGGATCACAATATTGCAAGAGGATGAAAGGTAGGAGGAGTAGGAAGAAGAAGAAAGCATACCAGAATAGCATGAGCACAAAAACTGCATTCCTATAAAAATTATAGAGCACTAAATAGCCAATTCGTTGATAATTCCAGTGCCCATGAACAAGAAGTAATCTTTTCAAAAATCTGAACTGTCCCATAGCAAAGTCAGATGCCATCACTGCCTGACGCCCTTCTTGACCACAGATTCCAACACCAACATCAGCCATTTGTATCATTGAAACGTCATTAGCACCTGCACATATTTTTAGAACATCATATACATGTAAACGAAATAAACAAAAAGGATCGGTCAGTAAGATACACATAAACTGAAGCAAAAAGGATCGGTCACAACAAGAAACAAAATTTGCTGCATAATCACTTGACCCAGCTGTCATACAAGAACCAATAGAAAATGACATAGAACTGAAGCATACAGGCACATGTATGGCTAAACATCACAAAGCAACAAACAACTCACCGTCACCAACAGCGAGAGTCAAATCATCTGTTCTACTCTTGATTAAATCAACAATACCAGCCTTTTGCAAGGGTGCAACACGGCAGCAAAGCACAACCTTGCAGCAAATTGCAAGGTCAAACAACTGCAAAAAGAAATCAAAATCAGCAACTAGAAAACAAATACATACAGAAGGAGCTCAGATACTAATGCTAGACAAAATTTTATGCTCATTATGAAAAGGAAAGAATACATGCCTCTGACTCCAGCTCTTTCTCCAAGATGTAGACGAGACTATTCCCATCAATAATGAGTGCTAATGAGTCATTTATATTTCGATCATCATTTGTAGTACTTATATCACTAGAAATCTCAAGGTAGTCAGTTGTATCATCCTTTTTCCGTTTCAAACTCTGATCTCTAAAACCCGATGATCTAACACAATACTTGGTTTTGGCCTCCACCAAAAGATGTTTGCATTCAGCCTCTGATATCCCATTAATGATAATCTGCTGCATATCAACAGTCAAGAGTTTGCAGGAGAGAGCAATAGAGATTGCTGTCTCCTGTTTATCGCCTGTTAAGACCCAAACTTTGATACCAGCCTGTCGTAAGGATTCAATTGCTTCAGGTACGCCATCTTGCAGTCTGTCTTCAACTCCTGTCACTCCCAGCAGCTTCAAGTTGCACTCTACAAGGGCTGCAGTCTGACGTAACTTGGCAGATCTGTCAGTCAGTGATGTGCTAGCATCCTCATATCTCAGCTGCCACTCTTCAAGCTCTGAATCTGTAAGATCACGTGCAGCAACAACAAGAGTACGCAAACCACATGACGAATACTCATTAAGATGACCCTGTGTTGCCATCCTAACATAATCATCCCTCTCAGAGCCTCTGGCTAAAAGAGTCCACATTGAAGTGTCTGCACCCTTGACTAAAACCTTTACAGAATTATCAGGAAATCTAATCACAACAGACATCCGTTTGCGAACACTATCAAATTCATGAAGGCCTAACACATCCAACCTACAAAAAAATTCAATAGCAATAATTTATTAGGAGCATTTCACGGCAGCAGCAAGATGCAACATGTATAATGCTAGCATAAGTATTAATGAATGAGAAAACCTGCGCCATAGTGATATTTTGACCTTACCCTCTTACCTTAGCTTCTCTCCATTAATGTCTATTACAATGTGCCCAGAAGTGCGCTCAGAAAGGGTATATCCATAGGCAGAGGCTGCTGCAACTAGTGCTTGCTCATCAGGAGATTCCCCCTGGTAATCAATTGCTTCAATATTTTCTCTTGAATCACTTGCTTGATAGCCATTGGATGTACTTTTTGAGTACATAGGGATTACAGTATTACAGGCTGCCAGTGTAAGGAAAAACTCATGTGCAGCAATCCTTTCATCATCTTTCATGTCTTTATGCAATAGGTTCATAAGCTCAAAGTCAACGCCAATTTCACCTTTCACCTTTGGTCCTTTCCCAAGAACAGCTGCTTGAGTCCCTTCTGCAAAAAAGATCATTCAGAATTTTCTTGTAAACAGAAAATTATATCACTTAGAGAGATGCTCTAGCTCAAATTTGAATAGTCCTACACCGTCTTATATGCATCACAAACTGTGTCAATTTAGATCCTATATTCCTATGTAGCATACTGATTATTTCAAGCTTAAACTAACCATATGTTAAGCAAACAAAAGAACATATAAGATCATTTATAGTTTTCTTTTTTAAAATTTATATAAGACAAGCTGTCAAAGATGGGTCGTACAACAACAATAGGCAAATGAAAGGCACATGATATGAAGTTGTAAGAAATGAAAAATATATAATGGATATTCGGTAAGAGGACAGGGAAAATGGAAAGAGGGGAGTAGGAAAAGTTTTCACTTGTGACCAATCACTATTCAAACATTCGGTTTTCCCACTATTTTCTTTGATATTGGTTTTAGTTTCCTTATTCCAGTTGTCCCCCTGCCTGTCACCCCCCTCAATATAGAACTACTCAGTTTCCCATTCCACGTGCCTATTCAACCAAATGTTTACTTGGCCCCTTCTAAAGGAACTAAATTTAAGGAACAACAAAATCATCAATCTGGTAAAAAGACATCAGGGATAGATACGGAAAGACCTAAGCATATTTTCGAAAAGAAAAGAAAATGAAAGCCTATCCTTCATAAGTAGACAAACCGCATAGCAAAACGAAAAACAAGTAAAAAAAAATGACAATTGAAGGAATTAACTCATCTAGGTAAAAGACACGTAAAACAGAAAGTCGTTTTCCACGCCATGATCTTGT
This sequence comes from Fagopyrum esculentum, assembly GCA_033239045.1. NCBI lineage: Eukaryota > Viridiplantae > Streptophyta > Magnoliopsida > Caryophyllales > Polygonaceae > Fagopyrum > Fagopyrum esculentum. The sequence goes on from BSUD01000003.1 coordinate 140,990,096, forward strand.
CAAGACTAAAATGGTCACTAAGAAGAAGCTAAAACTGAAGTTACCTGGGTTAATCTCGTCAAAAAAGGAATCGGTTGTGGACATGGTCCCGTAGTTTTTTCCATATATGCTGGCCATTCTAAATTCCATTTTGTTTTGTGTGAGTGTCCCAGTCTTGTCGGAAAAAATATACCGTATCTGACCTAAATCCTCGTTTATATTTAGAGATCTGCACTGGAACCTTGAATTGCTATCACTGTCATACATGTGCTTATCTCCAATCATGAAGTACGATTGTCCTAATCGAACCAACTCCATTGTTATATAGAGAGAGATTGGTATCATTATCTGAAAGACTATAATGGAACTCAAAAATGCAATGAAAGTCTCCATACCGATCCCATAATATTTGTATTTCTTCTTATTATTTCTCCCATTTGTGAAATACAATTTGCGGTAATATGGCAAAGTATCAAGCTGGTCCTTGTGTTGTCCAAGCCAGAGGCCCATCCCTAGAGCGACTACTGAGCACATGATTAGAAGAAAGATAGACAGCCACATGGTTTCCCTGTTCATGTAACCCTCCAACTTACTTCTTTTAGCAGCTGAAGCAGCACTATTCAACATTGCTTTTGTTTCCTGCCCGGTATAAACAACTACACCCACCACCCATTCTGTGTTTTTCAGTTGACAACCACGTAGAATGATATTCGACTGACTGAGGGAAAACTTATGCCCTAGGAAATCCATGTTTGCAGTGAACTCATAGATATTCCTATTGGGTTGCTCACATCTGATAAGCCCTGAAACGAAACCTCCTTCTGCCACAACAGAAGTTGTTTCTTGCCTAGCATATCTAGTCTTCAAATTAGACTCCCCGTCCAAATTCATTGTAAGAATGTAAGCAATTCCACTAGGATCACTGGTGCCTAACAAGACCATATCACATGGAATGGTCTCATCGGCAAAAATCTTAACAACCTCTCCAGCTTGAATTTTTTTCCACCTTTTGGGCTGGAAGCGTCCAGATTGAAGCACTGAAGCCTCCCTATTATTCTCTTTTTTATCCGACCTATGCCTCCGCCAATCCTCATATCCATCTTTCACAGCAGTGACAAAGAGAACAAAAAGTAGGGGAAAGAGCGATACTGTTCTACCAAAAACAGCAAGAGGAGGAAGTTGATTGAGTGCAGCTATTGCCAAGAAATACAGATAAGCAACTCGGTGAAACTGAATAAAAAGATTCTTCGGCAAGAAAGTTATGAAGGTATACTTGCTGGTACGGATCTCATTGCTTGCAAACTCGTACTTCTCGTTAGTCTTTCTCGGATCATCAATATAAATTAACCTTGGACTTTGATCTCGGAAAACTGTATCTTCTAACTGTCCACTCTTACGGGCAAGTCCCTGAGACTTGTTTAAGTTTTCAGGTACATGAGGTGAAGCGCTAGAAAGTTCAAAGGTCTTTTCATGGCTCTGTTGCTCCATTCTACCAGTGATTCCACACTAGGTGATCCTTGTAGGATGCACTGGAGACGGAGGATCGGAGATGAAGCACCAACAGAGTCAGATAGTCCCAAAATTTCCACTTCTTCAACAAGAAGAATTTGGTTTCCCTAGAACACAAAAGATAAATATTAAGCAATCAAAAAGATAAACAGAAGCTCTAATTCCATATAGAACTTAATATGATCATTTGCATGATGGAAACAATACCCACTCAAATGCAATACAAACAAATGCTAATTGCTATGAATCACAAATGTCCACGTGCATTGATGCACACTAATTTATTAATCTCACTGTTAAAAGATATACTACTTAATGCTTGAAGACACTTGAAACGCTTCCTATACAAACAAGTGAAATTTGATTCCTCAACAAAGCATCAAGTATTTAGAATGTTTAGAAGATGAGATTCTAAATTTACAGCTGAAGGCATGGGTACTCAGCAGTTGTATCTAATCCATATATTTTACTCCATCAGGCAATATAGATGCAAGAGAGCTAATTTGTAACAAGATGATTGTAAATGATAGTTACATCTGTTCAAAATGAAGTTTTGTATCTAAAATCTAGCTCTTCCAGATGTAAATGCAGTTTTTCCGTTAGATTTTAAGGAGCAAACACAAAATCAAATTTTCGTTTTGAAATTTACCAGCATTTCCTTCAGTGTAACTCATCTACTCGTTAGAAAGTCGGTAAATACTTGTTTTGCCATGCTTGTAGGAAGTATGGGAGAAATCTAAAGCATGTAAAGGATAAAGAGGCATTTATACAAAGCAAGACAAAGAAGCCAACCTTAGAATGTTGTCATTACACATATTTGAATTTTCCTGAATGAAGTCTCATCACCAGCATTCATAAATTAAACTCCAATGTACACATCTCAAAATTTTATATGCACATTCAAAGTTCAAAGTTCAAACTATGTTCTGCAACTAAAAACTGAGGAAAGTATATACCTTTAATTTGAGCATCCCTCATTCTTCAACCAACCATGCGTGATCCACTTGTACTCAAGGCCTCTCCTTCACTTATCTGTCAACAAGCCAGCTGTAAACCAGAACAAACTGGCTAATCTCTTCAAAAAGATGCAGTTCACAACTCTATCTCCAAACTCAGCTCTGCAACCAGGAATAAGCTCAAATTAGCAGAAATGAAAAATGTATTGCGGAACTAGAAGCACTCCATTAAACATAGTTAAGGTCATAGAGATCAAGACACACAATACAGAACATCCCCTACTTTTCTTTCTCACCATACCTAGTAAATAGTCACGGGACCACGCTAATTGCTGATTCAAGTACAAAAATCGAAGCAACTGAATAAAATGTGGACAAGTGCTGTATTGCAACTGTGACAAAAATCCACAAGGCAGCCGATTACTAATGCCAAAATCAAAACGAGAAAACGACCACTAATAAATACGCATCGGGAATGAAAAAATTGGAAATTTGTCGGTTTGTATAACCCTAACCTGGCTGGAAAAATAAGACAAGTTCAAATCAATCTTCCGGTTGGATTACGCTAGTAACGCCTAAAAAGCTTTATCGAATCCATAAAAAGCTAACACAATTGACAGTTGATCTCGGTAATTGATGAATAAAGGCAAAAACAATGGAGAAAGATAGAACTAAAATCATCGCAGTGAATTCTGTCTTCAATGATATCCGAATAGGGATCGAGAATTACCAGATCTGTCAACTCTGATTCCAGATCAGATCTCCACAACTAATGTGAGCTAATACTGAAGATCGAATTTCACCTTTCCCTTTTGATCAAATGCACCTCCACCTCTCCACGCAAAACAGAAATAAATTTTAAAAAATAAAATAAAACAAATTATCTTCTCTTCTATCGTGCGAGATAACAACGGAGCGAAGTAAGGTTTATTCTTCTGCCGCCATATAGATCGAATCACAAGATTGCGTGCCGTCGCGGTGGCCGGAGTTTCGGTCGGCGGGCAAGAGGGAAGAGAGAGAAGGAGAAAGAGAGTGTTGTGTGCGCGTGTGGAAGAGAGAGAGGAAAGAACGGAAGGGACAGAGATGAGTGGGGGAGCACAAATCCCTCTCTCGAAGAGAAAAGGCGGAGAAAAATGCGTGATAGAGGAATGTGAAATGACTACTCTACCCTCAAAGAGACTGCAGAGTTTTGGGTAATTCAGTTGGCCTGTTTGCGTGGAAAATAGGAGACTTCTCTAACTCAGCTCACATTATTATTAACCAGGCGGGTTGTTGGTTTTACATTTATGCCTACAACCAACTATTATTATGTTGCTTAATTTACTTTCTTTTTTATGTTAAATAAAGAAATAAAGATAAATTTGTTTGATTAATGATGTAAACATACACACGCGTGACAGACTTATCCAATTCAACTGCACGAGTGAAGTTGTCAGACTGTAAGAGAAAACGAGCTGTATGTACTAGTCACTAGTGCTATACTTATAACTTTTATAAAAGAGGGTACGCATATATACTTTGTAGTTGGAGTCGAGATTAAGTCGGTTGAATTGATCAAAACTACGACTATGTATGATTTATGTGCGGTTATGTGTTGGTGCACTACAACTAATAACCATGCATGTTATTGTTGCATGCGTTGTTGTGTGTGCTTCTTTTCTTTTTAATTACTTGAGGAAGAGATTTAATCAATGAAAATTTTTTAATGGAAAATTTTTGGAGGCTGATCGGTTGACACTAGTGTCAAATGACACTAGTGATGTGGCATTATCAATTGGTTGAATTGGCAAATGGTGTGGATAATTATTTTAAAAAAAAGATAATAAATATGGGTAATTAATTAGACTTCATTAATTATTTTGTTATGGGAAATTCCAACTTCATTAATTATTTTTCTCTTGGTCATTGGAAGGGTTGGAATGAAGACGTTCGATTCTCCCAAGTTTTTCTCAATGGTTGGATCTTGGATGGATCAGCTATGATATCTTTCTATCATCATCGATTTGATTCGATTAAAAACTCCATATCATTGAAGGTTTTTGCTGAGAAGGAGAAGTCGAACGAGATGCTCCACTGGAGGAGTTGGGATGTCTAGCACACAACGAAGGGGGAGGAGGACACTAGTGATCTCGAAGGTGAAGTCTCATAAGATGAAGAGTGAGAATGGAGGCTATTCAGTTCGTTGGAAGGTGAAGTTAATCGACCGGGGAAGGAAGGCTACTCAGTTCGTTTTCCAGAAATGAGGAGCTGAAGAGTTAGACGAGTTAGATGAGAATTAAATTGTTAAACAAAATTAATGTTGCATTTAATAGTTTTACTTTTTCAAAATAAAAAAGGCGAAGCATTGTTTGTGTCTTGTACGTACGTGCATGGTAAGTGAACAGTCCTCAAAGCATTGTTTGAGGCTGATTTGTTCTAAACGGGGAAATTTGATTCAAAGTCAAGAAATCCGGAACGTGGACCTAGTTCATGCAGCACCAGATGTCAGCTTCATGTCAATGCCTCTATCCAAACCGATGGGCTATGGAAGCTAACTAAGGTAACACTAGATCATAATCATGAGTGTGTTGCTGAAAATTCTAAATTCTTTGCAAGCTATAGATATATCAGTGAAAGGAATAAGAAAAGGATTTTGGATAATGATAGAGCTGGCGTGTAGATAATAAAAAACTATAGTTCTATTGTTGTGAAACACGAAAGCCATGACAATGTTCCCTTTGACCAGAGAGATGTTCGTAACCTATTGCAATGTGTATAAGACTTCATATGGATACAGGTGACTTCAATGCAATGAGGAATTATTTTGTCATGATGAGTATTAGTAAGTGCAAATTTGTATATAGATATGACCAAGATGACGACGGAAGATTGAGGAATGTATTTTGGGCAGATGGAAGGAGCATAGTTGCATATCAAGAGTTTGGAGATGTCATTTCTTTTGACACTACATACGTGTCGAATAGATATAAGATGTCATTTGCACCATTTATTGGAGTTAACCACCATGGTCAATCTGTGTTGTTTGGGTGTGCTCTATTAGGTGGTGAGGAAATTGGTAATTTTCTGTGGTTGTTCCGTACCTGGCTAGAGGTAATGTCGGGAAAGGTTCTGCAGGCAATCATCACCGATCAGTGCAAATCCATCGGTATATTTATTTCTCCAGTTAGTACATTATTTTACGTTTATATTTCTCACAATGATTATAACTTCTTTTTTTTTTTTACATATTACTTATTTCAAAGAAAATGCAATTGGACAAGTGTTCACTAATACTCCACATCGGTGTTGCATTTGGCATGTAATGCAAAATGCACAAAAACATTTGGGTTCGCTCAATGAGTGGGTTAACATATGTCGTGCAATGCAAGATGTCCTTCATGACTCGGTAGACGTTTTGGAATTTGAAGATGCGTGAACGGAGATAATTGCTTGCTATGAACTTGAGAACAACCGGTGGTGTAATTTTATGTACAACAATAGACACCGGTGGGTTCCAATCTACTTCAAGTGTAACTTTTGGGTTGGGATGTCTAGCACACAAAGGAGTGAAGATATTAACTTCTTTTTCAAGAAATATGTTAATGTCAACACCACTTTGAAATAGTTCATCGAATAGTATGGACTTGCGTTGTCAAACAAGGTATGCGAAGAGGAAAAAACATCATTTCAATCATAACATAAACCGGTTCGACCAATGACTACGCATGTGTTTGAAGATGTCTTTAAGAAGCTCTACACAACAAGTAAATTCAGAGAGTTTCAAAAAGAAGTGTCGGACATGACATACAATAGTGCAAGAAAGGTGCATGATGATGAGACCATTTGTTATTATGACATTGTTGTCAAGAAAAAGAGGTTTAAAAAGAATGTAACCAGGGTGTTTATAGTTACAATGGAGAAAGAGACAATCGACATCAGATGCGAGTGCAAGTCGTTCGAGTTTTGCGGGATTTTGTGCAGTCATATATTGTGTGTTATATATGCACGAAGAGGATGTTGATTTTGTTCCCGAAAGATACATACTAGATAGGTGGAGGAACAATTTGGATAGAGAGCACTTGAAGTTACCGATGCCTTACTACAAGCTATTGAAGAATCCACCTGAGACTTCCCATAGGTATGAGCAGATGCAGGAATTGTTCGAGTCTTTTATAGGCTTCGCAATGGCTGGCGACGAATTCTACAATGAAGTGAAGTAAACACTTACTACACTGAAAGAAAAATTTTAACAACAGAAGAAGAAACCAATGGCTAGTTTACTCCACCTTGGACAAGATTGGTAGGGTTTATGGAAGACGGAAGGTTACTGCACCTTCCAACGATGAGGCAAATCCAACCCAAGAGGGCTGTTGTAACACCCCAATTTCTCGGAACTCGGGGAGCTACTGGTTAGGACCTCACAATGGGTCCCGACCTTGGTTTAACAACAACATTACTTGGATCTTACAACAAGACACAAATGTATTTAAAACAATTTCTAAAACATAATATTTTTAATGGTATAAACGTACACGTGTGACAGCCTTACAAACATATATAAAGGTACATAACATGCATGACGTATGGAAGACTCCCCCATCCCCATCTAATGAGTACGTGGACCCGGCTGACCATCCGTCCCGGATCTCTCTGCAACTGTCTATCTCTACAGATCTACAACACGGATAAACCGTTAGCTAACTATCCAAATATAAGCAAAATGATAACAGCACAAACACAAGCAAAAACAAAAATAAACAAACATCATGCTGGCACTCAACCAATTATTATCTATTATTTAAGTGATTCACATTATTCAATTTAAGTTGTGGCACGAGAATTATTATTAGTTCTCGCCTCCGTTCCTTATCCAACTGGTGTAGGTCTAGCTGACTTCCATTGGTAGCATCACTACAAACCATGTATGGACTAGTCCCGAAAGAAACCCCCAGCGCCCCGCGAGCTACTGAGCAGAATGCTACCGCCCGTTACTCTTAGGCCAAAATATAGGTCGGTAATTATATATCACAACCTATCTCTCTAACATTTCAATCACACACCACCATCATCATTTATACTCATATTTAGCAGTCAGCTAAGTAAGCCCAAAGGACTTACCTGATATACAGCTCGACTCTTTGTAAACCACTCGTTCTGTAAACTGTAGCAACTCAGTTGCCTGTCAAAGGCGATAAGTGTATTAGCACACTCTCACGTAGTTAGAAGTCTAAAACTTCTAAGATCGAATGATGTATTAAGACATAACTAGTTACAGTGTTAATTTAGGGTAAAATGACCATTTTACCCTTGGTCCCGAAATTCCCGAAAATTCTAAAATTCATGTCTAAACTCCTATTTGAGATTCTAAAATCATTTCTAACTCCCAAAGCTTCGTTTGGTTCCAAGCTAACATTTTTCCTATGTTACTATTTTTCGGGAAATCGTAAAGGTCTAACTTCGATTCCAAATATAAAATTCGTAACCGCTTATAAAAATTCCGACTTAAAACCCTAGATTATCTATGATGTCCTATCTAACTTTAGGAGAAAGAATTTCTCCAAACTGTTCATTCAACAATTTTATAAAAATTCCTAAAGTTGACTACTCCCTTTACAAATTCTATACTTAGCCAAAATCTGAGTACACTTTGAAAAATCATAACTCCTAAACCACTCACTGGAATTATCCCAAATTTTGATATGTTCTACTATAAAATCTTACCTATAATATATCCAAAATTTAGCTGCAAAGGAGGTCAAGATCCTATATTAAAACTATCTCCCAAACCGAATTTCAGCACAACAGAAAAAAAACTGCTTACGACTCAATCTTGTAAAAATCGTAAATCCCAAACCACTCGCTGGATGCCTCTCAAATTTTAATATGTTCTACAATAATATGTAAACTATATCATATCCAAAATTCAAGTCCAACGGATATCAAGAGCTTATTCAAAATCATCTCACAAAACAGCATCACTTGCTGTTTTCCCCAACACTCAGCACATGTAAAAACGTCAACTTTGAAACACAATAACTCTCAAACCGTAACTCCTATTCTTCCCAAATTTTAATATGATCTACAACAAGATGTCAACTATATCATATCAAAAATTCAAGCCTAAAAGAGATCAAAACCCTATTCTAAGCTATCTCACAAAACAGCATCCCATGCTGTTTTTCTCCACTCAGCACATTTATAAAACTGAACTTTGAAACCTCATATCTCTCAAACCGTAACATGGATTCCTCTAAAATTTTAGTATGATTTACTTTGAAATACCATCTATAATATATCCCAAAACTAGCCAAAAAGGAATAGTATAGCTTACCCAAAACTGGACCCGAAGTTCACTGCTCAACACTTCCGAAAATTCTGGAAAACACAAGAATCTGTACAGCTCTCCTACGGTTGTTCTGAGTAGGTTTAACAGACGAAACGGGTACACGTTAGGCAAGGAAAAGGTGGACTGAAGTGTAGTGTAGCAAGGGTTACAAGGGTTAGATGGCTTACATGACTGCACTGGTTCTATGGCTTGTCAACAGGGGCTGCACCTTCAGACTAGGACCGACTGCATCAGACGTTTCTGCGTTGAGAGACTACTGCTGTGGGCTGCTGCGCTGAAGAGGCTGGAGACGCTAGAGATGGCCGGTTCTGTAGCATTGAAGAAGCAATCCGCTGCAGAAGGAAAGGTGTGCAGAAGAGTGCTGAACGTGGGCGTGAAACTGCAATTCTTCTTCTTTCTTTTGGCGTGAAATCAGGGTTGTTACAGCAGCGATTCTCTTGCCTTATTTACGTAGCTGTTACGTGAGAAGCTGGAAGGTTAATCCAGCCGTTGAAGCTGCTCCAAGGGCTTCTCCTCATTGGGCTGGTGCGATCAAGGGAGTGGCTGGCAAGGAGGTGGGCTGAGCTGCTGTGCGGCTGAGCTTGTTCTTGGGCTGGAGGCAAGGAGGGCTGCAGCTGGCATGTAGTACGAATTGGGCTGAAATAAAAACAAGGGACAAAATGGGCTGCAACAATCCGCCAGCAAGGAGACATGAAAGGTTGGATAATTGAATTCAAGACAATGGTTGAATGGTAGAAGAAGTGGGCTGAAAGTTTGTCAAGACCTTGGTCTTGTCAAATGTTGTCATGGTCTCGTCTCGATCTCGACGTTGTCATGGTCTCGTCAAAAATTTGTCATGTATGTCAAGATCTAACTTAGGGTTTGATAGATTAGGGTTTAATATAAAAATCTATCATTTTATGTGAAATAAATTCTACATAAAATGATAAATAATTATAAGAATTAGGATTTGATATAATTCTATCATTTTATGTGAATTAAATTCTACATAAAATGATAAATAATTATAGGAATTAGAGGTTGATATAATTTTGTCATTTTATGTGAAATAGCTTCTACATAAAATGATAAAATTTGTGAAAAAGAATTGCTAGATAGAATGGAAAACCGTCAACGGCTCAAAGTCCGATTTGATTCGGAATTAAACGGAAATAAAAATTTCCGGAGATTACATCAGTACCCCCTTAAAATAAGTTTCGTCCCGAAACTTAGGGTAAGACAATCTTGATCGGCCTTTAAGGCACCAAATGAGTATCCCGCATATCAAGGTCATCAATAACATACATCCTGACTAAGCACTCAAACATGAAATAAACAAGCAGTAAGACAACATACACGGATATAGGGTCAAGCCTTAACTCGTCGTTATCTAGATTACAACTATCTCCACAAAGGTTTCTGAAAGGTTATGTCTCATACTATCCATAGTATTCTTGGTAGCCTCGTCGGCTTTTTATAAAACCACTAACTCTGAAATCTTTTCATGTACAGACCTCACAAGTGCCTACTACACGTTCTAGTGTGGTAACTAGATATTTCACCGGTATCATCCGGCTTCATTGCCCGATTCTCTAAGCCGATGTCCTAACTTTTGTCTCGTAAGTATACCTCTAACTGAATCCGTAGAAAACTAGGGTTACACTCTCCAATAGGGTGAGGATTACTAGTCCATCAATCACTTATGAACCACTTCACAGCCTCAAGTGGTCACAGTTTGCAACTCACCTCCAGGTCCCTTGGTGACCGTACAGAAAATAACCTAGTCAACTTTCCCTTCGTTGTGTTTACTTGACTACACACTCAGGCCAAAGGTCTTGAGTGACATACAATATGTCCGGAACGACGGTATTAGATACAAGGTGATCTCACATCACCGTCATTTGCTCACACTACTCAATAGTTGTTAACATTGCATTGTGTCCTATAATATCCCTCTTACTCAAAACGCAACTCGACTCCGTTCCGAGATAAAAAAAATTTTCTTATACTCCACTCTTGAGATTCTGTTTTCTATATGTACGAGTACTGGTCTGTAAGTACACTCCCATAGCTTCTTTTTCTTATCTGTCTTCCGATTCAACTTGATAGTTACTCACTTGAGCTTGTTAGTGCAGACCCTACACAATACCTTTATTACATCGTTTACTTCCTTTTTCATTCCATCAAGAAACTCGTTCTAAAGTACCCTGCTAAGTATTAAGTTCCAAATTTATTTGTCTACCGACATGTGACGAGGTCGGCATGCTTCACTTGTATCTATAATGGGGTACCACTCTCTTTCTATACTTCTATGTGCACATACTTTCTCATCTACCTAGATGGTGATACAGTTCCTCTACAAAATTTCCTGTCACTCCATGTAGCCTATTTCACGTTCCTTCTAAACGAAACGCATTTCACCAATTATCATCGTCTTACTCGACACGTCATTTGTTGTACTCTCGAGTTTCTGGTTCTGTGGGTTAGGACTCATCACGCTTTCGCTGCGCTACTTTGATAATTATATTGTCACCCGCTAATCGTAAGGACATTTTCCGTGAGTCCAAATTGATGGACCCAAAATCCTCCCTCTCAATTACACCATAAGTCCTACCCGGATGAAATACCAAGTACCTTCCTTACTTGCCTTAAGGGACTAAGATAACGGTTGGAAGACGACTTCTTCCGTTTACTTTTGGAATTTTTCTAACACGGATCCAAACTTCTTGACTCGACTGAAGTTTGATCTTAACCAACCGAGAAGTAACCTCTAACACGATTCTCTCTATACCTTTAGTTGTCTAAGTAGATTTTCGTTGTCTACTGGAGGAACTCCTCCAAAGCATCGGTAGAGTTACTTCAATAATCCTCAATCACAGATATCTCTTCTTAACTGTACATAGCTCGTCAATCCCCAAACAACTCTTGCACGTCCTCAGTTGATGTCGGTCAGTCAATAGTTGACTTATCTCCATTTCCGGGACTTACTTTTCTCATACCTCTTTTGCCGTTGAATTTCCTGGCGGGCACTACTTACTCGAGTTCATCAATTTATGCTCCTTTAGCTTGTTCTACCTTACAAACTTCCAGTTCTCCCGTGAACTAACTCCATTTCTCGAGTCCAACTGTGTCATCCATCTGATATCAATGGTCCTTTCTAGATCTTCTACTATAGCTTGTAAGCACGTCTACGCGACTCTCATGACCTTAACTTCCCTCTACTGGCGGTTTATCTAGTAGGGAATGCTACACACACCTTGTCTTGATTGACATAGAACCTTATCAAAATCATATACTCCTTACTCCTCTAGTTCTTCTTTTATAATTCATCTGTACTAACTGTGATTTGCACCCTTTTCCTAGCCAGTAGGTAGTAATTCCTTCACACGCTTCCCTTGGTCTTCAATGACATAAAGGGGGTCCTTTCTGGCCGTCTAGTCTTTCTTCTTAAGTTCTTAATTAGGGTTCCTTGCTCGAACTCACTCCATGTTATTATTAAGATACTAGCACACGGATCGATTTAGCTTCACATTTGTCGTTGTTGATCTCTTGAAGGGTCCTCTAGACGTCTATAAAATTCTTTCATCATCCTATGGTTATCCTCCTTATCTGATAACCAGTTACCACTGGTTGACCCGCACGTGTTATGTCTCCGATTTTACCAACCAGTCTGTAGTTGACCTTCTATAAGATTCCGAACTTACTGTTCTTCGATCTCTTTGAAGTTTGATACACTTGGTGAAATCTATCTCCTCCAATTTCTTGGTTAACACTCCTCCAACTCCTTCCAAGTCTGCACTTCTCTTGTTCTCTTATGGAATCACTATACTCTTCTGAGTCTAGTCCTAACATTCATATGTCTTCAAAGGGTTTATTAAGTCTTCCACGATAACTTGTAAGCGTCTCTTCACAATTCTTCTTACTTTGTTCATCGTTGGTTCGTTTTTCCCTGATATGACCGTTAATGTTGGTAACTTAGATCTTTATGTGAATGAGAAGTTATTATGGACTCTCTAGTTCACCAAAATAACTTTCCCACATTCTTCCATTAGTTTGGTGTTATGTTGTGATGCCACATTTATAGACTTCCGTTGTCTTAATTTCAGACCTCTACTGTATTTGATACTTACGTCATGATTTTTTGCAAACTCTTGCATCTCTGAGTAGGTCAAACCGTCTCTATGATGATGAAATTTATTTCACGTCTTTAAACTCTTTTGTCAGTGGTTGTCTCGTACTCCTTTAATTCTTCGCTTCCGGTCAGCACCTTATCTTCTTTGTACTCTCATGCCCATGCTTACATGTGGCGGCGTTTGCTTTGATTGTAACATCTTTTATTCTGCAAATCTTGGTTGTACTCCGTTCTGTATGATTCATGTTCCCTTATCGTTATCTCTAATCCGACCTCTCGTCGTCTCTTACATGATTCCTCTAATTCATCTCTCAGCCTCATACGACCAAGTCCCTTGTATGACTTCCTGTTCCTTCTGCCTGATTTGACTCGGGGATTCCTTTCCCATCGGACAGTACTTGTGGTGAAAATTGTCTCCACATCTGTACTCCCTTGCCCACTCGTTCTTCGGATGATTTATGTGGTCCCAAGGACGCCCACCAGAGTATAACACTAAATCCTTGGTCTGAATCCATTATCTTGTATTGAAAGCTCTTCAAGTCCGTTACCGATTTATCATGAAGCGATAAGCGATTCATGATATCGTAACTAAAGGATATAGGGTATCCTTTAGGATACTAACATGCTAAACATACACATTTATATAATCATACATTAAAACATATCAATATACTCTATATACTAACATCTATCATTCCAAGTTGCAGAGATCCACGGAGAACGATGGTGGTCCGACGTACTATTAACCCAACAACCCGACTATGCACGTGTGTAAAAATAGAAATCCGTTTTGAAAATCTTAGACCCCTTTCGGGTTCTAGTTATTTTATACACTCGGTCTTTTAGAAGATTTCAAGTGCCATTGTTGCCAACCCAGACCTCTGATACCATGTTGTAACACCCCAATTTCTCGGAACTCGGGGAGCTACTGGTTAGGACCTCACAATGGGTCCCGACCTTGGTTTAACAACAACATTACTTGGATCTTACAACAAGGCACAAATGTATTTAAAACAATTTCTAAAACATAATATTTTTAATGGTATAAACGTACACGTGTGACAGCCTTACAAACATATATAAAGGTACATAACATGCATGACGTATGGAAGACTCCCCCATCCCCATCTAATGAGTACGTGGACCCGGCTGACCATCCGTCCCGGATCTCTCTGCAACTGTCTATCTCTACAGATCTACAACACGGATAAACCGTTAGCTAACTATCCAAATATAAGCAAAATGATAACAGCACAAACACAAGCAAAAACAAAAATAAACAAACATCATGCTGGCACTCAACCAATTATTATCTATTATTTAAGTGATTCACATTATTCAATTTAAGTTGTGGCACGAGAATTATTATTAGTTCTCGCCTCCGTTCCTTATCCAACTGGTGTAGGTCTAGCTGACTTCCATTGGTAGCATCACTACAAACCATGTATGGACTAGTCCCGAAAGAAACCCCCAGCGCCCCGCGAGCTACTGAGCAGAATGCTACCGCCCGTTACTCTTAGGCCAAAATATAGGTCGGTAATTATATATCACAACCTATCTCTCTAACATTTCAATCACACACCACCATCATCATTTATACTCATATTTAGCAGTCAGCTAAGTAAGCCCAAAGGACTTACCTGATATACAGCTCGACTCTTTGTAAACCACTCGTTCTGTAAACTGTAGCAACTCAGTTGCCTGTCAAAGGCGATAAGTGTATTAGCACACTCTCACGTAGTTAGAAGTCTAAAACTTCTAAGATCGAATGATGTATTAAGACATAACTAGTTACAGTGTTAATTTAGGGTAAAATGACCATTTTACCCTTGGTCCCGAAATTCCCGAAAATTCTAAAATTAATGTCTAAACTCCTATTTGAGATTCTAAAAGCATTTCTAACTCCCAAAGCTTCGTTTGGTTCCAAGCTAACATTTTTCCTATGTTACTATTTTTCGGGAAATCGTAAAGGTCTAACTTCGATTCCAAATATAAAATTCGTAACCGCTTATAAAAATTCCGACTTAAAACCCTAGATTATCTATGATGTCCTATCTAACTTTAGGAGAAAGAATTTCTCCAAACTGTTCATTCAACAGTTTTATAAAAATTCCTAAAGTTGACTACTCCCTTTACAAATTCTATACTTAGCCAAAATCTGAGTACACTTTGAAAAATCATAACTCCTAAACCACTCACTGGAATTATCCCAAATTTTGATATGTTCTACTATAAAATCTTACCTATAATATATCCAAAATTTAGCTGCAAAGGAGGTCAAGATCCTATATTAAAACTATCTCCCAAACCGAATTTCAGCACAACAGAAAAAAAACTGCTTACGACTCAATCTTGTAAAAATCGTAAATCCCAAACCACTCGCTGGATGCCTCTCAAATTTTAATATGTTCTACAACAATATGTAAACTATATCATATCCAAAATTCAAGTCCAACGGATATCAAGAGCTTATTCAAAATCATCTCACAAAACAGCATCACTTGCTGTTTTCCCCAACACTCAGCACATGTAAAAACGTCAACTTTGAAACACAATAACTCTCAAACCGTAACTCCTATTCTTCCCAAATTTTAATATGATCTACAACAAGATGTCAACTATATCATATCAAAAATTCAAGCCTAAAAGAGATCAAAACCCTATTCTAAGCTATCTCACAAAACAGCATCCCATGCTGTTTTTCTCCACTCAGCACATTTATAAAACTGAACTTTGAAACCTCATATCTCTCAAACCGTAACATGGATTCCTCTAAAATTTTAGTATGATTTACTTTGAAATACCATCTATAATATATCCGAAAAGTAGCCAAAAAGGAATAGTATAACTTACCCAAAATTGGACCCGAAGTTCACTGCTCAACACTTCCGAAAATTCTGGAAAACACAAGAATCTGTACAGCTCTCCTACGGTTGTTCTGAGTAGGTTTAACAGACGAAACGGGTACACGTTAGGCAAGGAAAAGGTGGACTGAATTGTAGTGTAGCAAGGGTTACAAGGGTTAGATGGCTTGCATGACTGCACTGGTTCTATGGCTTGTCAACAGGGGCTGCACCTTCAGACTAGGACCGACTGCATCAGACGTTTCTGCGTTGAGAGACTACTGCTGTGGGCTGCTGCGCTGAAGAGGCTGGAGACGCTGGAGATGGCCGGTTCTGTAGCATTGAAGAAGCAATCCGCTGCAGAAGGAAAGGTGTGCAGAAGAGTGCTGAACGTGGGCGTGAAACTGCAATTCTTCTTCTTTCTTTTGGCGTGAAATCAGGGTTGTTACAGCAGCGATTCTCTTGCCTTATTTACGTAGCTGTTACGTGAGAAGCTGGAAGGTTAATCCAGCCGTTGAAGCTGCTCCAAGGGCTTCTCCTCATTGGGCTGGTGCGATCAAGGGAGTGGCTGGCAAGGAGGTGGGCTGAGCTGCTGTGCGGCTGAGCTTGTTCTTGGGCTGGAGGCAAGGAGGGCTGCAGCTGGCATGTAGTACGAATTGGGCTGAAATAAAAACAAGGGACAAAATGGGCTGCAACAATCCGCCAGCAAGGAGACATGAAAGGTTGGATAATTGAATTCAAGACAATGGTTGAATGGTAGAAGAAGTGGGCTGAAAGTTTGTCAAGACCTTGGTCTTGTCAAATGTTGTCATGGTCTCGTCTCGATCTCGACGTTGTCATGGTCTCGTCAAAAATTTGTCATGTGTGTCAAGATCTAACTTAGGGTTTGATAGATTAGGGTTTAATATAAAAATCTATCATTTTATGTGAAATAAGTTCTACATAAAATGATAAATAATTATAAGAATTAGGATTTGATATAATTCTATCATTTTATGTGAATTAAATTCTACATAAAATGATAAATAATTATAGGAATTAGAGGTTGATATAATTTTGTCATTTTATGTGAAATAGCTTCTACATAAAATGATAAAATTTGTAAAAAAGAATTGCTAGATAGAATGGAAAACCGTCAACGGCTCAAAGTCCGATTTGATTCGGAATTAAACGGAAATAAAAATTTCCGGATATTACAGCAGAACGCAAGTAAAGGACCCCGTTGACAAACGAGGAAAAGGGAGAGCTAGAGCTCGGAGACTCGGCTATCGAAAGCCTACAACAAAAGGTCGTGCTAGAGATGTACGTACCGGAACGCAAGAATCATCTCAAGTTCCGCAAACGAACACGCATAGCATATCCAACATCATTGTGAACCATACGGTATTTATGACCCTAGGTTTATTTTTGTGCCTATTGTAATTCATGCCTACTACTATAACCTTTTTTTTAATTTTTGTTTCAGGGATTCGGTCAACCTGATTTTTGGCCTCAGTTAAACCGAGGATATGCCACAACCATAAATCCTCCATTCCATATTTCTCAGGCTCCACGCCCCAGCACATCCCAACAAATGGGAGGACAAAACATTCAACGTTGAATTTGGCTCATATGATTATTACTATTATGTAACGAGACTTTTATTTTTCTGAGCATGGTTTGCTCCATGATTTTATGTAACTAGACTATTATGTAACGAGTCTTTTGCTCCATGAATTTGGCTCCTACGAGATTGTGGTTTGCTCCTATGTATAGTTTTACTCAGAAGTTTGCTCATTGATTTTATGATTTTATGTAAGGACGACTAATTCGATAGCATTACATTATGATTTTATGTAAGGACAAAGTGCACTGCTGAAGACCGAAGGTATCAATAGCACTGCATTATGGTTTTATGTAACAAGACTCACAACACTTATGATTAAAGTTTGCATCCCTTCGTATGATTTTGGAAGACAGAAGGTAACATTTATGCTCATATGATTTTATGGGTTGTAGCAGTGCACATTTGAGGAGCACTATATCGAGAAGCTCTTATGATTTTATGTATCGACAATGCTCATATGATTTTATGTATTCTTAATTAAGGGGTGATTTTATGGTCATATGATTTTATGGGTCACAACAGTCCACATTTGAGGAGCTCTGTATCGAGAATGAAAGGAAGGAAGGGGAAGGGTTACAGAATTAAGATCGAAAACAACAATTTGATAGAGCTGGCGTGCAATTATGATTTTATGTATCGAGAATGGAGGAAAGATAGAAGGTTATTACACAATTAATATAATTTTCATTTCCAACACTATAATTAACAAGACAATCCATAAATTTTTAACTACCTTGAGATTCACAAAAATTAAGATTGAAAACAACAAGTAACAAAACAAGCACAAGAACTCGGACATAGCAGCTTCACGATGAAGAGCTCTGTACATACTTAACATTTGAAACAACCACCTAAAAACTGAAAACAACAACTAACAAAACAAGATACATTATCATTACTACTTTGACGATGCTCCTCACATAGTCATTGAGATCTTTTATTTGTCTCTTAATATGATAAGAATCAGGATCACTTTCGGAAGCACTACTTTCAGAACGAGATGTTGTACCCATCGAGCTATAACCATGCCCATAACCTATAATATTTAAAAGACGAACCCATTTGAAAAAGTTACATTTATCGCATTTATAAAAAAACTTGTTCGGATTTTCATCTAGAAAGGTAAATCTCACAGCAGCCCTTCGTGGTGGTTGACATTGACAATATTGGGTTGACAGCCTCAACGGAGGTGATGAAGATTGATTGTCTCTACTATAATCCATTACTTGCAATCCATAAAAACGAAAGTGAGAAAGGAAGTGAAAATCTTCAGGAAGGTAAGAAAGGATTACCGGCAACGAAGGAAATGAGGAGGTATTAAAAATATAAAATTGGGTCAAGGAAATGACCCCACAAATAATATAGGGAAGTGAACCGTCCGGTTACCTACTACCTAGTATCTAATTCCAATTTAACCCTAAACCCTAAACCGGTTACCTACTCCCTAGTATCCGATTCCAATTTAACCCTAAACCCTAAACCGGTTACCTACTCCCTAGTATCCGATTCCAATTTAACCCTAAACCGGTTGATATTGAAAATTTAAAATTTATCAATAATAATACATGCCCATATAAATTATGATAATATATGGTCATATAAGCCCATTATAATTATAATAGTATATGAACCGTTACAAAAATTATGATCTAATTCAATATTTACTTAAATAAACTAATTCGACTTAAATAATGTTACATGCATAAGCAATAAACCGAGATTCTCCGAAACGAGAGTTCCGAGTGACGGGGTTCAAGTAACATAGATCATGTGAACCATCAAGCTTGTGAGTTCACTTGATCGAATTTAATCTTGCTTAATTCTACGACAATAAGATGTTAATTAGACATTACGGAACTACTAGGTCCGTCACACATGCATAAGTCGATAAACCGAGATTCTCCGAAACGAGAGTTCCGAGTGACGGGGTTCAAGTAACATAGATCATATGAACCATCAAGCTTGTGAGTTCACTTGATCGAATCTAATCTTGCTTAATTCTACGACAATAAGATGTTAATTAGACATTACGGAAATACTAGGTCCGTCACACATGCATAAGTCGATAAACCGAGATTCTACGAAACGAGAGTTCTGAGTGACGGGGTTCAAGTAACATAGATCATGTGAACCATCAAACTTGTGAGTTCACTTGATAGAATCTAATCTTGCATAATTCTACGACAATAAGATGTTAATTAGACATTACAGAAGTACTAGGTCCGTCACACATGCATAAGTCGATAAACTGAGATTCTCCGAAACGAGAGTTCCGAGTGACGGGGTTCAAGTAACATAGATCATGTGAACCATCAAGCTTGTGATTTCACTTGATCGAATCTAATCTTGCTTAATTCTACGACAATAAGATAGACATTACGGAAGTACTAGGTCCGTCACACATGCATAAGTCGATAAACCGAGATTCTCCGAAACGAGAGTTCCGAGTGTTGGGGTTCAAGTAACATAGAATCTAATTTTGCTTAATTCTACGACAATAAGATGAATAAGTCGATAAACCGAGATTCTCCGAAACGAGAGTTCCGAGTGACGAGGTTCAAGTATCATAGAACATGTGAACCATCAAGCTTGTGAGTTCACTTGATCGAACCTAATCTTGCTTAATTCTACGACAATAAGATGTTAATTAGACATTACGAAAGTACTAGGTTGTAATAACCGAAAATTTTAAGTTCCGGTAAATTGAAATTAACCAAAGTCCGAAGAAATAATCGTAAATAAACAAATAAATAAATAAAACGAGTTAGTTCTATCATTTTATGTGACCCAGATTCACATAAAATGATAAACTAAATGACCGGAAATAAATTACGTTTTTTATAATAATTTATAAATACGGAATTAAGTTCCGTATTATTTAAACTCTCGCACAAAACTTACGAGTTACGAGTTCCGCAAATTGTTTTAGGAGCTAACCGCTCAATTGTCCCACTTGGGCCCAAGCAGCCAACCCATTATCCTAAGCCCAAAAATTTAACCTAATCTAATTACCCTAATAACCTAATCCTACGCTAATGACATGCCGCTTCTCCGCCTTGCTGCTGAACCAAAGTCGATACTGCTTCTCTCTCTCTCGCAAACCACTGCACCTCACAAAGGTTGTGCTGCCGCCGGACTCACTACAACCACCGCGCCGCCGCTGGCCGCCGTCAGTCCGGTAAGATACCCTCTCCCTCTTTCCGTCCTTCCTCCGAGTGTAACCGCCCACTGCTTACCTTCCTCTGTGCGCGACGGACAGCTGCAGTAGCGCACACGCCGGAGCCGCCACCGATACACTGCTCCGCCTTCGTCTTCCTTCGGAACCACTGCGCCGCCGCCGCCGTCCGCCTCCAGTCGGGCCGGTAAGATTCCGACCTCCCTCTTCTTTCCATCCGCCTTCCTTCCGCTTTATGTTTCGATTCCGAGGGCAGTAACCGCCTTCCTGCGCAGCCAGCCCCTTTGCCGCCGGAACGCCAGCCCTTTGCCGCCGGAACGCCAGCCCTTCGCCGCCGGAACGCCAGCCCTTTGCCGCCGGAACGCCAACCCCTTACCGCCGGACTGCAGTTCCGTAAGCTGGCTCCTCCACTTTTCAATTTCACTGTCATAAATATGTATGTGAGCTGCTGTAGTCGGCCTTGAGCATAGTTAACATAGATAGGTAGCTGCTGAATGTATACATAAAATGATAGAAATAAGGGGGCTGCTGTAAATTCATTTATTCCTTCAGCTTTGGACTCATAAACAGCCTATCTTGTCGGTCAATTATTAAACGTTTGGATAAAGATCCACCGTTAAATTTTTGAATATGTTGTAGATGGATATATGTAGTTTAACATATTAAAATTTGGGAAGGAATGAACGGTCGGATTGAAAGTTATGAGCTCCCGAAGTTAGGTAGTTGAGCAGTTTTGGTAAACTTAAGTTTTTGGCTAAGTATAGGAAATTAGAGTGAAGGAACCGACTTTGTGAATTATTATAAAAATATTGGCTGAACAGTTTGGAGAAATTCTTTCTCCTAAGGTTAGATAGAACCTCATAGATAATCTAGAGATTTAATTCGGAATTTTTATAAGCTGTTAAGAATTTTATATTTAGAGCCGAAGTTAAACCTTTACGATTTTTTCCGGAAAATAGAAA
Organism: Fagopyrum esculentum; assembly: GCA_033239045.1. Taxonomy (NCBI): domain Eukaryota; kingdom Viridiplantae; phylum Streptophyta; class Magnoliopsida; order Caryophyllales; family Polygonaceae; genus Fagopyrum; species Fagopyrum esculentum. The sequence continues at coordinate 141,011,562 of BSUD01000003.1, forward strand.
CATAGGAAAAATGTCAGTTTGGAACCAAATAAAATTTTAGGAGTTAGAATATAAATTTAGAACCTCAAATAGGAGTTTAGACATGAATTTTAAGGTTTTCGAGAAAATCGGAACCAAGGGTAAAATGGTCATTTTAGCCTAAAACTAATACTGTAACTAGTACGTCTTAATACCTTATTTGATCTTAGAAGTTTTAGACTTCTATCTACGTGAGAGTGTGCTAATACACTTATCGCCTTTGACAGGCAACTGAGTGGTTACAGTTTACAGAGCGAGTGGTTTATAAAGAGTCGAGCGTTATAACAGGTAAGTCCTTTGGGCTTACTTAGCTGACTACTAAATATCAGTAGCTCGCGGGGCGCTGGGGGTTTCTTTCGGGACTAGTCCATACATGGTTTGTAGTGATGCTACCAATGGAAGTCAGCTAGACCTACACCAATTGGATAAGGAACGGAGGCGAGAACTAATAATAATTCTCGCGCCACAACTTAAATTGAATAATGTGAATCACTTAAATAATAGATAATAATTGGTTGAGTGCCAGCATGATGTTTGTTTATTTTTGTTTCTGCTTGTGTTTGTGCTGTTATCATTTTGCTTATATTTGGATAGTTAGCTAACTGTTGATATGTTGTTTAGACTTGACATAGGTTAGAGCAGATGCCGAGTGATCCAGATGGTAGTGGTCAGCCGGGGTGTCGTACTTTAGGACGTTTTACAGTTTCTGCATTTGTGGGTTTTACAGTTGAACATTGTTTCCTTTCGTACTTTGTTATATTTCGTTTTCCGGCTGTAGTCGATCTGGTCACATTCATGCATTATTAAGAACAATTTTATGATTTCTGATTTTTCCTTATCTGTGCCTTGTTGTAAGATCTCGTTAAGTTGTTGTCAAACTAAGGTCAGGACCCACTGTGCGGTCCTAACCAGTAACCCCCTAAGTTGTAAAATTTGGGGTGTTACATAGGTCCGTCGCACATGCATAAGTCGATAAACCGAGATTCTCCAAAACGAGAGTTCTGAGTGACGGCATTCAAGTATCATAGAACATGTGAACCATCAAGCTTGTGAGTTCACTTGATCGAATCTAATCTTGCTTAATTCTACGACAATAAGATGTTAATTAGACATTACGGCAGTACTAGGTCCGTCACACATGCATAAGTCAATAAACCGAGATTCTCCGAAACGAGAGTTCCGAGTGACGGCATTCAAGTATCATAGAACATGTGAACCATCAAGCTTGTGAGTTCACTTGATCGAATCTAATCTTGCTTAATTCTACGACAATAAGATGTTAATTAGACATTACAAAAGTACTAGGTCCATCACACATGCATAAGTCGATAAACCAATATTCTCCGAAATGAGAGTTCCGAGTGACGATATTCAAGTATCATAGAACATGTGAACCATCAAGCTTGTGAGTTCACTTGATCGAATCTAATCCTGCTTAATTCTACGACAATAAGATGTTAATTAGACATTACAAAAGTATTAGGTCCGTCACACATGCATAAGTCGATAAACCGAGATTCTCCGAAACGAGAGTTCCGAGTGACGGCATTCAAGTATCATAGATCATGTGAACCATCAAGCTTGTGAGTTCACTTGATCGAATCTAATCTTGCTTAATTCTACGACAATAAGATGTTAATTAGACATTACAAAAGTACTAGGTCCGTCACACATGCATAAGTCAATATACAGAGATTCTCCGAAACAAGAGTTTCGAGTGACGACATTCAAGTATCATAGAACATGTGAACCATCAAGCTTGTGAGTTCACTTAATCGAATCTAATCTTGCTAAATTCTATGACAATAAGATGTTAATTATACATTACAGAAGTACTAGGTCCGTCACACATGCATAAGTCGATAAACCGAGATTCTCCGAAACGAGAGTTCCGAGTGACGGGGTTCAAGTAACATAGATCATATGAACCATCAAGCTTGTGAGTTCACTTGATCGAATCTAATCTTGCTTAATTCTACGACAATAAGATGTTAATTAGACATTACGGAAGTACTAGGTTCGTCACACATGCATAAGTCGATAAATTGAGATTCTCCGAAACGAGAGTTCCGAGTGACGGGGTTCAAGTAACATAGATCATGTGAACCATCAAGCTTGTGAGTTCACTTGATCGAATCTAATCTTGCTTAATTCTACAACAATAAGATGTTAATTAGACATTACGGAAGTACTAGGTCCGTCACACACGCATAAGTCGATAAACTGAGATTCTCCGAAACGAGAGTTCTGAGTGACGGGGTTCAAGTAACATAGATCATGTGAACCATCAAGCTTGTGAGTTCACTTGATCGAATATAATCTTGCTTAATTCTACAACAATAAGATATTAATTAGACATTACAGAAGTACTAGGTCCGTCACACACGCATAAGTCGATAAACCGAGATTCTCCGAAACGAGAGTTCCGAGTGACGGGGTTCAAGTAACATAGATCATGTGAACCATCAAGCTTATGAGTTCACTTTATCGAATCTAATCTTGCTTAATTCTACAACAATAAGATGTTAATTAGACATTACGGAAGTACTAGGTCCGTCCCACATGCATAAGTCGATAAACCGAGATTCTCCGAAACGAGAGTTCCGAGTTACGGCATTCAAGTATCATAAAACATGTGAACCATCAAGCTTGTGAGTTCACTTGATCGAATCTAATCTTGCTTAATTCTACGACAATAAGATGTTAATTAGACATTACGGAAGTACTAGGTCCGTCACACATGCATAAGTCGATAAACCGAGATTCTCCAAAAAGAGAGTTCCGAGTGACGGCATTCAAGTATCATAGAACATGTGAACCATCAAGCTTGTGAGTTTACTTGATCTAACTCAATATTGCTTAATTCTACGATAATAAGATGTAAATTAGACATTAAGTCATCATATAATCACTTGATCTTCATACAATATGGTAGTATCATGTGAAGCATCATCCATGTGAACCATCAAGCATGTGAACTATCAAGCTTGTGAGTTCACTTGATCCATGTTAATATGATGTAATTTAAACTTATGTGATCATATCATCAACTTAATAAATTTTATATTTATACTTATTATAATTTTATTGGTAATATGATGTAGTTTACACTTATGTGATCATATCCATGTTGATATGATATAATTTAAACTTATGTGATCATATCATCAACTTAATAAATTTTATATTTATACTTATTATAATTTTATCGGTAATAAGATGTAATTTACACTTATGTGATAATATCCCTGTTATCACATACAATATGGTAGTATCATGTGAAACATCATACATTACGGAAGTACTAGTTCTTTTTTTTTTAAAATTCGGATCTGAAACAATGTAACAAGTTGGTGAGGAGAACCCGGTTAGCCTCCTAATGAAAAGATTTCAAATCTTTCTTCAATCCACTGCCGGATTTATCGTCCAATGAATGGCGTTTCCTCTTTTCAACTACTCACCAATGAATGCAAATTCATGAGTTCCAACGTTATCATTAGGCTACTTCGAGCTTCCCGCCTTCCCACCTTCTATCATTACAACAAGTAACCTCCCCTTCCCACCTTCTATCTCCTCGTTCTCATACATAATATAAATCGTGAGATATTATACTTTTAAACTACCAGCCATTCGAAGCATTCGAGCATCCTTCACCCAAAAATCTTCAAAATGTCAAGGACAACCAAAAACACATCTTCATCGTCCAAGAAACCTGTAACCCCAATCACTTAATCTGGAATGCAGATCTACACGGAGAGTAGTACCGCAAAGTACAACAGTCTGGAGTACCAAATCTTGGTGACCATCAGAAGGATGATCAAAGCAGGTTTGGGGCCTTCTTTCAAAGTTGTTATTGCATCGGACACTCCAATGGTTGATTTATTGTGGATGTATGAGAGGGAAGACCTACAATGCTATGATGAAACCACACCTAATTCAAAGCCTTTGAGAAAATTAAAACTAGACCGCACACCAACTTCTGCTTCTAAGAGGATGGAACTGGAATATGAGGAGACACCAACATCGGTTGATAAACTGTCATACAAGAGGGCGAGGTCACACCTTCTTCATCTTCCAAGAAAATGAATGGGGTAAATGTTGATCAGACCAATTTCATCAACATAGACGACGAGGACAAGGTGTAAGCGGAGATGACCTCTGGAAGACCTTTTCATGTTTCTTCTTTTTTTTTTGTAAGAAATGACCTCTCAAAGGCATTTCAATTTTGGCGTTGGTTATCAAACATGCAATGTACCGAAAGTAACACTTTCAATTTTCAACTATGTAAGCAAACTGTTACATTCACTTCATAATATCAATATATATTTTGCGTAAAAGATTGTTTGTTTACACCATTTATGAATCAACAGTACACAAACATCCCAAAGGTTCTAGATCAAACTATAAAATCGAACTATATTTTATGCTCATAATCTGCCTAGGGTCTCATATCATCTGGATTTACTTCTGGAGTACCTAAAGGTTCCAGATCAAAATCAACCTTCATCCTACATTCTTTAAGCCATTGACCCCAACTTGTTCAAACTTCAAAGACATCCCAACTTGTTCAAAGACATCAAGGTGTACAAAGGTTCCAGTCTCTGAGTAAAACTATACAGTGCTCTATCTGTAATGTAATGACATAAGAAACAAAGGTTTCAGTCTCTGAGTAAAACTATACACCCTAACTTGTTCAAAGACGAGCACTTCATCCTGCATTCTGTAATCCATTCGATATCAAGGCATTGACAGCTATATGACAAAAACAATCTGGAGAAATCAATAAAAAATAAAGGACGGAGAAAGAAATCGAGAAGAAATCGAGAAGAAAGAAACCGATACAGAAATCGAGAAGAAAGGGAAGAATCTAGAAAGAATAAATGAATTGCCTTAAACAATATTACGTGATTTGAGAAAGAAATCTGGAAAATTGATTTTTACTTGATTTTCATTAACTAATTAATTACCCATATTTATTATCCTTTTTTTAATAATTATCTACATCATTTGTCAATTCATCCAATTGATAATGACACATCACTAGTGTCATTTGACACTAGTGTCAAACAATCTTTTTCCAAGATTTTTGTATATTGTGAGGCTCGTATATTAAATTTGGTTGAAAGTATCTAATTGATTGGGATATTAAAATGGGATTGTGGTTCCTTTCCTCGTGATACGAAAACACTGCATAGTTTTTGTAGATTGCTAGTAAAAACCTCCTCTTTAATATTGAAAAGAACCTGAAAGATTGGATTATTGTGTTGGATTACCTTCTTGGGGAAAATTTTGAAGGAAAATTCGCGCTTTATCGACTCACCGAATATGTATAAACGGGTAATTATTGCTCCCTCTAACACTCCCTAACATCCCTTTATGTGTAATCTTTGATCGAACACTTTACTCACACATTACTTCATGACTCATATGTAAACAGCTCTAACCATGTAAAATGAGAACAAATTACATAATATATACTATACTGCCGAATATATGTGACTATACCGCCGAATATTTCTTCCACTAATCACACATTTTTTTTCTTTTAATCTCGCCTAATCTCAGTCGTCTATTTAAACGATCTAACGAATACAATTCGTTCTCAATAAACACTATAAGAGTTGTTTACATGAGAGTCAACCTATATATATATATATATACTCAATTACGAAACATGAATATCGGATATGTGATATTCATACCCATATCCCATATCAGGATATGGGAAATGAACGGGCCCTAAATGATTGGGATATTAAAATGGGATTGTGGTTTCTTTCCTCTTGATACGGAAATAATTGGACCCTTGTTGTCAGTGCATAGTTTTTGTAGATTGCTCGTAAAGACCTCCGCTCTAATATTGAAAAAGAACCTGAAATATTGGATTATTGTGTTGGATTACCCTCTTGGGGGGAATTTGTTGGGAAAATTGCGTTTTTTCCGACTCACCGAGTATGTATAAATAGGTAATTGTTGCTCGTTCTAACACTCGCTAACGTCACTTTATGTGTAACCTTTGATCGAACACTTCACTCACACATTACTTACGCTATGAAACATTATATATATATATATATATATATATATATATATATATATATATATATATATATATATATATATAGAGAGAGAGAGAGAGAGAGAGAGTGAGTGTGAGGGATAAGAACCAAAGTTATGATAAGAAATAAGAACAACCCCCACCACATGATTAAATATTAACGTCCATAATTAAGTTGTATTTTTGTATATGATTAAATAGTAACGTCCATAATTAAGTTGTACTTTTGTATATTAATTCCACCGTTTATACTATATGATCGCTATATTGTTATCATATTAATAGCAAATATTTACTATCACAATAAGTCTACACGTTTGATCCAGTAGCCGAAACTGATTATTTTCCTCTTGTCGGTATCGTTGTTTGAAATTTCAACCACCGTTGATCTAACAATTATGGATGAAATTGAATGTACGTGTTTCTATTATTTTCTAGTCATACATGAATTTTATACAACCGTCTTTCAATCACTCGTGCCGAACCAATTGTTGGACTCGTGCACTACAAGTGACGTGTACTACATGCATTATGCATGCACTCGTGCTCATCCAATTTGACCCGTGTAGTACGCGTGCACTTCACGTATTATGTAAATTGTGTTGATCCAATTCATGGACTCGTGCATTACATGTGCATTAATGATATTGAGCACATTGTCGTGCACTTGTGAGTAAATGGTGAAAATTCGTGCAAATTTGATGTTCTACGTCAACGATGTAAATATATTGAACTATAAAGCACTTGCATGCATGCATGCATACTCCTTAGAATACACGTGTAATTATGAAGCTCGTGTCATTGCTTCCAATCGTGTCATTCGTGTCATACATGTGGATTTGGATCCTCTATTAAGAAAGTACTGCTTATATCTCCTCATATTTTAATCTCAACCATCCAAAATAAACCTACGGTTCAGATATGTTCCTTTTATTTTTCTGACATTTCAATTTCTAATATAATATCTCATTTTTTTCCTTCTGCTGACCCATCCTCTTTCTTCGCTTCTCATTCTGTACATCGTAGAGGAGAGGAGACGGCGACTCAACCTAGCCAACTTGTCTCCGGCCGCCGCCGGCTCATCTCGCTTCGTCTCCGGCTTGCCTCGCTTCGTCTCCGGCTTGCCTCGCTTCGTCTCCAGCTCGTCTCGCTTCACCCCCTCTCGTCTCGCTTCGTCCCCTCTCGGCTGGTCTGTCGTCGTCATCGATACACCCAATCTCTCTTCGTCTCCGGTTGCCATTCTCTTCTTCTCCGGTCCCCTTTAATCTAACTCTGTATGTGATTCTGTTTAATTCAACCTAGCAATTTGGGGGTTTTTTCAACAGTGTTCAATTACAATTGTGTTCATGGTGGTTGGAATTGATTGGTTTCTAAGGAATTGCAGTTGTTTGTTTCTAAGGAATTACAACTGTGTTATTTGTGGTGAATTTCATATGTTAAAGTTGGGGGCTGAAGTTGAACTATGTTGGCTATGGTGTTTGTTTCTAATTAATTGAACTGAGATCCTGCTTATGGTGTTTATAGTGTTTGTTTCTAAGGAATTACAATTATGTGTTCATGATTTATGCTTATGGTGTTCATGATTTAGTGTTTGTTTGCTAGTGGTCATGGGTGTTCATGAGGATACTTATTATCAATGTAAATTATGTAATGAATTCATGACTGATTTTTTTTTAGACACAGTCTTATCAATTACAAGATAAGGAATTGCAGGTGTTTTTTTAGCTGTAGTATTTCTGCAAAAGATTTACAGTACTTTGTTGCTAGATAAATAAGTCTCTACCGTTGGTGCCATCTTATATACCATGGTCATTTTCTAGTACTTTTGCAAACTGGGATATTTTTTACAAACACTCAGATTTTTGATTATGGTGTTCAATAATCTGATATTGATTCTTCTACTTGAGTACTAAAACTAGGGAGAGGGGATATACTTGAGTGACGATGATCCCATCGAAGATGAGATGTTGTCATACGCCTTTGATGACTATGGGGCATCTGAAAGTTTAAGAGAATTCGTGCAAGGACTACGTGAATAAAAAGAAGATTGAATTATGAATGTTGACTGTTACGCATGAGGGAACAGGACAGTGATGCTTGTATTGAGCCATTGAAAGTTGATGTCACTTTACATAAAGAAATGAACAAGATGATTAGAAGGAAAAATTGTATAAGGGCATTTGTATTAGGGCTAGTTACCGGGGTGGTTCTTGTTTCGTATGCTATGTACTATCAAGGCTTTGGTTGTATGAAACAACAATGTAATGCACTTGTTTTCTATGTTATGTAATATTAGGGATCTATTTCATGAAACAACAATGCAATGCACTTGTTTCTAATGAAACATATCGGAGTGTTTTTTGCTATGTTTGGAGTCTACTTTGATTACCTTATCAAGTGTTGCTCAGTTATATTAACATATGATGTTTATAAATTTGGATCCATCAACTCATTCAACTTCAGAATCTTCATGATAATTATGTGGTTAATTTGTGTTTTATTTACTTAATTGTGCCTAAATCTCTAGAAATTCACAACTGCAAAATTTGCAATTCAGTGAATAGTTTGTACAAGCAACGCTGCAAATGAAGTCTTTTGCAATAGGTCACCATTTTCTGAACTTGTTGGCTATTTGTTGAACTTGTGTCTGGATAGTGTTTTAGATCACATCATTTAGATGGTTTTGATGGTATTGACTGTATAATTATATTTTTATTATATGTAAGCCGTATAAGATGCACATCATGTCTTTGTTTCCTGAACCTCTGCATTATTATATATACGGTTTTTGCAGTGTATCCTGACAATAACAATTGAGTGGAGAAAAATGTATATTCTTATTTCTTCTCCGTTTTCTGCTTGTTCGAAGCAAATACATTAGGCATAATGCAAAAGCAAGCCAGCGATGTGGCATACTCTTATCCCTCACAAAGAGAGAATTCTTAATTGAATGACTACATGTTTAATTCTTCTTCTTCAACAGTCTATGAAAAATGTCAAAAGAATGATCCATGGTTTCTGATATCTCCTTGAAATGGAAAGAATGAAACCTTATATTGTTGTTTTACCAGAGTTTGCTAGTGTTCTAAAACTTCTTGCTAGGAACAAAAGATCTGGTCATGTGTGAATCCGTGATCAAGAATGATTGACATACTTCATTTCCTTTTTTAAATGAATCTTACATTACTAATTAGAATTCCGGTTGTTACATTCATAAACTAGTCTATCACTTTTTTTTGCCATGACCATAAATCTATAATCACTACATTGTTATGTTGCTAATTTTCTACTATCTTATGGCTCACAGCTCCATTTAAAGTAAGTCTTATGATATTGATTATACAGTGCATGATTTGCAGGACAGATGAGACACAAGGAATGTATAAGAAGCTTAAGTCCCACCATAATGTTCTAGTAGGCAAGAAAGCAAGACAGTTTGCATTCAGCTTTGAGGTAGGCTTTGATCAACCTTTCCTACACTGCTACTTTGCTACATCATTATGGTTCACTACACAAAGAGGCATGGATTAACTTCAGTTAGGCATTTCCATGATCTTCTTGTTTTCATGAAATGTGTTGAATGATTGATGTATATGCTTATAGAAAAGGAGAGTATGTTATTCCAGACTTGTGCTTCAGAATTAGCAAAAAGAACACAAGTTGATTTGCTTCCTACACAAAACTATCAGTTTAATTAGTTTTTTAATTATTAAATTATCTGAAAATTTCCATTTCTAGTAGTTTTCAAGTTATTTTCTGGACTTTTTCTTTTTTTTCAAAGGCACTTCCCGTTTCCCCCAATTTCTCCATGTTTCTTCGCATTATTAGTCATTTGCAAAAGGAGACTTCAGTACTGAATTGAATACAGAATTGCCTGTATATGCCAAATTCTCTCATTATAGTCCTCTTGATAGTATATAAAGACACTAAAGTTGGACGCCCTACAGATGTGCTCATCTGCATATTGTTCATTTATCTGCTCATCTGTAGAAGGTGCTCATCTGCACATCTTTTGATCTATACAGTACCTTGCTTGACCATTTAACAACTCTTCCAATAATTTCTGATTTTTCATGTTTCCCTTGCTTTTGATCTATACAATACCTTGCTTGTTCATTTATCTGCTCATCTGCAGAAGGTACATGTGATTCAAATTTTCTTACAAAATCATGATACAATAGCTTAACCATTTACACCAAAGATTTAACAGCTCATCATTTAATATTTCGCCAGGGAGAAGCCTTAAAATGTACTTCACTGAAGTCATCTTCAACAATTCAAGAAATTCATACACAGACAAAAGAACAACATCTTCAACTAGTTTTCATGTGTCCATGAACCTTAGCAAAAGTTGTGGTACAACATAAGTCCATAAATTTTCCAAAATCAAAATAACACATTACTAGAACCCACACTAGTTTTTCCCATGATCTGGTACTTCTGGTTCTTTCAATCCAAATAGAACTCCCATGATATTTGATTGATGACATGGTTGCCCACTTGACGCAAGTGATTCTTGAGAAGGGATATAAGACATTCCGCTCGACATATTCAATTCATGCATCTATAATAACAATAGTAACATAAATCAGCAAGGAAAAATAAACATGTATAAGGATGATATAGCAAATAATAGCATATATATATATAGCAACAAAAACCCACACTACAAGGATTATGGAACATTGACATATATCTATCATCATCAACCATCATAGAAGGGTATATAAGTTCCTGCAACGGTATATAGGTGTAAAATTTAAGTAAATTAAAAGAATATCACAACAAATCAATTAATAAGTGATGAAGAAGAAAGGTACCTGATAATGTGAGGAAGGTACATGAGATTGGTATGTTGTCGTAATTGGTTTTCGAACACACCAGTTACCTTTATTATATCAATCATTAAAATTACTTATATTCATTCAAAGACACATAATAGCTTCAATCATAGTTAAAAACACATTACCTGTGCATACTTCTTTTTGCTTTTGCTTAATGCAACTTCAAAGTCTCCCTTAATTCTGCGTTTCCCACGATAAGTTGATTCTCTTTACTTGAATCCCTTTGCATTCTGAATATTAATAGTAGAGCAATCAACCAATACATTGTGGTTTTGGTCTTCCACACCTTTTTCACCATTTATTTCTATACGTAGCACATCCTCCACCATCTTGGCCATTTTTTCATCTTCCATAATTGCTAGCTCATATGCCCTTTCACTCTCACATGCTCTTGTTGCCACTTGAATGAGTTCAGAGCACAAGATTTTATTTCGAGAAATTTATTTATGTTTTGGATCCTTTATAATCTTCAGGCATGCATGTCTTCCACAACATTATCAACTCTTGCATTTTTGGTCCACCTCTCCAAGATATATTGCTTAGGTATTCTTTTGATGAGTTTAGTTTCTCTACCTTCACTTATGACTTTGATAGCATGCCTACACAAGACACCATCGGTCTCAAACATTCTACAACTGCAAGATATAGTAGTCTCCTTCTCTTTTCACCAACCTCTCCTTAGTGAATCCATCCATAATAATAGTGAAGATAAACTTCTCAACATCTGAACCACAGTCTGTTATGGAAGACTTTAAAGAATCTTCAAACTGAGCTTGAAATACTTTAAATATCCCTTTGGTGTAAACTTCTCTTGCATGTAACAAGATACTTATCTCCATTTTGCAATGAAGAGTCCGAAATAACAGATACGACTCAACCTCTAATTCCTTGTACCGCTTATCAGATATCATTCTTTCAAAGTGAGCGAAAAACTAAAGCAACTGTAGATCGGATTTCAAATACCCCTTCAAACTAGCATTAAAACTTTCACTAAGTTGGGTACTTTGAATTCCTGCTGACCATGTCCACTTAACATAAGCATGACCCCATTTTTTTCTGATTGCAAACATTGAGCCAACCAAGTATCATCATGTGCATTGTGTTGATCAAGCATGGAGTTCCAAGCATTTAAGAACTCATCTTCTTCCTCAATTTCATACAAAAATTGGTTGAACATATTACTCTTACCATCAAGATCATAGTTTTTGAATAAGAACCCTGCTTTCTTTAATGCATTTTGCATCAAATGCCATACACAAAGTTTGTTGTATGAGTCAGGCATCACATGTGATACGGCTTTGATTATCGTTGCATCTTGATCAGTAAAAAATGTTTGTGGAGACTTACCACACATTGCTTTCAAGAAGGTTTCAAACTACCATATAAATGATGCCGCAGTCTCGTCATACATCAAAGCAGCTCCAAAGATAATCGTCTCCCTGTGGTGATTTAATCCAACAAACACCGCAAATGGTCGACTTGCTTCATTAATTTTGTAGGTAGTATCAAAACTCACAACATCTCCAAATATGCCATAATCCATTATCATTTTAGCATCTGCCCAAAAAATATTGGTGATTTGTTCCTCACTATCCAACTGCATCTCATAAAAAAAAAAGATGGATTGTCTAACATATTCTTTGAAAAATACTCCAAGAGATAACCAACCTCTCCAAATTTCTTTTTTTTTTGTTGAACGGTTCGGAGATAGTTCTTTTGGTCTTGCTTTATAAATCCTAACGACTCCCTTCCACCGGCCTGCCTGCCCATTAATTCAAATGATGACTTTAGCGAAACTCCAGAGTTTAATGTCAACTCTATAAATGCACCATTTGAAGATGTCATATCTCGTTGAGATGACATCATATGCACAAGATCTATAGGAATAAGAGGATGATTATGCTCTTTGGAGAAACGATACACCCAATACTTTCTCGTACGCCTAGCCAACTTAATGCCAATGTGTGCTCCACAGTTGGTCCTTGTCTCACCTCTTGGGTTTTTGGTCAAATCGTCCCTCTTATCCTTCCCACGCAAACCTTCCTTACAACAAGCAAAAGTCCTTGAAGTGAGTACACCAAACTTGTCTTTAGGACCATTGTCTTTCCTAATGTTGAAGCCTTGTCTACGACCATACTCGTTATAAAAATTATATGTAGCTTCTTCGGAATCAAACTCCATACCATATACAGGCTTCCATATCAATTCTTCTTGTGATGGCTCCACGCTAGTTTCACCAGCAGATTCTTTCATCTCAAAAGCTATATATTAAAAATATGAAAAGGGTAAGAAAACATTTGCAATCACATAAATAAATTAGTTTTTTATTTGAAAGAAAATAATGCAAAAGACCAGACGAGAGGGGACGATTGATACAATGAGAGATTAGAGATGACAGACCAGACGAAGCGAGACGATCCGAAGACGAAGTGAGACGGGCCGGAGACCAGACGAGCCGGAGACAAGTTGGCTAGCTTGGGTCGCCGTTGTTCGCCTCGAAGCGTGCGTGCAATCAAGTCTTGAATTTATAAAACTGAAATCTAAGCAAGCGAACCCGCAGTATACGGATCGGCGTAGTAAAGCAAGAATTTCAGAGTGTCAAACTCAGGGATTTGGGGAAAACAAATTCAGTTCACAAATTGTCAAGCAATAAAAGGTAAAACTTTGCAAATATTGGGGAAAAACAACAACCCTAAAGATCCAGGTATCTAATGTTGTGGCAATCGATTCAAGATATACTAAAGATATAACCCATCTTTTGGATTGACTAAACTTTAGTACCTCGTCGTTTAAACTATCAAAACGGTACCTCAACTATTGAGCCCGACCAAAGATTAATACATAGGTTACTATTCACCCGCTAATTGTTAACTTCACATATGTGTGTTAAATCTTAGGGACAAAATTTTCCACCTCCACATAAACCCTAAGCTCCAAACTTCTACCATAATTCTCTCTCCTTTCTCTTCCTTCTTTCTCAAATCTCTATGTTTTTCATGTTCAGATAAAACTTAATGTTTTCCAATGCAGCAGCAACGGGATCAAGACTCCTCTTGATGACTTCTTCAAGAGTGACCATAACACGCTTGCGGAGAGCATCTACATTGCAAGATGAACCCTTCTCAATGTCAATACTTTCCACCTTCGGGTTATAAACCAAAGAAAAAATGCATTCTACATATGTACAACATTAAGAAAGAGATGTTAATGTTATAAGATGAGCAGTACTTAACTTAAAAGTATGTTTGCTCTTTTGTTTAACAGAGCGGAGAAGATAAATGTGACCACAGTCAAGATCCAACTTAAAGTAGTTTGATCTCTTCACGGTTATCTTCTCAAAGATTGAGCAGTTGAATCAGATCTTTATCAACTCATTTTTTTTGAGAAAGTAGATTCTCATATGCTAAAAATCCTTAACCATTCATAGTAAATTCACATATCCATCTAACCAACAAAACTTGTTGCTCAACGGTTTGGCCTTCGGTGGCAGAATACCTCCTCCCCAAATAAGCAAGGTACTGCATAAGCATCCTCCCACGTATGTTTGCTCTTTCGTTAGGCTTCATAAGAAATGCATTAATCTTACCTCTCAATTCCGCAGTTTTGGATGGCGGAAAGAATTTAGTTAGAAACTCCGAAGATAGATCCTCCCACGTATTAAGCCTTCCATTTGGGAGAGCTTGATACCATGCTAAAGCCTTCCCCTTCAAAGAGAAGAAGAACGGCTTAATCTTGTAGTTGTTGGTGGTGGTCTTCTTCGGCTTCATTGTTTCCATGAGAATCTCAAAATTCTGCAAGTGTTGATGTGGAGATTCAGCACTTGTTCCGCCAAATTGATTCCGGCGAACCATGGTGATTACTTGCGGATTAAAGCTGAATCCCTGGATATCTTCAGCTTCAAAGTTCACGCCTAGGCGGCGTGGTTGTTGGGTTGGATCCATCCTTTGACCAAGCGTTCGCGGCTCTTCATCTACACGAGCGGCTCTTGCACCCCCAGCTAGGATACGAAGGTTGGCGGCTGGCCTTGGATCGTTCCGGACTGGATTGATCGTTGGATCAATTTCCTCTAGCGCCGACATAGAATCATCACTCTCATCGTCGGATGATTCGGTTCTAACCGATCTTTCCGGTTTGCTTTTCTTCTTCTTCTTGGAGCTACTCATCTCCAACCTTAATCGCAAAAACATGTCTTTGAGCTCATCATATCGAGATTGATGACGCTCCGACTCTTCCCTACGAGTCTTCTCACTCCATTCAAGTTGAGCTTTAGAATCATCCAACTCTGCTTGGATATCCCTATCTTTATTTTCAGCCATCTTTCTTTCTTTAAGCTTCCTTCTCAAAGTCTTCTCAAGTTCTTGATCGAGAGGTAGGAGGTCTTTGTTGGATCTATACCTGCGCATATACCTAAAATAACCTGCAAATATCACTTAAGAAAAAGATATCAAATAACAAGAGCAAAGCTCCCAAGCTTGACAACCGATAACCGAATTCGGCCTAAACCAAATCCCCGGCAACGGCGCCAAAAACTTGTTCGTCTCGAAGCGTGCGTGCAATCAAGTCTTAAATTTATAAAACTGAAATCTAAGCAAGCGAACTCGCATTGTACGGATCGGCGTAGTAAAGCAAGAATTCCAGAGTGTCGAACTCAGGGATTTGGGGAAAACAAATTACGTTCACAAATTGTCAAGCAATAAAAGGTAAAACTTTGCAAATATTAGGGAAAACAACAACCCTAAAGATCCAGGTATCTAATTGTGGCAATCGATTCAAGATATACTAAAGATATAAAGACAAAGTTGAGAATTGCAAAGGTATACTAAGGTAAGGTAATGTACGGTGAAGTTCGAAAACCTTATATGTCTAACCCAAATACGCTCTCTATAAAGGTTATTGAGGCTTCAATATAGAAAGGATCTAAAGGTAAGAATTGATCTCAAATACCCAAACTTGTAACCCAATGATCAAGATAGGCTCAAACGGTTAAGGTTGTGACACTCGAAACCGAAATAGAGGATTTTGAGTCTCACTACTACCTAGAAAAGGCAAGCCAAGGCTAGGTTAAAGCTAATCTTTAACTTTGGATCAAAGTAAAAGCAAAGTTCGTAAACTGGGGTAAATCACGGCTAGATCTTGAGTTCCACGGCCGTGGAAGTTCAAGAACGGACCGTGATTTAGGGTGTCGGCGAAGTTTCTCTAACTCTCAGGGTCCAATCTGTTTACGATGGATCTATCATCATCTAAGCCACAACTATCAACCCTTCACCTTAGAATTACTAAAGGGTTTTAGCCAATAACCATTGTCATGATATCAAAAATCAAATTAAGAAGAATGAAAAATGGAAACCCTTGAAAACTCAAATATAACTCGAAATCAATCTCGAAATCCAAATACAAAGAGTAATGTATAATAGATTCAGAAATCAACACAAAAACCTCACAACAATCTTAGATAAGAACGAAGAACGGGATGTCAATCCGTCTTCTATATCAAATCTAAGAAAAAGGGCGTAACTTCCGCCACAAGCAACTCCGAATCTTCAAAGCCACTATGCTTCCGTAAACCCTAAGCAATCGTCCAAGCAGCGTCCTAGCAAAGGTTCCGAAAACTCTCTTTTCCAGCCTTTTTATAAGGTGAGAAAAAGGTATCTTTAAGGCCCAATACGTAGATGATGTGGCAATTAATGATTCGCCAAAAGATCGCCCAAATCACGGTCTCATGGAGTTCCACGACCGTGAAAGTAGGGCGTGGAAATGATTACGGTGTCTTTAGCCTTCCACGACCGTAATTTATACCGTGTAACTTACTGGATTGCTCAAAGATCAAGTCCACGTTCATAATGATGGTTCCACGGCCGTGGAATAGGGCGTGGAAGTGTCTAATGCCTCTTTGTTGCCTTTGTTTCGTGTCATTCTTCATCCGACCTCCTTCCTTAGCCTCTCATTGTATCTCCTCATCTAAGGACATGATTAATTGCTCCTTGTTTGCCATCAAACGATCCGATTCCAGCTCTTATTCACCTATAATCAACACAAAGCTAATGTAGACCTCCATATTGAAAATATAGATGAACAAGCTAACAATTGCTTCTATACCTTATCCATGGACACAATAATGAGTGAAAAACAACCAAAATAAGTGCCTATAATATCCCAATATTTCATGCTAACAGCCGTCTCCTCTCCTCTACGTTGTACAGAATGAGAAGTGAAGCAAGAGGATGGGTCAGCAGAAGGAAAAAAAAGGAGATATTATTTTAGAAATTGAAATGTCAAGAAAAATAAAATGAACAGATCTGAAACGTAGGTTTATTTGGACGGTTGAGATTAAAATATGAGGAGATATAAGCAGTACTTTCTTAACAGAGGATCCAAATCCCATACATGTAGCATAATGAACTATTCGTGCAATATATAAAATTGTGTCATACATGTTGTGATGCGCCCTTGGATGCCCCTTTTACGTTGACCATAGACGAAGAGGACGAGGCTCTTAGAGTTCGCTCAGATGGACCGATCACCCGATCCCGAGCTAAGGCCATTGCTCGAGCCACCGGCTCCATCATCACCCGCATTACTTCTTCACTTGGTCCCATTACCGGCATGCCTTGTCTCTACACCACCATGGCATAGGCTACCGGTTCCGTTAGCGGCATGTCCCGTCTTTCCGACTCCATGGCATGAAGCTAGCTTATTTTCGGACTATATTTTCATGTTTTCCTTTTTATGTAATAAAGGGATATTCCGTATAGGAATATTCCCTTTTTGACCTTATCCTTTTAGGGTTTGCTATTATCCTTTTAGGTTTTCCCTTTTTGGGCTTTTCTTCATGTATTTTGTTTAGCCCGTTGGCCCATAGGTAGGCAAGTCTCTCTATATAAGAGATATCTTGCCTCACTTATTTTCCATGTTCAATATTACTAAGTTTTGAGAAGAATTTCCTCCTACTTAGCTTGGGCATCAAAACCTCTCTTCTAACCCTCAAAATTTCTTCCTTGGATCTCGTCTTTGATCCAAGAAATCCATATTCGAGGATTCTTTTTAAGAATCAACCTTCAACCCACACAAAAAGGTTTCTTCGATCTCTCTAGATCGAAGTAACCCTTGTTTCTTCATCGCTTCCGCCCCTTTGGATCCGAAACGATACAACGTTGCACAAAGAATCAAGGAGTAGTTGGAGTTTTGCTTGATCTAGATCTGGAGTTATCCTTGGTTACCTCCAAGGACGCATCAAATTGGTATCAGAGCAAGGGATCAAAGCTAAGTTTTCTTTACTCTTGTTTTTGTGCGTTATTATCTTAAACCTATTTAGCCTTTTTTTGTTCATGATGTTCTTCGTTTGTTCATGATGTTCTTCATTTGTTCTTCATGATCTTCATGTTGTTCATCATGTTCTTCATCATGTTCATCCTTTTTCCCTGAATTTTTTTTTCTTTTCCGTGTTTAACTCAAAACAAAACGCACAAAAATAGGAGATATTTGGTTTGCCTTCAAACCATTTATCAAACCCGTCTTTTTCTTAAACCGACCTATTCCGACAATTTTGTTAATTAATTTCACCAAATCTCTTGGGATATTTTTGTTAACGAAAAGTTCGGATATCTCGCATTTGATATTCCAAGAAAAGCAAAAAAACTCTTCATCAATACGGATTTGTGTTCAAAAAAAAAAAAAAGAAAGGGTTGCTCAAAACGTTTCAAAGAAACGAAACACACAAAGTGAAAAGACGTCCGGCAAACCGGTCCATCCGAAAAATCGGATTTTACAAAACGGTCAAAGACTGAAAGCAAGCAAAGCTTGCCGAGTGAACAATCCGTCCATCTTCTATCTCTCCATTTTCTTACATACGTTTGCAAAATATCACTTGTTATTTGTGTGTAATTGGTTCAATTTTGTTGGATTTGCCTTCCTTGCCTAACCGCCAAACGGCCTTCCCCAAAGTAGAACCCGATAACGCACTTGAACTTGGGTAAAGTTGACCTAACTTGTCACCTTGCTCACTTGATTGCTTGCAATTGTGTGCTGATTTGGAGCAATGACTAACGTTGAAATGGAAACTTCTCAGGATTCTGGTCCGCAAGAGTTCAGTGAACCCTTGGCTCAAGAAACTACTTCGTTGTCCCTCGAAAATGACTCCATAAGGCGAGAATTGGAAGCCTTGAAGGCACAACAAAAGTTTGATGCCTTGACCCGAGAAAACATTGCCTTGAAAAAAGAGCTAGAAGCTCTTAAGGCCCGTTCGATTTCTCGCCGTCCCACCCCAACTTATCCGAATGAGATCGTGGGCAATGCTTCCACTTCCGATGCACAACGGAAAGGCAAGGGACTTTTGGGAGCCGGACCATCAAACGTTACCCGGCTTGCGTCTGTCATTGAACGCACCCATCCTTTACCTCTTGACGGCAATGAGTCTCATGAAGAAGAGGAGGAATTCCCCGACCCGCGTCAAGATAATTTGCCCATAGTCGATACGGAACATCGGCACCAATATTATGAGCATCAACATCAACGGTATGTTCCTTCTCCACCTCCACCTAGTGTGCCCCGCACCCACCGACAAACCCGGGAAGAGCCCCGGTACCGTCCCAACTCAACCGGTCGTGAGCATGATCGTTCCGAACACCGTCACCAACGGTCAACCCGGCAACCGAGGACCCTTGACTTTAATGAATACGATGAGCAACACAACTTCAATGAGTTCTCCGGTGATGAATCCGATTTAGAACGGGTAGCACATAACCGTCCGTGGCACCCACCCGTCATAGACCCTTATGAGAACCAAGACCGGGGTGAAGAATGGTTGCCTCCCCCAAATCCACCCAGGCAGGCCCCACCCGTTCATGGGCGCCAACGTCCTCATGGCGGCCACCGGCGAGCCCGTGCCGATGATGCCTACATTCCACCGCCCCGCCCGGACCCCTACCGAGCTCGTAGGGAAGGTAAGGTTAAGTTCCCTACCTTTCATGGTGAATATGATCCGTGTGTTTTTCTTGATTGGGCGCAGGATATGAAACGAGCATTAAAACATTGTCATTATGAGGAGGAATCCGAGAAAATCGAGGCGGCAACTCTATACTTTGAAGGAGATGCGAAGTCTTGGTGGAACCGGTATGAGTTCACCCGAGAGAGGCGAGGATGGGCACCGATTGAGACATTTGAACAATTGCTCTATTGCATGACCAAAAAGTACGTGCCCGAGGACTTTAAGAATGATATGCGGTTGCAAATTGCCGAGTTCAAGCAAGGCAACCTCACTCCGGTGGCTTACTTGGCTAAGCTTGAGGACATGCACATTAAGGCCGGCGTCTCGGCCTCCCCCTCCGCCCTCCGCACCAAGTTCATGAGTGGGCTTAATGCTTCCATCCGGCGGCCGCTCGAGATTGTCCCATTCAAGGATTTGGGAGCATTATGTCATGCCGCCATGAAGTTATATAAGCAACAACTCGAAACACCGCGGTATTCTAGGTATCCCCCTTCCTCGAGTCCATATCTTTATCCGTCTAACACACGTTCTCGAGATGCGCCTAGTCCTACAGATACCGACGCTTCCAAAGGGACCCAACGGACGGGTCCCTCCAATAGGCAAACGGGTACCGAGAAGGCACCAAACCGTGGCCCGGCACCGGCGCCTCCCTCTCGAGGTCAACAAGGACCCTCACCGGCGGCTCGCCCAAGGGAGCCCGTGTGTTACAAGTGTAGCGGTTTTGGCCATGTACAACGCGATTGCCCAAACACCAAACGGGTCTTGTTTGCCGACCCAACATATTTCGAGGACGACGATGGTCAATATGAAGGTGATATCCTTATTGAGGATGACCATGACGCCGACCCACTTTTTGGCATGGAACCCTGTGATGACGAGCTTGCTTGCGGCCCAGCACAACCCGGTAAATTCGCTCTTGTTTCTCGTCGTATTTTGGCTGTTAAAGAGCATATTCCTATTGATCAACGCGAGAATCTCTTCCACTCTCGTTGCTTGGTTAATAATACGAGTCTTTCTCTCATCGTTGACGGGGGTTCTTGTTGCAATATTGTCAACGAACGGGTGGTAAAACACTTCAAGTTGCCTACGACCCCCCACCCAACGCCTTACGGACTCCAATGGATTTCCGATACGGCATGTGACACCGTCACACAACAAGCTTGGGTGCCGTTTTCTATTGGCGCCTATGTTGATAAGGTCCTTTGTGATGTTATCAAGATGGACGCCACACATGTCCTATTAGGACGACCATGGCAATTCGATCGCCGCACATATCATGATGGTTATCTTAATAGGTACATGTTCCAATATAATGGAAAACGGGTCACACTTTTGCCTATGACTCCGCACGAAATTTTGGTTGACTATGCGGAACGGAAGAGGCAACAAACTATTGATGAGTCCGCTAAAGCACCGGCAAAATCGGACCCCCGGAGTCCCGATGTGGTAGGTGCTAGTACTTCCAAATCCCGAAACACCGCCCCTCTTGTCCATGCTACCGAATCCAAAGGTAGTAAAGGTCGCATCGTTTCTTCGGGCGCACCTTTATCATCTTCGGATCCCGTAATTCAAGGACGGTGTGAGCCACGGATACTCTTAGCTCGCCGGCATGATTTGCAACCGGTCATGGAAGGCAAGTTCCCATGCTTTTTACTTGTTCCGTTTTGTTTATCTACTTCTCATGACCCAAGTAATGTGCCACACGAGGTGTCTTTGTTGTTGTCCGAATTTCAGGATATTATGCCCAAAGATCTCCCACCCGGCTTGCCACCTATCCGAGGGATTGAACATCAAATTGACTTTGTGCCCGGTGCCTCTTTGCCAAACCGTGCCGCTTACCGAGCTAGTCCGGAAGAGACAAAGGAGCTACAACGTCAAGTGCAAGAGCTCCTAGACCGGGGACATGTGCGTGAATCCTTATCACCATGTGCCGTCCCGGTAATCTTAGTACCAAAGAAAGATGGATCATGGCGGATGTGTGTTGATTGTCGTGCCATCAACCAAATCACCGTCAAATATCGCCACCCGATCCCGCGCCTTGATGACATATTGGATGAGCTTCATGGCGCCACCATCTTCTCCAAAATTGATCTCCGGAGCGGTTACCACCAAATCCGGATGGCCGAAGGTGACGAATGGAAGACGGCGTTCAAAACGAAGTATGGACTCTATGAATGGCTTGTCATGCCTTTTGGCCTCTCCAACGCCCCGTCCACCTTCATGCGCCTCATGAACCATGTCTTGCGCCGATTCTTGGGTACATTTGTTGTTGTTTATTTTGATGATATTTTGGTGTTTAGTACGTCTTTGGAAGATCACATCGGGCACCTTCGCCAAGTGCTCGAGTGCCTTAGACAAGAGCAATTGTATGTCAACTTTGACAAATGCGTCTTTTGCTCGGACACCACTATCTTTCTTGGCTATGTCGTGTCTAAGGACGGACTATGAGTAGACGAATCTAAAGTTCGTGCTATTCGGGAGTGGCCTACTCCTACTACGGTCACCATGGTCCGAGCCTTTCTCGGCTTAGCGGGTTTCTACCGACGCTTTGTCAAGGACTTTAGCACGGTAGCGGCACCGCTCCATGAGCTCACTACCAAGGGTGTCACGTTTGAGTGGCGTGATATCCATGCTCGAGCGTTTGATGCGCTCAAAGACCGCCTTTGTAATGCACCATTACTCCAACTCCCAAACTTTTCGAAAACTTTCGAGGTGGAGTGTGATGCATCAAATGTGGGCATTGGAGGAGTTCTCTTACAAGAGAATCGTCCAATTGCCTACTTCAGTGAAAAACTGTCCGGTCCTTCGCTCAACTACCCTACACATGACAAGGAACTATATGCTCTAGTTCGTTGTCTTAAGACATGGCAACATTACTTGTGGCCGAAGGAGTTCGTGATTCATTCGGATCATGCGGCTCTTTCGTATCTCAAGAGTCAAACAAATCTTAGTCGGCGCCATGCTAGTTGGGTAGAGTTTTTAGAGACCTTTCCTTATGTCATTCGGCATAAGAAAGGCAAAGAGAATGTGGTATCCGATGCTCTTTCTCGCCGCTATGCCCTCCTTGTGTATATGAATGTCAAGATACATGGCTTTGCTCTTATCAAAGAGTTATATGCCACGGATCTTGACTTCAAGGACATATGGGCACAATGCCTCGACCTCCGAGAGCACGAGTCTTTCTTTATTAACGATGGTTATCTTTTTCGAGCGGGAAAACTTTGTATTCCGCGCTCATCTATACGCCATTTGTTGGTCAAGGAAGCTCATGAGGGCCGTGATCATTTCGGTGCTACCAAGACCCTTTCCGCTCTCCAAGAGCATTTCTTTTGGCCCCGGATGCGTATACATGTGACACGGTTTTGCAAGGGTTGCATCACATGTCATCATGCCAAGTCGCGCCAAGGTCCGGATGGGATGTATTCTCCTTTGCCTATACCAATGGGACCTTGGGAGGATCTATCCATGGACTTTGTGGTCGGGTTGCCTATGTCAAAACGAGGCAAAGACTCCATTTTCGTGGTAGTCGATCGTTTCTCCAAAATGGCTCATTTCATCGCATGTAAAAGCACCCTAAATGCTAGTGAAGTTGCTACCTTGTTCTTTGACAATGTGGTGCGTTTACATGGGATACCACGTTCCATCGTTAGTGATCGGGACGTGAAATTCGTAAGTCATTTTTGGAGAACGTTGTGGGGAAAACTTGGAACCAACTTGTTGTTTTCAAGTAGTTATCACCCCCAAACCGATGGTCAAACGGAGGTGACCAATCGGACTCTTGGTGCTCTACTTAGAGCCACCACTAGGACCAACCCACGTAGGTGGGAAGACTTACTTTCTGTTGTAGAGTTTTCGTATAACAGGTCTAGGCACACGGCAACTAAATTGTCCCCATTTGAAGTTGTCTACGGCCTCAATCCACACACACCATTGGATTTCACTCCCCGCCCGCTCAAGGATGGAGAACACATCATCGCCGGAAACCGAGCCGCCCAAATCATTGAGCTTCATGAGCGGACTAGGACACAGCTCGAACGTCGTGCCGCCCAACTTGCCGGACAACGCAACAAGGGCCGCCGCGACGTCTCTTTTGAGCCCGGTGATCTTGTTTGGCTCCACCTACGGAAGGAGTGTTTTCCTACTCGCCGCATGAGCAAGCTCTCGGACCGTGGTGATGGCCCATTCCGCATCTTAGCCCGTCATGGTCCAAATGCATACAAGTTAGAGCTTCCGGATTCCTACGGAGTACACCCAACGTTCAACGTCAAGGACCTTGCCCCTTATGTTAAGCCCCTCTTTGACGATGGTGAAACGGGGACGTTTCACAGCCAAGATGGGGGGACTGATGCGCCCTTGGATGCCCCTTTTACGTTGACCATAGACGAAGAGGACGAGGCTCTTAGAGTTCGCTCAGATGGACCGATCACCCGATCTCGAGCTAAGGCCATTGCTCGAGCCACCGGCTCCATCATCACCCGCATTACTTCTTCACTTGGTCCCATTACCGGCATGCCTTGTCTCTACACCACCATGGCATAGGCTACCGGTTCCGTTAGCGGCATGTCCCGTCTTTCCGACTCCATGGCATGAAGCTAGCTTATTTTCGGACTATATTTTCATGTTTTTCTTTTTATGTAATAAAGGGATATTCCGTATAGAAATATTCCCTTTTTGACCTTATCCTTTTAGGGTTTGCTATTATCCTTTTAGGTTTTCCCTTTTTGGGCTTTTCTTCATGTATTTTGTTTGGCCCGTTGGCCCATAGGTAGGCAAGTCTCTCTATATAAGAGATATCTTGCCTCACTTATTTTCCATGTTCAATATTACTAAGTTTTGAGAAGAATTTCCTCCTACTTAGCTTGGGCATCAAAACCTCTCTTCTAACCCTCAAAATTTCTTCCTTGGATCTCGTCTTTGATCCAAGAAATCCATATTCGAGGATTCTTTTTAAGAATCAACCTTCAACCCACACAAAAAGGTTTCTTCGATCTCTCTAGATCGAAGTAACCCTTGTTTCTTCATCGCTTCCGCCCCTTTGGATCCAAAACGATACAACGTTGCACAAAGAATCAAGGAGTAGTTGGAGTTTTGCTTGATCTAGATCCGGAGTTATCCTTGGTTACCTCCAAGGACGCATCATGTTGCCTTAGCACGAGTAAAAAAATTACAATTTCAATTCTTTGTAGCGGACACGTTCAAATGGAAAACGTATGATCAATCGTGCATTATAAAGTAAATTGAACAACAGTCGTGCAATATAAAGTAGTCATGTAAAACACATTCTTATTCTTAAACATTTATTTTCATAAATAAATAGTCTCAAAATTTTAATTACCATATAAAACGTCAATAATAAATCATGCACGGCTACTGAATATTTCAATTACCATTTGTTGAAACCTTAATAAATCTTAATACAAATATATCTTATTTAGACGTTAAATCTCAACCTTCCGTGCTTTTATATAACGCTCTATAATTGTTCTTATTTTTTACCGTATAACATGTTCTTATCAAATTTTGGCCCTCTCTCTTTATATATATATGAATGAGTAGGTGAAATAAGGCAAATCCACCATCATTCACAACTTTCAATATGCATGATTACATTTAGGGCCCATTTGATTCTAACTTCGAAAACGAAAACGGAATGGAAACAGATCTAGTCCATATTGGACTTCATTACTTGATGATTCTAGATTAATCTTTATTTTACTTCATTTTTGTGATCATCCCTTGAAATTCCAGATTATCACACTATTCACCAAAATTGAATTCTACGAACGAATGGGCTGCATTATTTGGCTAATATGATCATATATAACTAATCATCAATCAATATATATTATAAATTACTCCAACAGAATAATTCTGTAGACTTGTTATTTAAGAGATGGAGAAGAAAACCGTATAGAAGCACTTATTAGTCCATCCAATTTAATTGATTAAAGGAATAATTAAATTAAGATTTAAGGATTAACTAAATTAAGCTTCAAATGAATAAATTTAATTGATGTTTGAAGTGAAAAGTTTAATACAAGAAATACGATATTCTCTACGGGTATTGTTGAAGGTTTTGGTCTAACTATAGCTTAGTTGTTTTGTGAGCATATTCAAGTAAGTCTTCGGACTTACTTAGCTTCGATTTGCAGAAACTCATGCTGAGAGATTTTTATCTTGTTGTGTTGAATTATGAATGATGTTATGCATTGTGATGTGTTATGTGTGAAGCATGTTTGTTGTGTTTTATGATGAACATGATAATGTGATGTGTAAAAGCATGCTTAATGTTATTGGTGTGTATATCTTGTCATGGTTATTAGAAATGATTTAAATGGCCAGAGTTAGCTTGTTGAGGCGTGATAATGTATGACACAATAAGTCTATTGAGGCGTGTGATATGATGATGACCTGTAAAGGTTACGAAGGTGTACAAATGAGTAAATGATGTTGAGCTTAATCATTGGTCAAGTCGCTAGCAACAACAATGATGTTGGGTTGGTACGTCGTCCATGTCGCTAACATAAGTCAAGGCGTTGAGCTTAACCATTAGTGAGGTCGCTACCAATTGCAGTGAATGTCGGAACTTGGCCAAGCCCGGATCACTTGCGCTTGTATAAGAAATGACACCGATTTTGATGCTTTTCCATGCTCAGCTCGCACACCTAAATAAAATGGTAAATGGTTGCATGTTACATGAATGGGAAAATGTTGCACGTGGTCAAGGGTTGAGATTATATCCCGCCACGAGTAATCCTAGCCCGAGGCTTGATTAGTCCTGCTCTAACCTAAGAGCAAAATGTCTAAATTAACCTAATATGTGCAATGGTAATGCTCACACCAAAACCATAACCGTATAAGTAATGATTTCGGATTTGGCATGGGGTCGCTGATTGTAAATTTCTTATTGCATTTACGTGTATCATTTATAAAAGCATGATATTATCTCATGAGCACGTTATATGGTTGTTGATACATGTATTGTGGTGTGATGTGTTGATATGATCTATCGTCTATAGATTATGGTCGGTAACTAACGGTTTTAAATCAATATTTTTTAAATAATGCCGATCATAGGAACGTTGCAGGAACGTCAGTTGCAGGATATGGACAATCAGGGCAATGTTAACCCCAGGGTAGGGTGAACTTCTTTTAAACTAATCGCTTACAAGCGAGTCTTTTGTTGCATGTGTGCAGCTGTGTACATGAGTTGGTTCCAGGATGATATTTTAAGATACCGTGCAGGTGTCATGTTTTGAAGTATCGTTTTGGAATATACATACTAACTGCTTGTATGGTTGTTATGTAACTGTTTTCTAAATGCCATATTGGATGTTTTTATTATTTCTTTGTACTTCTTGTTGCAAGATCCTATTTGTGAAGTTGTTGTCATGCTAACTGATGCGACCCACTGTGTGGTCTTTATCCTAGTGACGTCTTGGATTACTTAAAACCCTGATCGTTAAAGTTAGAGAGACAATTCTTGGGACAGACAACTACAATTGAGTAGAAGACAATGGAGATTGCTACTTGCTAGAGAAGGAAATAGAAAAATGATCGCCAATAACCATTGGCTTAAAGTGTTTGTTGGTAAGGCGGCAAAAAAGCAACTGTAGTTTTAAACCACGGTTGTAATATATATATATATATATATATATATATATATATATATATATATATATATATATATATAACTGTGGTTTCATATAAAAAAATAGAGATATTGTCTAAACAATAACCCATCTTTTGGACTGACTAAACTTTAGTACCTCGTCGTTTAAACTATCAAAACGGTACCTCAACTATTGAGCCCGACCAAAGATTAATACCTAGGTTACTATTCACCCGTTAATTGTTAACTTCACATATGTGTGTTAAATCTCAGGGAGAAAATTTTCCACCTCCACATAAACCCTAAGCCCCAAACTTCTACCAAAATTCTCTCGCCTTTCTCTTCCTTCTCTCTCAAATCTCTATGTTTTTCATGTTCAGATAAAACTTAATGTTTTCCAATGCAGCAGCAACGGGATCAAGACTCCTCTTGATGACTTCTTCAAGGGTGACCATAACACGCTTGCGGAGAGCATCTACATTGCAAGATGAACCCTTCTCAATGTCAGTACTTTCCACCTTCGGGTTATAAACCAAAGAAAAAATGCATTCTACATATGTACAACATTAAGAAAGAGGTGTTAATGTTATAAGATGAGCAGTGCTTTAAAAGTATGTTTGCTCTTTTATTTAACAAAGCGGAGAAGATAAATGTGACCACAGTCAAGATCCAACTTAAAGTAGTTTGATCTCTTCACGGTTATCTTCTCAAAGATTGAGCAGTTGAATCAGATCTTTATCAGCTCAATTTTTTTTGAGAAAGTAGATTCTCATATGCTAAAAATCCTTAACCATTCATAGTAAATTCACATATCCATCTAACCAACAAAACTTGTTGCTCAACGGTCTGGCCTTCGGTGGTAGAATACCTCCTCCCCAAATAAGCAAGGTACTGCATAAGCATCTTTGTGGTATTTGTCTTACATGCGCCACTTTCACCACTCACAAGAATGGAGTTGCTTTTACCCTCGTTTATCATTACCCTGATCATCACAACAATGTCAGTCCATGAATAACATGAAGCCTGAGGTGAGTTTTTTATATAATGGTAGGTGCGGGTTAACTTGTATTCAGAATCAGCAATTGCGAAAACATGAGAGAAATGGGAGAAATGAGAGAGAATTTTGGTAGAAATTTGGGGCTTAGGGTTTATGTGGAGGTGGACAATTTTGCCCATGAGATTTAACACAGATCTGTGAAGCTAACGGGTGAACAATATCCTATGTATTAATCTTTGGTCGGGCTCAATAGTTGTGGTATCATTCTGATAGGTTAATCGACGGGGCATTAAAGTTTAGTCAGCCCAAAAGATGGATTATTGTTTAGACAATTTTCTCAAAAAAACAAATAATAATTAAAAACCGTTGTTCTAAACAACGAGTTATAACCCGAACCTTTCCCAGAATTAACTTTCTTGCATGCCTAAAATGAGAAATATTTTTGTATTTCTTATTACTCCGGGGAAAATTTTGTTTAAATGAGTATATTCATCGAAAAAGCTATATGCACGGGTTCCTTTTCCCTAAGATCAAATACAATCGCCGTCCGAAGGCGCCCAGCAGGCGCCAGCGCAAGGAGAAGGCGCTCAACTTTTTTTTCTTCTTAAAATGCTATATTAAAAAGAAAAATTTGAAAAAGATTTTGGTATCACTTGAAAAGTTTCAATTTCCACTTCTTCCACAAAGACCGCATCATTTTGTAGAATCTCCGTCCGAACCTGTTTCGATTGAGGAAACGCTTATCCCCGTCCCCGGCGCAATCGTTCATCTTATCGACAATCAATACAGTGTTGAGCTCGCTTGCGGTGATTTTTCCATCATTCAAATCAGGCATGGTGAGAGCATCGTCGTTGTGCTCACTCGTGTCGCCGATGATGTGCAGTGGCCTCTGTTGAAAGACGAAGCGGCGGTGAAAGTCGACGATTCGCACTATTTCTTCTCGCTCCGGTCTCCGGAGAATGATTATACATCTGGATTAGATTCCGATGGTGAGAAAGAGAAGGTCAAAGGAAAGGAGAAAGTGAAACAGGATCCGAACAGTGATTTCCTAAACTATAGGTTGAGTTTGTATCTCTATAGAATGTATATTTGAAGTATCAATTCTAAAGTCCCAAACCATATGCAACCATTCGTAACACCTCACCACGCAATTCATCATGTGTCTCATGTGAAACTGCACAATGACCACCGTCATTCCTCCACCTTCTTCTCCGTCAGCGCCGACGTCTCCATCTCGGCCCTTCGACTTTCGCCGGCCCCTTTCTCCGCCGTTTATCAACTATTCTCATCGTTTTCGGTATGAATACAGAGGAAGAGAGGGAGAAAATGAAGGTGACGAGATGGAAGACAAGGATTAAATAGTTGAATTGCCGGATCTTTTGCAAGGAGATAGTGGAGTGGAAGGTAGGGTGAGGGCTTGGAGTCGCCGTTAGAGGGACTGGTGGTGGGAGGCGAGGATGAGGTGAAGATGACGGTGTACCGGTGGCAGCTTCGCCGTTACGACAAAGAGACTGTGGAGACCGCATCGACGGCGACGGTGGAAGCAGGGACAATGAAGAGACAGAAGGAGCACCGTTTAATTTGAGCAAGGAGTATGGAAAACTAGGTCTAAATCGACGCCTTTTTTTTCTTCTTATGTTATCTTTCAATTTTATTGTTTTTTATTTTAATTTTAAAAAAAAAAAAAAAATTGGGCGTCGGTGCCCATTAGGCGTTGTCGGATGGCGACCTATTTTGACATTAGTAAATCAAGATCCGTGTATATAACACGCCCAATATTCATTCCTTTGAAATAAAAAGAAGGTAGTGTTTTATAATAAAAATCCCAATCTACACTTTCATTTTTTCATCGATGACAAACCAACTACATATTTAAGACAAATAGCTTAGGTAAATTATGATATGACCAATTAAAATAGTTTTGTATAACCAAACGTGATTTATAATAATTTTTTAACTCAAATTTATCAGTTTTTCTTTTTTAACTCCAATTTAAACATGCGTATAATAATATGCAAGTAAACACACGTGGCCCTTTTCATGTGGTTTTTAAAACAATTGTTTTCTCAATCTCGTCATGTCCGTTTTCCAAGTTATATTGCTTAAAACGACACTCGAATTTACCCGAACTAAAAAGTATTTACTCAGATTTAGAAAAAAAAAAAAAGAAAAAAGAAAAAAAAAAACTTTGAACAACACCCATTTGTTCAAAGTAAAGATATACCACTATTTTTTTGCATGATATGCAAGCAACCTTTTTTAGGGAAATATACCACGGACAAGGAACACTTTACTAGTTTTACAACATTATTCACCCTATATATTCAGAAAATTAGTGAGGGACAATCGGGACCTTGGGTAAAGGGTTTCAATCTTTTTTAGGAAGTAGCAAGTCATTTCAAACGATACAGCTCGCCTATTCAACATCAGTGCTCTTCAATCTCCTCTATCTGCCAGCGAACAAAGCAAGCATAAGCTGAAGCTATTTTTAATCAGAACTTTCATGTTTTCTTTATTTATTCCACTTGCAAAAATTAGATAAATATCAAGCAATGAAGAATGATGTTACCTTACTACAACAACACTAAGCAGCTGCAGACTGCAGTGGTTCTTTAGGGCTCTTTAAACTCTATTGAAATCTGGCTCATTTGAGGCTGGTGCTTCCTAACCTGCCATTGAAGTCACCAGTTTTACATCTGAATAACAGGTTGCAGAGTAGACGCAATGATAATGCATTTTAGGATGATCTTTTAGGACCCGTTTGGTTTTAACTCAGGAAACGAAAACATAATGGAAACGAATCTAGTCCATATATATATATCCTTGTTCATGAAATTTTATGAAATTATTCCTCGTGGTTTAAAGTAATTGGAGTAGAATTGATTAGTTTTAATACCCTATAGGGAAACAAAATGGGGAAAGCAAATGCATTTTGCATGAAACCACAAGGAATTATTTCAAAAACTTTC
Source organism: Fagopyrum esculentum (assembly GCA_033239045.1). Taxonomy (NCBI): domain Eukaryota; kingdom Viridiplantae; phylum Streptophyta; class Magnoliopsida; order Caryophyllales; family Polygonaceae; genus Fagopyrum; species Fagopyrum esculentum. The sequence goes on from BSUD01000003.1 coordinate 141,043,043, forward strand.
ATGAAAAAGGTACGTAAACAAATGGACTAAATTCATTTTCATTCCGTTTTCGGAGTTACAACCAAACGGGGGCTCAAACTCTATTGAAATTTGGCTCTGTGATTGACTGATTTTTGCTATAGGTTGCAACTCAAATTTCTTAGGAGTACTATTTGAGCAATATTTTTCTATAACCATAGGATGATTTCGTGACAAAAACATAATCTTGCATACAATAACTTAGTAACTTCGAGCCTCTGTTGTTACACATGTATGTTTAGAATTTCTCTGACGCAAGTAGTTATTAAGCTGGTAAAAAACATTGTTGGTAGTTGTTTAGTGTTGTGGTAATGACCTATACACGAGCTTAAAGAAATAGATCGTAGATGATATTAGGAAGTAGAAAATTATGCTGAAGGCAGTTACCTTGATACCAGCCATAGACAGAAGCTTGTGAGAAGCAGCATAACAAGCATCTGAATTGTCAAGCCTCTTCTCCACAAAATAAATAACTTCAGAAACACCTGACTGCCACCAGTTAAGATAGAAGAAAGTCACAAAAATGCACAGGAAAAAAAGTAATTTGGAATGCCTTTACCATGGAAACCTAACTATCTCTACAAATAGAAGAAAACAAAACACACTCAAATCTCTTAGTTTTCCCACTCAACCCTCAGTGAAATTTGACAGGCATATAAATAAAGACATTGGTACAAAGGGGGTATGTGCGTACAGGTACCGTGGGTATGCATGTACATACTAGAATGGCCAGGCTAGAACATAACCCACCAACCTCATATAGACTATAGTAGATACTTTTGCACATCATCTTAAGAAAGTTTAAATTAAACAATCCCTAATGCAAGAGATATGGTTGTCACAATAAGAATTTGTTTCAACATGCCTTCCATGAAATCAATTAAGGAAAAGAACAGATACCAAGTTACCTAAGATTGTATATAGTTATGTAAAAATCACAGTAAAACATAAAAATGGAATGTCCCTTTCCTGTCACAAACTACACTATGCATATCTTTGTTCGAATGACAGACAGATAGCAAATACACGTATTAATGTATAAAATTATGTGAAATGGAATATGACAAACTGAAAACCAACGTTACCTGAATAATTATCTTGGCACATTCATTGCAAGGGAACATGGTTACGTACAGTTTCTGGTCAGAGTAAGATTGTCAGCATTTCCAATTTGCACAAATTACTGTTTCAAAAGCTAAACTGAAACTAGTCACGTTGCATCAGCACCGCAATTCAAGGAACAGAATATCTGAATATACCTGCCCAGCAGCTGATGCGTGGTTTGTATTTAGGATAGCATTTACTTCAGCATGGCAAACATAACTAAGAAAACAAAGGGACAAACATAAGTAAAACGTCTAAGTAATCGTACACAAGCGATAAAAAGAAAAAGAATGACCACTTTTATAATGCTCTGTTAAGTTCACAAAAAGAGTTTATGAAAGAGCCTCACTTACGGGTACTTTGTCTCTAAAGGATTTCCAGACTTGGATTTCTAAAATATGAAATGTATACATGTTATTGACTAGCAAATGAATAATTATTTTTGGTACATAACTTCCTATTAAAGCTTGTTGAAAGAAAATCTAGTTATCCAAATATTTGTAAGCTTTTACTTTTGACGACAATACAAACCTTTGCCCATGGAAGTTTGTCATCAGAACAACCTCGTGGGAACCCATTATAGCCAATGCCTGGCCAGAAAGCAAGTCATGCATTTTTATTACCAAATTTGAAGGTTGAATCATAAAGGTAACTCGTAAACATGGGCTACTCATTTAACTTGTAAAATTACCTAAAATTATACCATCTTGGCTAACCAAGCAAGCACCCACCTGTCATATCAAGGCAAAGAGGAAGTTAGCATTGTATGATATCAGCATTAACTTCCTATTTCCTAATAAGTTAGCTTTGTCCTTATAATAGATGTTCATTGCGCTCTTTCAGGGACAATAAATTCATGCTAATGCCAGCCAACAGAACTATTTTTTCAAAATTGTCAAAGGAACTGAATCAATGGACCATTTGGAGCAAATAAGATCACGAAATATAGCTCAACAGCATCCCATACTCATTCAAATGGAGTGTTGAGCGTTGGCACAAAAGCATCAATATCAAAATAATTACAATGACAAGCCTACACTTTCGATCAAAACTCTATAAATTGCCCTGATAAAAATATTGAACTTACATAGTTATAAGCCAAATCTTGTCCTCAATTCTCCAATATTGAAAGTTTTATCGAAGGATGAAGAGAAACATCCAGTTTGAAAAAGCCTAAAATCACACGTCACCCTTAATTTAGCTCCCTTTCCATATAACACCCTTTCCAGCAAAAACTGCATTTAAGCTTTCAACCACTCTGCATCCAACTTCATTACCAATTGGATATGCATCATTTCTAAGATTATCGTATGTCTTAAAAATCCTTTACTTCTGTGAAAACAAACAGTAAATATGTCCAGGCATGTTTGGGGGTTGAATTGCAAGCAAAAATGAATAAGGGTGATCATGTAACTAATAAATCAAAGACTGCTTTCAAAAGTATGAAGATGTAGACGTAAGTAGAGTGACTGAGCAGCACCTGTCTATTAGGATCCTTGGAACGCTGCGCAGACAGAAAGGCAACTGCCATGAAATAATCATCCCAAGAAATGTACCTACATCGCAATTTCTGTTAGCTGAACTCCCTATAGCTATATTGAATACAAGGAAAACCAAAGACAATGGAATTTGAAGAAAAGGGCAAAGTTGAGGTCAGCTATAGGTAGAAATTCAGTAAGCTAATCGGAATCTTGGATGAGGGTTAGGAAATTAAAACTAAAGAAGAACAAACCTCTTGCGCTTTGAAGGATCAAAGGGGCTCTGTGTAGCACCTCCGCCATTGGTGGACGAATAAGACTGGGACGAATTCGTTTTAGGGCTGAAGAAGAACTTTATCGCTATAGAACTGGATATGGCGCCGAGCAAAGCAGCTGAAGATATCAAAGTGAAGTCTCTGGCATTCATCGCAGAATTCCTCGCTGTTCTGGTCTCAGTCAATGCAGACTGGGGAGGAGAGAGCGGCTGCGAGGCGGGAAATATATATTCTTATGGCGCTAACGATGGAAGTTGCGTAATCGAAAGGGCTGCTCCATTTTTCGGGGGCCTTACTGGGTCGAATGTTGGCCCATTAGATTCGTAAATATGACTTTGTAGTTATAATTTATGGTAGTGTTTTAATGTACATGTGTTTTAAATTTGTGCTTTTAAAAAACTTTACGGATAAATTTAATAAAAATCAAATATGAAAAATTCATAATCGTACCTTCGCGGTTTGAGGTTTTTCAGATTTTGACCAACAAGTCAGCTCGGATGATACACTTAAATTTTCGTTGTTTTCGAATTTTGCCCAAATTTATTAAACTCCTTCAAATTCTATTAACCACATATCTGCCCACAAAAAATTAAAAGAAATAAAATAAAGTAAACTTGAAAAAAAAATTAAAATATAAAGACTAATTTATTTAATGGCCACAATCACACCTACTAATTTCCTTTTGCAAACCTAAAATAACCCTAATATCATTAGAGCTCACCTTGCTTTTTATCACTATGAGAGTGTTCTCATGGGTGTGTATTTTAGATCCGGATCAAAATGGTTTTTAATCCACACCCAGACCGGATACAAACCGGTCCACAAGTCTTGCTTTAACCAATTATGATATACGTTCCGGTGTAGAGCATAAAAAAATCGGTATACTAGGTTAGATTGTAGATATCCTTAAAAAAAAAAATAAATATGTAAATTCCAAAACTCTACATTGTTCACTGTCCACAATCGAAATCCAAACTGTTTCGTATTGTACGAATTAATTCACGAGCCTTCGCACATGAAATCCGGTCTGAACTTGACTAAATTTGAACTGGGTCGATCTAAGGTCCGGAACCGTAAAAATATCGGTCCGAAATATCCGGTTCGAACCAAATACGTAATCTCAGAAGATGTTGAAGACTTAATTCGAAAGGATGATTTAGTCCATTGACTTTTTTACCTTGTATAAA
>BSUD01000003.1:141047137-141177145 GCA_033239045.1 Fagopyrum esculentum
AAAAAAAAAAAAAAAAAAAAAGTGTGTAGGTTTTCACTTTTTTGAAGCTATTCTATTCCGGAATCTCTCAATCCTCCACGCGAAACCTCCCCTCCGACGACCACCGAACTGCTTCACTGGCCGGCGGCCAGTCCCTCACTATCACACTCTCATTCACTCACCGGCGCTGCGCTCGATTCGATACTTCTCCTTCTCCAATGTTCAGTGCTTCGCTTCATCTCTTTCTGCAGCCCTCCTAAATCTCCCTCGCGAGCCTGCTTCGCTGAGAGCTTCTACACCGTCGTCATATATCTGCTGCTCTCCTCCATCGACAGTTCTTCAATATCTTTGTGTGTCTGTCGTTCAGGAATTTCAGGTCATTTTCTCACAATCTCTCATCTCAGCAATGCCCATCTCTCATTTTGTTTCAGTTTTTCACGACTGCATTGAGTGATTTGAAGAAATGAGAACAGTGTTCAGTGAAATGATTGAATGAATATTGATTGTAATGAATTACAGTGAGGATTCAGAACTGGTGTTTAGGACTGCAAATTCAATGTTTAGGACTGCAAATTCAATGTTTTGGACCGTCCTTCCATTTTTTTCTTTGGTTTCTCCTTTCGTTTTTGCCTCAACTCATCAAGATTGGTTGTTATTATTTTGATGAAATTTTGAACTGTGATCATCATTCATCACAGATCGGTTGTTGTGGAATAACAGTCGTGGATATCCTTGGCCGAGATTTGTCAAATTAATATTCATCAAAGCTGCTTGCTTGGTTTTGGACTATCTTAAAGATGTCAAGAAGGCATTTCTGAATTTAAAAAGCTAAATATTTTAGCACGAAGGAAAGTGGGAAGAATTTATGTGGATTTCCCAAGTTTGAAAGTAAGCGGAATAGGCATCTAGACACTTTTACAAAGTAATGACAGGAGATAGGTTTTGAATGCATGTGAACTGTTTTGAAAGTGTTTTCCGATTCAATTTCTTCTTGAATGCCTGTGCACTGTTGCAGAAGTATTTTTCAAATCAATTTCTTCTGCTGTTAAAAAATGGAACTCCAGAAGAAATTGATTAGGAAAACACTTTTTAGAAAGTTACAAAACACTCTTGCTATTGATTAGTCTTGGCATTTTTTTGGCCATGCCTGCTAAATTATACATGTTTATTTCGATTGATGCGCTCTTTGGTGATGTTGTTCTTTCAACTGAATGAATGGTAATGCAAGCAAACAGTAGTAGCCAACTTTGTTAAGTAAATAAATTACTTGGTAATTTTACCTACAGTTTTGAGGTAGCCAGATGTTATCCCCTAATTAGTGGTTGCCAAATCTAGATTTTGAGTTTTTGTTTTATTTGATGCATTGACGTGCTGCCGTTTTGGTTGTTGATTTTCTGTAAGTTTGGCATTTGGCTCTTAAAGTTAATTGATAGTTGAAAAGACATGGATTCTGGTGGATTGGCATTAGTATCTGATGTTGCACACTACGTGTTTATAAATTGCTCAAAGAGAGTTTGTTTTGTTACTGCTTGCAGATATTGCAAAGGATTGAGTTTGGATAAGTCTCTTTCTAATTCATATGTTTAAAATGTAGGGTATAGAAATTTCTTTGAGGCGTGAAAAGATCTCTATCTTTAAAGTGATATATGTTCCCTATAATTGTTGTAGGGTTTCAGACAAATTCACCTCCTAGAATACAACAAAGCCCTAAAAGAAACAAACAGAAAATATGTGGCTGAGATTAAATGTTGATCTATTAAATAGATCAACTTTTAAACTCAGCCACATATTTTCAACAAATCTGTTTACCCCCTTTCAATTTCAGAATTATTAATCTTAATATAAAACAGTAAGTTTATCCATAGACTTTTACCAACATAAAGATCCTTTTTTGGCATTATAGGCTGATATTGGAATTCAAATTCAGTCAATTTTTCTGTTCTTCTTCATCCTGATGTGAAACGTGGAAACTATAGCAGAGCATACTAATTCTACATACATTGTCACCAATAACTTTAACCGTCTGAAAATTCTTTCTCTTTTCCTCTTTTGCGTTAAGTTGCGTGTGTGTCACTAAGTCACCCTTATATTGAGTGAGAAGGGTGGGCTCGCTTAGGGTGAAATTTGGTATTGATTTATTTGTGCTTTTTGACTTTTTGGTTATTGACACCCTCAATTGTGGTTTTAAATTGACCCTTTGTTAATTTCAGATTATAAATTGGTAACAATTGAAACCGAGTACATAGAGGTGGTCTTGACAGTTGGTTACCTTTCTTATGCTAATTACGAGAACTTTATGTCAGTTGAAGGGTATTTTAGTTTTAGACTCCGAGTTTAAACATCTTTGGCTGTCTTACAGTAGTGTTTTTCTTTCCAATTCTGCCAGTGGGTGAGAAAAATAGGTTTGTTTATCCTTGGGTTAGTATTTAACGCTTTTCTACTGTTTGTTTATACAAGAATAGAATGAGTTGGTTTCGGTCAGTCACGAGCTCTGTAAACATCTTACTAGAATTTCACGTGTATGTTGAGTTGGATTTGTTCATAAACCCTACGAGTTTCAGCTCATTTTATGAATAGGATGCGAGTGCTAACAACTAATGCCTATTGACCACTGTCTGTATGTTGTTATATGATAAACCATGGCATGAATATATGTGGGAATTTATCTTTGAATTATGAGAGTTAGAATGCTATCCATTTTTATGAATTTATGAAGTTAAATTCCGCATTTGATGTTACATGTTAGCATTAGGAAAAAAGTAGAAGATAGGATCTCCGTAAACTTTTAGATTCCTTTTCATTATATTGTCTTGGAGAATACTTGCCCAACTTTTGCTTTTCACTTTCACGGGTCTGAGAAAGGAAACTAAATTTTAGTGTTTGCAAGATCTTATATTGCGCATGGAAAAGGATTAATATGTTCCTTCCTGAGTCCTTTTTCCAGGGCTCCTTGTGAAAGAATGGGATTTTGATACAAAAGTGATCATAGTCATCATTGTTTGTACAATGCCTTGCACTTCAATGGTTAAGGCTTTTTCTAAACAATTTACAACAAACAATATTAGGAACATAGATTTTAGTTTGGAGAAAAGTTCAAGCAAAGGTTGACTTCACTATCTCCCTTCATCAAGTTTCTGCTAATTCTTTTTCTTCGTCCTCCCACACAGTTTCTCTGTTGTTTCCATGGAAGAAAACACATCAATAGCAAACCCTAAATCAACAAAGGAACTGGCGATGGAGGGCCAGAAGCATCTAGAAGAGACCATCGAAGCTGCTTTCCAGATCCTATCTGCCATGAATGACGAGCTATGTAACCCATCTTTGTGGTCTACTGCTAATGCTGCTACCGGTTCTAGTGTGAACAACTTCAACACTAATGCTGCTGCTTCTTCAAACGGCGACATTTCGTCAGATCCCTCCGCTCCCCACTTTGATATTGGTGGTGGCGCTCTGGACGAGGCTCGGCTTAGGTATAAGTCTTCAGTTGCCTCTCTGCGTGCTGTTCTCACAGCCATTCCCAACTCCCACAAGGTTTGTAATCTTTCCTTTTTTGATTTTTTTTTTGTGTGAAAAATGCCCCTTTCTAAAATAAAAGGGCTGTTTTGAGAATTGAGATAACTTGGAGCTTCTGTTTTTTTCCCTCTTCAGGACACAGAAAGTAATACGGTAGATGAGGCTGATGAAGCTGAAATAGAAAACTTAGAAGAGCAAGCTTCTAAACTGAGAATGGTATGTTGGGATCAATTTGTGGTGCCTTCAAAGTTCATTATCTGATATATTCAGAAGCTTTTCTCGCGGTTGTCCATTTTGAGTTATATTCTGATCATCTTTGTCTGATTGAGAATGGAAGTCTTGCTCTGTTATCATCCTTTCTTGTTTTTAAGTGTTATAAGCTTCTGAGCTTTTATTTCATTAAGCTTATTTGTAGTTAATCTTATGTAGCAAAACCCTCTTCTTTTTTTCCTTTCTGATTTGACTTATCTATGTAGTCTGTTATGAAGGAACTTCATATATACAAAATCCTTGGATGTCTTCTCATTTGCTTTTTAAATAAAAAAGAAAAGGGGTGAAATCTTTACTGTGTGATTTCATTCTTTCCTTGTGCAGGATCTTGGCGAGAAGAACAAACATGTAAAGCGTCTCATAAATCAACTTCGCGAGCTTATTAATGATATTTCAACATGGCAAAGCCCGTGTTCAACCTGAAACTGGAGCTAGATTACTTCTTGCAGTGAGGCACTGAATCCTTTGGGAGCTTGACGTCTTGAATCTTCCCAATATGTTGTCGACGGTCTTTGTTGCGATAATATCCGAGTTGCTGTATTCTTGGGCTTCCCCTGGCACTAGCCTGCGATGATGCGCTTGCTAGAGTTGCCAGGAAATATGGACATTGTACATTTTAGCTTATTGAGATTGGTGTTTTTTAAAATAGAATATCAAAAAATACATAAGATTTTATGAGATAAGATATTCTTGTAAGAGTAATGTTATTTAACGGCCGGAAAAACATCATCAAGACAAAGGATGCGGAGTCACTGCATGCGCCCCATACCCTAATATAAGTGCGTCGCGGCTTCTTCCTTCTTCTTTGTAACGTTTTTTTTAAATGCCGGTTTGGGGTGCGTGTGGAGTCCGAATATGCCCCAATTGTGCGTCTAGTGATACGCACATGGAAACTTGGGCGCATGCGGACTCAGGCCACGCGCATGAAAATTCCATATGTGCGTGGTCTGGGGCGCATACGGACTTCACATTGGTGGCCCTATGTCCGCGCAAATAGTAAGCTTGTTCTTGTAATGGGTCTTCACTCACTATGAAGGCATTGGTCTTCAGAAAGAGGGAAATATGAAGGGTTGATAGATATGAAACTTATAGGAAGATAGACCTCAAAAAAGCAAACACAAGAAGCACACCAGCAAAAAATCCAACAATCAACTATCAATACAGTTGTTAGTTATAACTTATAACATTAAATTCTCTTCTCAAACACACAAGAAGTATACCAACAACAATCTCCACTCCCACACTTCTCCTTTTGATAGTTTACAATCATTCACGGAATCCAAATAGGAAACAATGAATGCCACACTATACTTTCTCTCGTGAAGAATTGCTTTTTACACCGTTGGATTGCCGAAGGTAAGTGATCAGCCATTTCTCTTGAGATATGCAAGCACACCCAAGCCAGCAACCAATGCAGCACCCGCTGCAACAGTACTGTATGCTGCAGCCCACGCATCACTTTGGGCATAGTCTATTTTTCCGGATGAGGAGGTTTTCTTTTGTCCTCGTGATCCTGAATAGTCCAAATGCAACCTCAAGGTCTGCGAAGAAAAAATGACAATATGAAGCTTCATCGCATGGGAGAAAAGATGACAAACCCATTTGGATAGACAACTTATTGTATTCCAGATGTTTAATAAAATAAGACGAGTGCAATGATATTGACAGAGTATATCCAGGTTGTTTTAGTAGCAAAACTTAAAATATCTGATAAGGTCATGTTCAATGACACGAGATTTTTGGATGATTTTAGTTTTTTATAATTTCAACTAATGGGTAGCTTCTTGGGTAGAGTTTTAGAAAATATGAACATCTGAGCGGAAAATATAAATAATGTTGAAAGAGAATTGTTGGTAGTTTTTTCAACAAAAGTTCCAAAAAAAAACACATTTCCTGATCTAGGCTAACAAAAAAAGGTGGAAGCTATTGTTGGAAGTTTGTTAAATTCGTGCAAAAAGCTATACATGTCAAACACCTACTAGATTTGTAAGAACTCAAAACTCCACAAATATGTAACCAAAAAGCTATGCTGAACAAGGCCGGATACATCAATGATTGGTTCAAGAAAACTTTTGAATACCATTTAGAAAAATGTGAACTGAATTTAAACCTAAATGGAACACTTGATCAATCAGTTTCATAGGTAGTTATCTTTTTACAGAATACCCATACTTGATGAAAGAAAATAGGGATCTTACTTGAACATAAGTACAAAAGGGTCCTTAAACATTTTTTCTTATCTATAGTCGAGTGAAGTCCTTTTAGAAGGGATTTGGGTAATTTGGAACCAAATTTCAGAGTTTGGCCTTATTTGTACAAAAATAGTTCAAACACTCTTTTATAACAATTTTCAAAGTTCAAGGACCACATACGGACCGGGTAAAATCCATCTGTGATACTTAAACCACGGAAAAAGTTGCAAACGAGTTTGCTTGATCCCAACGTTGAAGGACGTTAATTGACAATAAAGGTTAGGCACACGCTTGTTTTTTTCCCAAAGTTCAATGACCACGAATGGCTTTTAGGCTAATGAGAATATAAAACCCAAGAGCACACTGAAAACACAATTTTCTGTTCTCTATGCAGGTTCAAAGAAGTAATTGAATGAATGCTAGCATGACAAGAGGAACGGGGAAATTGCTGCTCATTACCTTCAAGCTAGCTGCCCTGGCATGATCTACAGCTGCAGCAAGATCACTATCTGAAGCAAGTACAACAGAATCATGCTCTTCATCTTCATACTGCAACATGAATAAAACCAATTAATTGAACTGTAAGAAAATATCACGCATGAGCCTATCCGCAAATAAAACAAATGACAGTAATAAAGCTCCAAGGCATTACTAAAATCTGAGGCAGATTATTGCGATCAATATCACCTCCGACCCTTTGGAGTATACATGTAATGAGATCAGTCAAGCTATTGGTATCTGCATTTGGACACAAGCACAAAATGGGCTGGCAAATGAGTTGTTTTCCACAATCATGCAAGCAATGAAGACAAATCAGTACAAATACCAGAAATAAACCGGTGCACTCTGCCCCTTTTATCTTCAAGTTTAAAAGCAAACGTGTGTGGCTGGTGTGGATAGGGAAAAGATCTTCCTGTCTCTGCTCCATCAGATCCAGGCTTCATGGAGAGCTCACTAGCACAAGGTAGTTAAATGTAATGAGCACATAATTACATGCCAGTACCACATAAAGTGGAATTGATTCGGAACTAGCTGCAAAACCATTTATATCCTAAAAACTAGCAAGCAAGAATTGAGCATTATCAAATTTTTAGCACCATCTTAAGAGTTGTTAGCATTTTGTTACAGATGTATTTGAATTAGTAGAAAAACATTTTATATTTGCCGTGTCCTTTACTGAGAGAGATACTTGGCTCGGCTTTTAAAGAAAAAAATTCCTGCGGAATATCTTAACAAGGATCATTTGAAACCTTACCTTCTTGTGTCTTCATCATCATCTGTAGGTCCCAACTGCATGGCAGTATCCCAGAACTTTTGCATCATGTTGGTTGCAACTTCACTGTTAGCTCCACTATTTTGTCCAATCTAAGCATAAGAATCACCATTAGATGAACCTATACATGTTGCCCATACGCGTCAACATGCCAGATGAAAATACAGCATGAACTCCATTGGAATCAAAACAAAATATTCATTTGTACAATTTCACCAGTTTTTACCCAAACCTCTGAAAGCTAAAGGTGGATTTACCCAGCCCGTTTGAGGGTAAAAAAAAGCCCCAACTGTCCCGTTTTTGCTAATAGCCTAATAGGGCACCCAATATTTAACCCAAAAAAGAAAGAGACTTTCTTTAAAAAAAAACAAATAAAAAACAATGGAAGAAAGAGAGAACGCAAAGAATTCTGATCTCCACAGTATCTTCATCCCCAATGATTGATAGAGAAAACTCAGATAACATCAAATGCGACATTCCAACTATCAAGGTAAGTTGAGCCCTTAAGGAGACAATGACTTAAAAACATAAACAACCGATCTTGATAAACATAGAACTCTGAAGTGTAAACAAGAAGATCGTGACAGCACGTTTTGAAGCGTGGAGAGTGTAGCCTCTCCTTCTACCCCAGAAAATAAAATTATCAGAATAACATCAGAGAGCAATAAGTTTCCCATCTCTTGGAATCTTTCCTCTTCCCTCCAAGAAGAACGGGTTTGGAGAATTCTAACCTTTAAGACATTATTACTTATCAAATTCTATAATCATAGGAAGAAATGCCCATAGTGCAGACGGTCAAGAATATTATTTTAGACCAATGCAAGAATAACTCACCGTGGCAACGGCTGCGTGAGTAATACTAATCACATCTACAACAGCAACAAGACAGCCATCTGCTCCATAATAATGGAATCATAAATCAAGATCAAGATGTCAATTTCCTATAAAGGAAAACCCTCATTAAAAGTAAATATACCTTTATCAACAACCGGAAGGTGCAGAAACTTCCCATCATGCATTGTGTGCAAAGCATCAACAATGGGTGTATCAACAGTTGCACACTCGGGATTTGGAGTCATGACCTTGCAATTCAACCACAAGACATACAATTAATTGAATGTGCCTTTCATTAAGGATGTTAATACTCTCCCCTGTAAATACATGATAAAAAGCATCACTTTTTAACATGCCCCTGAACTGCTGTCAAATTTATTTTTAGAAAAGACACACCGTTATTTAGTTGCCAACTAGATTAACATCAATTTTTCAAGTGTCCGATTATTTCATCTTAAAAAATATTTCCCCGTTTCTCTCCAGCACTTGGTTTTTTATGATGATACTGGCATATACTAGATAATGTTCTGAAGCAGCCAAATATCGGTGTATTTTAGAGAAGGCATTCAACTTGAATTGACTTAGCTTGAAGTTTAAGCTTAGCAAATAAAGAAAGACCAATAAACAAGTTTGACAGTACCCTCTCCACTAGAGTCTCCTCAGGAGGAAGATTACTTGCAATTACTCGCATCAAGATATCCTTAGACCTGTTACATCAACGAATAAGCTTATCACAAAGTAACAGCAGAAAATCTAATAAACTCAAGGACTAGAATGAAGACAACAATGCAGCAGTTTGTCCATGAAGACAATTATGTCAGATACAACACTAAAGGCAGAAATTTACGTTAAAATTCCCTTCGGTTTGTTCCCCACAGTTACAACTGCACAGCCCAATTTGAATTCAAGGAACTTCTTTGCTGCTGCCAAAACCGTGTCAGTGGGTGACACTGTAACGAACCTGAAAGCTCCCACCAATAAGTTAAAAGGGAGATATAAAACCTATTCGGCAAGAAAAATTCCCCTACCAAAGATATTACCTACTTTGAATGTTCAGAAATAACAGTTGACAAAGAGGGCTTGAAAACTCGTTCTCTTAGTTTCTCAATGAAAGTATTAGGACCTGGCTTGCAAAATAAACAAAAATGATTATTGCATGATATAACCTTCCTTGATTGAACGTCCAAGCTAAACCAGAAGAGTTACAAGGATATGCAACTGCTTTAACACATCAACTCACCTGAAGGCCCCCAACTTCTCTCAACACCTTCAACAGCTGCAGCAATGGCCTTTCCCTTCTCAGCTGCCCTTTCCATACGTGCAATGGCATCATACAAACACTTGGCTATATCAAGCAAAGCAATAACCTCCCCATTCTCTACAATTGGCAAATGCCTGAATTTTCCTGCATAGTTTGTTCAAGGAAACTTCAAGCCAAGATCACAATTTATCATGAATAATTTATTGATCATTGATATAAACGTAGATGTTATACCTTTGACCATCTTTTGCAAAGCTTCCACAGCCAGGGTATCAGAGAGAGCAAAGACCGGATTCCTGGTCATAACTTTGGAAGCTGGGGTCTCCTCAAGATTTAGCTCACAAGCTATCACCTTAGTAGCTATATCCTTAATGAAAAGAGATTTATTATTCAGATCACTCGCCAGGAAACAGATTGATATATTTTTCTCAACTAGTCTTCATTTGTTAAATATGGCAAATGCTCAGTAATCTAAACCTTGTCCGTGAGGATTCCACAAAGTAGTGCACTTGAATCGGTCAGCAACAAAGCATCTACTCTCCGATTAGCCATTCGTTGGCAGACCTCGAGAATGTTTGTTGTATCGGGAATTGTAACGGCTTTTGAGAGTCGCAACCTCCTCACTGTCCGTTCTCCAGTTACTCCGCTATATGCACAAGTTGTAATCCATGTACATATCTAATTTATAATATCTCCACTCAAAGCAAGTTGATAAAATAAATAGTTCCATATAAATTGTACCAAACAGTAGATATCAAATATGTGATATCCATACCCATACCTGATATACTGATATGGATACCAAACAGGCCTAACAATGTTCTTGCAATTAGTATGATGCTATATATCCTCTCACAATTAGCATGACTTACCCGGAACTGACTGGCTTCAAGGCCAGCAGAAAGGAATTAGTTCTAAGGTTTATTACAAGAGTAGAAAAAGGCTATGTTGACATCATATTCAAATTCAATAATCTACCTTCCAAGTCTTAAAAAAAAATCAACGTAATTATTCATAACCTCAAATGAAGAATATGCATCCCCATACTAATAAATAAGGGCCTCGGGGGGCAGAGGTAACAAGTAGAATGTTTTATTGAAAAAAGAAGAGAAAACAATAGTTTTTTCCTGAGAATATATGGTCAATGAGAATTGTTGCAGTGAGGAACCTCACTTAATTACCCAGCTTATGAGGATAAAGACATGAGAATCTAAGACTTGAGCTTTTACCAGTGAGGCACACCAATTTGCATCTCAATCATATCATTTAGGTTTGTGAACCTCTTTTCTTATACATGTTGACCACATGTGCGAATGCATCACAACCAACACCAATCTAGAAGCACCTCAATCATCAACTAGTGGACAATTTCCACATTTAAACAACTAAAGAGTGAGGACTATCAATTGAACTTGTTGGTCAAAACTGTCGAATGAACTCCTCGTGTAAAATTGGTACAATCTGAAGGTTCATCGTCTAAACCATTGAGATTGCACATGCAATTCACAAATATATGTACAATCACTCTAATTCATTAACATGATGTCAGTGAAAGAGAGGAACTTACAAATTACGTGATGTTGTTTGGGTTCGGTATCTTCTGCTGGTTTCTAAGGCACCTCCATCCTCGTGAGTTTTCTTCTTATCATCAGACTTCTTGCCGCCTACTGCTGACATTTTTCAGCAAACAACAACAATCTGTGCTTCCAAATGTAACAGACCTTCAAACTAAACAAATTTTACAAACAAGATGTATAATTAGAATTCAAATCAATATTGTCTTCCTTTCATTTAAGTCAAAATCTATTTCCATTAGAAATTCAAATAGATTGCAACACGACGAAAAACCAATTAGCACGTTACTCTGGTAATTAATTGCTAGGTGCAATTTATGAAACCGGTCAACTGTAATCATGAATTCTTTGATTCCTATCTACACATAACTAGAACAATCGAACTTTTGGCAGATTACTAGCATATATTCCAAATAGATAAAGACAGACCTGGGAGAATAGAGCGAATATTGAGAACCGAACAAAGTTGAAGCTGAAAGCCGTGAGAATAGAGAAATGATGTCAAGTGGATAACAACCGGGCGGCGGCAAAGGATTCTTTCTGATAGACGCTGACGATCGCGGCCGGCAAATAGTAAGAACGTCGGATCTTCGACAAAAAGATTTGGCCGGCCGACGATTCGTCTGAAATCGCAAGAGGGTGAATCGAGAAAGGAAAGCTCTGGGATTAGAGGACTCACAGATTGTTGGAGCTGGAAACATTCGTTGGACCGTTCTTTTATAGAATGGTTTTTTCCCATTCATTTTGTAACTCATTTATTACGTTAATTTTATTTTTTTTGGTAATACGTTAATATTTATTTACACAATATATTTTTAAAATTTTAAAATTTTTTATATTATTAATTTTATTTATAATTGTATCTAATTTAAAAATTATACAGTAAAACTGTAAAAGTATAAATAAATTAATTTTAAAAAAATAGATTTCCAACACACACATTGCAAATACATTTTAAAAAATAATTGCAATAAGTTAAGATGCGAAACATGAAAATTACAAATACAACAATAGATATGAAATCATACATAAAGTTAGTAATTTTTTGCATGAATATGCTCAAACTCTTTTGTACATGTTGAATCAAATCATACTTACATTTGTTCGGGTGAAGTAATATTTCGAAGTTGGACACTATTGCTAATGTAACCCGCCATATTCTGATATCCTTGACATATGCATGTTGTCAATATCGTATAATTGCTCAAAGTGAGACGAGTCATAATACAATGTGTATGTTTCACGTTCATCTTCCACAATCATAGTGTGCATTATTCTGCAAGCTCTCGTGTTCTTTCGAATGCCATCAATGTCCCAAACAAGTGTTGGGTTCTTCAAAATAACAAATCGTGCTTGCAAAACTTCAAAAGTTCGTTCCACGTCCTTTTAATGTGATTCTTGTTGTTTAGCAAGCACTGCATCCTTCTCACCTCGTACAAGTTTTATTAATTGTATAAATGTTGTCGGTTGTAGATTAGGGTGAGCAAAAGTACCGGATCCGATCGATTTATCGATCAGATGATCCGGCTCAAAAAAGAATCCAATCCAAAAAGATCCGTCAATTAGTTATCCGAAACGGATCCATTTTAGTTTATTTTCCGGAAATTTGGATCGGATATGGAATGTGTATAATTTTTCCGGAAATCGGAGCATATCAGTATATATTATGTGTTTAAACATTTTTCATACAAAAATAATTGAGCATAATTGGTAGAGAGTAGAGAGAAGGTTTGTTGTATTTTGTTAGGTCTCTAGTTTGAATCTCATGGCGCATATTTTGTTTTTGTCTTTTCCGGTGACTACTAATTTTGCTTTATTTGTTGGTGCCCTTCAAGTTTGTTTTTTTTCCCTTTTGGTGCCCTTCATGTCTAGTCTTTTCCGGTTGATGACCTTCAAGTTGGGTTTTTCCGTTTGATGTGCTTCACGTTTGATTTTTTTTCATTTGTTGTTCTATTTTCCTTCAATCTAAGATGGAAAAATAATGGAAAAACTAATTTATGTTTTTTTCTATAGGTAAAATTACTTAAAATAGCACAAACTTATTGGGGTGATAACTTTGTACCGCAAACTTTTAAGGGAATAAAAATATCACAATCTTCATTACACGTGGTAACACGCTGCCATAAAAATTTACTCCTAACATAAAAACTAATCAAACTTTGTGTATTCTTTTCATGATACACAATATTTATACACAATTTCAATTACACAATTTTAATACATAATTTCAATTACACAATGTTCATACACAATTTCAATTACACAATGTTAATACATATTAGACTCGTGTAACCAAACCTTGCGTAAATGACAGACTTGTGTAACCAAACATTGTGTAAATGAAAGACTTGTGTAACCAAACTTTGTGCAAATGACAAAATTGTGTACATAAACAAACGAAACTTGTGTGCATAAACAAACGGAATTTGTGTACATTCCACATAAGGTATTATCTCATTCCTTAATTGACGTTTGATCTTGTTAAATGACCGTAAATAATTATGGAGAGATTCTAGGACTAGTTATTATCTCATTCCTTATTTGACGTAGGATCATATTTTTTCAAATCTTTAATTAGGAAAATAATTAAATATATATATAATAGAGAGAAGGTTGATTCATAAGGTAATATATATTCTGATTTTCTATTTTATCTTTTTCTTCATAATTTAGGGTGCCTACTTTGTCAACACAAAACAAAATATCCCTACTTTATACACAATGTTACATTATCTACCTACTTAATCAACTCATTCACAAAAAGAATATAGCGAATCAAGTGGGATCCTCCTATCCCCAATGTGATCAAGATTAACACGGATGGATCAGTGCGAGTGATGGTCACGCGACAACAGCAGGGGTTTATTAGTAATAATGTGGGAGAGCGGCAACGAGGTTTCGTGGTTAACCTAGGTATGTGCATTGTACCAATGACTGAACTATGAGGTATCTTTAATGGACTCAAGCTCGTCTGGGAGTGCGGATACCGTAATGTGATTGTGGAAACTGACTCGCAGTTGGCAATCACACTACTAGGTAAGTTGTTGGCTCGTTGTCACCCCCTCACTAGTCTGGTACTGAAGTCTCGTGACTTCATCAAAAGGGACTGGATCATCCAGTACCGGTATGCCTACCGCAAGACGAACTTATCTAGCTAGCATCGCTTTTAATTTTCCTATTGGTATGAGTGTATTGCTTGACCCTCTTGAAAATGTAGTGGAATACTTACGTTTCGATGTAAGGGGTCAGGCTATCCCCGAGTAGGAATGGAATTGGGTCGGTTTATGGGTGGAAGTTCCACTTCCACCAACCACCCACCTTACTTCAACTCTCACCCACCCCGCCCACCACCCGCCTAACACTTCACCCGTCACCCACCCACCCATCACCCACCAGGTGTTCGGTGGTTCGGGTGAAATAACCGGGTGTGTATTGTGTAGTATATCTTTGAGTTTTAAACATTTACATGTATAAAGTAATTTATATTTTAAAGTAACACAAATATAAATCTACTAAATGACGGAACATTATCCAACATTACAAACCAACGTGGAAAATGAATTCCAATTAGTATAAAACTATGCAAATAAACGCAATATTTTTGCATACAACAAACGTAAATCAACATATACTATAATCAAACTCCTTTAGAATTCAATGTAGCGATCATGCAATCTTTTGCAAACAACATGGTAAAATGATAGCTACTATTGACAATCAACCTGTCTACTCTCATATTATATAAGGTGCGAAAGTTTTGGACCGGTATCATACAGAGAGACAATACGCACAAGTTTTCGCAAAATGTAATGGTACCCATTATTAACTAATGGAATAGCTTGCAAAGAAGCTGCCTTCATCCAAAATCATCAAACTAAAACAGTAATCCAAATACATGGTAAGAACTAAGAAGATGTATGTATTGTATAACTGATCAAACGCCTAAAGTGAGTGTTGTGTTGAGGGGAGTGTGTGACTCCAAAATCGAATATAGATTTGAGGAGGGGATGAAGAGAAGACACTAGTGAAGATTAATTACCTATTGAGAGAATCAAGCAAGCAATGTGCAAAAGAGAGTTACCGAACGAGGAAGGGAGCGTGTGGCTTGGCGGCGGTAAACTGAGGTAGTCAGGTATAACGATTTGGCAAATGATTGAAGCTTTTAGCAAATCTAGCGACTAGCGAATTAACGATCGATATTAAAAAAATTCATATTGTGGTGGATGGTTCGGGTGGTGGGTGGTTGTACCTATACCCATACCCACCCCACCACCTGTCAATTTCACCCGTCAACCGCCCACCACCCGGAATTCTTCGGATTTTCACCCACGAATGCGGGTCGGTTGACCGGTTGTATCGGGTGGTTGTGCATCCATTTCCATCCCTATCCCCGAGTGATGACTACTTAACATTTTTATTGAATAAGAAGCGCATTAAGAAGTGCCGGAGACAATCGACTCTCCTTCCCACAAAAAAATATACACAAAACAAACAACCATAGGGAGAGAATCTTGTATCCTTATTTAGCTTTCCTTATCAGCTAATTTCCTAAGATAAATACCCTAAGATGGATTATATACGTAAATATATTTACACATTATGACATATCGACAAAGGGAGATACATTTAGTCATATTATTAAGTGAATCAACACCAACACACTACAAACACCAAAATGAAATCAAGGACGAAGGGAATTGCCATTTGACACAACTAATTGTGCTATTGGGTCCGTTTGGTGAAACGTACTTTATTACGAAATGAAGTTGAATGTGAAGTTGAAGGTGAATTTGAAGATGAAAAATGAGAATGAAGATGAAGAAGATGAAATAAAATATAAGTTATTGGTGTTTGGTAAGAAGTGCATTATTATGGGTATGAAGAGAATTATTAGGGGTAAAATTACGAAAAAGGGTACGAGATAAAATATAATTTGATCATGTGCGCTTTTGGCAAAGGTGAAATCATTTCCATTCACTTAATTTACAAAACTTCATAGCAATATTTGTCAAATAAAATGTAAATGAATTTATACTTCTCATACTTTTAGATAAATTGAAACTTTTACTGGAAAAAAATGTAGTTAATAAAACACAAAAATATACAAATTACCACAAGTTTGGCTTGTTGATAGAAGTTTAGTGTATGTTCATTTGAGCTATAAAATGTGTTATAGCATGTGGCGTCTAGATGCAGATGGCAAGAGCCCATGTAGAACACTTATTACTATGGTGTCATCATTGTTGTTTTCTCCATCCATCTGACCATTTACACCATTGAGCATGTTGAGTAGAATTGTTACTTCTTTGAACAAGAAGACTTAGCCATGGATGAGGGACATCCCATAAATTTGCTATTAACAAAATGCAGCAACCAACAACCATTAACATGACATATGTTATGAAGCAGTTGAATTTGTAATCAAAAAAATACAGCAGCCAACATCCACATCAAAATCTTCAAGGCCATGTAGTCAGTTAGATGAAACTAATGAAAGTAGAGTTGATACATCCCGGGCCGTCCCGACCTGCCCGCCTGTAAAAACGGGAGGGTATGGACAAGATGAAAAGTCCTATTGGGCCGGGCTTTTAGGTCCGGACGGACATCCGGGCCGGATCCAAGCAGACTAAAAAGCCCGATTGGGCTGCTTGTCTAGCCCGGATTATTAAAAAAAAATTAAATCTTACTTTCTAAGGATTAAGGATATAGAAACCCTAACGCCTCTGTCCTCATTTCTCACTCTTCACTATTCAGCTTTCCTTCCCTCGTAGTCGCCGACTCGCCTCCAACCTTCCTACTCAGCTCCCACTCGACCTCGTCAACTCGCCTCTTCAACCTTCCTTCTCAGAATCTCAGACCCCGCCGATTCGTCGTCCTTCATGAATCAAAAGTCACCAGTCTCGGCGTCTCACTTACTTCTTGGCGTCTCACTTGCTTCTCGACGGGATTTTCGACCCTTCTTTGAGTTTTGTTGCCGGAATCGATAAGGGTTCTAGTTTCGACCCTTCTTTTTGTTAGTTTCGACCTTCTTTGAGTTCTAGTTATGAATCTGAATTTACGAGTACACAAACAAGAGCTAAAGTTTGGGACTCAAGTTTCTGAGTACACAAAAACATTAAAATAATAAGGCTGAGTAGTGGTTGATGAGTATTGAGTATACAAAAAAAACAGTAAGGTTGTTGGCGTAAGTTTTTGAATTCTGACTTTCTGAGTACACATAAACAATAAGGAATGCACTGAACTTTTGAGTAACAAAAAAAAACACATATACTTGATTAGTTCATGTATGTTAGTTATGTTTGTGAATAGGTGATACAAGAGTACATTGTTTTGATTTGTTCTTTTTAAAATTTGTTATTTGTTTGTATATTGCTTATGTGAATGATATGCTTAATTGTTAAAGTGATGATTGCTAAAGTTTGTAAATTAGTTCATGTAGGTTAGTTATGTTTGTGAATATGTTCTATTTTCTTAGTTTATAATGCTTGTTTTGATCCTAATTCCTAATCTGTTTGTATATTGCTTTTGTGAATGATATGCTTAATTTTTAAAGTGTTGATTGCTAAAGTTTCTAAAATTAGTTCATGTAGGTTAGTTATGTTTGTGAATATGCTATTTTTCTTAGTTTGTACGACTTGTTTTGATCCTAATTCCTAATGTGTTTGTATATTGCTATATTGATTTGTTCTTTTTCTGAGTCCGTTGACTAACTTAAATGTTTGTATATTTCAAAAAAATGGTTGAGCAATCTCCACCGGATTCAATTGACTATGTAATTTCAACTTCTATTTGGATGAAAATTTGGACTATGTTGGTATTTGGATGATAACTTGGACTATGTTTGTATTTTGATGATCATTGGACTATTTTGAATGCAGATTTTGATGTATATTATACAAGTTGAATGAATGTTTGAATGCGGATTTGATTATTACACGGGTTCAGTGCATATTTTGAACAAGTTGAATGCAGCTTTTAGGGAGTTTTAATGCAGATATTAATACAGAATTTGAACAGGTTTAGTGCAGTTTTTTTTATGCAGATTTGGATATTGAAGGCATGTTTTTAGATAGGAAAAAAACGGTTTTTTAGTCATTAAAAATATAAAATCGGTTACCCGGCGGGCAGCCCAGCCCGAACATTCGGACAGGTACGATCATTGTTATGTTTTTTATTCTTGTATTAAGCAATGTAACATAGGACATTGAGTATAAATCTAGCATTTGATACAATGGTCTAAGTAGAGTCATGTAATTATTGTTCATGTGATAATTTACCATGTTGGTTATCTTGATGCCTACTATGATCCAATGTTGCCACATAGTGATCTAAGTTAGGTGGCTTGGTGATTAGTGTGGTGACAAGATTATAACACTTGGTATGCTATTGTATGGATTAGGAGATGTTAAAGTTGTATAGGATATATAGAGTGAATTGGTTAAGTAGGTACTTTACGTAACATTGAGTATAAAGTAGGTACTTTTTGTTTCTATTTTAAAAACTAGGCACCCTAAATTATGATAAAAAATATTTAATCAAAAATTATAAAAGAAATTACCATGTAAGTCAATCTTCTCTCTCCTATCTCATTTAATCTATTATACATACTAAAACAGAGTACATGATTTGATGACGTGGCGCGCTGTGGAAGCAGCAATCAAATGGAGCTTCCACAATTTTTTGGCCAATAAATCTTTATTTTTTAAGCCATAAAATATTTTTTTCCTAAACAATTTTTTGGCCAATAAATCTTTATTTTTTAAGTCATAAAATCTTTTTTTCCTAAACTAACACACTGTTATTCAAAATTATACGTAACTTTTTTTTTTTTGGAGATTCTCTAAGATTTTATAGGCCAATAAATCTTTATTTTTTGTGGGAGGAAAGCTTTTTTTACTAACCTAACAAACTTCTATTCAAAATTGTACGTAACTTTTTTTTTTGAGATTTTCCAAGATTTTATAGGTTATAGTCAAATCACCTTTTTATTTTTATTATTTATAAGCCAATAATATTTTTTACTAAACCTAAAATATGAATTTTGTTATCCCACATCGGTTATCACAGAAGGATGACACTTTGACAACATGTATAAATAGACCTCAAATTTTTGAAGATTATACAAATCATACATTTTCGGACCTTTTGGTCAGAATCAAGTATAATACTTATTATACCGGATTAGCATTTGTATGTGGAGTGGATTGTTGTG
Organism: Fagopyrum esculentum; assembly: GCA_033239045.1. NCBI lineage: Eukaryota > Viridiplantae > Streptophyta > Magnoliopsida > Caryophyllales > Polygonaceae > Fagopyrum > Fagopyrum esculentum. The sequence goes on from BSUD01000003.1 coordinate 141,066,246, forward strand.
ACCTACTAATTCGTAGGTCGTTTTGATCTAATGAGTTTTGGGTTGTTTTGATCTAATAAATTTTGGATCGTTTTGACCTACAGATTTTTGGATCGTTTTGACCTATAAATTTTTGGGTCGTTGTGACCCACTGATTTGTGGGTCGTTGTGACCCAATAATTTATGGGTCGTTGTGACCCAATAATTTATGGGTCGTTGTGACCCAATATGTTGTGGGTCGTTATGACCCACTGATTTGTGTCATTGTGACCCACTGATTTGTGTGTCATTGTGACCCACTGATTTGTGTGTTATTGTTTGGGTCATTGTGACCTACTAATTCGTGGGTCGTTTTGACCTACTGATTCGTGGGTCGTTGTGACCTAATAATTTGTGGGTCCTTAAAATCTACTAATTTGTGGGTCCTTGAAATCTACTAATTTGTGGTTTGTTTGTGACCTACTAATTTGTGGACCGTTGAACTATTAAATTCGTAATTCTTATTTTATTAATATAATAAATATACATCTATATACTTTACTAAAACATTAATTCTTGACGTGTCACCCCACGTTTTTTCTCTAATTAAACTTTTTATTAAATCACGAATTAAGCTAATAAATCATTTTTTTACTAAATCATAATCAGAATCTTTGATTATTTTGTAAAATAAAAATTAAGACTCCATATTTTTATCTGATTAAATTTTTTTACTAAATCTCGAATTAAGCCAATAACTTTTTTTTTACTAAACCTTAATTATTTTGTAAAATATGAATTTTTGTTATCCCACATCGGTTATTAGAGAAGGATGACACTTTGACAACATGTATAAATAGACCTCAAATGTTTGAAGATTATACAAATCATACATTTTCGGACCTTTTGGTCAAAATCAAGTATAATACTTATTATACCAGATTAGCATTTGTATGTGGAGTGGATTGTTGTGACCTACTAATTCGTAGGTCCTTTTGATCTAATGATTTTTGGGTCGTTTTGATCTAATGATTTTTGGGTCGTTTTGATCTAATGATTTTTGGGTCGTTTTGATCTAATGATTTTTGGATTGTTTTGACCTACAGATTTTTGGATCGTTTTGACCTATAGATTTTTGGGTCGTTGTGACCCACTGATTTTTGGGTCGTTGTGACCCAATAATTTGTGGGTCGTTGTGACCCAATATGTTGTGGGTCGTTATGACCCACTGATTTGTGTGTCATTGTGACCCACTGATTTGTGTGTCATTGTGACCTATTGATTCGTGGGTCGTTGTGACCTACTAATTTGTGGGTTGTTGTGACCTACTGATTCATGGGTCGTTGTAACCTACTGATTCGTGGGTCGTTGTTACCTAATAATTTGTGGGTAGTTGTGACCCAATATATTGTGGGTCGTTATGACCCACTGATTTGTGTGTCATTGTGACCCATTGATTTGTGTGTCATTGTGAACTATTGATTCGTGGGTCATTGTGACCTACTAATTTGTGGGTCATTGTGACCTACTGATTCATGGGTCGTTGTAAACTACTGATTGATGGGTCGTTGTGACCTAATAATTTATGGGTCCTTGTGACCTACTAATTTGTGGGTCCTTAAAATCTACTGATTTGTGGTTTGTTTGTGACCTACTAATTTGTGGACCGTTGAACTATTAAATTCGTAATTCTTATTTTATCAATATAATAAATATACATCTATATACTTTACTAAAACATTAATTCTTGACGTGTCACCCCACGTTTTTTCTCTAATTAAACTTTTTATTAAATCACGAATTAAGCTAATAAATCCTTTTTTTACTAAATCATAATCAGAATCTTTGATTATTTTGTAAAATAAAAATTAAGACTCCATATTTTTATCGGATTAAATTTTTTTACTAAATCTCGAATTATGTCAATAACTTTTTTTTTACTAAACCTTAATTATTTTGTAAAATATGAATTTTTGTTATCCCACATCGGTTATTAGAGAATGATGACACTTTGACAACATGTATAAATATACCTCAAATGTTTGAAGATTATACAAATCATACATTTTCGGACCTTTTGGTTAGAATCAAGTATAATACTTATTATACCGGATTAGCATTTGTATGTGGAGTGAATTGTTGTGACCTACTAATTCGTAGGTCCTTTTGATCTAATGATTTTTTGGTCGTTTTGATCTAATGATTTTTGGATCGTTTTGACCTACAGATTTTTGAATCGTTTTGACCTATAGATTTTTGGGTCGTTGTGACCCAGTCGTTGTGACCCAATAATTTGTGGGTCGTTGTGACCCAATAATTTGTGGGTCGTTGTGACCCAATAATTTGTGGGTCGTTGCGACCCAATAATTTGTGGGTCGTTGTGACCCAATATGTTGTGGGTCGTTATGACCCACTGATTTGTGTGTCATTGTGACCTATTGATTCGTGGGTCGTTGTGACCTACTAATTTGTGGGTTGTTGTGACCTACTGATTCATGGGTCGTTGTGACCTACTGATTCGTGGGTCGTTGTTACCTAATAATTTGTGGGTAGTTGTGACCCAATATATTGTGGGTCGTTATGACCCACTGATTTGTGTGTCATTGTGACTCAGTGATTTGTGTGTCATTGTGACCCACTGATTTGTGTGTCATTGTGAACTATTGATTCGTGGGTCGTTGTGACCTACTGATTTGTGGGTTGTTGTGACCTACTGATTCATGAGTCGTTGTAAACTACTGATTCATGGGTCGTTGTGACCTAATAATTTATGGGTCCTTGTGACCTACTAATTTGTGGGTCCTTAAGATCTACTGATTTGTGGGTTGTTTGTGACCTACTAATTTGTGGACCGTTGAACTATTAAATTCGTAATTCTTATTTTATCAATATAATAAATATACATTTATATACTTTACTAAAACAAAAAACACTAATTCTTGACGTGCCACCCCACATTTTTTCTCTAATTAAACTTTTTATTAAATCACGAATTAAGCTAATAAATCCTTTTTTTACTAATGCTGATATGGCGCTCCACATTTTTATCGGATTAAATCTTTTACTAAATCACGAACTAAACCTTAATTATTTTATATAATATGAATTTTGTTGTCCCACATCGGTTATCAAAGAAGAATGACACTTTGACAACATGTATAAATAGACCTACAAGGTTTGAAGATTTTACAAATTATACATTTCTAGACCTTTTGAGTCGTTGTAACATACTGATTTTTGGATCGTTGTAACCTACTGATTTATAGTTCGTCTTGACCTAATGATTTGTGGATCGATTTGATCTAATAATTTGTGGGTCGTTGTGACGCACTGATTTGTGGGTCGTTGTGACCTATGAATTTGAGGGTAGTTGTGACCTATGAATTTGTGGGTCGTTGTGACCTATTGATTCGTGGGTTGTTGTGGCCTATTGATTTGTGGGTAGTTGTGACCTACTGATTCGTGGGTCGTTGTGACCTACTGATTCGTGGGTCAGTGTAACCTACTGATTTGTGGTCGTTTGTGACCTACTAATTTGTGGATCGTTGAACTATTAAATTCGTAATTCTTATTTTATCAATATACTAAATATACATCAATATAATTTATTAAAACAAAAGACAATAATTCTGACGTGGCGCCCCACGTTTTTTCTCGGATTAAAATTTTTACTAAATCACGAATTAAGCTAATAAATCCTCTTTTTTACTAAACCATAATTATTTTGTAAAATATAAATTTTGTTATCCCAACATCGGTTATTAGAGAAATATGATAGTTTGACAACATTTATAAATAGACCTATAAGGTTTGAAGATTATACAAAGCATACATTTTTGGACCTTTTGGTCAGAATCAAGTATAATACTTATTCATACCGGATTAGTATTTGAATGTGGATTGTTGTTACCTACTAATCCGTATGTCGTTTTAACCTAATGATTTGTGGGTCGTTGTGACCTATTGATGCTTGTGTCCTTGTGACCTAATGATTTGTCGGTCCTTGTGATCTAATGATTTGTGGGTCCTTGTGACCTATTAATTTGTGGGTTGTTGTAACCTATTAATTTGTGTGTCGTTTGTGACCTATTGATATATGGATCGTTTGTGACCTACTGAGCTACTAATTTTTGAATCGTTGTGACCTACTTATTTGTGGGTCGTTGTGACCTACTGATTTGTGAGTCATTATGAGTTGTGATCTAATAATTTGTGGGGTCATTGTGATCTACTAATTTTCGTTGTGACCTACTGATTTGTGGTTCGTTTGTGACCTACTGATTTGTGGGTCGTTTGTGACCTACTGATTTGTGGGTCGTTTGTGACCTACTAATTTGTGGACCGTTGAACTATTAAATTCATAACTTTTATTTTATCAATATACTAATTATACATATATATTCTATATACTTTATTAAAACAAAAGACATTAATTCTGACGTGGCGCCCCCACGTTTTTTTTCGGATTAAACTTTTTACTAAATTACGAATTAAGCTAATAAATCTTTTTTTAATTAAACCATAGTTATTTTGTAAAATATGTTTTTTGTTCTTCCACATCGATTATGAGGAAAGGATGATACTTCGAAAACATGTATAAATAGATGTAGAGTGTTTGAGACTTATAAAATTCATACATTTCTGAACATTTTGGTCAGAATCAAATATAATACTTAATCATATCGGATTAGTATTTGTATGTAATCATTGTGACCTACTAATTTTTTGGTTGTTTTGACCTAATGATTTTTGGGTCGTTGTGACCTAATGATTTTTGGATTGTTGTGCTCTTGTGGGTCCTTGTGATCTACTAATATGTGGGTCCTTGTAACCTACTGATTTCTGGACCGTTGAACTATTAAATTCGTAATTCTTATTTTATCAATATACTAAATATACATCTATATTCTGCATATTTTACTAAAACATACGAAACTAATGCTGACGTGGCGCTCCTATGTTTTTTTTCGGATTAATTTTTTTTACTAAATCACAAATTAAGCCAATTAATCTTTTTTTACTAATTGAATTCGTATCAGATTATGGTATTTTTAAATTATATGATTATTCTTTTTCTTTAAATTATTATTTATTAAATAATAAATTAGATTAAAAAAAAATTTATTAGTATAAAACTTATTAATGATCAACACATGGGTTACGTGGTCTCATTTACTATGTAACACTTGACGTGTTATTTATACGAGCTCATAACATATAACTAATAAAGTTAACAACATATAATATAGTAAAAAAATGTAATATGATAAGCTATTTTATTAACAAACCCGCACATGGTGCGGGATATACACTAGGGAGGATATACCACGTTGCACCTGGGTCTGGAGAGAGGTACTACTTGAGGGTTTTGCTGAATCATATTAAGGGTCCTACATGCTACGAGGAAATTCGGACAATCAACGGTACACTATATGCCACATTTAGGGAAGCATGTTATGCTATGGGGTTGTTGGATGACGACCGGGAATACATTGACGGTATAAAAGAAGCAAGTTTTTGGAGAACTGCTGGTTATCTTCGAAATTTATTCGTCATGTTGTATCTCTCAGGTAGCATGTCGTCGCCTCATCTGGTTTGGGCCAAAGTATGGAAGTACTTATCTGATGATATTCTTGCACGACAGAGAAGGGTGTTGCGTAATAATGGCATGCTTTCTTTCATGTATATGAATTTAATTCAAGTTTTGCATTATTTTTTCAATTTGTTTAGTATATTTTGTACTAGGTAAGTAAACATGTTTAACTTGGTTTATTTGTACGTAGATTTACAATTAGATGATGCCGTGCTGCAAAATTACGCCTTGGTTGAGATAAAGAAACTTTTACAGAGGAACGGCGGCAATCTGAAGACGAATAAGTCTATGCCTTATCGTGACGAAGCCTTGATTATGGAGCAGCATAATAGACTAATTCAAGATGAACTAAACTATGATCGATCTCAATTATCTTTGGACCATGACAGATTGGTTTCCAGTTTCACCGACGAGCAGAGGGGAGTGTATGATCAGATTATGTGTGTTGTGTCCGCTGATAAGGGGGGGGTTTCTTTATGGATACGGTGGAACAAGAAAGACTTTTATATGGAGATCCCTTTCGGCTGGTTTGAGGAGTAAAGGTGAGATCGTTCTAACAGTTGCTTCGAGTGGTAATGCAGCTCTCTTGCTTCCAGGCGGTAGAACCGCTCATTCGAGGTTTGACATCCCAATAAATGTTGACGAAAGTTCAACATGCAACATTCGTGCAGGTATAAACCTTATTATTCAATTATTAAAACTTCTTTTTTAATATATTGTTCATATTACACTGAACAATATATTAATGTTTTAATCTTATATGTTTAGGTACGGATCTGGCTGAGTTAGTGTCAAAGACAAAGCTGATAATATGGGATGAAGCATCCATGGTTAACAAATGTTGTTTTGAAGTGCTCGATAGAAGTTTAAGGGACGTCATGCGATCTTATAATCCAGACTGCTCACTTCTCCCGTTTGGTGGTAACGTTGTCGTTTTTTGTGGTGATTTTAGACAAATATTGCATGTTGTAAGTCATGGAAGTAGACATGATATTGTCTTTGCTGCAATCAATGCGTCATATTTGTGGGATCACTGCACGGTGCTTAAATTAACTCAAAACATGACGGTTATACGTGGAGTTACTGAATTAGAACCTCGAAAGGCTAAGGAGTTTTCAGATTGGATATTGGGCATTGGAGATGGCACGAAAGGTGAAAGTGTTAATGGAGAAGCTCAGATTACCATCCCCGAAGATCTCCTGCTTGCATCTACAGGTGACCCGATTGCAACTATTGTTGACCATGTATATCCTTTGAGTTACAATATTCAGGATCCACCGAGCTACTTTCAACAAAGAGCTATTCTCGCCCCTACCAATGAGATTGTTGAGAAGGTTAATGACTATATTCTATCATTGATACCTGAAGACGTGACAGAGTACTTGAGTTCGGATAGTATATGTCCAAGTGAAGGTTCTATTGATGATGGTTTCTACTCGAGCGAGTTCTTAAACTGCATCAAGTGTTATGGGTTTCCGAACCATGTCTTGAGACTGAAAGTTGGAGTTCCAATTATGTTGATGAGAAACATTGATCAGTCTGCAGGGTTGTGTAACGAAACCAGACTGATAGTTAGGAGACTTGAAAAACAAATCATCGAGGCAGAAATAATATCTGGGAACAATATAGGTCATAAGGTCTTCATTCCGCGAACAATTCTTACACCCACAGACTTGAAAATTCCTGTTAAATTTCCGAGGAGACAGTTCCCAATTATGGTATGTTTTGCTATGACTATAAATAAAAGTTAAGGTCAGTCCCTTGCACAGGTTAGAATATATTTGCCTAGACCGGTCTTCAGTCACGGCCAATTATATGTCGCTATCTCAAGAGTGACGAGCAGAGATGGATTAAGGATTATGATATGTGTAATAACCAAAAATTTTAAGTTCCGGTAAAGGGAAATTAAACAAGTCCGATGAGATCATGGTAAATAAATAAATCAGTAAAATTAAACGAGTTTAGTTTTATCATTTTATGTGACCTAGATTCACATAAAATGATAAATTAAATTCTCGGGAATAATTTACGCTTTTAAAATAAAATCAATTATAATTTATAAATACGGAAACTAATTCCGTATTATATAAATTCCCGCACTTTAACGAGTTCCGGATCCTGTTCTAAAAAGAGTGAAATTGGAGTTAACCCGCTACTAGGCCAAATTTCCGGCCCAGCCCAGCCAGCCCATTCCTAATGACTAATCTAATTAACCTAATTAATTAAACCTTAATTAAAAACCCTAATTTAACTAATCTAAACCTAATCCTACTCCTGTGCCGCACTTCTCCGTCTCGCTTGAGCGTACAACAACAACAACTGACGACAATTGCCTCCACCACTTCTCATCGACGCCGGAGCCACCGCAGCTGCCACCGAGCCGTGCGCCTCCGCCGTCCGCCTCCAGTCGACTGGTAAGCCTCCGGCCCCTTCTCCCTTCCATCTTCCCTCTCGCGTTCTGTTTCGAATTCGAGGGCCGTAACTCCGCCTCCCTGCAGTCGGTAGCCACGCCACCAGCCCTGACCTGCCGCCAGTGAACCGCCGCCGCCCGCCGGACCACCTCCCGTGCCGACGCGTGACGAGGTACGCCTCTTTCGTTTTCCCCCTTCTGTTTCGTTGGGCGCAACAGCAAAGCTAACGGCTTCTCTGTTCGCCGGTGATGCAAGCCAGGCACGAGCCTCCAACGGAACAGTGCAACAGTGAGTATACGAGCCATACCTTTGCAGCCGCAGGAGACGCCGGAACCCGCCACCACTGTCCCGCAGCAACAGCAGGCCGACTACCCAGGAAAAACGCCGGAACGCTACTGTTTAGGACCCTAACGCCGGACTGCAGATTCCGTAAGCTTGCTACTCCTCTCTTCGATTTCACTGTCACCCATGTGTTTGTGAACTGCTGTTGTTGAGCCTAAGCATAAATAACGTAAATGAGCTGCTGAGTATGTGCATAAATGAATGGAAGGGCTGCTGTAAATTAATTTCAATTCTTCAGCTTTTAGGTTTCGAACAGCCCACCTTGTCGAACAATTATAAAATGTTTGGATAAAGATCCACCGTTGAATTTTGGATATGTTGTAGACGGATATAATTAGTTTATCATATTAAAATTTGGTGAGAAATGAACGGTCGGATTGAAAGTTACGAGCTCCCGAAGTTAGGTAGTTGAGCAGTTTTATTGAACTTATAAAATTGGCTAAGTATAAGGAAGTAGAGTGAGGAACCGACTTTGAGAATTATTATAAAAATATCGGCTGAACAGTTTAGTGAAATTCTTTCTTCTAAGGCTAGATAGAACCTCATAGATGATCTAGATAATAAATTCGGAAATTTTATAAGCCGTTAAGAATTTTATATTTAGAGCCGAAGTTAAACCTTTTTCGGTTCTTCCGGAAAATTGAAACATAAGAAAAATGTCCGTTTCGCACCTAATAAAATTCTAAGAGTTAGGATATATTTTAGAACTTCAAATAGGAGTTTGGACATGAATTTTAGGGTCTTCGAGAAAATCGGAACGAAGGGTAAAATGGTCATTTTACCCTAAAACTAATAATGTAGCTAGTACGTCTTAATACTTATTTAATCTCAGAAGTTTTAGACTTCTATCTACGTGAAAGTGTGCTAATACACTTATCGCCTTTAACAGGCAACTGAGTGGGTACAGTTACAGTGCAAGTGATTACTAAAGAGTCGAGCATTATAACAGGTAAGTCCTTTGGGCTTACTTAGCTGACTGCTAAATATGAGTATAAATGATGATGGTGGTGTGTGATTGACATGTTAGAGAGATAGGTTGTGATATATAAATACCGACCTGTATTTTGGCCTAAGAGTAACGGGCGGTGGCATTCCGCTCAGTAGCTCGCCGGGCGCTGGGGGTTTCTTTCGGGACTAGTCCACACATGGTTTGTAGTGACGCTACCAAAGGAAGTCAGCTATACCTACACCAGTTGGATAAGGAACGGAGGCGAGAACTAAAAATAGTTCTCGTGCCACAACTTAAATTGAATAATGTGAATCACTTAAAGAACAGATAATAATTTGTTGAGTGCCAGCATGATGTTTGTTTATTTTTGTTCTGCGTGTGTTTGTGCTGTTATCATTTTTGCTTATATTTGGTTAGTTAGCTAACGGTTGATATGTTGTTTAGATTTGACACAGGTTAGAGCAGATGCCGAGTGATCCAGATGGTAGTGGTCAGCCGGGGTGTCGTACTTTAGGACGTTTTGCAGTTTTTGCATTTGTGGGTTTTCAGTTGATCATCGCTTCCTTCCGTACTTTGTTATATATTGCTTTTCCGGCTGTAGTTGATCTGGTCACATTCATGCATTGATAAAAACTATTTTATGATTTTTAGCTTTTCCTTATCGGTGCCTTGTTGTAAGATCATGTTAAGTTGTTGTCAAACTAAGGTCGGGACCCACTGTGCGGTCCTAACCAGTAACTCCCTAAGTTGTAAAATTTGGGGTGTTACAACATGGTATCAGAGCTCTAGGTTGGCAACAATGGCACTTGAATCTTCTAAAAAGGGTCGTATAAGTAAATAAACAGAACCCGAAAGGGGTTTGAGTTTTCCAACGAAAAATTTTGGTTTTAAATGCATACAGAGTCGGGTTGGGATAGAAAGTACGGACGACCACCACTACCTCTGCGGATCTCGGTAATCTTAGAATAATTATGGACTTGTAATGTTATGATAGATTAACTAGTTATAACTATAGTGATTACTATTCGTGCAGATGGCACGTACTAGGGCTGCACTAGTGACTGGCCGAGGTAGGGGTCGTCCCCCCCTTCCCCCAGTCAGACAGGATCGAGCTGATAGCACCCCTACTGTCAGAGGGCGTGGTCGTGTGGGTAGACCTCCACTAGGGAGAGGTCGAGGACGAGCCCCTCGAGATGACCCACCTGCAGCAAACGTACCAGAGGTTGCTGTAGAGGAAGTAGCTGAGAGTGTAGGCCCCGAGGTCAGGCATGTGCCCGCCGCTAGGTCGGGAGCACAGGGAGCTCGTTCTACTGAGTCGGGACGTGTCTCCATTGGAGCATCGGAGTATAGAGAGTTCAGAGCCTATGTTGAGCGCAGGGAAGAAGCTGCCAGAGTGGAGAGGCTTACTCAGGTACCATCAGTGGAGCCGGCTAGGTCAGCTCAGGTGACACAGGGAGTGTCTCAGGTGCCGGCTGTATCTGAGAGGAGGGCTGCTGTTGATAGAGCACCTACTGGGGCCAGAGCACCGAGACCGGATGAGTGGTTGAAGGCTTTCAACTCTCAAAAGGTCCCCTCATTCAGCGGAGAGATAAGGCTAGAGGTGGAGCACTGGATAGGGAAGATTGAGACTGCTTTGGAGGCAATACGTTGCCCCGTGGACCGACAGGTGGATTTGATACAGACCTGCTTCACAGATGATGCTCATTCATGGTGGCGCACCATTCGTAGCCGAGTCACCAGCTGGGAGCAGATGAAGACCATTGTTAGAGACAGGTACTGCCCAGTTTCGCTGAGGAGGGAGAGATTCCAGGATTTCATTGAGGCGGGATTCGAGGATATCCCGATTGCTGCAGCCATAAAGAAGTTTCAGAAGGAGTTGACTTTGCTTGGACCGTCTGCACCTCCAGAAGAGCAGCATGTTTATCTTTTCTCCAGGAGGTTGAGAGAGAGTACCCGATCCTACCTGGCTGGATTCCGCTGTGAGACCTTGTCTGATTATCAGGATAGGGCCTCTGCTTATGAGAGAGATAGGCCAACTTCTAGGAAAGCAGCACAGTCTGGTGGGCCGGATAAGCGGCAGAGGACAGGACATGCTGGTAGTAGTGGGGCAGTAGCAGGCCATAGTAGAGGACAGACTCAGGGGAGGTCCAGCTATCACTCTACAGTCCGGACACCCAGTGGAGATCGACAGTGCTTTAACTGTGGTGGCCGTGATCACATTAAGCCAGACTGCCCGAAACCACTGGTCACTTGCTTTACTTGTGGGAAGCCGGGACACAGGGCTACTTTCTGCCGTCAGGGCAAGGCTTCTTCTCAGCAGGGATCTTCGCCTGCAGGTGCTGAGAAGAGTGTACCGAGACCCCCTCAGTACCGAGCTCCGAGTCAGCAGCAGCAGCAGTACCGGGCTCCAGGACATCCTGCTTCATACAGTGCTGCACAGGAGTCAGGTCGTGGCAGAGGACGTGGTAGTACCACTGACACTAGAGGAGGACCATCGAGAGTGTTTGAGCTGAGGAGCACTGAGCAGCCTGCAGCACCTCCGACCACAGGTACCATTTGGATCCATGACTTACCTGTGCGTGTTTTATTTGATACGGGTGCCACGCACTCCTTTATATCAGATGCATGTGTAGATAGGTTGTCCTTAGCTACAGTAGAGGGTGTACCTTTCGTGGTTGGGTTACCAGATGGGGGTAAGGTTAGAGGATCTCGAGAGATTTATGATTGCCCTATTCACCTGGGAGGCCGGATTTGGTTAGTAAATTTTCTAGTCATGCCCCTAGCACATGAGGACGTGATACTAGGGATAGATTGGATGACTAGACATGGAGCCGTCTTGGATATTGGTAGGAGGACTGTGACTGTTGCCACGGAGGAGGGCCACAGAGTTATATTCCGAGGTTGGGACCTCGGAAAGTCCGGCACAGTCATCAGTGCAGTGAGGGCAGCCAGATTGATAGCACAGGGTTGCGAGGCCTTCTGGTGTTATGCCATGAAGGAGCGCAAGAGCCTGACAGTAGAGGAGATACCAGTCGCATGTGAGTTTGCAGAGGTCTTCAGGGACGACTTACCAGGGCTACCCCCACAGAGGAGTGTGGATTTTAGCATCGAGCTAGAGCCGGGCACGAGACCGATCTCGAAGGCCCCGTACCGCATGGCCCCGATAGAGCTGCTTGAGCTGAAGAAGCAGTTAGAGGAGTTAGCAGAGAAGGGCTTCATACGCCCTAGTGTTTCTCCCTGGGGCGCACCAGTGCTGTTTGTGAGGAAGAAGGATGGATCGATGAGACTGTGTATCGACTACAGAGAGTTGAACAAGGTCACCATCAAGAATAAGTATCCATTGCCTCGCATAGATGATCTGTTGGACCAGCTGCATGGAGCATCAGTGTTCTCGAGGATAGATTTGAGATCGGGTTATCACCAGCTGAGGGTGAGAGACCAGGACATACCTAAGACGGCATTCCGGACTAGGTATGGTCATTATGAGTTTGTAGTGATGCCATTCGGGCTCACTAATGCGCCAGCAGTATTTATGGAGTTGATGAATGGAATTTTCATCGACTTCTTAGACCAGTTTGTAGTGGTCTTCATTGACGACATTCTAGTTTACTCTAGAAGTCGAGAGGAGCATGCCGGACACTTGAGGACAGTGCTGCAGATTCTACAGGATAGTCAGCTATATGCTAAACTATCCAAGTGTGAGTTCTGGATGTCAGAGGTGGCATTCCTTGGCCATGTAGTGACTGCCGAGGGGATTAAGGTCGACCCGGCGAAGATTGAGTCAGTGTCTTCTTGGCAACCTCCGAAGAATGTGAAGGAGGTTCGCAGTTTCCTTGGATTGGCAGGGTATTACCGTCGGTTTGTGGAAGGGTTTTCCCTGATCGCCCGACCACTCACTTCCCTCCTAAGGAAGACTACTCGGTTCGTTTGGTCTGAGCCGTGTCAGCAGAGTTTTGATGAGCTGAAGAGGAGATTGACGTCTGCTCCGATCTTAGCACAACCTGAGGGTACAGAGGACTTCGTAGTGTACAGTGATGCATCCAAGCTGGGCTTGGGGTGTGTCTTGATGCAGAGGGGTAAGGTTATAGCATATGCGTCTCGACAGCTGAAGACGTATGAAGAGAACTACCCCACTCATGACCTAGAGTTAGCAGCAGTAGTGCACGCTCTTAAGATCTGGCGTCACTATCTCTATGGAGCGACCTGTCAGATCTTCACAGACCATAAGAGTCTGAAGTACATATTCACTCAGCGGGAGTTGAATAACCGCCAGAGGCGGTGGCTAGAGTTGATCAAGGATTTTGACCTTGAGATTCTTTACCACCCTGGAAAGGCGAATGTAGTTGCCGACGCTTTGAGTCGGAAGACGCCTCAGGAGAAGGCGATAGCCCGGTTGACAGTACAACCACAGCTGCAGAGAGACTTAGCTTGGTTAGAGATTGAGATCCAGTTCCCGGATACAGCTCATCAGTTAGCCACCATAGAGTTACTCCCTGACCTGTTGGGTGAGATCCGACAGAAGCAGGAGGCCTGTCCGATGTTGACCCGGATCCGAGACCGGATGGCACGAGATGAGGCACCTCAGTTCACTATTGGTGCCGATGGAGTGATGAGACGACAGGACCGTGTTTGTGTGCCATCAGACCGTGAGCTGAGGCAGAGGATACTAGGTGAGGCTCATACTACCCCTTACTCTGTACATCCAGGAGCGAGTAAGATGTATAGGGACTTGAGACGTTCCTTCTGGTGGGGTGGTTTGAAGCCTGATGTGGCCCGTTATGTAGCTCAGTGTGCGACCTGTCAGCAGGTCAAGATTGAGCACCGTAGATCCGGAGGAGAGCTACACCCACTGCCAGTACCACACTGGAAGTGGGAAGACATTTCGATGGATTTCGTCACTGGATTGAGGCTCAGCAGAGGCTTTGATGCCATTTGGGTGGTAGTAGACCGTCTGACGAAGACCGCACGTTTCATTCCGATTAAGGAGACGTGGCCGGTAAGTCGTCTAGCAGAGGAGTTCACCAGACATATTGTGAGACTCCATGGAGTACCGAGGACTATCGTATCCGACAGGGATGGACGTTTTACCTCGAGGTTCTGGCAGCAGGTACATACCGCTCTGGGTACGAGTCTTCACTTTACCACTGCCTACCACCCACAGACAGACGGTCAGTCGGAGAGGACCATCCAGACCCTGGAGGACATGTTACGGGCATGTGTGCTAGATTGGGGGCAGGTATGGCCAGATCACCTCCCACTAGTAGAGTTTTCATATAATAACAGCTGGCATGCGTCTATTGGGATGGCACCTTATGAGGCTTTGTACGGCCGGAGATGTCGTACACCGCTATGTTGGGATGAGCCTAGCAAGGCTGATGGAGTGGTACCAGATCAGATACAGGACGACATCGCTCGGATTGCCCTAGTCCGAGAGCGGATGTTAGCAGCTCAGAGTCGTCAGAAGTCCTACGCCGATAAGAGGCGTCGACCTTTGGAGTTTAGAGTAGGTGCACAGGTGTGGTTGAGAGTGTCACCTACGAGGGGAGTTAGACGTTTCGGCATTAAGGGGAAGCTGAGTCCCCGGTATGTCGGACCATTTGAGATCGTAGAGAGAGTTGGAGAGGTTGCCTACCGACTAGCACTGCCACCGAGATTAGAGGGAGTACATCCAGTTTTTCATGTATCTCAGCTGCGAGAGTACATTCCGGATCCGAGACACGTCATCAGTCATGAGGATCTGATAGTGGAGCCTGACCATACATTTGTGGAGTACCCCGTAGCTGTCTTGGAACGCAGTACCAGACGTCTGCGATCCAAGGAGATACCTATGCTGAGGATCCAGTGGTCTAGGAGAGGAGCTGATGAGGCCACTTGGGAGACTGAGGAGAGTATTAGACGTAACTATCCCGAGTTCTTTGCGGGGTTAGAGGTTACTCCTGTTTGACGGGTTAGTACTCGGATGTTGTGTTGTTTGACCTTTCAGGTTTTCATGTTGTTTGGAGTGTTTCTGTTTTCTTTTGTGATACTTGTTTGATTGCTGCCTGAGTAGCTGCTTTTAGGAAACAAAGATGTCGAAAAAACTAAAATATACCGAAAGAAATACGTGAATAGGGGAAACAATTTAAGTTTCGGGACGAAACTTCTTTTAAGGGGGCACTGATGTAATAACCAAAAATTTTAAGTTCCGGTAAAGGGAAATTAAACAAAGTCCGATGAGATCATGGTAAATAAATAAATCAGTAAAATTAAACGAGTTTAGTTTTATCATTTTATGTGACCTAAATTCACATAAAATGATAAATTAAATTCCCGGGAATGATTTACGCTTTTAAAATAAAATCAATTATAATTTATAAATACGGGAACTAATTCCGTATTATATAAATTCCCGCACTTTAACGAGTTCCGGATCCTGTTCTAAAAAGAGTGAAATTGGAGTTAACCCGCTACTAGGCCAAATTTCCGGCCCAGCCCAGCCAGCCCATTCCTAATGACTAATCTAATTAACCTAATTAATTAAATCTAATCCTAATCCTACGTTAAACCTACCGCTGAATCGACCTCACCCTCTACAACACAACGTGACTTCCTTGCCGCTGAGAAGAGGTGATCGCAACAACCGCCGCCAAGGGAATTCCGCCTCGCCGACGCCTGGGGAAGGAAGGACCGCCGCTGCTGCAACGCCAGTCACACCACCGCGCCGCCCTGTCGTCGGTAAGTCGAACCGACTCCCTTCTCCGCTAAGTTTCCTTGATGCTCGGATCTGTTCGGAACTCACAGCGGTGCGGTTCACTCCCAGGGATTTGCACCGCAGTCCGCCCACCGTCCTCGGCTACTGCTTTCCGTCGTCCACCCAGTGCGCCGCCAGCCACCACCGAGCCTGCAGTCCTCCTCCGGTGCCTTCTGTTGTGATTGATTCAGCCGACTCCGCAGCCTTCGATCGTAGGTAAGGTGCAGCGCATACCCCTTCATTGTCTCCTATTCCGTATGACTAATCGACTAGATCGGTCCCTCACGGATCCTGCAGTGATAGCCGGCCAGCAGAACGGTGCAACAAGGGAGTATACGAGCCATTCCTCTGCAGCCGAAGGAGACGCCGGAACCCGCCAACCCTTAACGCCGGACTGCAGATTCCGTAAGCTTGCTCCTCCTCTCTTCGATTTCACTGTCACCCATGTGTTTGTGAACTGCTGTTGTTGAGCCTAAGCATAAATAACGTAAATGAGCTGCTGAGTATGTGCATAAATGAATGGAAGGGCTGCTGTAAATTAATTTCAATTCTTCAGCTTTTAGGTTTCGAACAGCCCACCTTGTCGAACAATTATAAAATGTTTGGATAAAGATCCACCGTTGAATTTTGGATATGTTGTAGACGGATATAAGTAGTTTATCATATTAAAATTTGGTGAGAAATGAACGGTCGGATTGAAAGTTACGAGCTCCCGAAGTTAGGTAGTTGAGCAGTTTTATTGAACTTATAAAATTGGCTAAGTATAAGAAAGTAGAGTGAGGAACCGACTTTGGGAATTATTATAAAAATATCGGCTGAACAGTTTAGTGAAATTCTTTCTTCTAAGGCTAGATAGAACCTCATAGATGATCTAGATAATAAATACGGAAATTTTATAAGCCGTTAAGAATTTTATATTTAGAGCCGAAGTTAAACCTTTATCGGTCCTTCCGAAAAATAGAAACATAAGAAAAATGTTTGTTTCGCACCTAATAAAATTCTAAGAGTCAGGATATATTTTGGAACTTCAAATAGGAGTTTGGACGTGAATTTTAAGGTTTTCGAGAAAATCGGAACGAAGGGTAAAATGGTCATTTTACCCTAAAACTAATAATGTAGCTAGTACGTCTTAATACTTATTTAACCTCAGAAGTTTTAGACTTCTATCTACGTGAAAGTGTGCTAATACACTTATCGCCTTTAACAGGCAACTGAGTGGGTACAGTTACAGAGCAAGTGATTACTAAAGAGTCGAGCATTATAACAGGTAAGTCCTTTGGGCTTACTTAGCTGACTGCTAAATATGAGTATAAATGATGATGGTGGTGTGTGATTGACATGTTAGAGAGATAGGTTGTGATATATAAATACCGACCTGTATTTTTGGCCTAAGAGTAACGGGCGGTGGCATTCCGCTCAGTAGCTCGCAGGGCGCTGGGGGTTTCTTTCGGGACTAGTCCACACATGGTTTGTAGTGATGCTACCAAAGGAAGTCAGCTATACCTACACCAGTTGGATAAGGAACGGAGGCGAGAACTAATAATAATTCTCGTGCCACAACTTAAATTGAATAATGTGAATCACTTAAATAATAGATAATAATTGGTTGAGTGCCAGCATGATGTTTGTTTATTTTTGTTTCTACTTGTGTTTGTGCTGTTATCATTTGCTTATATTTGGATAGTTAGCTAACGGTTTATCCGTGTTGTAGATCTGTAGAGATAGACAGTTGCAGAGAGATCCGGAAAGGATGGTCAGCCGGGTCCACGTACTCATTAGATGGGGACGGGGGAGTCTTCCATACGTCATGCATGTTATGTATCTTTATATATGTTTGTAAGGCTGTCACATGTGTACGTTTATACCATTAAAAATATTATGTTTTAGAAATTGTTTTAAATACATTTGTGCCTTGTTGTAAGATCCAAGTAATGTTGTTGTTAAACCAAGGTCGGGACCCATTGTGAGGTCCTAACCAGTAGCTCCCCGAGTTCCGAGAAATTGGGGTGTTACAACATGGTATCAGAGCTCTGGGTTGGCAACAATGGCACTTGAAATCTTCCGAAAGACCGAATGTATAAAATAACTAGAACCCGAAAGGGGTCTAAGATTTCAAAACGGATTTCTGTTTTTACACAAGTGCATAGTCGGGTTGTTGGGTTAGTAGTACGTCGGACCACCATCGTTCTCCGTGGATCTCTGCAGCTTGGAACGATAGGTGAGTTAGTATATAGACTTATATCGATAGGTTTTAGTGTAAATTATATATCTGTGTGTGTAGTATGCTAGTATCCTAAAGGATATCTTGTATTCCTTAGTTGTGATATCATGAACCGATTAGCGCCTCATGATAAATCGGTAACGAGTTTGAAGAGTTTTCCACACGAGACAATGGATTCAGACCAAGATTTAGTATGATACTCTGATGGGCGTCCTGGTGACTTATAAATCATCCGAAGGACGGGTGGGCAAAGCAGTAAAGATGTTTAGAAAATTTTTACCGCCAGTACAACCGGATGAGAAAGAAGTTCCCGAGTCAGCTTAGAAAGAAGAAATTGAGAATCATGCAAGGGGCTTTGTCGTATGAAGTCGAGAGATGAATTAGAAGAACCATGCAAGAGACGACGAGAGCGTAGAATGGAGATAAAAATGGAGAAACAAGAATTATATAGAACGGAGTACAACCAAGAATTTCGGTGTAAAGGACGTGACTATCAAGACGGACGCCGCCAGAAGCAAGCATGGACATGAGAGTACAAAGAAGATAGAGTGTCGACCCAGTTGTGAGAGATTAAAAGGTACAAAGATAAAGAGTGAGTTTGATGACGAGAAATAAATCCTGTAACCATGGAAGCATGTGGAGTCCTTCAAGGATATGAGAGTTTTGAATGAAAGTCCGACATAAGTATCCAAGAAACTAGAAGTCTAAAATTGAGACAACGAATTTTTATAAAGGCGACATGATCAAGACGAAACTAAACAAGGGGAAGAATGTGGAAAAGTGATTTGGTGGACTCAAGGGTCCGCAATAATTTCTCAATTACAAAGAGATTTAAGTTACCAACACTAACGGTTCATAACAGAGAACCGCAAACAGATGATGACTAAAGTAAGGAGAATCGCGAAGACACGCTTACAAGCTAATGTGGAAGACTTGATGAACTCATTGGTGACAGATGAATGCTAGGACTAGACTCAGAAGAGTATAGTGACCTCATAAGAGAACAAGAGAAGTGCAGACTGTGGAGGAAACTAAAAGAGTATTAACAAAGAAACTAGAGGAGATAGATTTTGACCAAGTCTATCAAACCTCAAAAGAGATAGAAGAACAATAAGTCTGTGATTTTGTGGAAGGTCAACTACATACCAGTCAGTATCAAAAGGAGTAGGAGGCCGGTAGCCGAGTCAATGGAGTTAGCAGAGAAGGGCTTCATACGCCCTAGTGTTTCTCCCTGGGGCGCACCAGTGCTGTTTGTGAGGAAGAAGGATGGCGCGATGAGACTGTGTATTGATTACCGGGAGTTGAACAAGGTCACCATCAAGAATAAGTATCCATTGCCTCGCATAGATGATCTGCTGGACCAGCTGCATGGAGCGTCAGTGTTCTCGAGGATAGATTTGAGATCGGGTTATCACCAGCTGAGGGTGAGAGATCAGGACATACCTAAGACGGCATTCCGGACTAGGTATGGTCATTATGAGTTTGTAGTGATGCCATTCGGGCTCACTAATGCGCCAGCAGTATTTATGGAGTTGATGAATGGAATTTTCATCGACTTCTTAGACCAGTTTGTAGTGGTCTTCATCGACGACATTCTAGTTTACTCTAGAAGTCGAGAGGAGCATGCCGGACACTTGAGGACAGTGCTGCAGATTCTACAGGATAGTCAGCTATATGCTAAACTATCCAAGTGTGAGTTCTGGATGTCAGAGGTGGCATTCCTTGGCCATGTAGTGACTGCCGAGGGGATTAAGGTCGACCCGGCGAAGATTGAGTCAGTGTCTTCTTGGCAACCTCCGAAGAATGTGAAGGAGGTTCGCAGTTTCCTTGGATTGGCAGGGTATTACCGTCGGTTTGTGGAAGGGTTTTCCCTGATCGCCCGACCACTCACTTCCCTCCTAAGGAAGACTACTCGGTTCGTTTGGTCTGAGCCGTGTCAGCAGAGTTTTGATGAGCTGAAGAGGAGATTGACGTCTGCTCCGATCTTAGCACAGCCTGAGGGTACAGAGGACTTCGTAGTGTACAGTGATGCATCTAAGCTGGGCTTGGGATGTGTCTTGATGCAGAGGGGTAAGATTATAGCATATGCGTATCGACAGCTGAAGACGTATGAAGAGAACTACCCCACTCATGACCTAGAGTTAGCAGCAGTAGTGCACGCTCTTAAGATCTGGCGTCATTATCTCTATGGAGCGACCTGTCAGATCTTCACAGACCATAAGAGTCTGAAGTACATATTCACTCAGCGGGAGTTGAATAACCGCCAGAGGCGGTGGCTAGAGTTGATCAAGGATTTTGACCTTGAGATTCTTTACCACCCTGGAAAGGCGAATGTAGTTGCCGACGCTCTGAGTCGGAAGACGCCTCAGGAGAAGGCGATAGCCCGGTTGACAGTACAGCCACAGCTGTAGAGAGACTTAGCTTGGTTAGAGATTGAGATCCAGTTCCCGGATACAGCTCACCAGTTAGCCACCATAGAGTTACTCCCTGACCTGTTGGATGAGATCCGACAGAAGCAGGAGGCCTGTCCGATGTTGACCCGGATCCGAGACCGGATGGCACGAGATGAGGCACCTCAGTTCACTATTGGTGCCGATGGAGTGATGAGACGACAGGACCGTGTTTGTGTGCCATCAGACCGTGAGCTGAGGCAGAGGATACTAGGTGAGGCTCATACTACCCCTTACTCCGTACATCCAGGAGCGAGTAAGATGTATAGGGACTTGAGACGTTCCTTCTGGTGGGGTGGTTTGAAGCCTGATGTGGCCCGTTATGTAGCTCAGTGTGCGACCTGTCAGCAGGTCAAGATTGAGCACCGTAGATCCGGAGGAGAGCTACACCCACTGCCAGTACCACACTGGAAGTGGGAAGACATTTCGATGGATTTCGTCACTGGATTGAGGCTCAGCAGAGGCTTTGATGCCATTTGGGTGGTAGTGGACCGTCTGACGAAGACCGCACGTTTCATTCCGATTAAGGAGACGTGGCCGGTAAGTCGTCTAGCAGAGGAGTTCACCAGACATATTGTGAGACTCCATGGAGTACCGAGGACTATCGTATCCGACAGGGATGGACGTTTTACCTCGAGGTTCTGGCAGCAGGTACATACCGCTCTGGGTACGAGTCTTCACTTTACCACTGCCTACCACCCACAGACAGACGGTCAGTCAGAGAGGACCATTCAGACCCTGGAGGACATGTTACGGGCATGTGTGCTAGATTGGGGACAGGTATGGCCAGATCACCTCCCACTAGTAGAGTTTTCATATAATAACAGCTGGCATGCGTCTATTGGGATGGCACCTTATGAGGCTTTGTACGGCCGGAGATGTCGTACACCGCTATGTTGGGATGAGCCTAGCAAGGCTGATGGAGTAGTACCAGATCAGATACAGGACGACATCGCCCGGATTGCCTTAGTCCGGGAGAGGATGTTAGCAGCTCAGAGTCGTCAGAAGTCCTACGCCGATAAGAGGCGTCGACCTTTGGAGTTTAGAGTAGGTGCACAGGTGTGGTTGAGAGTGTCACCTACGAGGGGAGTTAGGCGTTTCGGCATTAAGGGGAAGCTGAGTCCCCGGTATGTCGGACCATTTGAGATCGTAGAGAGAGTTGGAGAGGTTGCCTACCGACTAGCACTGCCACCGAGACTAGAGGGAGTACACCCAGTTTTTCATGTATCTCAGCTGCGAGAGTACATTCCGGATCCGAGACACGTCATCAGCCATGAGGATCTGATAGTGGAGCCTGACCATACGTTTGTAGAGTACCCCGTAGCTGTCTTGGAACGCAGTACCAGACGTCTGCGATCCAAGGAGATACCTATGATGAGGATCCAGTGGTCTAGGAGAGGAGCTGATGAGGCCACTTGGGAGACTGAGGAGAGTGTTAGACGTAACTACCCCGAGTCCTTTGCGGGGTTAGGGGTTACTCTTGTTTGACGAGTTAGTACTCGGATGTTGTGTGTTTGACCTTTCAGGTTTTCATGATGTTTTGAGTGTTTCTGTTTCTCTTTTGCGATACTTGTTTGTTGCTGCCTGAGTAGCTGCTTGTTAGAAAACAAAGATGTTGAGAAAACTAAAACATACCGAAAGAAATACGTGAATAGGGGAAACAATTTAAGTTTCGGGACGAAACTTCTTTTAAGGGGGCACTGATGTAATAACCGAAATTTTAAAGTTCCGGTAAACTACAATTAACCAAATTCCGATGCGACAATCGTAAATAATAAAATAAAACGAGTTTAAATGTTATCATTTTATGTGACTTTAAGTCACATAAAATGATGAAATCGTATAATCAAAAATTTAATTATGCAACTTAAAATAAAAATAATAATAAGATAAATAATACGGAATTTAATGCCGTATTATATAAATTCCCGCACATAAGTAGCAGGCTTCGAAATTCCGTTTTAATATGAGAAGGCAAGTCGGATGTGGCCCAATACGAGGCCCAATTATTCAGCCCATCAGCCATCTTCTAATTTAAGCCTAACCCTAAATTAATTAAGATAATTTTAACCTAATTAATTAACCTAAATAAATAAAACCTAATTCTAATCCTGCGTAAACCAATCGATTAATCGAACGAATCTACAACGCAGCTTCGCCTTGCCGCTGAGACGAAGGAGCCGCAACCGCCGCCAAGGCTCGCCGACCGCCTTGTGCCGCTCACCGCCAGTGCGTCGCCCAGCCGCACGCCCAGCCGCACGCCCAGCCGCACGCCCAGCCGACCGGTAAGCCTTCGGCCCTTCTCCCTTCTCTCGTCCCTCTCGCGTCCACTTCTGGCTCGTTCCGAAGAGTAACCGCTAACCCTTGCGCAGCCAGATCCTTGCACAGCCGGACCCTTGCGCAGCCAGATTCTTGCACAGCCGGATCCTTGCGCAGCCAGAGCCTTGCGCAGCCGACTCCTTGCGCAGCCAAAGACGCCGGAACTGCAGACCGACGGGTGAGCCTTCTTCTCCTTCCGTTCCCTTCCGTGTCTCCTATTCTGTATGCCTAATCGAGTAGAGCGGTCCCTCACGGATCCTGCAGTGATAGCCGGCCAGCAGAACGGTAAAGACAGGAGAGGATACGAGTCAATTCTTTACAGCCGAAGGAGACGCCGAAACCCGCCAACTCTTCACGCCGGATTTGCAGAATTCGTAAGCTTGCTCCATCCCTCTTCGTTTTCGCTGTCACCCATGTGTTGTGCACTGCTGTTGTTAAGCCTAGCATGAATAACGTAATTTAGCTGCTGAGTATATGCAGAAATGAGTGGAAATGGCTGCTGTAAATTAATTTTATTCCTTCAGCTTTTAGGTTTCGAACAGCCCACCTTGTCGAATAATTATAAAATGTTTGGATAAAGATCCACCGTTGAATTTTGGATATGTTATAGATGGATATATGTAGTTTATCATATTAAAATTTGGTGAGAGATGAACGGTCGGATTGAAAGTTACGAGCTCCCGAAGTTAGGCAGTTGAGCAGATTTTTTTTGAACTTAGAAAAATTGGCTAAGTATAAGAAAGTAGAGTGAGGAACCGACTTTGGGAATTATTATAAAAATATCGGCTGAACAGTTTGGAGTTTTTCTTTCTTCTAAGGCTAGATAGAACCTCATAGATGATCTAGATAATAAATTCGGGAATTTTATAAGCCGTTAAGAATTTTATATTTAGAGCCGAAGTTAAACCTTTTTCGGTTCTTCCGGAAAATTGAAACATAAGAAAAATGTCCGTTTCGCACCTAATAAAATTCTAAGAGTTAGGATATATTTTAGAACTTCAAATAGGAGTTTGGACATGAATTTTAGGGTCTTCGAGAAAATCGGAACGAAGGGTAAAATGGTCATTTTACCCTAAAACTAATAATGTAGCTAGTACGTCTTAATACTTTTAATCTCAGAAGTTTAGACTTCTATCTACGTGAAAGTGTGCTAATACACTTATCGCCTTTAACAGGCAACTGAGTGGGTACAGTTACAGTGCAAGTGATTACTAAAGAGTCGAGCATTATAACAGGTAAGTCCTTTGGGCTTACTTAGCTGACTGCTAAATATGAGTATAAATGATGATGGTGGTGTGTGATTGACATGTTAGAGAGATAGGTTGTGATATATAAATACCGACCTGTATTTTGGCCTAAGAGTAACGGGCGGTGGCATTCCGCTCAGTAGCTCGCCGGGCGCTGGGGGTTTCTTTCGGGACTAGTCCACACATGGTTTGTAGTGACGCTACCAAAGGAAGTCAGCTATACCTACACCAGTTGGATAAGGAACGGAGGCGAGAATTAAAAATAGTTCTCGTGCCACAACTTAAATTGAATAATGTGAATCACCTAAAGAACAGATAATAATTTGTTGAGTGCCAGCATGATGTTTGTTTATTTTTTGTTCTGCGTGTGTTTGTGCTGTTATCATTTTTGCTTATATTTGGATAGTTAGCTAACGGTTTATCCGTGTTGTAGATCTGTAGAGATAGACAGTTGCAGAGAGATCCGGAACGGATGGACAGCCGGGTCCACGTACTCATTAGATGGGGACGGGGGAGTCTTCCATACGTCATGCACGTTATGTATCTGTATATATGTTTGTAAGGCTGTCACATGTGTACTTTCATACCATTAAAATTATTATGTTTTTGAAATTGTTTTAAATACATTTGTGCCTTGTTGTAAGATCCTAGTAAAGTTGTTGTTAAACCAAGGTCGGGACCCATTGTGAGGTCCTAACCAGTAGCTCCCCGAGTTCCGAGAATTTGGGGTGTTACAACATGGTATCAGAGCTCTGGGTTGGCAACAATGGCACTTGAAATCTTCTAAAAGACCAAATGTATAAAATCACTAGAACCCGAAAGGGGTCTAAGATTTCAAAACGGATTTCTGTTTTTACACAAGTGCATAGTCGGGTTGTTGGGTTAGTAGTACGTCGGACCACCATCGTTCTCCGTGGATCTCTGCAGCTTGGAATGATAGATGTTAGTAATTAGAGTTATATCGATATGTTTTAAGGTATGATTATATATATGTATATGTGTAGCACGTTAGAATCCTAAAGGATACTTTAGATCCTTTAGATATGATATCATGAAGCGATTATCGCCTCATGATAAATCCATAGCGGATTTGAAGAATTTTCAACACGAGACAATGAATTCAAACCTAGGATTGAGTATTATTCTCTGGTGGGCGTCCAGGCGACCTTATAAATTATCCGGTGAACGGGTGGACAAGGAAGTAAAGATGTTGAGATAATCTTCACCACAAGTACAATCCGATGAGAAAGAAAATCCCGAGTCAGCTCACATAGAAGGAATTGGAAGTCGTACAAGGGACTTTGTCGTATGAAGCCGAGAGATGAATTAGAAGAACTATGCAAGAGACGACAAGAGCGTAGAATGGAGATAGTAATGGAAAAACAAGAATCATATAGAACGGAGTACAACCAAGAATTTCGGAGTAAAGGACGTTACAATCAAGGCGGACGCCGCTAGAAGCAAGCATGGACATGAGAGTACAAGAAGATAGAGTGTCGACCCAGTTGTGAGAGATTAAAAGGTACAAAGATAAAGAGTGAGTTTGATGATGAGAAATAAATCCTGTAACCATGGAAGCATGTGGAGTCCTTCAAGGATATGAGAGTTTTGAATGAAAGTCCGACATAAGTATCCAAGAAACTAGAAGTCTAAAATTGAGACAACGAATTTTTATAAAGGCGACATGATCAAGACGACACTAAACAAGGGGAAGAATGTGGAAAAGTGATTTGGTGGACTCAAGGGTCCGCAATAATTTCTCAATTACAGAGAGATTTAAGTTACCAACACTAACGGTTCATAACAGAGAACCGCAAACAGATGATGACTAAAGTAAGGAGAATTGCGAAGACACGCTTACAAGCTAAGGTGGAAGACTTGATGAACTCATTGGTGACAGATGAATACTAGGACTAGACTCAGAAGAGTATAGTGACCTCATAAGAGGACAAGAGAAGTGCAGACTGTGGAGGAAACTAAAAGAGTATTAACAAAGAAACTAGAGGAGATAGATGTTGACCAAGTCTATCAAACCTCAGAAGAGATAGAAGAACAATAAGCCTGTGATTTTATGGAAGGTCAACTACATACCAGTCAGTAATAATTGAGACATAAAACGTGTGGGTTTACCAGTGTTACTGGTTATCAGATAAGGAAGATAACTATAGAATGATGAACGAATTTTATAGACGTCTAGAGGACCCTTCAAGAGATCAACAACGACAAATGTGAAGCTAAATCGATCCGTGTGCTAGCACCTTAATAATAACATGAAGACCAAGGGAAGCGTGTGAAGAATTTACTGCCTACTGGCTAGGAAAAGGGTGCATATCACAGTTAGTACGGATGGAATATAAAAGAAAAACTAGAGGAGTAAGAAGAAGTAGATAATTTTGATCAGATCCTACGTCAGACCAGATAGAAGTTACTTAGCATTCCACACAAATAGAGTTGCTTGAATTGGGGAAGCAGTTAGAGGAGTTAGCAGAGAAGGGCTTTATATGTCCTGGTATTCCTCTCTGGGGCACACAGTATTATTTGTGAGGAAGAAGGATGGCGCGATGAGGCTGTGTATTGATTACCGGGAGTTGAACAAGGTCACCATCAAGAATAAGTATCCATTGCCTCGCATAGATGATCTGTTGGACCAGCTGCATGGAGCATCAGTGTTCTCGAGGATAGATTTGAGATCGGGTTATCACCAGCTGAGGGTGAGAGACCAGGACATACCTAAGACGGCATTCCGGACTAGGTATGGTCATTATGAGTTTGTAGTGATGCCATTCGGGCTCACTAATGCGCCAGCAGTATTTATGGAGTTGATGAATGGAATTTTCATCGACTTCTTAGACCAGTTTGTAGTGGTCTTCATCGACGACATTCTAGTTTACTCTAGAAGTCGAGAGGAGCATGCCGGACACTTGAGGACAGTGCTGCAGATTCTACAGGATAGTCAGCTATATGCTAAACTATCCAAGTGTGAGTTCTGGATGTCAGAGGTGGCATTCCTTGGCCATGTAGTGACTGCCGAGGGGATTAAGGTCGACCCGGCGAAGATTGAGTCAGTGTCTTCTTGGCAACCTCCGAAGAATGTGAAGGAGGTTCGCAGTTTTTTTGGATTGGCAGGGTATTACCGTCGGTTTGTGGAAGGGTTTTCCCTGATCGCCCGACCACTCACTTCCCTCCTAAGGAAGACTACTCGGTTCGTTTGGTCTGAGCCGTGTCAGCAGAGTTTTGATGAGCTGAAGAGGAGATTGACGTCTGCTCCGATCTTAGCACAACCTGAGGGTACAGAGGACTTCGTAGTGTACAGTGATGCATCCAAGCTGGGCTTGGGGTGTGTCTTGATGCAGAGGGGTAAGGTTATAGCATATGCGTCTCGACAGCTGAAGACGTATGAAGAGAACTACCCCACTCATGACCTAGAGTTAGCAGCAGTAGTGCACGCTCTTAAGATCTGGCGTCATTATCTCTATGGAGCGACCTGTCAGATCTTCACAGACCATAAGAGTCTGAAGTACATATTCACTCAGCGGGAGTTGAATAACCGCCAGAGGCGGTGGCTAGAGTTGATCAAGGATTTTGACCTTGAGATTCTTTACCACCCCGGAAAGGCGAATGTAGTTGCCGACGCTTTGAGTCGGAAGACGCCTCAGGAGAAGGCGATAGCCCGGTTGACAGTACAGCCCCAGCTACAGAGAGACTTAGCTTGGTTAGAGATAGAGATCCAGTTCCCGGATACAGCTCATCAGTTAGCCACCATAGAGTTACTCCCTGACCTGTTGGGTGAGATCCGACAGAAGCAGGAGACCTGTCCGATGTTGACCCGGATCCGGGACCGGATGGCACGAGATGAGGCACCTCAGTTCACTATTGGTGCCGATGGAGTGATGAGACGACAGGACCGTGTTTGTGTGCCATCAGACCGTGAGCTGAGGCAGAGGATACTAGGTGAGGCTCATACTACCCCTTACTCCGTACATCCAGGAGCGAGTAAGATGTATAGGGACTTGAGACGTTCCTTCTGGTGGGGTGGTTTGAAGCCTGATGTGGCCCGTTATGTAGCTCAGTGTGCGACCTGTCAGCAGGTCAAGATTGAGCACCGTAGATCCGGAGGAGAGCTACACCCACTACCAGTACCACACTGGAAGTGGGAAGACATTTCTATGGATTTCGTCACTGGATTGAGGCTCAGCAGAGGCTTTGATGCCATTTGGGTGGTAGTAGACCGTCTGACGAAGACCGCACGTTTCATTCCGATTAAGGAGACGTGGCCGGTAAGTCGTCTAGCAGAGGAGTTCACCAGGCATATTGTGAGACTCCATGGAGTACCGAGGACTATCGTATCCGACAGGGATGGACGTTTTACCTCGAGGTTCTGGCAGCAGGTACATACCGCTCTGGGTACGAGTCTTCACTTTACCACTGCCTACCACCCACAGACAGACGGTCAGTCGGAGAGGACCATCCAGACCCTGGAGGACATGTTACGGGCATGTGTGCTAGATTGGGGGCAGGTATGGCCAGATCACCTCCCACTAGTAGAGTTTTCATATAATAACAGCTGGCATGCGTCTATTGGGATGGCACCTTATGAGGCTTTGTACGGCCGGAGATGTCGTACACCGCTATGTTGGGATGAGCCTAGCAAGGCTGATGGAGTGGTACCAGATCAGATACAGGACGACATCGCCCGGATTGCCTTAGTCCGGGAGAGGATGTTAGCAGCTCAGAGTCGTCAGAAGTCCTACGCCGATAAGAGGCGTCGACCTTTGGAGTTTAGAGTAGGTGCACAGGTGTGGTTGAGAGTGTCACCTACGAGGGGAGTTAGACGTTTCGGCATTAAGGGGAAGCTGAGTCCCCGGTATGTCGGACCATTTGAGATCGTAGAGAGAGTTGGAGAGGTTGCCTACCGACTAGTACTGCCACCGAGATTAGAGGGAGTACATCCAGTTTTTCATGTATCTCAGCTGCGAGAGTACATTCCGGATCCGAGACACGTCATCAGTCATGAGGATCTGATAGTGGAGCCTGACCATACATTTGTGGAGTACCCCGTAGCTGTCTTGGAACGCAGTACCAGACGTCTGCGATCCAAGGAGATACCTATGCTGAGGATCCAGTGGTCTAGGAGAGGAGCTGATGAGGCCACTTGGGAGACTGAGGAGAGTGTTAGACGTAACTACCCCGAGTTCTTTGCGGGGTTAGAGGTTACTCTTGTTTGACGGGTTAGTACTCGGATGTTGTGTTGTTTGACCTTTCAGGTTTTCATGATTGTTTTGAGTGTTTCTGTTTCTCTTTTATGATACTTGTTTGATTGCTGCCTGAGTAACTGCGTGGTAGAAAACAAAGGTGTTGAGAAAGCTAAAATATACCAAAAATTTAAGTTTCGGGACGAAACTTCTTTTAAGGGGGCACTGATGTAATAACCAAAAATTTTAAGTTCCGGTAAAGGGAAATTAAACAAGTCCGATGAGATCATGGTAAATAAATAAATCAGTAAAATTAAACGAGTTTAGTTTTATCATTTTATGTGACCTAGATTCACATAAAATGATAAATTAAATTCTCGGGAATAATTTACGCTTTTAAAATAAAATCAATTATAATTTATAAATACGGAAACTAATTCCGTATTATATAAATTCCCGCACTTTAACGAGTTCCGGATCCTGTTCTAAAAAGAGTGAAATTGGAGTTAACCCGCTACTAGGCCAAATTTCCGGCCCAGCCCAGCCAGCCCATTCCTAATGACTAATCTAATTAACCTAATTAATTAAACCTTAATTAAAAACCCTAATTTAACTAATCTAAACCTAATCCTACTCCTGTGCCGCACTTCTCCGTCTCGCTTGAGCGTACAACAACAACAACTGACGACAATTGCCTCCACCACTTCTCATCGACGCCGGAGCCACCGCAGCTGCCACCGAGCCGTGCGCCTCCGCCGTCCGCCTCCAGTCGACTGGTAAGCCTCCGGCCCCTTCTCCCTTCCATCTTCCCTCTCGCGTTCTGTTTCGAATTCGAGGGCCGTAACTCCGCCTCCCTGCAGTCGGTAGCCACGCCACCAGCCCTGACCTGCCGCCAGTGAACCGCCGCCGCCCGCCGGACCACCTCCCGTGCCGACGCGTGACGAGGTACGCCTCTTTCGTTTTCCCCCTTCTGTTTCGTTGGGCGCAACAGCAAAGCTAACGGCTTCTCTGTTCGCCGGTGATGCAAGCCAGGCACGAGCCTCCAACGGAACAGTGCAACAGTGAGTATACGAGCCATACCTTTGCAGCCGCAGGAGACGCCGGAACCCGCCACCACTGTCCCGCAGCAACAGCAGGCCGACTACCCAGGAAAAACGCCGGAACGCTACTGTTTAGGACCCTAACGCCGGACTGCAGATTCCGTAAGCTTGCTACTCCTCTCTTCGATTTCACTGTCACCCATGTGTTTGTGAACTGCTGTTGTTGAGCCTAAGCATAAATAACGTAAATGAGCTGCTGAGTATGTGCATAAATGAATGGAAGGGCTGCTGTAAATTAATTTCAATTCTTCAGCTTTTAGGTTTCGAACAGCCCACCTTGTCGAACAATTATAAAATGTTTGGATAAAGATCCACCGTTGAATTTTGGATATGTTGTAGACGGATATAAGTAGTTTATCATATTAAAATTTGGTGAGAAATGAACGGTCGGATTGAAAGTTACGAGCTCCCGAAGTTAGGTAGTTGAGCAGTTTTATTGAACTTATAAAATTGGCTAAGTATAAGGAAGTAGAGTGAGGAACCGACTTTGAGAATTATTATAAAAATATCGGCTGAACAGTTTAGTGAAATTCTTTCTTCTAAGGCTAGATAGAACCTCATAGATGATCTAGATAATAAATTCGGAAATTTTATAAGCCGTTAAGAATTTTATATTTAGAGCCGAAGTTAAACCTTTTTCGGTTCTTCCGGAAAATTGAAACATAAGAAAAATGTCCGTTTCGCACCTAATAAAATTCTAAGAGTTAGGATATATTTTAGAACTTCAAATAGGAGTTTGGACATGAATTTTAGGGTCTTCGAGAAAATCGGAACGAAGGGTAAAATGGTCATTTTACCCTAAAACTAATAATGTAGCTAGTACGTCTTAATACTTATTTAATCTCAGAAGTTTTAGACTTCTATCTACGTGAAAGTGTGCTAATACACTTATCGCCTTTAACAGGCAACTGAGTGGGTACAGTTACAGTGCAAGTGATTACTAAAGAGTCGAGCATTATAACAGGTAAGTCCTTTGGGCTTACTTAGCTGACTGCTAAATATGAGTATAAATGATGATGGTGGTGTGTGATTGACATGTTAGAGAGATAGGTTGTGATATATAAATACCGACCTGTATTTTGGCCTAAGAGTAACGGGCGGTGGCATTCCGCTCAGTAGCTCGCCGGGCGCTGGGGGTTTCTTTCGGGACTAGTCCACACATGGTTTGTAGTGACGCTACCAAAGGAAGTCAGCTATACCTACACCAGTTGGATAAGGAACTGAGGCGAGAACTAAAAATAGTTCTCGTGCCACAACTTAAATTGAATAATGTGAATCACTTAAAGAACAGATAATAATTTGTTGAGTGCCAGCATGATGTTTGTTTATTTTTGTTCTGCGTGTGTTTGTGCTGTTATCATTTTTGCTTATATTTGGTTAGTTAGCTAACGGTTGATATGTTGTTTAGATCTGACACAGGTTAGAGCAGATGCCGAGTGATCCAGATGGTAGTGGTCAGCCGGGGTGTCGTACTTTAGGACGTTTTGCAGTTTTTGCATTTGTGGGTTTTCAGTTGAACATCGCTTCCTTCCGTACTTTGTTATATATTGCTTTTCCGGCTGTAGTTGATCTGGTCACATTCATGCATTGATAAAAACTATTTTATGATTTTTAGCTTTTCCTTATCGGTGCCTTGTTGTAAGATCATGTTAAGTTGTTGTCAAACTAAGGTCGGGACCCACTGTGCGGTCCTAACCAGTAACTCCCTAAGTTGTAAAATTTGGGGTGTTACAACATGGTATCAGAGCTCTAGGTTGGCAACAATGGCACTTGAATCTTCTAAAAGGTCGTATAAGTAAATAAACAGAACCCGAAAGGGGTCTGAGTTTTCCAACGAAAAATTTTGGTTTTAAATGCATACAGAGTCGGGTTGGGATAGAAAGTACGGACGACCACCACTACCTCTGCGGATCTCGGTAATCTTAGAATAATTATGGACTTATTAGCTTGATTAAACGGTTGTGATATAGATAAGTACATGTAGAAGATTAGTAGAAATTATAGTTATATTATACTCTTAACGGAGATAAGTAAATGAGATCCTCACTCCGTTGACACACCTAAGTATATTCGAAGGGTTTCAACGTAAGGATAAGTACGCTCAGCTTATGAGCATTAGGGTAGGCGAACGTCCGGGCAACTCTTTCGGACTCGTTGAAGAATGTTGAGACGGAAAAGTGAAGACCAAAAGACAACGCCAACGACAATAGCAAGAAGGAGATACAACTAACTCCACAGGGTCAAATGAAGAAAACCCATGAGAGAAGTTCCGGAAAAGCGTTGGCTGACCGGCAATTATACAAATTAGGAGAGATAACCCCTAAATTCTTTCAAGTGTGGTGGAAAGCAACGTTACAGACAAAGAAGATGGCGGCAGAAACAAGCATAGGTGTGGAATCAAAGAGAGGTGGTAGGACTCAGACAAGAGATATATAATTCAAGCTCACCGACGGACCAGAAGGTGAAAGTTGACATCAGAAACAGAACAAAATATGATCACCTCGACAGTTTGCTTGACACCACAATCAAAATGGATAACCAAGACAGCCAAAAGCATAGAAGTCTACATGAAATACATTGTCTATCCAAATATGAAGAATTAAAGAGACATAAAATGGAAGCTTACGCGTTGACAACAAGTGAAAGGCAGCATTATAATACCAATCAAAGAAGGGAGGTGTGAGAAGGATCTTGGCGTACCCGAATGCCCACAATAATCTCCCTCTCACAAGTAGACTTAAAATTCTCAACACCAACGATTTACCCTGGGAACCACGAGCAGCTGATGGCTGAGGTAAAAGTAATCACGAAGATGCACATACGAGCTATCGTGAGAGAATCGATGAGTCCGTTGACGGTAGGTGAATGATAATTCTAAACTCGGAAAGAGTATAATGCCCGGATAGTGCGAAAGAGAAGTAAAGATTATAGAAGAGTTAAAGAAGCACAAGGGGAGAAACCGGAGAAGATAGATTTTCACCAGGTTTATCAAATTTCGAAAGAGATAGAAGAAACGTAAGCTTATGATCTTGTAGAAGGTCAACTGTAGACTACTTGGTAACAACTAGGACTTGACACGTGCGGGTTAACTAGTGGTGACTGGTTGCCAAATAATAAGAATAACCACAGAGTTATAAAAGAACTTTATTGACATGAGGAGGAATCCTTAAAGCAACCAATTGCGGCAACTGTGAAGCCAATGAATACGAGTGCTAGTAACACTGAATAAGTTCAAGTCAGTAACTCTAAAGAGAATTGACGGTCTGAAATGACCCCTTGTATCAGTAATGATATAAAAAGAATTGTTGTGAGGCCTTCTGGTGTTATGCCATGAAGGAAAGCAAGAGCCTAACCATAGAGAAGATACCTGTTGCATGTGAGTTGCAGAGGTATTCAGTGACGACCTGCCAGGATTACCCCCACAGAGGAGCGTTGATTTCAGCATTGACTTGGAACCGAGTACGAGACCGATCTCGAAGGCTCCGTACCGTATGACACCGATAGAGCTGTTTGAGATGAAGAAGCAGTTAGAGGAGTTAGCAGAGAAGGGCTTCATACGCCCTAGTGTTTCTCCCTGGGGCGCACCAGTGTTGTTTGTGAGGAAGAAGGATGGATCGATGAGGCTGTGTATCGACTACAGGGAGTTGAACAAGGTCACCATCAAGAATAAGTATCCATTACCTCGCATAGATGATCTGCTGGACCAGCTGCATGGAGCGTCAGTGTTCTCGAGGATAGATTTGAGATCGGGTTATCACCAGCTGAGGGTGAGAGATCAGGACATACCTAAGACGGCATTCCGGACTAGGTATGGTCATTATGAGTTTGTAGTGATGCCATTCGGGCTCACTAATGCGCCAGCAGTATTTATGGAGTTGATGAATGGAATTTTCATCGACTTCTTAGACCAGTTTGTAGTGGTCTTCATCGACGACATTCTAGTTTACTCTAGAAGTCGAGAGGAGCATGCCGGACACTTGAGGACAGTGCTGCAGATTCTACAGGATAGTCAGCTATATGCTAAACTATCCAAGTGTGAGTTCTGGATGTCAGAGGTGGCATTCCTTGGCCATGTAGTGACTGCTGAGGGGATTAAGGTCGACCCGGCGAAGATTGAGTCAGTGTCTTCTTGGCAACCTCCGAAGAATGTGAAGGAGGTTCGCAGTTTCCTTGGATTGGCAGGGTATTACCGTCGGTTTGTGGAAGGGTTTTCCCTGATCGCCCGACCACTTACTTCCCTCCTAAGGAAGACTACTCGGTTCGTCTGGTCTGAGCCGTGTCAGCAGAGTTTTGATGAGCTGAAGAGGAGATTGACGTCTGCTCCGATCTTAGCACAGCCTGAGGGTACAGAGGACTTCGTAGTGTACAGTGATGCATCCAAGCTGGGCTTGGGGTGTGTCTTGATGCAGAGGGGTAAGGTTATAGCATATGCGTCTCGACAGCTGAAGACGTATGAAGAGAACTACCCCACTCATGACCTAGAGTTAGCAGCAGTAGTGCACGCTCTTAAGATCTGGCGTCATTATCTCTATGGAGCGACCTGTCAGATCTTCACAGACCATAAGAGTCTGAAGTACATATTCACTCAGCGGGAGTTGAATAACCGCCAAAGGCGGTGGCTAGAGTTGATCAAGGATTTTGACCTTGAGATTCTTTACCACCCTGGAAAGGCGAATGTAGTTGCCGACGCTTTGAGTCGGAAGACGCCTCAGGAGAAGGCGATAGCCCGGTTGACAGTACAACCACAGCTGCAGAGAGACTTAGCTTGGTTAGAGATTGAGATCCAGTTCCCGGATACAGCTCATCAGTTAGCCACCATAGAGTTACTCCCTGACCTGTTGGGTGAGATCCGACAGAAGCAGGAGGCCTGTCCGATGTTGACCCGGATCCGAGACCGGATGGCACGAGATGAGGCACCTCAGTTCACTATTGGTGCCGATGGAGTGATGAGACGACAGGACCGTGTTTGTGTGCCATCAGACCGTGAGCTGAGGCAGAGGATACTAGGTGAGGCTCATACTACCCCTTACTCTGTACATCCAGGAGCGAGTAAGATGTATAGGGACTTGAGACGTTCCTTCTGGTGGGGTGGTTTGAAGCCTGATGTGGCCCGTTATGTAGCTCAGTGTGCGACCTGTCAGCAGGTCAAGATTGAGCACCGTAGATCCGGAGGAGAGCTACACCCACTGCCAGTACCACACTGGAAGTGGGAAGACATTTCGATGGATTTCGTCACTGGATTGAGGCTCAGCAGAGGCTTTGATGCCATTTGGGTGGTAGTAGACCGTCTGACGAAGACCGCACGTTTCATTCCGATTAAGGAGACGTGGCCGGTAAGTCGTCTAGCAGAGGAGTTCACCAGACATATTGTGAGACTCCATGGAGTACCGAGGACTATCGTATCCGACAGGGATGGACGTTTTACCTCGAGGTTCTGGCAGCAGGTACATACCGCTCTGGGTACGAGTCTTCACTTTACCACTGCCTACCACCCACAGACAGACGGTCAGTCAGAGAGGACCATCCAGACCCTGGAGGACATGTTACGGGCATGTGTGCTAGATTGGGGACAGGTATGGCCAGATCACCTCCCACTAGTAGAGTTTTCATATAATAACAGCTGGCATGCGTCTATTGGGATGGCACCTTATGAGGCTTTGTACGGCCGGAGATGTCGTACACCGCTATGTTGGGATGAGCCTAGCAAGGCTGATGGAGTAGTACCAGATCAGATACAGGACGACATCGCCCGGATTGCCTTAGTCCGGGAGAGGATGTTAGCAGCTCAGAGTCGTCAGAAGTCCTACGCCGATAAGAGGCGTCGACCTTTGGAGTTTAGAGTAGGTGCACAGGTGTGGTTGAGAGTGTCACCTACGAGGGGAGTTAGGCGTTTCGGCATTAAGGGGAAGCTGAGTCCCCGGTATGTCGGACCATTTGAGATCGTAGAGAGAGTTGGAGAGGTTGCCTACCGACTAGCACTACCACCGAGACTGGAGGGAGTACACCCAGTTTTTCATGTATCTCAGCTGCGAGAGTACATTCCGGATCCGAGACACGTCATCAGCCATGAGGATCTGATAGTGGAGCCTGACCATACGTTTGTAGAGTACCCCGTAGCTGTCTTGGAACGCAGTACCAGACGTCTGCGATCCAAGGAGATACCTATGATGAGGATCCAGTGGTCTAGGAGAGGAGCTGATGAGGCCACTTGGGAGACTGAGGAGAGTGTTAGACGTAACTACCCCGAGTCCTTTGCGGGGTTAGGGGTTACTCTTGTTTGACGAGTTAGTACTCGGATGTTGTGTGTTTGACCTTTCAGGTTTTCATGATGTTTTGAGTGTTTCTGTTTCTCTTTTGCGATACTTGTTTGTTTGCTGTCTGAGTAACTGCGTGGTAGAAAACAAAGGTGCTGAGAAAACTAAAATATACCAAAAATTTAAGTTTCGGGACGAAACTTCTTTTAAGGGGGCACTGATGTAATAACCGAAATTTTAAAGTTCCGGTAAACTACAATTAACCAAATTCCGATGCGACAATCGTAAATAATAAAATAAAACGAGTTTAAATGTTATCATTTTATGTGACTTTAAGTCACATAAAATGATGAAACCGTATAACCAAAAATTTAATTATGCAACTTAAAATAAAAATAATAATAAAATAAATAATACGGAATTTAATTCCGTATTATATAAATTCCCGCACATAAGTAGCAAGCTTCGAAATTCCGTTCTAATTTGAGAAGGCAAGTCGGATGTGGCCCAATACGAGGCCCAATTATTCAGCCCATCAGCCATCTTCTAAACTAATCCTAACCCTAAATTAATTAAGATAATTTTAACCTAATCCTACTCTAACCTTACAGCCTTACCTCTCTTGCCGTACCATCCGAAGCTGCAATTCTCGCCTGCAACAATACCGCCGCACCACCGTTGCTTTCAACCGGAGACGCCGCACACGAGCCGCCACTGGACCGCCGCCGCTGCGACCACCAAGGCGCCCAGGTTAGCCGCCGGTTCCGTCTATCTCTTCTCCCTCCCGCACCTCTTTAGTTCTGTTCGTACGAACCCACTTAACCACCGCCCACTGTGGCAGTAGCTGCGCACGAGCCGGACCGCCGCCACAGTCCTCGGCTACGGTTTCCTCCGTCCACCAGTGCGCCGCCAGTGCTCGCCACAACCGCCGGACCAGCCCTGCTGTCGCGTGAAGAGGTAAGCCGCTTCCCTTCCTCCTTCGGTTTCGCTGAGCGCAACAGCGACTAACCCATTCTCTATTCGCTGGTGATGCGAGCCAGGCACGAGCAATTCAACGGAACAGTGCAACAGGAGTATACGAGCCATACCCCAGCAGCCGCAGGAGACGCCGGAACGCTACCGTTTAGAACCCTTAACGCCGGATTTGCAGATTTCGTAAGCTTGCTCCGTCCCTCTTCGTTTTCGCTGTCACCCATGTGTTGTGAACTGCTGTTGTTAAGCCTAAGCATGAATAACGTAATTAAGCTGCTGAGTATATGCTGAAATGAATGGAAAGGCTGCTGTAAATCTAAATTAAATCCCTCAGTTTTTAAAGTTTCGAACAGCCATCTTGTAGATCAATTATAAAATGTTTGGATAAAGATCCACCGTTGAATTTTGGATATGTTGTAGATGGATATATGTAGTTTATCATATTAAAATTTGGTGAGAAATGAACGGTCGGATTGAAAGTTATGAGCTCCCGAAGTTAGGTAGTTGAGCAGTTTTTTTTGAACTTAGGAAAATTGGCTAAGTATAAGAAAGTAGAGTGAGGAACCGACTTTGGGAATTATTATAAAAATATCGGCTGAACAGTTTAGTGAAATTCCTTCTTCTAAGGCTAGATAGAACCTCATAGATTATCTAGATAATAAATTCGGGAATTTTATAAGCCATTAAGAATTTTATATTTAGAGCCGAAGTTAAACCTTTTTCGGTTCTTCCGGAAAATTTAAACATAAGAAAAATGTCCGTTTCGCACCTAATAAAATTCTAAGAGTTAGGATACATTTTAGAACTTCAAATAGGAGTTTGGACACGAATTTTAGGGTCTTCGAGAAAATCGGAATGAAGGGTAAAATGGTCATTTTACCCTACAACTAACAATGTAGCTAATACGTCTTCATAATTATTTAATCTCAGAAGTCTTAGACTTCTATCTACGTGAAAGTGTGCTAATACACTTATCGCCTTTAACAGGCAACTGAGTGAGTACAGTTACAGAGCAAGTGATTACTAAGGAGTCGAGCATTATAACAGGTAAGTCCTTTGGGCTTACTTAGCTGACTGCTAAATATGAGTATGAATGATGATGGTGGTGTGTGATTGACATGTTAGAGAGATAGGTTGTGATATATAAATACCGACCTGTATTTTGGCCTAAGAGTAACGGGCGGTGGCATTCCGCTCAGTAGCTCGCCGGGCGCTGGGGGTTTCTTTCGGGACTAGTCCACACATGGTTTGTAGTGACGCTACCAAAGGAAGTCAGCTATACCTACACCAGTTGGATAAGGAACGGAGGCGAGAACTAAAAATAGTTCTCGTGCCACAACTTAAATTGAATAATGTGAATCACTTAAAGAACAGATAATAATTTGTTGAGTGCCAGCATGTTGTTTGTTTATTTTTGTTTCTGCTTGTGTTTGTGCTGTTGTCATTTACTTATATTTGGTTAGTTAGCTAACGGTTGATATGTTGTTTAGATTTGACACAGGTTAGAGCAGATGCCGAGTGATCCAGATGGTAGTGGTCAGCCGGGGTGTCGTACTTTAGAACGTTTTGCAGTTTTGCATTTGTGGGTTTTCAGTTGAACATCATTCCTTCCGTACTTTATTATATATTGCTTTTCCGGCTGTAGTTGATCTGGTCACATTCATGCATTGATAAAAACTATTTTTATGATTTTTAGCTTTTCCTTATCGGTGCCTTGTTGTAAGATCATGTTAAGTTGTTGTCAAACTAAGGTCGGGACCCACTGTGCGGTCCTAACCAGTAACTCCCTAAGTTGTAAAATTTGGGGTGTTACAACATGGTATCAGAGCTCTAGGTTGGCAACAATGGCACTTGAATCTTCTAAAAAGGTCGTATAAGTAAATAAACAGAACCCGAAAGGGGTCTGAGTTTTCCAACGAAAAATTTTGGTTTTAAATGCATACAGAGTCGGGATGGGATAGAAAGTACGGACGACCACCACTACCTCTGCGGATCTCGGTAATCTTAGAATAATTATGGACTTGTAATGTTATGATAGATTAGCTAGTTATAACTATAGTGATTACTATTCGTGCAGATGGCACGTACTAGGGCTGCACAAGTGACTGGCCGAGGTAGGGGTCGTCCCCCCCTTCCCCCAGTCAGACAGGATCGAGCTGATAGCACCCCTACTGTCAGAGGGCGTGGTCGTGTGGGTAGACCTCCACTAGGGAGAGGTCGAGGACGAGTCCCTCGAGATGACCCACCTGCAGCAAGCGTACCAGAGGTTGCTGTAGAGGAAGTAGCTGAGAGTGTAGGCCCCGAGGTCAGGCCTGTGCCCGCCGCTAGGTCTGGAGCGCAGGGAGCTCGTTCTACTGAGTCGGGACGTGTCTCTATTGGAGCATCGGAGTATAGAGAGTTCAGAGCCTATGTTGAGCGCAGGGAAGAAGCTGCCAGAGTGGAGAGGCTTACTCAGGTACCATCAGTGGAGCCGGCTAGGTCAGCTCAGGTGACACAGGGAGTGTCTCAGGTGCCGGCTGTATCTGAGAGGAGGGCTGCTGTTGATAGAGCACCTACTGGGGCCAGAGCACCGAGACCGGATGAGTGGTTGAAGGCTTTCAACTCTCAAAAGGTCCCCTCATTCAGCGGAGAGATAGGGCTAGAGGTGGAGCACTGGATAGGGAAGATTGAGACTGCTTTGGAGGCAATACGTTGCCCCGTGGACCGACAGGTGGATTTGATACAGACCTGCTTCACAGATGATGCTCATTCATGGTGGCGCACCATTCGTAGCCGAGTCACCAGCTGGGAGCAGATGAAGACCATTGTTAGAGACAGGTACTGCCCAGTTTCGCTGAGGAGGGAGAGATTCCAGGATTTCATTGAGGCGGGATTCGAGGATATCCCGATTGCTGCAGCCATAAAGAAGTTTCAGAAGGAGTTGACTTTGCTTGGACCGTCTGCACCTCCAGAAGA
Organism: Fagopyrum esculentum; assembly: GCA_033239045.1. Classification (NCBI taxonomy): domain Eukaryota; kingdom Viridiplantae; phylum Streptophyta; class Magnoliopsida; order Caryophyllales; family Polygonaceae; genus Fagopyrum; species Fagopyrum esculentum. Next base: position 141,106,939 of record BSUD01000003.1, read on the forward strand.
GCAGCATGTTTATCTTTTCTCCAGGAGGTTGAGAGAGAGTACCCGATCCTACCTGGCTGGATTCCGCTGTGAGACCTTGTCTGATTATCAGGATAGGGCCTCTGCTTATGAGAGAGATAGGCCAGCTTCTAGGAAAGCAGCACAGTCTGGTGGGCCGGATAAGCGGCAGAGGACAGGACATGCTGGTAGTAGTGGGGCAGTAGCAGGCCATAGTAGAGGACAGACTCAGGGGAGGTCCAGCTATCACTCTACAGTCCGGACACCCAGTGGAGATCGACAGTGCTTTAACTGTGGTGGCCGTGATCACATTAAGCCAGACTGCCCGAAACCACTGGTCACTTGCTTTACTTGTGGGAAGCCGGGACACAGGGCTACTTTCTGCCGTCAGGGCAAGGCTTCTTCTCAGCAGGGATCTTCGCCTGCAGGTGCTGAGAAGAGTGTACAGAGACCCCCTCAGTACCGAGCTCCGAGTCAGCAGCAGCAGCAGTACCGGGCTCCAGGACATCCTGCTTCATACAGTGCTGCACAGGAGTCAGGTCGTGGCAGAGGGCGTGGCAGTACCACTGACACTAGAGGAGGACCATCGAGAGTGTTTGAGCTGAGGAGCACTGAGCAGCCTGCAGCACCTCCGACCACAGGTACCATTTGGATCCATGACTTACCTGTGCGTGTTTTATTTGATACGGGTGCCACACACTCCTTTATATCAGATGCATGTGTAGATAGGTTGTCCTTAGCTACAGTAGAGGGTGTACCTTTCGTGGTTGGGTTACCAGATGGGGGTAAGGTTAGGGGATCTCGAGAGATTTTTGATTGCCCTATTCACCTGGGAGGCCGGATTTGGTTAGTAAATTTTCTAGTCATGCCCCTAGCACATGAGGACGTGATACTAGGGATTGATTGGATGACTAGACATGGAGCCGTCCTGGATATTGGTAGGAGGACTGTGACTGTTGCCACGGAGGAGGGCCACAGAGTTATATTCCGAGGTTGGGACCTCGGAAAGTCCGGCACAGTCATCAGTGCAGTGAGGGCAGCCAGATTGATAGCACAGGGTTGCGAGGCCTTCTGGTGTTATGCCATGAAGGAGCGCAAGAGCCTGACAGTAGAGGAGATACCAGTCGCATGTGAGTTTGCAGAGGTCTTCAGGGACGACTTACCAGGGCTACCCCCACAGAGGAGTGTGGATTTTAGCATCGAGTTAGAGCCGGGCACGAGACCGATCTCGAAAGCCCCGTACCGCATGGCCCCGATAGAGCTGCTTGAGCTGAAGAAGCAGTTAGAGGAGTTAGCAGAGAAGGGCTTCATACGCCCTAGTGTTTCTCCCTGGGGCGCACCAGTGCTGTTTGTGAGGAAGAAGGATGGATCGATGAGACTGTGTATCGACTACAGAGAGTTGAACAAGGTCACCATCAAGAATAAGTATCCATTGCCTCGCATAGATGATCTGTTGGACCAGCTGCATGGAGCATCAGTGTTCTCGAGGATAGATTTGAGATCGGGTTATCACCAGCTGAGGGTGAGAGACCAGGACATACCTAAGACGGCATTCCGGACTAGGTATGGTCATTATGAGTTTGTAGTGATGCCATTCGGGCTCACTAATGCGCCAGCAGTATTTATGGAGTTGATGAATGGAATTTTCATCGACTTCTTAGACCAGTTTGTAGTGGTCTTCATCGACGACATTCTAGTTTACTCTAGAAGTCGAGAGGAGCATGCCGGACACTTGAGGACAGTGCTGCAGATTCTACAGGATAGTCAGCTATATGCTAAACTATCCAAGTGTGAGTTCTGGATGTCAGAGGTGGCATTCCTTGGCCATGTAGTGACTGCCGAGGGGATTAAGGTCGACCCGGCGAAGATTGAGTCAGTGTCTTCTTGGCAACCTCCGAAGAATGTGAAGGAGGTTCGCAGTTTCCTTGGATTGGCAGGGTATTACCGTCGGTTTGTGGAAGGGTTTTCCCTGATCGCCCGACCACTCACTTCCCTCCTAAGGAAGACTACTCGGTTCGTTTGGTCTGAGCCGTGTCAGCAGAGTTTTGATGAGCTGAAGAGGAGATTGACGTCTGCTCCGATCTTAGCACAGCCTGAGGGTACAGAGGACTTCGTAGTGTACAGTGATGCATCCAAGCTGGGCTTGGGGTGTGTCTTGATGCAGAGGGGTAAGGTTATAGCATATGCGTCTCGACAGCTGAAGACGTATGAAGAGAACTACCCCACTCATGACCTAGAGTTAGCAGCAGTAGTGCACGCTCTTAAGATCTGGCGTCATTATCTCTATGGAGCGACCTGTCAGATCTTCACAGACCATAAGAGTCTGAAGTACATATTCACTCAGCGGGAGTTGAATAACCGCCAGAGGCGATGGCTAGAGTTGATCAAGGATTTTGACCTTGAGATTCTTTACCACCCTGGAAAGGCGAATGTAGTTGCCGACGCTTTGAGTCGGAAGACGCCTCAGGAGAAGGCGATAGCCCGGTTGACAGTACAGCCACAGCTGCAGAGAGACTTAGCTTGGTTAGAGATTGAGATCCAGTTCCCGGATACAGCTCATCAGTTAGCCACCATAGAGTTACTCCCTGACCTGTTGGGTGAGATCCGACAGAAGCAGGAGGCCTGTCCGATGTTGACCCGGATCCGAGACCGGATGGCACGAGATGAGGCACCCCAGTTCACTATTGGTGCCGATGGAGTGATGAGACGACAGGACCGTGTTTGTGTGCCATCAGACCGTGAGCTGAGGCAGAGGATACTAGGTGAGGCTCATACTACCCCTTACTCTGTACATCCAGGAGCGAGTAAGATGTATAGGGACTTGAGACGTTCCTTCTGGTGGGGTGGTTTGAAGCCTGATGTGGCCCGTTATGTAGCTCAGTGTGCGACCTGTCAGCAGGTCAAGATTGAGCACCGTAGATCCGGAGGAGAGCTACACCCACTGCCACTACCACACTGGAAGTGGGAAGACATTTCGATGGATTTCGTCACTGGATTGAGGCTCAGCAGAGGCTTTGATGCCATTTGGGTGGTAGTAGACCGTCTGACGAAGACCGCACGTTTCATTCCGATTAAGGAGACGTGGCCGGTAAGTCGTCTAGCAGAGGAGTTCACCAGACATATTGTGAGACTCCATGGAGTACCGAGGACTATCGTATCCGACAGGGATGGACGTTTTACCTCGAGGTTCTGGCAGCAGGTACATACCGCTCTGGGTACGAGTCTTCACTTTACCACTGCCTACCACCCACAGACAGACGGTCAGTCGGAGAGGACCATCCAGACCCTAGAGGACATGTTACGGGCATGTGTGCTAGATTGGGGGCAGGTATGGCCAGATCACCTCCCACTAGTAGAGTTTTCATATAATAACAGCTGGCATGCGTCTATTGGGATGGCACCTTATGAGGCTTTGTACGGCCGGAGATGTCGTACACCGCTATGTTGGGATGAGCCTAGCAAGGCTGATGGAGTGGTACCAGATCAGATACAGGACGACATCGCCCGGATTGCCTTAGTCCGGGAGAGGATGTTAGCAGCTCAGAGTCGTCAGAAGTCCTACGCCGATAAGAGGCGTCGACCTTTGGAGTTTAGAGTAGGTGCACAGGTGTGGTTGAGAGTGTCACCTACGAGGGGAGTTAGACGTTTCGGCATTAAGGGGAAGCTGAGTCCCCGGTATGTCGGACCATTTGAGATCGTAGAGAGAGTTGGAGAGGTTGCCTACCGACTAGTACTGCCACCGAGATTAGAGGGAGTACATCCAGTTTTTCATGTATCTCAGCTGCGAGAGTACATTCCGGATCCGAGACACGTCATCAGTCATGAGGATCTGATAGTGGAGCCTGACCATACATTTGTGGAGTACCCCGTAGCTGTCTTGGAACGCAGTACCAGACGTCTGCGATCCAAGGAGATACCTATGCTGAGGATCCAGTGGTCTAGGAGAGGAGCTGATGAGGCCACTTGGGAGACTGAGGAGAGTGTTAGACGTAACTACCCCGAGTTCTTTGCGGGGTTAGAGGTTACTCTTGTTTGACGGGTTAGTACTCGGATGTTGTGTTGTTTGACCTTTCAGGTTTTCATGATTGTTTTGAGTGTTTCTGTTTCTCTTTTATGATACTTGTTTGATTGCTGCCTGAGTAACTGCGTGGTAGAAAACAAAGGTGTTGAGAAAGCTAAAATATACCAAAAATTTAAGTTTCGGGACGAAACTTCTTTTAAGGGGGCACTGATGTAATAACCAAAAATTTTAAGTTCCGGTAAAGGGAAATTAAACAAGTCCGATGAGATCATGGTAAATAAATAAATCAGTAAAATTAAACGAGTTTAGTTTTATCATTTTATGTGACCTAGATTCACATAAAATGATAAATTAAATTCTCGGGAATAATTTACGCTTTTAAAATAAAATCAATTATAATTTATAAATACGGAAACTAATTCCGTATTATATAAATTCCCGCACTTTAACGAGTTCCGGATCCTGTTCTAAAAAGAGTGAAATTGGAGTTAACCCGCTACTAGGCCAAATTTCCGGCCCAGCCCAGCCACCCCATTCCTAATGACTAATCTAATTAACCTAATTAATTAAACCTTAATTAAAAACCCTAATTTAACTAATCTAAACCTAATCCTACTCCTGTGCCGCACTTCTCCGTCTCGCTTGAGCGTACAACAACAACAACTGACGACAATTGCCTCCACCACTTCTCATCGACGCCGGAGCCACCGCAGCTGCCACCGAGCCGTGCGCCTCCGCCGTCCGCCTCCAGTCGACTGGTAAGCCTCCGGCCCCTTCTCCCTTCCATCTTCCCTCTCGCGTTCTGTTTCGAATTCGAGGGCCGTAACTCCGCCTCCCTGCAGTCGGTAGCCACGCCACCAGCCCTGACCTGCCGCCAGTGAACCGCCGCCGCCCGCCGGACCACCTCCCGTGCCGACGCGTGACGAGGTACGCCTCTTTCGTTTTCCCCCTTCTGTTTCGTTGGGCGCAACAGCAAAGCTAACGGCTTCTCTGTTCGCCGGTGATGCAAGCCAGGCACGAGCCTCCAACGGAACAGTGCAACAGTGAGTATACGAGCCATACCTTTGCAGCCGCAGGAGACGCCGGAACCCGCCACCACTGTCCCGCAGCAACAGCAGGCCGACTACCCAGGAAAAACGCCGGAACGCTACTGTTTAGGACCCTAACGCCGGACTGCAGATTCCGTAAGCTTGCTACTCCTCTCTTCGATTTCACTGTCACCCATGTGTTTGTGAACTGCTGTTGTTGAGCCTAAGCATAAATAACGTAAATGAGCTGCTGAGTATGTGCATAAATGAATGGAAGGGCTGCTGTAAATTAATTTCAATTCTTCAGCTTTTAGGTTTCGAACAGCCCACCTTGTCGAACAATTATAAAATGTTTGGATAAAGATCCACCGTTGAATTTTGGATATGTTGTAGACGGATATAAGTAGTTTATCATATTAAAATTTGGTGAGAAATGAACGGTCGGATTGAAAGTTACGAGCTCCCGAAGTTAGGTAGTTGAGCAGTTTTATTGAACTTATAAAATTGGCTAAGTATAAGGAAGTAGAGTGAGGAACCGACTTTGAGAATTATTATAAAAATATCGGCTGAACAGTTTAGTGAAATTCTTTCTTCTAAGGCTAGATAGAACCTCATAGATGATCTAGATAATAAATTCGGAAATTTTATAAGCCGTTAAGAATTTTATATTTAGAGCCGAAGTTAAACCTTTTTCGGTTCTTCCGGAAAATTGAAACATAAGAAAAATGTCCGTTTCGCACCTAATAAAATTCTAAGAGTTAGGATATATTTTAGAACTTCAAATAGGAGTTTGGACATGAATTTTAGGGTCTTCGAGAAAATCGGAACGAAGGGTAAAATGGTCATTTTACCCTAAAACTAATAATGTAGCTAGTACGTCTTAATACTTATTTAATCTCAGAAGTTTTAGACTTCTATCTACGTGAAAGTGTGCTAATACACTTATCGCCTTTAACAGGCAACTGAGTGGGTACAGTTACAGTGCAAGTGATTACTAAAGAGTCGAGCATTATAACAGGTAAGTCCTTTGGGCTTACTTAGCTGACTGCTAAATATGAGTATAAATGATGATGGTGGTGTGTGATTGACATGTTAGAGAGATAGGTTGTGATATATAAATACCGACCTGTATTTTGGCCTAAGAGTAACGGGCGGTGGCATTCCGCTCAGTAGCTCGCCGGGCGTTGGGGGTTTCTTTCGGGACTAGTCCACACATGGTTTGTAGTGACGCTACCAAAGGAAGTCAGCTATACCTACACCAGTTGGATAAGGAACGGAGGCGAGAACTAAAAATAGTTCTCGTGCCACAACTTAAATTGAATAATGTGAATCACTTAAAGAACAGATAATAATTTGTTGAGTGCCAGCATGTTGTTTGTTTATTTTTGTTTCTGCTTGTGTTTGTGCTGTTGTCATTTTGCTTATATTTGGTTAGTTAGCTAACGGTTGATATGTTGTTTAGATTTGACACAGGTTAGAGCAGATGCCGAGTGATCCAGATGGTAGTGGTCAGCCGGGGTGTCGTACTTTAGGACTTTTTGCAGTTTTTGCATTTGTGGGTTTTTCTGTTGAACATTGTTTCCTTCCGTATCTTGATATATTGCTTTTCCGGCTGTAGTTGATCTGGTCACATTCATGCATTGATAAAACTATTTTATGATTTTTAGCTTTTCCTTATCGGTGCCTTGTTGTAAGATCATGTTAAGTTGTTGTCAAACTAAGGTCGGGACCCACTGTGCGGTCCTAACCAGTAACTCCCTAAGTTGTAAAATTTGGGGTGTTACATATGTGTGTCTGCTCTTGTCTTTTCTAGTTAAAATTAAAATATTATGCTTGCTAGTCATAGATACTTAATGAGTTTTTTTTGTTACAATAATATATTGGATGGAGCCATTTTTCTATGGACAAGACAACTATGATCAATTAGTGAAGATAGCTAAGGTCGGTGTATGATCCACAAGTAACATCTATGTGTTTCTGTTCTTGTCTTTTCCAGTAAAATTGAAATATTCTGCTTGCTAGTCATAGATACTTAATGAGTTTTTTTTGTTACAATAATATATCGGAACGAGCCATTTTTCTATGGACACGACAATCATGATCAATTGGTGAAGATAGCTAAGGTCGGTGTATGATCCACAAGTAACATCTATGTGTTTCTGTTCTTGTCTTTTCTAATAAAAATTGAAATATTCTGCTTGCTAGTCATAGTTACTTAATGAGTTTTTTTTGTTACAATAATATATCGGAAGGAGCCATTTTTCTATGGACACGACAACTATGATCAATTAGTGAAGATAGCTAAGGTCGGTGTATGATCCACAAGTAACATCTATGTGTTTCTGTTCTTGTCTTTTCCAGTAAAATTGAAATATTCTGCTTGCTAGTCATAGATACTTAATGAGGTTTTTTTGTTACAATAATATATCGGAAGGAGCCATTTTTCCATGGACACGACAACCATGATCAATTGGTGAAGATAGCTAAGGTCGGTGTATGATCCACAAGTAACATCTATGTGTTTCTGTTCTTGTCTTTTCTAATAAAAATTGAAATATTCTGCTTGCTAGTCATAGTTACTTAATGAGTTTTTTTTGTTACAATAATATATCGGAAGGAGCCAGTTTTCTATGGACGCGACAACCATGATCAATTGGTGAAGATAGCTAAGGTCGGTGTATGATCCACAAGTAACATCTATGTTGTAATAACCGAAAATTCTAAGTTCCGGTTAAGGGAAATCAAACAAGCTCGAGGAGAGCATGGTAAATAAATAAATCTGTTAAATTAAACGAGTTTAGTTTTATCATTTTATGTGACCTAGATTCACATAAAATGATAAATTAAATTCCCGGGAATAATTTACGCTTTTAAAATAAAATCAATTATAATTTATAAATACGGAAACTAATTCCGTATTAAATAAATTCCCGCACTTTAATGAGTTCCGGATCCGTCCTATAAAGAGTTGGATTGGAGTTAACCCGCTACTAGGCCCAAATTATCGGCCCAGCCAGCCGGCCCATTCCCCTAATGACTAATCTAATTAACCTAATTAATTAACCTAATTAATTAACCTAATTTTTAACCTACCGCTCCTCTACACACCTTCTGTAAATCGCATTCTGCCGCTGAGAAGGGACGCCGCAACGCTGAATCTGCGCACCAGCCGGAGTCCTCCGCCACCGCTCGCGCCGACCGCCTTGCGCCGCCCATCGCCGGACCCAGCCGCCCAGCCGCACGCCCAGTCGACTGGTAAGCTTCCGGCCCTTCTTCCTTCTCTCGTCTCCCTCCCGCACCCTCTTTCGTTTCTGTTCTGTTCGAGCCAACTTGACCACCGCCGCACTGTTGGCAGTAACTGCGCACCCGCCGGACCGCCGCCACCGTCCTCGGCTACTGTTTCCGCCGTCCACCAGTGCGCCGCCAGTGTCTCGCCGCTTCCGCCGGACCAGTCCCCTGCTGTCGCGTGAAGAGGTAAGCCGGCTTCTTTCCTCCTTCGGTTTCGCTGAGCGCAACAGCAACTAACAATTTCTCTGTTCGCCGGTGATGCGAGCCAGGCACGAGCCTCCAACGGAACAGTGCAACAGTGAGTATACGAGCCATACCTCAGCAGCCGCAGGAGACGCCGGAACGCTACCGTTTAGAACCCTTAACGCCGGATTTGCAGATTTCGTAAGCTTGCTCCGTCCCTCTTCGTTTTCGCTGTCACCCATGTGTTGTGAACTGCTGTTGTTAAGCCTAAGCATAAATAACGTAAACGAGCTGCTGAGTATGTGCATAAATGAGTGGAAATGGCTGCTGTAAATTAATTTTATTTCTTCAGCTTTTAGGTTTCGAACAGCCCACCTTGTCGAACAATTATAAAATGTTTGGATAAAGATCCACCGTTGAATTTTGGATATGTTGTAGATGGATATATGTAGTTTATCATATTAAAATTTGGTGAGAAATGAACGGTCGGATTGAAAGTTACGAGCTCCCGAAGTTAGGTAGTTGAGCAGTTTTATTGAACTTAGAAAATTGGCTAAGTATAAGAAAGTAGAGTGAGGAACCGACTTTGGGAATTATTATAAAAATATCGGCTGAACAGTTTAGTGAAATTCTTTCTTCTAAGGCTAGATAGAACCTCATAGATGATCTAGATAATAAATTCGGAATTTTTATAAGCCGTTAAGAATTTTATTTTTAGAGCCGAAGTTAAACCTTTTTCGGTTCTTCCGGAAAATTTAAACATAAGAAAAATGTCCGTTTCGCACCTAATAAAATTCTAAGAGTTAGGATATATTTTAGAACTTCAAATAGGAGTTTGGACATGAATTTTAGGGTCTTCGAGAAAATCGGAACGAAGGGTAAAATGGTCATTTTACCCTAAAACTAATAATGTAGCTAGTACGTCTTAATACTTATTTAATCTCAGAAGTTTTAGACTTCTATCTACGTGAAAGTGTGCTAATACACTTATCGCCTTTAACAGGCAACTGAGTGGGTACAGTTACAGTGCAAGTGATTACTAAAGAGTCGAGCATTATAACAGGTAAGTCCTTTGGGCTTACTTAGCTGACTGCTAAATATGAGTACAAATGATGATGGTGGTGTGTGATTGACATGTTAGAGAGATAGGTGGTGATATATAAATACCGACCTGGATTTTTGGCCTAAGAGTAACGGGCGGTGGCATTCCGCTCAGTAGCTCGCCGGGCGCTGGGGGTTTCTTTCGGGACTAGTCCACACATGGTTTGTAGTGACGCTACCAAAGGAAGTCAGCTATACCTACACCAGTTGGATAAGGAACGGAGGCGAGAACTAAAAATAGTTCTCGTGCCACAACTTAAATTGAATAATGTGAATCACTTAAAGAACAGATAATAATTTGTTGAGTGCCAGCATGATGTTTGTTTATTTTTGTTCTGCGTGTGTTTGTGCTGTTATCATTTTTGCTTATATTTGGTTAGTTAGCTAACGGTTGATATGTTGTTTAGATTTGACACAGGTTAGAGCAGATGCCGAGTGATCCAGATGGTAGTGGTCAGCCGGGGTGTCGTACTTTAGGACGTTTTGCAGTTTTTGCATTTGTGGGTTTTCAGTTGAACATCGCTTCCTTCCGTACTTTGTTATATATTGCTTTTCCGGCTGTAGTTGATCTGGTCATATTCATGCATTGATAAAAACTATTTTATGATTTTTAGCTTTTCCTTATCGGTGCCTTGTTGTAAGATCATGTTAAGTTGTTGTCAAACTAAGGTCGGGACCCACTGTGCGGTCCTAACCAGTAACTCCCTAAGTTGTAAAATTTGGGGTGTTACAACATGGTATCAGAGCTCTAGGTTGGCAACAATGGCACTTGAATCTTCTAAAAAGGGTCGTATAAGTAAATAAACAGAACCCGAAAGGGGTCTGAGTTTTCCAACGAAAAATTTTGGTTTTAAATGCATACAGAGTCGGGTTGGGATAGAAAGTACGGACGACCACCACTACCTCTGCGGATCTCGGTAATCTTAGAATAATTATGGACTTGTAATGTTATGATAGATTAGCTAGTTATAACTATAGTGATTACTATTCGTGCAGATGGCACGTACTAGGGCTGCACTAGTGACTGGCCGAGGTAGGGGTCGTCCCCCCTTCCCCCAGTCAGACAGGATCGAGCTGATAGCACCCCTACTGTCAGAGGGCGTGGTCGTGTGGGTAGACCTCCACTAGGGAGAGGTCGAGGACGAGCCCCTCGAGATGACCCACCTGCAGCAAACGTACCAGAGGTTGCTGTAGAGGAAGTAGTTGAGAGTGTAGGCCCCGAGGTCAGGCCTGTGCCCGCCGCTAGGTCGGGAGCACAGGGAGCTCGTTCTACTGAGTCGGGACGTGTCTCCATTGGAGCATCGGAGTATAGAGAGTTCAGAGCCTATGTTGAGCGCAGGGAAGAAGCTGCCAGAGTGGAGAGGCTTACTCAGGTACCATCAGTGGAGCCGGCTAGGTCAGCTCAGGTGACACAGGGAGTGTCTCAGGTGCCGGCTGTATCTGAGAGGAGGGCTGCTGTTGATAGAGCACCTACTGGGGCCAGAGCACCGAGACCGGATGAGTGGTTGAAGGCTTTCAACTCTCAAAAGGTCCCCTCATTCAGCGGAGAGATAGGGCTAGAGGTGGAGCACTGGATAGGGAAGATTGAGACTGCTTTGGAGGCAATACGTTGCCCCGTGGACCGACAGGTGGATTTGATACAGACCTGCTTCACAGATGATGCTCATTCATGGTGGCGCACCATTCGTAGCCGAGTCACCAGCTGGGAGCAGATGAAGACCATTGTTAGAGACAGGTACTGCCCAGTTTCGCTGAGGAGGGAGAGATTCCAGGATTTCATTGAGGCGGGATTCGAGGATATCCCGATTGCTGCAGCCATAAAGAAGTTTCAGAAGGAGTTGACTTTGCTTGGACCGTCTGCACCTCCAGAAGAGCAGCATGTTTATCTTTTCTCCAGGAGGTTGAGAGAGAGTACCCGATCCTACCTGGCTGGATTCCGCTGTGAGACCTTGTCTGATTATCAGGATAGGGCCTCTGCTTATGAGAGAGATAGGCCAGCTTCTAGGAAAGCAGCACAGTCTGGTGGGCCGGATAAGCGGCAGAGGACAGGACATGCTGGTAGTAGTGGGGCAGTAGCAGGCCATAGTAGAGGACAGACTCAGGGGAGGTCCAGCTATCACTCTACAGTCCGGACACCCAGTGGAGATCGACAGTGCTTTAACTGTGGTGGCCGTGATCACATTAAGCCAGACTGCCCGAAACCACTGGTCACTTGCTTTACTTGTGGGAAGCCGGGACACAGGGCTACTTTCTGCCGTCAAGGCAAGGCTTCTTCTCAGCAGGGATCTTCGCCTGCAGGTGCTGAGAAGAGTGTACCGAGACCCCCTCAGTACCGAGCTCCGAGTCAGCAGCAGCAGCAGTACCGGGCTCCAGGACATCCTGCTTCATACAGTGCTGCACAGGAGTCAGGTCGTGGCAGAGGACGTGGTAGTACCACTGACACTAGAGGAGGACCATCGAGAGTGTTTGAGCTGAGGAGCACTGAGCAGCCTGCAGCACCTCCGACCACAGGTACCATTTGGATCCATGACTTACCTGTGCGTGTTTTATTTGATACGGGTGCCACGCACTCCTTTATATCAGATGCATGTGTAGATAGGTTGTCCTTAGCTACAGTAGAGGGTGTACCTTTCGTGGTTGGGTTACCAGATGGGGGTAAGGTTAGAGGATCTCGAGAGATTTATGATTGCCCTATTCACCTGGGAGGCCGGATTTGGTTAGTAAATTTTCTAGTCATGCCCCTAGCACATGAGGACGTGATACTAGGGATAGATTGGATGACTAGACATGGAGCCGTCTTGGATATTGGTAGGAGGACTGTGACTGTTGCCACGGAGGAGGGCCACAGAGTTATATTCCGAGGTTGGGACCTCGGAAAGTCCGGCACAGTCATCAGTGCAGTGAGGGCAGCCAGATTGATAGCACAGGGTTGCGAGGCCTTCTGGTGTTATGCCATGAAGGAGCGCAAGAGCCTGACAGTAGAGGAGATACCAGTCGCATGTGAGTTTGCAGAGGTCTTCAGGGACGACTTACCAGGGCTACCCCCACAGAGGAGTGTGGATTTTAGCATCGAGCTAGAGCCGGGCACGAGACCGATCTCGAAGGCCCCGTACCGCATGGCCCCGATAGAGCTGCTTGAGCTGAAGAAGCAGTTAGAGGAGTTAGCAGAGAAGGGCTTCATACGCCCTAGTGTTTCTCCCTGGGGCGCACCAGTGCTGTTTGTGAGGAAGAAGGATGGATCGATGAGACTGTGTATCGACTACAGAGAGTTGAACAAGGTCACCATCAAGAATAAGTATCCATTGCCTCGCATAGATGATCTGTTGGACCAGCTGCATGGAGCATCAGTGTTCTCGAGGATAGATTTGAGATCGGGTTATCACCAGCTGAGGGTGAGAGACCAGGACATACCTAAGACGGCATTCCGGACTAGGTATGGTCATTATGAGTTTGTAGTGATGCCATTCGGGCTCACTAATGCGCCAGCAGTATTTATGGAGTTGATGAATGGAATTTTCATCGACTTCTTAGACCAGTTTGTAGTGGTCTTCATTGACGACATTCTAGTTTACTCTAGAAGTCGAGAGGAGCATGCCGGACACTTGAGGACAGTGCTGCAGATTCTACAGGATAGTCAGCTATATGCTAAACTATCCAAGTGTGAGTTCTGGATGTCAGAGGTGGCATTCCTTGGCCATGTAGTGACTGCCGAGGGGATTAAGGTCGACCCGGCGAAGATTGAGTCAGTGTCTTCTTGGCAACCTCCGAAGAATGTGAAGGAGGTTCGCAGTTTCCTTGGATTGGCAGGGTATTACCGTCGGTTTGTGGAAGGGTTTTCCCTGATCGCCCGACCACTCACTTCCCTCCTAAGGAAGACTACTCGGTTCGTTTGGTCTGAGCCGTGTCAGCAGAGTTTTGATGAGCTGAAGAGGAGATTGACGTCTGCTCCGATCTTAGCACAGCCTGAGGGTACAGAGGACTTCGTAGTGTACAGTGATGCATCCAAGCTGGGCTTGGGGTGTGTCTTGATGCAGAGGGGTAAGGTTATAGCATATGCGTCTCGACAGCTGAAGACGTATGAAGAGAACTACCCCACTCATGACCTAGAGTTAGCAGCAGTAGTGCACGCTCTTAAGATCTGGCGTCATTATCTCTATGGAGCGACCTGTCAGATCTTCACAGACCATAAGAGTCTGAAGTACATATTCACTCAGCGGGAGTTGAATAACCGCCAAAGGCGGTGGCTAGAGTTGATCAAGGATTTTGACCTTGAGATTCTTTACCACCCTGGAAAGGCGAATGTAGTTGCCGACGCTTTGAGTCGGAAGACGCCTCAGGAGAAGGCGATAGCCCGGTTGACAGTACAACCACAGCTGCAGAGAGACTTAGCTTGGTTAGAGATTGAGATCCAGTTCCCGGATACAGCTCATCAGTTAGCCACCATAGAGTTACTCCCTGACCTGTTGGGTGAGATCCGACAGAAGCAGGAGGCCTGTCCGATGTTGACCCGGATCCGAGACCGGATGGCACGAGATGAGGCACCTCAGTTCACTATTGGTGCCGATGGAGTGATGAGACGACAGGACCGTGTTTGTGTGCCATCAGACCGTGAGCTGAGGCAGAGGATACTAGGTGAGGCTCATACTACCCCTTACTCTGTACATCCAGGAGCGAGTAAGATGTATAGGGACTTGAGACGTTCCTTCTGGTGGGGTGGTTTGAAGCCTGATGTGGCCCGTTATGTAGCTCAGTGTGCGACCTGTCAGCAGGTCAAGATTGAGCACCGTAGATCCGGAGGAGAGCTACACCCACTGCCAGTACCACACTGGAAGTGGGAAGACATTTCGATGGATTTCGTCACTGGATTGAGGCTCAGCAGAGGCTTTGATGCCATTTGGGTGGTAGTAGACCGTCTGACGAAGACCGCACGTTTCATTCCGATTAAGGAGACGTGGCCGGTAAGTCGTCTAGCAGAGGAGTTCACCAGACATATTGTGAGACTCCATGGAGTACCGAGGACTATCGTATCCGACAGGGATGGACGTTTTACCTCGAGGTTCTGGCAGCAGGTACATACCGCTCTGGGTACGAGTCTTCACTTTACCACTGCCTACCACCCACAGACAGACGGTCAGTCGGAGAGGACCATCCAGACCCTAGAGGACATGTTACGGGCATGTGTGCTAGATTGGGGGCAGGTATGGCCAGATCACCTCCCACTAGTAGAGTTTTCATATAATAACAGCTGACATGCGTCTATTGGGATGGCACCTTATGAGGCTTTGTACGGCCGGAGATGTCGTACACCGCTATGTTGGGATGAGCCTAGCAAGGCTGATGGAGTGGTACCAGATCAGATACAGGACGACATCGCCCGGATTGCCTTAGTCCGGGAGAGGATGTTAGCAGCTCAGAGTCGTCAGAAGTCCTACGCCGATAAGAGGCGTCGACCTTTGGAGTTTAGAGTAGGTGCACAGGTGTGGTTGAGAGTGTCACCTACGAGGGGAGTTAGACGTTTCGGCATTAAGGGGAAGCTGAGTCCCCGGTATGTCGGACCATTTGAGATCGTAGAGAGAGTTGGAGAGGTTGCCTACCGACTAGTACTGCCACCGAGATTAGAGGGAGTACATCCAGTTTTTCATGTATCTCAGCTGCGAGAGTACATTCCGGATCCGAGACACGTCATCAGTCATGAGGATCTGATAGTGGAGCCTGACCATACATTTGTGGAGTACCCCGTAGCTGTCTTGGAACGCAGTACCAGACGTCTGCGATCCAAGGAGATACCTATGCTGAGGATCCAGTGGTCTAGGAGAGGAGCTGATGAGGCCACTTGGGAGACTGAGGAGAGTGTTAGACGTAACTACCCCGAGTTCTTTGCGGGGTTAGAGGTTACTCTTGTTTGACGGGTTAGTACTCGGATGTTGTGTTGTTTGACCTTTCAGGTTTTCATGATTGTTTTGAGTGTTTCTGTTTCTCTTTTATGATACTTGTTTGATTGCTGCCTGAGTAACTGCGTGGTAGAAAACAAAGGTGTTGAGAAAGCTAAAATATACCAAAAATTTAAGTTTCGGGACGAAACTTCTTTTAAGGGGGCACTGATGTAATAACCAAAAATTTTAAGTTCCGGTAAAGGGAAATTAAACAAGTCCGATGAGATCATGGTAAATAAATAAATCAGTAAAATTAAACGAGTTTAGTTTTATCATTTTATGTGACCTAGATTCACATAAAATGATAAATTAAATTCTCGGGAATAATTTACGCTTTTAAAATAAAATCAATTATAATTTATAAATACGGAAACTAATTCCGTATTATATAAATTCCCGCACTTTAACGAGTTCCGGATCCTGTTCTAAAAAGAGTGAAATTGGAGTTAACCCGCTACTAGGCCAAATTTCCGGCCCAGCCCAGCCACCCCATTCCTAATGACTAATCTAATTAACCTAATTAATTAAACCTTAATTAAAAACCCTAATTTAACTAATCTAAACCTAATCCTACTCCTGTGCCGCACTTCTCCGTCTCGCTTGAGCGTACAACAACAACAACTGACGACAATTGCCTCCACCACTTCTCATCGACGCCGGAGCCACCGCAGCTGCCACCGAGCCGTGCGCCTCCGCCGTCCGCCTCCAGTCGACTGGTAAGCCTCCGGCCCCTTCTCCCTTCCATCTTCCCTCTCGCGTTCTGTTTCGAATTCGAGGGCCGTAACTCCGCCTCCCTGCAGTCGGTAGCCACGCCACCAGCCCTGACCTGCCGCCAGTGAACCGCCGCCGCCCGCCGGACCACCTCCCGTGCCGACGCGTGACGAGGTACGCCTCTTTCGTTTTCCCCCTTCTGTTTCGTTGGGCGCAACAGCAAAGCTAACGGCTTCTCTGTTCGCCGGTGATGCAAGCCAGGCACGAGCCTCCAACGGAACAGTGCAACAGTGAGTATACGAGCCATACCTTTGCAGCCGCAGGAGACGCCGGAACCCGCCACCACTGTCCCGCAGCAACAGCAGGCCGACTACCCAGGAAAAACGCCGGAACGCTACTGTTTAGGACCCTAACGCCGGACTGCAGATTCCGTAAGCTTGCTACTCCTCTCTTCGATTTCACTGTCACCCATGTGTTTGTGAACTGCTGTTGTTGAGCCTAAGCATAAATAACGTAAATGAGCTGCTGAGTATGTGCATAAATGAATGGAAGGGCTGCTGTAAATTAATTTCAATTCTTCAGCTTTTAGGTTTCGAACAGCCCACCTTGTCGAACAATTATAAAATGTTTGGATAAAGATCCACCGTTGAATTTTGGATATGTTGTAGACGGATATAATTAGTTTATCATATTAAAATTTGGTGAGAAATGAACGGTCGGATTGAAAGTTACGAGCTCCCGAAGTTAGGTAGTTGAGCAGTTTTATTGAACTTATAAAATTGGCTAAGTATAAGGAAGTAGAGTGAGGAACCGACTTTGAGAATTATTATAAAAATATCGGCTGAACAGTTTAGTGAAATTCTTTCTTCTAAGGCTAGATAGAACCTCATAGATGATCTAGATAATAAATTCGGAAATTTTATAAGCCGTTAAGAATTTTATATTTAGAGCCGAAGTTAAACCTTTTTCGGTTCTTCCGGAAAATTGAAACATAAGAAAAATGTCCGTTTCGCACCTAATAAAATTCTAAGAGTTAGGATATATTTTAGAACTTCAAATAGGAGTTTGGACATGAATTTTAGGGTCTTCGAGAAAATCGGAACGAAGGGTAAAATGGTCATTTTACCCTAAAACTAATAATGTAGCTAGTACGTCTTAATACTTATTTAATCTCAGAAGTTTTAGACTTCTATCTACGTGAAAGTGTGCTAATACACTTATCGCCTTTAACAGGCAACTGAGTGGGTACAGTTACAGTGCAAGTGATTACTAAAGAGTCGAGCATTATAACAGGTAAGTCCTTTGGGCTTACTTAGCTGACTGCTAAATATGAGTATAAATGATGATGGTGGTGTGTGATTGACATGTTAGAGAGATAGGTTGTGATATATAAATACCGACCTGTATTTTGGCCTAAGAGTAACGGGCGGTGGCATTCCGCTCAGTAGCTCGCCGGGCGCTGGGGGTTTCTTTCGGGACTAGTCCACACATGGTTTGTAGTGACGCTACCAAAGGAAGTCAGCTATACCTACACTAGTTGGATAAGGAACGGAGGCGAGAACTAAAAATAGTTCTCGTGCCACAACTTAAATTGAATAATGTGAATCACTTAAAGAACAGATAATAATTTGTTGAGTGCCAGCATGATGTTTGTTTATTTTTGTTCTGCGTGTGTTTGTGCTGTTATCATTTTTGCTTATATTTGGTTAGTTAGCTAACGGTTGATATGTTATTTAGATTTGACACAGGTTAGAGCAGATGCCGAGTGATCCAGATGGTAGTGGTCAGCCGGGGTGTCGTACTTTAGGACGTTTTGCAGTTTTTGCATTTGTGGGTTTTCAGTTGAACATCGCTTCCTTCCGTACTTTGTTATATATTGCTTTTCCGGCTGTAGTTGATCTGGTCACATTCATGCATTGATAAAAACTATTTTATGATTTTTAGCTTTTCCTTATCGGTGCCTTGTTGTAAGATCATGTTAAGTTGTTGTCAAACTAAGGTCGGGACCCACTGTGCGGTCCTAACCAGTAACTCCCTAAGTTGTAGGTGTTACAATATGTGACCCTAAGGGCAAGGTTCAAGATACTACAACTAATGTTGTATTTGACGAAGTTTTTCGCAACATAATTTAAGGTACGTTAGAATTTCTTCTTCATTTTATTTCGTTTTCAATCAATAATATCAAACGATCATAACCCGTCCTTGAGCTTACACTTATATAAAGTTTATATTCTTCTCCTTTTCAGGATCGGACTGTCGCGCATGTGCTTGAGGTTTCACGTCAAAGGTCATCATCGTGATTTCTATTATATTAAATGTACACAATTTTAACTGTTTTTTGACATTATTAATATTGTGATTTTTATAATACAGAGATAGTGGACACTCCTGGCTTGGTATGCCCTGAATTGGGTCAACAACTATGTTGTTATTATTTTTCTTATATGCGTATACTATTTAACATAAACATTCGTAATCAAATCAATAAAATATAATAAGAAAAATAAATCTATAACAAATTACTCATACAAAAAAAACTGTAAGAAATATATTTTCAAATACCCGTGCACGGCACGGGCGCTAAACTAGTTGTTTTCCTAATTAAAGATTTAAAAAATATGTTGTTAGTCAAATAAGGAATGAGATAATAATTCCTAAAATCTCTCCCTAATTATTTTCCTAATTAAATATTTAAATAAATCTGCTCTTTAATTATTTATTTATCACAATTATAGAAATATGTTGTTATTAATTTCGTGGTTATGTACATATGCTGATACATAATTCCAATATAGTTGGGACGTGACATTTGTGTACAAGTCTTTTATAAATTAACATTGTGTAGTTGAAATTGTGTAATTGAAATTATGTAATTGAAATTATGTATTTACATTGTGTAATTGAAATTGTGTAATAGAATATGTATGTCCAATGCATTTTATGTAGCTGATATTTGTGTTTTATGTATTAACATTGTGTAATTGGAATTGTGTACGAACATTGTGTAATTGAAATTATGTATAAAAATTGTGTATTAAATATTGTGTATCGACAAAAGAATACACGAAGTTTGATTAGTCTAACTGGTATAAGGGCGGGGGGTGGGCCAACTCGTCCAGAGTTCGATTCCAACCTTTGACACAATCTTTTACTTATTATAATTAAGAAGATAAATAAGAATATTTAGTTTCCGGATTTAACAAAATTTAATTGATTATTAATAGGAGAGAGAAGAAAAATCTTTGAATTTCCATATTTTTGGTCATATCCACTCAATTTATCTTTATTTTTTAATTGTAATAATAGGGTGCCTAGTTTGTCTACAAGTTACAAAAGGTGCCTTATTTCACCAATCTTCTCGGATATATATGCATTATGCGTATTTCCGGCTATGTTGAAGATTGGGCTTGATGGCCGACTTGAAGCCTATCTCCTCGATCCATTTTAGAAGGCCTGCAAACGGGTTTTGTTGAACCGATCACTTGAAGACAGAAGCCGGATTTGAGGGTTAATGAGCGTGTTGCAAAACGCGTCGTTTGACCTTGGTTAAGCTTAGGTACTTAAAACGTTCTAGCTGAGCTCCTCAGAACCCTAGTTACAACTTGTGTGTTTCGACTTATTGAGAAAGAGAGGGAGAATGAAGAGAAAGGGAGAAGATCAGATCTTCCAAATCTTACTCGAAGCAAGAAGGATCTGAAGAAGAAGAAAGAAGAGGAAGAGAGGTTGAGAGATCTGTAATCTCTGGAGTCTCTTCTCACCATCGCTTCGTTGGCTTGCGAGTGTGATGAATATCAATCTCAGATCTTCGCCGAGGTGCCTTTGAGAGAAATTTTCTTCATCCTTACTTCTTTGTATCTCTTGTGTTCTGTCTTTTACTTTCTTTGCTAGACTAGTAGAAAAAGCTAGTGTCTCATGTCCCTTGTTTGTAACCTCGTTCTTGGAAACCTAGTGAAACCCGGGATTGGATCTCCCCTCTTGAGGTCCCGCAGATGTAGGGGTAGTTTTACCACCGAATTGCGTAATCAATTATTGTGTGAATGTTGTTTGGCTCTTTATTCGGATCTACGACTAGGGATTTTAGAAACCTTAAACTAAACTTTCACAATCATGATAAGAAGCCCGGATCCGGCCCGGACATCCGGACAAAAAAAAAAGAAGAAAAGCCCGGACTGGATCTGGCCCGAACCCGGTTAATATCAACTCTAAATGAAAGGTACCCAATAAGACAAAAAGTCTAATTACCGGATGATAAGAATCATGAATTATCTATAGCATTTCCTCGAACAGGTGGAGGGCACAGAAGACATGTTTGAATTGAAAATAAAGCTCCTCATCCTTCCTTATCTCGAATGGAAAAATGATCCCACAAACGGTGATTCAAAAGCTCTAATCCTAGACAAACAATGAAACTATAGTTGTGGTTCTGTAGCATAGATCGATCTATAAACAAATTTTTTGAGATCGAAGTCTTGCCTAGATTTTTCAGATGAACCTCGATTCTATTCGACCCTAAAATCTTAAAGCAAAGAGTCTGGAACCTTGATTCCTTTGAACCCTAAAATATAAAATCAAAGAGAACAATATGTTTTATACATAGACGAACAGAAGGGGAAAACAAGAGAATAAAAGAATGATATTGCTCATACTTGGACGACATGAGAAAAGAAAGGGTAAATTTGTCAAAATTTGAGTAGTTAACGGTAAACCGGTCCTTCAGCTCCTTAAGCTTGGGGGTACTAGATGATGAAGTTGCCTTAAATTCCTTCAATTTCAACATCAGCTTCATCCTCGTGAAAGATTACCACCTAACAAGAAAAAGCATACAAGGGATGAAAACAGGAGATAATCT
Organism: Fagopyrum esculentum; assembly: GCA_033239045.1. Classification (NCBI taxonomy): domain Eukaryota; kingdom Viridiplantae; phylum Streptophyta; class Magnoliopsida; order Caryophyllales; family Polygonaceae; genus Fagopyrum; species Fagopyrum esculentum. The sequence continues at coordinate 141,128,050 of BSUD01000003.1, forward strand.
TCGAATTTAATCGGTAGAAATTGGTATCCGAACAATGACATTGTTATATGCATCTCGCTTTTCAAACCATCCAGTAAACTTCATTACACTCAAATCAACGATCGAACACATTTGTTTGTTTATTCAGTGAACAAAGCTAAGGATACACTTCATAACGAAAAATTAGCTTGACAAATCCCAAACCAATTAACATGATTTCATAAATCGTCCATCAAGTTGAGATGATTTGATATTTTGAAGATTCTCAATAAAAAATGATGACGCTTTGGTGGGTGATTAATACATTTACGTTGAAGAGAAGACGGGGAGAAAAAAAGATTTTGAATGGGATGTTGTAATGTTTTTTTTGTAATTCATTTATTTTGTAATCCAAAAACGTCGGAGTGCTTCCACGTACATATCTTCAACGTACAAATGGGGTATTTATGTACATGGGCGGCACTTGGGGAGGGGGGAGCTGTCCCACCCTCCATTTTTTTTTTGTGAATAAAAATCGTTACAAGATGGGTTGTGGCTTCTCTCGTTAATAAAATTGTTTTCTACGATTTATTATTTTTAATATCACTATTCTTGTGTTATATTTAAATGTTTTTTTGGATCTTTCGCCGAAGTGAACGGAACTTGAAAAGAATTCCCCGTTTTAAGCTCGGAGTGAAATAATTCACCAAAATGCACAAGATTTTTGGTTCGGAGTAGAAGCGTGGTCTTAGACCGCACTCTTAATTGTAAAACGCATTGTCGAGGACAACGTTTTAATATTCGAAATAAAGATAATAAAAACACAAATAGAGGTGCGGTCATATACCGCGCCTATAGTGTAACGTTTTTGAAAGAAAAAAAAAAGATAAAGAGGCGCAGGACAACTATTTTTTAAATATATATATATATACCGCGCCTGGTTTTTTATTTATTTATTTTTGTATTTTGTTTAATCAGAATATTAAAGCGCGGTTTGGCTCTTCTTTTTGCAATAGATGCGGTCTAGGACCGTGCTTGTTCTTCAACCCGAAAATCTCGCGTATTTGGAGAATAATTTTGCTCCGAAGCTAATTTGGGAAAAATTTCCACATATTTGTTTATTGTGGCGAAATATTTTGTTTTTTCTACTTTCGATTTGATAGATAATTTTCCTTTTTGGTAACATGAATTATTCGAGCAGTGAATTATTCAGTATTATCAAAATATGTCAACTCGTAAGATGAGTTTACACCCTTTGTTGTCAGATTGACTGTTTATTTGTAGCATTCACTATTTATTTTTGATAGACTTGTAGTCAAAACTTTGTAAGTAGATGACATATTGACTTTGTTTTTATCACTATTTTATTTTCATATATATTTTTATCGAAAATAAATTTTCGCCCCCCTTTAAAAATCCTGCGGCTGCCACTGTCTATGAATTCGAATGAACTAAAAATAATGGGCCCAAATGTTTACGAACATATAAGACGTAACAAAAATAGTATAATATTATGGACCGTGCACACAAATGGGACATGTTTGGTCCATTTAATTCTCTGGGTGCAACATATGAACTACGTGTGATCGATTGAGCTCACTTAGTGCAACAAATAATGCATGTTTGGCTCAACAAACTCGTTCAATTCGCCGACCCCAACCCAATATATTTACTGAATTTTGTCAAAAGTAAGAATGTCCGACAACGAGTCATTTAATACAACTCAACAAAGTCAAAAGATTAAAAAAATTTTAGAAACATATATATTTTAAAATGTAAATAATAAATTAATTTAAAATATAAATATTATTGAATATATTACCAAAAGTAATTTGGATCATGAATCTTGATAAGTTTATCTTACCAAATCGGGCTAGTAGGCTATTATTGGATAAAAATTGAAAGTATAATGGATGATCTTGTAATATCATTTAAAAATATCATAAAATTTTAAATTAGCGGTTATTCTATGGTGGATGAACCTTTCTTCTTTAGTAAGGTTGTAATTTGACCTGAACAACTTGACTCGACTTGTCAAAAACTCGTATTCAATTCGTTCATATTACAAAACGAGCCGAATACAAGCTTACGAGCTCACCACAAGTCGGAACGGAATAGGAGCCGTAAGGTACTTTTAATTTTTTTTTTAAAAAAAGGTTAGGGTTTGATGCTTTGCCTTTACCAAATTACCATACGACATTCTATTCTCACTTCTGGGCGACGGGCGACTGGGCGACTGGGCGACTGGGCGAAGGCGAGTCTCCGACGGAGACGGTGACTAATTCCCTCCGAGTTCTCACTTGTCGATTCTCGATTCTGGAAGACGAACGAAGACTCCGTCTCTCTCCAAGTTTCTCACTTCTCCATTCTGGATTCTGGAAGACGAACGATTGAACGAATACACCATCTCTCTCCGAGTTTCTCACTTCTCCGACGGCTACGGCGAAGGGCTTCCGTTTCTCACTTCTCGATTCTGGAATACGAACGAAGACGCCGTCTCTCTCTGAGTCCAGCCGTAGATAGGGTTCTCCATCTCGCCGGCCGTCGCTCTCTCTCACTCTCCCTCCGAGTCCAGTTGTTGTCTTCTCACTTCTCCTTCTCAGTCTCTCGACTATCTCGCCTCCGAGTCCAGCCGAGCTTCTACGAGCTTGAACTCGACTCGTGTAAAAAAAAAAAGCTACCCGAGCCTGAGCCTGAACACCCAAGTGCTCGTCTCGAGCAGCTCGAATTACAGCCCTACTGGTCGCGTCGTTGACTTAGGTACAGAAGTTTCTTCACCTGGTTGGTTTCTGAAAATGGAGGGCGAGATGCTGACGGAGCAAGAGACAGCATTATACGATCGTCAAATTAGGGTTTGGGGTGCTGATGCTCAAAGAAGGTTAGGCTTTGTATTTCACTTCCAGCACCTTTTGTGCTAGCCGAAAAGCTCCATTGTCGTAACTTAATACAAATTTCGTCTGCTTTGTTCGAATTGGGATTTTCGCGATGATTCAAGTTTATAAAACTGTTTTTTTAATGCATATTTGTGGTCACTTTTGTAGGCTTAGCAAGTCTCATGTGTTGGTCGGCGGAATTAATGGCACCATAGCCGAGGTGAATCTGCTAATCCAGCCCTTATTAGTTATGTCTAATAGTTGCTTAATTGTGTCATGATCTTGTGATGAGTGGATTTCTGTTTCTCTTGTTGGTGTATGCTGTCAGTTCTGCAAGAACATAGTGCTAGCTGGGGTAGGGAGTCTCACGCTGGTAGATGACAGGCCAGTGAATGAAGATGCCCTTCATGCCAATTTCTTGATTCCCACTGAGGAAAATGCCTGTGCCGGAAAATCTGTTGCAGAGGTTTGTTGTGATTCACTCAAGGATTTCAATCCCATGGTTCGCGTTTCTGTGGTAAAAGGTTTGTCTATTAATAGTTGAATGAAGTTTAGTGTAATGGAAATTGCATAACATTTTCTGTATTAGCTCGACTTTCATCTATGTTTTCGGTTATGAAGATGACCGGACTTCTCTTACAGGTGAAGTGTCAAGTCTTGCCTGTGAATTCTTTGAGAAGTTTGATGTTGTAGTTGTCAGTGGAAGCTCTCTTAAGGATAAGGTTTGAGAAAGCAAGACCATCCTGAACTGTTTTCTTCTATAATTGTCTTGATTATGGGACTCTGCTCCTTCATATTCTCTTTAGTTTTATGTTCTATCACCTGAACTTTTTCATTGCAAATTTTCTCTTTTCCAGAGACAAATCAATGAGAAATGTCGCAAGTCATCAAAGCGCATTGCATTTTATACAGTTGACTGTAGAGATTCTTGTGGGGAGATATTTGTTGATTTGCAGAAGCATACTTATTCCAAGGTACTGGATTTCATGGAAATTCTTTTGTGTTTCATAATCTTTGTTATTAGTTAGTTATGCTATGGTATTATTGTACACACTAAAAGGTACTGAATTCAGTACTTCATGGTTTCAGTTGGTAATTACATCACATAATGAAACATGCACATGAATTAGCACAGACTACCAGTATATGTATTTGAGCTGATATCAAGTTTTTGGAGGACCTTTGGGATGTATGTGATGTGTAATGATTATCCACCCCAACCCTGCTTGTTCCTAGCCTCAGAGTGAATTAAAACCTTTCAAGTGTACCTGGTTTATCTTTGATCAATGCCAGTAACTTTGGAACGAGAGCATGCTGTTCTTGTACATATAATTTGCTTAAATACCAACTCTTTCTAGTCAAATTACAAGCTTGATGCCATTGTGACACGATGTTACGGATTGATCATGCATATAGACTGTTAGGCATCGATTGATCATGCATATACGTATTGAAAAGTTGGATAGAACAGATGGTGAAAATATATTTTCAATACGTATCTTAGATTGTACAAGGACATACTTTTTAATTTTTTGTAAGGAAGTATACATTTAAACTAGTCTAATGCCTGCTTTGTGTGGTTTGTTTTTAATCAAATATTTTTGCAAATTTTGTAATTCAAATTACTTTATTTAAAAAAAATTGTGAAATATGTAGAATATATTTTCACCATCTGTTAAAATTCTAGCATAAGATATGCAAATCTTGCTTTTAATAAGGTTTCATGATTAATAATTTTGATTTTTTTTAAATATTGAATTTGGATGAAAGTTAGCTTTAAAGTAGATTTTGTGAAATTAAATACTGATCAGACACTTGGGCCTAAAGTTACTCCCGACATGCCACAAGACATAAATTACTTCAGCTTTAGTGTAGTATAACTACTTTAATGCCCACACAACTGTACCTTGTGCAGTTTATTTTTAAATTTTGACAATAAGATAATTAATATTACAACTTTTAGTTATATTTTCACAAATTTCTTTGTTTCAATTATTTTATATGCAAAACTTATTTTTTTACCATCCCTTAATTCTATAAAGTGAAAACATTAACAACTAATTTAAATTGATAGTTTAAAAAATAGTTCATGACAAAAATTGTGGGTTTGATACATCAGCCATGGATTATTCCGGATGACACATGAGAAAAATTACTTCAGCTTTAGTGTTTATAGTAGGTAGAGGTGAAAAGGGACTATTATTGATCAGAGCAAATTATGATATTATATATTAGATTAATTAACTGAATATAACCCAAAAGTTAGTTATATGTTGAAAATAATCTGAAGTTATTATCGTTGAAATCTTTTGGATTTTGTACTTCGCATATGTAAGCCTTTAACGTCGAAATCTTTGGAATATTCCGATGATATAAATAATTAAATGAGTTTTAACTTGGTGAATGGATCTAATCATGTTCATAAAAACATTTTAAGAATGAAAAGTATTAATCAGACTTGCTTCTCTTAAAAGATAAAGGATAGTAAAAAGTAATCTAGATGCCAGAAAAGGAGAAAAGCTTTATATATATTACAATTAAACTTTCTTATTATGATTGGACAAAAAAAACCCAGAAAACAAAAACAAAGGATCAAGAAACGAAAACTTGTATTTGTTTGATGTAAATACAATTTAGAGCGTGCTACTGTTATAGGAAATCTGTTTGCCTTTAAGATTGTGTTCTGTGTTATTAAAGGTTGTATGAGTGCTTTTTCTGTATAACTCATGTTTTACTTCTATTTTATTCTTGTAAAGAGCAAACACATCTAGATTATTATTAATTTCATGGTAAAAGTGTGTTTATATAAACCGGAACTAGTTTAGTAATGCAAGAATAATCCGTTCAGCTATTTATTCCACCAGAATAGTTATAGTTTATGATCTTAAAATTTTTACTAATCCAAAAAAACCTCAAGAATGTACAATGCAAGATCTTTAAAACTTTTAAACTACATCTGAAAATTTGAAATACATATTCTTTTTACATGCTACTAATTGTTTGGATTATATTTAGCCATTTTTCCTGCATATTAAGATATACATTGAATCACCTAGGCCATTTTATTGCTTGCCACTAATATTATTTGTTTCTTCATGCTTGCAGAAGAAACAAGATACGACCATTGAATGCCAGAAGCAATATCCTAGTTTTGAGGTATGCCTTGCTGTGATTTGGGTTTTCAGTGAATGTGGTGGGTGCTTGAATTTCATACTCAATTGGTGATCAAACCAATGTAAAAGCATTACTAAATTCCTTGTTGGTTTCTAACTTCGTTGGCTTCTCTGAGTTATCTGTTTCTGAAATTTCCATTTTTTTCGCTGGCCATTGGTTTATAAACATTAGAAATGAATAGATGTGCTCAAATGTTGAGTATTCTTCATTTTCATGACAGGAAGCTACTGCAGTACCATGGAGAAATCTTCCTAAAAGAGCATCAAAGCTCTACTTTGCTATGAGAGGTATAACATCTTACCTTTCAATCTTTCATATGCCATTTTTTTTACTTTGTTAGTCATTGTTACATAGGGAATCATTTGGACTGTTAGTTCTCTCAGCTTTGGTATCATTAGAATTATTGAATCTATTTTGGTAGGTTTTATTGACAGTGGGGAGAGAGTTTAGTGTTACTTGTTGGTGACTTATCTAGGTCTTAGTTATAAACATAGGATTAACTAAGCTTTAGGTATTCTGCTGTACTATGCAATGCATAAGGACAAACCAGGCAAGAATGTATTGAACAAGGTGGGGATCAAAGGAGAAATGATAATCCGTCAGGCTGTGATGGATGCTTTTGTCTTACCGACAGTTATTTGTGTCTGTTAAGTCACTGGCTGTAGCTAGAGAATAGGGAGGCTAGTTGAAAAGGGCATTCAGCATTCTAAGTTCCTAACCCTGAATAGGTATCGTTTATTTCTTGTGAAAGGGTCTTTTGACTGAAAGTCTGAAACCAGGTAAAGGTTCTTTGCTGTTGGCTGCTTTAGTCTTGAGACTCATTGTCTCTTGGATTCGCCTTTTGTTCCTTGCGTGAAATCTGTTTGGTGTGTTTGTCTCTCGTCGCCTAGTTCACTCTAGAAAATCGGGCCAACAGCAAAACATATAAATAGTAAATGAAGAGAACAAAATGCTGGTGGACAGTAGCTTCTTATTTGGTTGATAAATGAAGGATGAGTTCACCATCAGATAAACACTCTTCTTATTACTGTTAATAGAAGCCACATAATCGATGATAGATATGTGAGGAAGATAGGAAACTACTTTTGTAGCTGCTTCATTTATTCTGACACTATAAACTCCTACATATATTTTTCGGTACTCATATGTTTATGTTCTTGCTTACACAGTTATAGAACGTTTTGAAGAGACACAAGGATGCAACAATGGGGAAACCTCAGTTTCTGATCTCTCCAAGGCTCTGAAGTTGAGGAAGGAGCTCTGTGAGGCACAGGTATGATCAGGAATACATAGTTTGTACAACTCATTGCAATTTTGTGTTATAAACTAATTTAATCAAGCTGTTAAAAAATTGCAGTCATTTAGTGAATCTCAAATCCCAGATTCACTCCTAGAGAGATTGCTAGTAGGCAAAAGAGAGTTTCCTCCTGTTTGTGCTATCCTGGGGGGAATTCTTGGACAGGTGATAAGCACTGCATCCACATCTTTTCCTTTTTTTTTGTACTTCGCATATTCCCTTCAATTTTTTGGATATCATTATTACCAAGTTGTGCTATACCCTTTGCCAAATTTCTGTGGACAGGAAGTCATAAAGGCAATATCGGGTAAAGGGGAACCTCTCAAGAATTTCTTCTTTTACAACGCAATGGACGGGAAAGGCATCATTGAGGACGTATCCTGCACCACTGCTTGTTAGATGAGAGACTCGATAAGGTGCTCTTAATTTAGTGTGAAACATTACTGCCTCATGACAAGCACAGTTTGGTATAACTTGTTTAGGTTTGTTATTATTCTATTTACTACTTATTTATATGGGCTATATCCTTAGTAGACTGTGGTGGATCCATCAGCTAGCTGGTTTTGTCATGGGTACCAGTAGATTTTCAGATGTAAGGCTAAATCCATCTAGACTTGGTATTTGAATTTTTCGAATGGATTAAATTAAAATGCTATTACAATTATCCCATAATGATCGTCTTTTTGAGTGATAATAATGATTTCCTTCACAAATCGAGCACATTGAAGCGTTCACTTCTCAATCCTTAACCCACCTAATCCCAATCAACAATTACTGCACAAAAGTATGTGTGTTGGGGCATCCGATGTCTGGAATGCGAGCCATAGGACACCAAACAAGTACGCCTAATCCAAGTCCCAAATTAATCAAGCGAATGAACACATCCAATAGTTCACCAAAAAAAAATGAACACATCCAATAACGCTTGGTCTTTAATCACTTTTAAGCTCTACTTATTTAACAAAATTTCCATGCTCAAGTGCTCGAGACAAGATTGACAAAATATTCCCAAGCTTCACCCGAAAAGAGAGAGAATGGTTCATGACAATTGGAAAACTTGCTCTGAGATTACAAACGTTTGCTCATCTTTGAAACACTTAGTTCCGTTGTATAGGTGTAAGTGTATATGTAAGGGTGTAAAGGAGGTGGTTGCCAAGGGGTCAAGATGGGTCCTTGGGGAGGGAACACAAGTAAGTTTTGGACTGACTCTTGGATATTTAACAAGCCTTTAGTGCATGTTGCGATTGAGCAAATTATCAATCAAGATAAGCTCCTAGTGATACATGACCTCTAAGTTGATACCCAAGCTATGCACTAAAACTTACTCACGGACAAGTTGTCCAACATCATTAGCATGCAACTCGCAACTATGACAATTTTGGATGATCAACGAATTTTATCGATCGAGATAAGCTCCTAGTGATACATGTCCTTTAGATTGATAACCAAGCTTTGGACTAAAACTTACTCATGGACAAGTTGTCCAACAACATTAGCATTCAACTCGCAACTATAATATTTTGGATGATTAACGAAAGTCAAACATGATGTATGTGTTGAGTTTTTTTTTAAATCTGGGTGAATATATAGTTTCAAACTTTCAAGGAATAATGGTTGTTTACAAGAAGAATCCCGTCTCAAACATCATTTGTCAAGACCCTTTGGAGTAAGTTCCTTTGCTTGGATAAAACATTTAGTTAATGTCGCCACTCCCGGATCCAAGAGAAGTACGTTTGGTTGATTAATTTCTTATACATATTACCGCATCCTCAAAATTAGCCCCCTTTTTAAAGGCTAGTGAAATTTTTATGCTCAAAACCCCGATTCGAGTTGTCATTAATATGGTACCACCCAAGGAGCGGGAACCACTCGTCTAACACTACTTGGGGTGATTATAAAAATGTTGTGAAACCTTGGAAAATTTGCGTTCTAATAAATAATGACCAATATCACTAAATAAGCCTTTTATTAATATTATTCTATTAAATATACTCCTGATAGAGTAATAGTGATAAATCAATTAGAGTGGTAAAAGATAGAGAGGTATACAAAACAAAATCCCATAAAAAAAAAAGCATACTTCACAAAATTCTTTCATAAATGATTTAAGTGTTTTGCATGACAACTCGTTGTAATGTTCTCACTAGTCCGCTAGGAGCGTGCGAGAAGCTAGGCATATTTAGCAAGATTTGGGTACTTATAACTAGCTAGGCATATTGGAGTAATTAAACATAGACGGGTCCGGTTTGGGCTAAACCTCCGAACCGGCGGTTCTCAAACCTAAACCGGTTGTGTGGACCTTTTTTAAAAAATGTTTTTTTTTTTACTCAAACCGGCGATTAACCGCCGGTTTGGGCCAAAAAGAGCCGTTGGCTGACCTAACGGCTCTTTTTGAGTGGGACCCACATTCCAACGGGTCAACGATCCGTTGGTTTGTGTTTTATTTTTTTTAAAAAAATTATTAATGTGATTTGTTTAAAAAAAAATCTACCCTCAATTCTTATAAATATCCTACCATTCTTCCATTTATCTCACACTAATATTCTCATCTCTCTCTACTACTACTACTCTCAATCTCGATCTCGTATTCTCGATTTCTCGAATCTCAATTCTCGAATTCTCAATCAATTGTAATGGAAAACCCGAGCGACAACACTCCTACTTTCTTTCCTAGCACCCAAGAAAACGAGACTCAAATGCCCGATATGCCACAAGGTCAAGGTGAAGGGGCTTTCCGACAAGTCCCTTCACCGAAAATGCTTACATCCGACATCTTCACAAAGCATTACAAGAAGGGTGAGATGTTGAACGATTATCGTCAAGTCTCGTGCAACTATTGTCCGAAGGTGTACAAGTGGAGGACAAAGGGCGGCTACGAGACTTTTCAAACCCACATGCAAAATATTCATCCCGAGAAGCTCGGAATATCACGGGGACAATCTCAATTGTCCCACGGGTTTGCATCCTCTTCCTCTCAAACTCTTTTATTTATGTATAATCACAGTGAAGAAAGTTTAGGATTAACCAATCTAATAGCTTCTCAAGCTTTTCCATTTTCTTATACGGAATATGAAAATGTACGAGAATATAACACTACTTATCTTCAACCTTCTTTTAAACCAACTTCTCGTAAAACCGTTTCCAAATTAATTTCTTAATCTTATGAACAAAAGAAACAAAAATTCTTACGATTTTACAATCATTTTCACATTAAGTTTCAATTTGTAGTGATATTTGGAGTACATTATCACAAAGACATTTTTACATGGACATTACTTTACATTTTATTGATAATGATATGCTTTTCCATAAATTTGTTATTGCTTTTCACCATTTTAACGAAAGACATAATGCCATTAACATTGCAAATTTAATAAAAACGGTTTACAAGAATTTAATTTACAAAATTGAGTTTATCATACTCTTTTGATAATGCATCCGCTAACACCGCCGCCGTAAACGAATTGGTGGAGGATGCACGACAATATATACGAACTCCTTTTACTCACCAAAGATGTGCATGTTATATTTTAAACTTATGTGTTCAAGATGAACTATTATGTGCTATGTTAACCCCCATCGCCAACGTAATTAAACATATTTGACATTCAACCAACTTATGAAAAAATGGAGATCAACGTGTTTAGAAAATAATGTTCATCCTATTGCTTTTTCAAAAGATATTGGAACTCGTTGGAACTCAACCTACAAACTACTTAGTCAAGCTCTTCGTTACAAAGATCTTTTACAATTATTTTCAGCACAATACATTTCTTGGTCTATGTTATATGATGAAACTATTTGACAAACTTGTTATGATATTTGTAATATTTTAAAATTTTTTAGTGATTCAACTAATATGATGAGTTATGTTTACACTACCACTTCTTGTAGTTTTTTGGAAACAGCCGTAAATGTTTTCGAGGCTTTACACCGATTTTAACTATCCAACAATTGTAAATGCTATAACCAGTATGAAATAAAATGGCTTAAATATTATACAAATATTCTCGTAGTTTATCTTATTTTTGCCGTTTTTGATCCTAGACATAAAATTGATGGTGTTACCAAATTGTTAAATGTCTATTATGAATGTTTAGGTTTAACTTTTTATATGAACGTTAATCCCATTATTCTTGATATTCGTCTTGAAATTAGTAAATTGCTTTCTAAATTTGGAACAAGTGCTAGTGCTTTCGCCGAACCGACTCCTCCACCCTCCTCCTCCTCTTCTTCTTCTTCTTCTTCTTCTTCTTCTTCTTCTTCTTCTTCTTCTTCTTCTTCTTCTTCTTCTTCTTCTTCTTTCAAAAGCTAAACAAATTTTAGTTAAAAAAACAAAAACACCAAGACATTCATCTGCAAATGTGGAATTTCAAAATTATATAATAACTTATTTTAGTTTTGATAGTGAAACTTTTGAAACTTTGGATTGGTGGAAGAAGTTAGCCCCGAAGTATTCAACATTGACCAAGATTGTGCAACAACTAATCAACTATGGCCGTGGAGCAAACTTTTAGTCAAGGAGGAAACATGTTAAGTTACAAGAGAAGTAAATTGAAGCCCGAGAAATTGGAGGCACAAATATGCGTTAAAGATTGGATAAGGGCAGAGAAGCGGAAACAACGGAATGCCCCGATTTATGACTCAAGATCGGATTCAAAATCCGATGATCCGGAAACCACTTCCGAGTCCGAGGTGGAAAGGTAAGGGGGTAACGAAAACAATTTGGAAGTCCGAAAAAAGGTAAGCAAAGGTAAGAGAACTACGTAGACTTTGATTCCTCTTAAACCCCGAGAGAATACGTAGGCAACCGGAAAACCTGTTCAAGCCCTTTACTTTTTTTTTTTAATTCAATTAGTTATTTAATTAAAAAAAAAACGAAAGCAATCTCGGTTTTATTTTTAATTAAAGTACCTATGCAAACTCGGTTAAATTTTTTAAAAAACAACAAGTTATAATGTTTTATATATCTTTTAATTTAAAAAAAAAACCGGTGTCAAGCCGGTTCTTCAAAAGCCGGTTTAGCTCCGTGGTTTCGAAACCTAAACCGTCGGTTTAGGTTTCGGACCGTTGTCTAATTAAACATACCATTTCATCTTGATTTTGAGGTAATCTTCGTAATTCTTATTATTATATGACGTAATGACCGAGCGTATATCAATAAAGATTGGGTAGGAGAAAAGGTGTGTTTTGTGGTGGAACGGACCATTGAACTTGAACAAGATAGACGATGAGTCGAGCTCAATAGCGGGGGCTTGTAACCCGAGCGGAGACTCTAAAGGTGATCCGGGTTTACGAAACTAATTGTGCAAAATGATGTATTAGCTTTTGGGTTATAAACGTGGTTTATATTATTGTTAAGGCAAAATTTGTCTGTATTTTGGTTGACACTTTGATATACACTCGTTATCGACAGCTGGTCGGCCAGTACCAAAAGAGAGTCGAAGGAAATAGGAGTAGGAGTAAACGAAGGATTGTGGCGCGCTGCCTTCAAATTGGTTGGTGATTCGAATCGAGTTTCGTCAAGACAAACATGGAACATCTTCCCCCCAATTTTAAACCCTCCGACGACACTCCGGAGCTTGACCTCTACACCATCCCTTCCACCTCCAGTATTTTTCTTTCTAAACCCTAACCCTAGCTTTCTCTTTCACCCTTATAATTCCCCACTCAACTTTGATTCTCTTTGTTTTTTCCATTCTCGCAGGTTGGTTTTCATGGGACTCCATCCACGACACCGAGAGATCGGCCCTCAAGGAGTTTTTCGACGTATCCTCCTACTCCAGGTCCCCTAAGATCTACAAGGAGTATCGTGACTTCATCATCTCTAAGTTTAGAGAAGATCCGTCTCGGAAGCTCTCCTTTACCGAGGTTAGAAAGTCGCTCGTCGGCGATGTGTGTCTCCTCCGGAAAGTCTTTGTTTGCTTGGAGTCATGGGGTCTTATCAACTTCAATTTATCTTCTGCCTCTACTTCCGAGGATAAGGATGAGCCGAGGTTGGCGGTGGAGGATGGGGTACCGATTGGGGTTAAGGTCGTTGCGGCGCCTAACTCTTTGAAGCCAATGCCTGTGCCGCCGCCTCCTGCACCTGGGAGAGCTGCGCGCGGGGATTTGGCAGCGTTGGGAGCTGTGAACGCCTTCAATTTGCCGCCTTTGGCTTCATATTCTGATGTTTTCTCGGATTTGAACAAAGTAGAGGGGTTTGAGTGTGGGAATTGCAAGGAGAATTGTGGTTCCAAGTATTACGAGTGTGCCAAGGTATTTACTTTTTTGTTTATAATCTCTCATTCTCCTGAGCATATGATGCTTATGGTTTTGTCAGTTCAATTGGCTTGTGTCTTCTTCTCTTATGATGATTATTCAGAACCAAATTTCATTCTTTTTGTTTCTACTGCTGACCAAAGTAATTTTCCTAATTGGGTAGTTTTGCATTTGTACTACGCCATTTTCAAACCTAATAAACTTGAAGAATGTGGATTTTGAGTGTTCTGAAAGTATGAATTGATTTTGAGTTCAGAGTCACTTTTGCTCTCTTAAAGATTAAAATGTAGGAGGATGCTATGATGGATAAATTTGTTCAGTACTGGACGGTTTTTAGTGATACTATGTGGTCTTGGAATTAATTCTATGAATCATTAAGTTTGTAAGTTTGGCAAGTCAGTCTACTTGATGGGACGATCTTCAGTGGTTTTGCCCATTCATTGAATTAATGAATTGTTCCTTGTAAGGTTGTGTTCGGTAAGGCATGCTGATTATGTAGACTTAGTGTAACTTATAATGTAATATTGTGCTGATATGAAGGTTGTTTCACACCCTAACTTGGTTGGGTGGCATGATTTTTGGTAATGTGTGAACTTGACTCGGTATTCAACATTTGTTAAAAGATACATTTATCTGCTACAAAATCAAAGCTGATTATATGATGTTAGTTTTGCAATCAGCATGATGTAGAACAAGTTAACAACTGTTGGATTAGCTAAGTATAGAATCTGATTAGCTAAGCTTGTCTTCTGCTATAAACAATTTAGTTTCTTCACTAAATTAAAATTTCAGGAAAATAAGTAGTGCATTTTTTTTTGTTTCCTACCCTTATTTTGCATACTGTGTATGAAAATTTGATATATGTTATGTATCACAGGATTCGCAGGATAATTGTGTTATATGCGTGAAATGTTTTGAGAAGGAAGAATATGGGGAAAACAAGACTGCAGAAGATTTTAGATTAAATGAGTCCACTGAAAAAAATGGTGACCAAGAAACTCAATGGACTGAAGCAGAAACTCTACTTCTCTTGGAGTCTGTCTTGAAACATGGTGATGACTGGGATCTTGTTGCTCAGAGTGTTCAATCCAAGACAAAATCTGAATGCATTTCAAGGCTCATCGAGATGCCTTTTGGTGAGCTCATGCTGGGTTCCCATGGGAAGGTTTCATCTAGAGGCACACCTAATGTAACAAGTACTGCTGAAGAAGTGAGACCTACCAAAGATGAGCCTGAAACTGATAGGACAGGGGACCCTTGTCATGAACAGATAATCCATAAAGAAAACGGAGAACAAAATGGAGAGGCAGAAGACCAGAGTCCTCTTCCAAAGAAAAGGCGCATTGATTCTTCAGATCCTGATCGGCCACTGATGAAACAGGTGGGAACCATTATAGGTGTATTAGGCAAAATAAGGTTTTTGGATAGGTGTTGTTTTTTGAAAAACGAAATAAATATTTTACTAGACAGTGTATTTGAAAAGCAACTGTGCTTTGCATATCCTCTTATGAGGTTTCTGATTATGGATTGGACTGATTTACCATGTGTGCTATTTATCTTTTTTGGATCAATACCTTTAAGGTGTAATGTCTAATTAGTTTCTGTTTCTTGCTAGGTGGCTCTAATTACTGATATGGTTGGCCCAAAAGTTAAAGCTGCTGCTGTTGGTGGTGCTGTCTCGGCACTTTGCAATGGAAACCCTCTCTTGGAGCAGATGTTCTATGGTGAGGATGTTGTATCAGCTGATGAGCTGCTATCTGGAAATTTGAATATGGAGCTTGATAGGTCTCTTAATCTTCATGTTGCTTTCTCCAATTCTTCTCTTCATTTCCATTTATCTACGATCTTTCACACTATACTTAACTCTGAAAGCTTTCATCAGGCCATCCAATTCAGTGGATTTAGAGATGAAGTATAACAGAGGTCCTTCTGGTAAGTAATACACTGTATCCTTCTCCAGGTTCCCCGGTGCTTTTTTACTATTTTTGGGTGAACCCACATAATTTTGTTGCTTCCATCACTATTTTCCTTGCATAGATGCTTGATTGTCTTTATCGGGTTGTTGGGATGGGTAAGGCGCAGGCAAGGTCCATACCGTTTTATTTGTTGTAATCTGCTAATATTTCAAATTCAGTTGATGCATTAGTCATTGCAAATTGAAGTGACATTTGTAATGGAACACCTGTGTATTACTTTTATATAAGATTTGAGTTGCTTATTGATCAATGAACTTTTGCAGGAGGTAATGAGACATCACCGGCAAAGGATGCCATTCCTCTTCCTCTGCGAATGAGAGCTGGAGTAGCTACAGCTCTTGGAACAGCTGCTGCCCGAGCTAGATTAATGGCAAATCAAGAAGAGAGAGAAATGGAATTCTTGGTTGCATCAGTTATTGAGACACAGGTACCTGAATATATCTTGTTACAATTTAAAATAGTTACTAGATCATCTATGCAATGCAGTTCAATTCTCTTTTTTTTATGTGGACTCCTTACCCATTTCAAACAGTTGAAGAAATTGCAATCAAAAGTGAAGCATTTCGAAGAACTGGAGCAGATTATGGAGAAAGAATATGCTGAATTACAGGAATTGAAAGAGTGTATTGTTGCAGAGCGAGTGGGTATGTTAAAGAAAATTGTCAGTGCTGGAATATCGAGATGAACGATCTTACTTACATTAAAGATCTCAACCAGGCAATGAGTCATCACTCGAAGGGTTCTTATTTGGAGTCCATGCAAACCGACAGTATGGGCCACCGGCAGTTGTCAGGTAACCCACGTAACTCTCGGCTGTTTCTGGTTTCAAGTATAACCCGGCTTCAACATGAACTATCCAGGCGAAATTGTGTAGATCATGAGTATAACTTCAAGCTATTAGCTTAATAATGTGAATTAGAGTCTGCCCTTCGATCAACTTGCTTGTGAATGCACCACCATATGCATATGCATGAATCATGATCGGTTCACTTGGATCAAACAACATTCACATTTTGTAGCCTTCTGGTTTCACTTGAAGATAAATGCTTATATTCAAACGACTGTGTTAATTATTGGTTACTAGATACATGAAAGGATCATGATTCACGCACGCCTACACACATGGATAGTTTAGGGAGTAATAAGTAAATTTTACAAAGGTTTAGAAGCAACGGCATAATCTAGAATAACATAAACTATTGACGAGTAACACTCTTTGTCTAAGACATTTTGGCCCTCCGGGTTCCCTTGTCCAAGAAGAAGCAGCGGAGGAGGTAAGAGGTGAGCTCCGGATACAACGCCTTGAAAAGAATCCCGGGACGTATCCAATCGGGCACTCTCAAGTACGCGTCACCTCGACAACCACTTTCAACAATCTGCTTTGCACATTCTGCTGCCGACGTTGGTGGCAACATTCCCATGTTTCCCTGCAGATCATACATAAGTTGAGTCATTGACATTAAGGAGCTAAATGTATACTACAAAGCTCACCATATTGGATATGTATGCACCCCTAGTCAGCGGAGTGTCGATCACACCTGGAGTGACTATAGTGATTCCTATGTTTTGTCCCATCTCCACCCGCAATGTTTCGTATAAGCTTATCAACGCTGCCTTACTCGCCTGCAACACAAACGCGTTCAATTCGAGTAGCTAACGGAAGGAAACTCTCATGTTTCGTATAAACTTATCTTACGTTATAGAAGATCGTTTTCGGCAGAGGGAGATGCCCGTTAACAGAAGCAATCGCTATGATCTTTCCTTTGCTCTTCAGCAAGTGTGGAATTGCAAACTGTGTGCTGTATACTGAACCCCAGAAATTCGTGTCCTGATCGAATAATGAAGTTCAAAAACCATCTAACTAATAAGTCGTAAGGCTAATTTTTCTATTGTCGATTGGTTTTGGAATTGCATCTCCTTCACAGACCGACATGATATAAAAGATAAATTAAACGACAGTTAAACAATACCATAATGTTACGGGCAATAGCGAGATCGTTGGTATAGTTTTCGAATAAAGCCATAGATGCACCAATGGCTGCATTGTTGACAAGATGATCCACTGCAACAAACAAAAGACGTAAGTACTTGCTAACGCCAAAGAACACAACCTCAAAAGGGTACACACGTCGACCAAAGTGTTCGATTGTCCGATTGATAAAATTCTCGGAATCTTCGAGTTTTGAGACATCTGCGTGCACCCAGATGGTATCCGGTGATCCTAATCCTCGAGCTTTATCACTAACTTCTTTCAGACGATCTTCATTGATATCGATCAAAGCTAAACGTGCTCGTCTTCTTGCATACTCATAAGCAAGTTGCTTCAAGAAGTGATATATAATCAGTTAATCGACACCTTGCATAATTAGTTAAACGGTAAGGAATCATACGGACTCACCTCTCCAATCCCCGAAGCAGCACCGGTGATCAGAACGACTTTTCCGGTGACATTCTCGACGGAGAAAAGCGAACGCCATGCCAAAACCGCTAATCTGAAGATCTCATAGAGAGGGTGTGCAAGTGAAAGAAACGGAAGAACTATGAACGAGATGAAGAGGAGTGAGAGAGTGTGAATGCCACTCATTTTGGAATAACAGTTAGTCTATGGAGGGTAGTCGGGGTCTACCAGTTAATATAGAGTTGCAGAGTAATGAATTGTCAATCGGGTTGTTGAATAACCATAAATTCATAATCAGCTAGCTGCTCCAATGTCATCGGTATTAATTGCGGGAGCCCACGATGGCTTAGACAGAGAGAAAAAATTGTATCTGAAAGTCATGCCTCGGTTTATCGGAAAAGCAGCTAGCTAGATGACAAACGAACGTCGTCTGAATTTTAGTTTAAGCTTTTTGGCAGGTTGTGAGTCTGTATCATGTCATGTGGCTTCGTTGAATTTTGAGAAAAATAAAACTATTTAGTTTTAAGTGTAGATTATTTCAGTGATTGGATTATTTAAGAGATTAGATTTGTAGTAGATTATTAAATTAATTTTTTTTTGGTTGTGAATCTGTGCCACGTGGGTTCATTTAATTTTATATTTTTAATAAATTTATCATAAAAAAGGACTGCAATTTTCATCTAGCAGATAATTATTACTCTTTTTAGTTTTTTTTTTTAGTTTACAACACTGTTCAAAGTCTATCCAAAAAAATAAAGCTATCGAAAATTTTTAAACTACTAAAAATGCTTACCGGACCGGGCCTAAGTGTATATAACTCAAATTTATTAATTTTTTTATCATCAAAACTTCATTATACATTAAGGGTAGATTTATTTTACTCCAAGTGGTTTCAAGAAATAAAATATCAATCGAATTAATCCATCAAATATTATTAATTTATCCAAATTTCCGAATCCAAAATCTACTAAAAAATAAATAAATATAAATGTTATATGAAGAAAGAGAACTCTAATTCTCGACCTAAGGGCGCCAAATCTCGTTGTCAAACAATACCGATCTCGGCCTAACGACATTTCTTCTAGAAGATCATGCATATTAAACCAATTTTTAAACCAACCTTTTTTTTAAACAATTTTCACCTTATAAATCGTTATTCTTCTACGATCATGTTATACACCTTCATATATCATGATACTTCTTAGGTTTGATGTTCGAGCGTTTTGTCGAGAAGGGAGCGTGAATTTGTAATCCACTCTGACGATTCTGTTGCAGTCCAAATCCAAGGTGGCGACCCTATTACAGTCCAAATCCGAGGTGTTCACAATTGTTCTTCAACCTTTTTACCTGTGTACTTCATTCGAAGCATGGGCGGCCTTTGGGGTAGCCGCCCCACCCTCAAAAAAAAAAAAAAACTTTTTTGTTTTTGAAAAAAAATCGTTTTAAAATGGGTTGTGGCTTCTCGTTTATAAAAAAATTTTCTACGATTTATTAAATTTTTTTATATTACTATTCTTGTGTTATATTTAAATGTTGTTTTGGATCTTTCGCCGAAGTAAACGAAACTTCAAAAGAATTTCCCTTTTTAGGCTCGGAGTGAAATAATTCACCAAAATGCACGAGATTTGTTGTTTGAAGTAGAAGCGCGGTCTTAGACTGCACTATTATTTATAAAACGCGTTGTCGAGGACAACACAAATAGAGGTGCGGTCCTAGACCGCGACTATAGTGTAACGTTTTTGAAAGAAAAAAAAAACTAAAGAGGCGCGGTTATAGACGCACCTATAGGGCAGCTATTTTTTTTTAAAAAAAATTATAGGCGCGGTCCAGTGTAATGTCTTTTTATTTTTTTGTTTATTGTAAGTAGATGACATATTGACTTTGTTTTTATCGTTATTTGATTTTCATAGATATATTTATCGAAAATAAAATTTCGTCCCCCCTTCGAAATCCTGCGGCCACCACTGATTCGAAGATAAACGTTTATGTTAGTTGCTTCCTGTTGGTTGAATCATACTGTTTTCCCTTGAATACCTCATTGCTAGTGCTTTTCTAATATTCTTCTTGGTTGTTGTCATGTCTATATACGTCGTTTTGGTGCCTAGCATTTACATAACAATTTATCAGAATAAACTCTAAATAATTCAAAGAAGAGTTCACTAATCTAATGTAGGTCATATATAGATGTGTACATAATCTTTCCCATCGACAAATAAAACTCCCTTACTAGTGCCTTTCGTATTAGATTATTCAAATCGCACTACTACATCATGCTACGCGTATCACATCCAACTATAGGAAGCCAAATATCTCCAATATTATAGTATCAATATAATTGTTTTGTCCAAAAAAATTATTTGAAGATTCTCAAATATTATAGTATCCACCATTAATAAATCAAACAGATTTATTTAACGAACTGTTAAATGTTTGGCGATGGATTTACTACTGTAATATCGACGCACATTGCGTTTGTGCATCAGACCCAAATTTGTCTTGTTTGGTGGACACTTAATTCGTCGAAGGCGATCATATTCATGTATCCTCGCAACGAAAGGTGTGTCCCATCTTTCCACGATTGGGGTCATGAAGAGGGGTAAAGGTGAATCTTACGTGAGCCAAACCTACAAGGTTAGTTACACTGTAATCAAAAGTAAAAAAAAGGGGAATAAAACTAAGTTTCGATTATATTTAAACTCAGTGGTACAACATGTGCTTACCCCCAACCAATGTCATCACACGGATTCCATTCGGTGGTTCCTAGTTCTTAACAGTGGTGATCATCGGTAAACAAGTATCTCGTGTCCTCCCATGGTAAACCACGACACATCAATAATATGTTACCATTGCGAGACCGGTCGACGATAGGACTCCATCCAATGTCGGTCCGCACACGGTGCAAAACATGTCCAACATACGTTGAAGATGATATCCTCAATCGGCTTGAAAAAAAGATGTCTATAAGGAGTATTATGAAATCGGTGTAAGAAATAAGTTGACATGAAAAAACAAGTTAAAATAGACATACTAACTTTTGCATACAAGTCCTTGCTTAAGTATAACTCAAAAAGTCATCTCCTTTTGTATGATCAAATAATCATACGAATAACCTATCACCACAACGAAGGATCTATATCCACTTGATCATCCCCCAAGACTTTCATAGACGAAATTATGTAAGGTTCCATGAACTTGTGGATATCACCTACAAGAAATAAATATACAAGAAATCAAAAGAACTATAAGATCACAACATATTGTATAAGATGAAAATATACTAACGTGGACAAAACCGAAACACCTTTGAACGTCCACGTCCCAAAATTGGTTTTCTTCCACGTGGTTTATTGCATGATGACAACTTCATCATCATCATCATCATCATCATCTTCTTCTTCTTCTTCTTCTTCTTCTTCTTTAGGTTCAACGTTGGCCTTTATCTCTTTTTCTTTAGGGACCGCCCACGTGGTTTGTGAGTGGCATGCTTGAACGAGCTTGACACTCTCTTTGTTGAACGAGATCCAAAAGCTCTTCCTTTCGTTCTTACAACCGACTTTTCTGTCATATACCGTTGTACTCCTAGGATGCATAATGTCGTCATATATCGTAGCAATCCGCTCTATTTGATATGAAGTTAGTGAATTCGAATCCATTAAGCTCCTGAAGTTATTGAGGGATACTATGTATGGATTTAAGTAACCACCATCGTTCCTACCGATACCATCCACTCTCTCCCATCGAACTTGCCTCCATAATGGATGTATTTTTTCCAAAGTTATTGACACTCGATCCATAATAACAATAGCAAACTCATGGGCACAAGGCAACCGTGAACTTCCCTTTAATATGAATCTCGACATATAGAGTGAACCTTAAGCTTCTTCGCCTTCTCATAAATCTCCAAAATTGCGTAAAATACTCATTGTTGACATTGTTCCGTAGCATATTAAAATTCGGGTTTTGAACAACCAATTGTATCCTCTCTCATGAAGTCTTGAATTATGCTTGATTCTTCTGAATTTGATCAATCAACAACAAGTCAATGTTCTCTAACACCAACTGAAATCATTGTATGCTAGATACAAGTGTGGATTTCAACAAACTGTGTACAGACTCGCAACCGAGGGTCGCAAAAAAAAAAAGAAAACGGTGAGAAAGATAAAACTAAACATGAAAATAATCTTGTTGAAAATAAATATGGAAAATAAATAGTTCTTACGCGTTAATTGCTCTCGTACCAAAATGATGGTACAAGTCGCACCATGCTCGGAAAATTGCTTCCTTGAATGGAGTTAGCCATGTATCTTCCAAGTACTCTCAACCTCAGATATTGTTGTCAATAGACCCTCATCTCAGTCAACCGCCTCTCATAACTCTTGGAAGATCTAGACTCAAACAATACATTATAATGTGAAGTGAACACCACTTGTGTTTCCTTGGAGCGTGTCACCGACAATGATCGTTGTTGTATGTTGCACTTGATATTGAATGTGCAAAGCATGTGCTTCATATTAGCAAACACAAAACCTAGAGCTTTGATAAGACCAATCGGTAACAATTACCCTTAATATTTGGTTGTTGCACACATTTCGGAGCTTTCCTAATGTCCACTCGTAGTGATATGTGTTTTCCTTTGTCATGAAAACAAACACAATTACGAAAGTCAACTTAGTAGTTATTACTAGTGAGTCCGACAATCTCTAGTAACGATATCTTGTACCTAAACAATACAAATAATCATTTTGTTAAATTCTACAAAAGATGAAAAGTAAACAAATAATGAAGAATGGATTGAAAAAAAATATTGCTTACTCATTGGTCTTGTATGTCGTGACCATGATGATGACGCAATGTAATAAGTTGAGCAAATGCCTTGAATTTAGATGCATGAAGAACATGCCCGGAATTTCATTCTAGTCAAGACATCTCCTCACGTGTACATAATAAACATGTTGATCTAGAATGTTGAAGACTTGTTGGAGAGAACCACTTCCTTCACCTTGCTTCATCCGAATCTTCATCCCAACATTGTATATTTCCTTATGATGGTGACATTGTGTAGGTCATCTAGTTATAATGACTTCACAATATTTATCGGCTTTAAGCCAACCCCGAGTTCACAACCCACCCTTCGATATTGTACGAGCGTCAAACGACCCATGTATGAATATCTCTTTTAGGTCTCTGCAAGTGTGTGGTTGTGCACTCCACAAGCGTCCATTTCTCTTTTCCACTTTACACCCCTTCAATTTCAAATGGACATCTATCCTTCTTTGACTTTCGAACTTCTTCAGACGACACATCCACATCATGATCGTCATCTTTCTTCCTCATATGTGGCCGAAACGTAACGAACCCTTCCTTGTTTTTCCATGAATGTTGTGTGATTTACAACATATCCTTCGTCGCTTTCAAGAAACGATCACAATCTCTCTCTCTCTCTCTCTCTCTCTCTCTCTCTCTCTCTCTCTCTCTCTCTCTCTGTGTGTGTGTGTGTGTGCGCGCGCGTTAAAGTTACCCACTAAGTTGAAACATGGCGGAGTAGTCCATGCCATCAACACGTGGATAATCTAGAAGAGCCTATTTTCAAAAAATAATTTGGGTTATTATCGTCGGCATAAAATATTAGGAATATAAAGGATCATAATCAATATACAAGTTTTTATTGAAATTCTTAGCCGGATGTGAGGAAAAAATTCGTCGAGATTGTTATATTTTATGTTGTCGAACGGGATCACGTCTTCATCTTCGCATGAAAACATTCTAGAACTCATTAAATATAAAAAAAGGTTGGATGGATGGACATTTACCATGTCTAATGGGGCGTTTGTGTGTGTGTATATATATATAGAGAGAGTACATATCATATGAGAACAGGCCTTATCGTGTAATCATGAGAACAAACCTTATTGTTTAATATATTATTCGTAGTTATTATTAGTTTTGTTACGAACGTGTCATATCGTTTAATGTATTATTCGTAGTTATTGTTGGTTGAATGGATTATTCATAGTTATTGTTGGTTGAATGAATTATTCGTAGTTATTGTTGGTTGAATGGATTATTCGTAGTTATTATTATTCGTAGTTATTATTAATTATGATATCTACCCTAAATCTCGACCCTTAATACTCACCATCCGACGGTCTAAGATTGTTCTCATGATACACAATAAGGCTTGTTCTCATGGGAACCGCACCCGATATATTTATAATTCCGAAAATTTCAACATTCGAAAACCAATGGTCAAATTTCAACGTCCGAATTTGCAACGGTCTTATTGCAACTCTAACGCGTAGTTGCAATGCACGTCAGTAATGCGATAGTAAATTGTGTGTTGTGTATTGAAAAAATGACCAAAAATAATACAAACTATCACATATGAACCAAAATTAATACGAACTTTAAAAATTACTAATTCGTATATAAACTATGACCTATTAAACCAATTTTGATACGGTTTTCTTTCCGGCCAAAGTTCCGGCAATCTTGATGACGTGGCAGTCGGAAAAAAAGTTTGGGCCGGAAAATGTAAATAATAACTAAATAAGGGATAAAATTTATTTAATTTTCAAATTGCTCAATATATCATTTGTATGTTCATCTTCATCAAACATCATCTTCCACCTTACTCTACTTTTTTGATAAATGAAACTTTCAGAAAGGAATCATGGCAAGGTTAGAGGAGCAAAGCAATTGGTGGAGATGAAAAGTGGATGAGCGATAGAATCTAAAGAGGAATCAACAAATTAGAACTTTGTTTGTTATCGCATATAATCAAAAGACATCAACTGAAGGCACAACAGTGGGAGATGAGCAGCAATTTCATGAGATTCGGATGAAAAACTATATAACAAAAGAAAATCATAGAAATTTTCTCATTGTTTTCATTGATCCAAATGTGAAATTGCCGCTTTGAGTCTCCCTTCTCTCTTCCTTCTTTCTTATGCTTCTCAAATCTCGATCTTTCCCAACATTTTTGCCATTTCATGAAGTTGTTACTCATCTTCCACCATACTTTGTCTTTAATGGAGGTCAAGACCAACCACTATCTCCGGTCCCTCAGCGGCTCAACCCATCTTATTCCGGCGTGAGCCATGCCGCCAAGAGACTCGTATGCTCAAATCAAATTTTCACAGGAAAACCCTAAGTTTCAAGATTTGTAGATAGTGACGTGGCAGTGTAATAGCCACACAATGCCATAACAATTTTGTAACAGAATTAGAGCATGCTTGTATAAAGTCTCCTCTCTCATATACCAGAAATATACTACTCATTCTTCTCTCATATTGTCGATCTCTCTCTCCTCTTTATTCATGTCTGTCACTGAATGATCACATGGTTGTTGGTTGTAACATGGTATCAGAGAAACCATGACTACTCACATTGACAATCCTAGTTCTCATATCACTTCAAACACTCCAGATCCTCATGCTTCCGACTCCATGGATCATTATGATCCAGCTCCAATAGAAATTCATCTCGAACTTCTTCAGAAACTCCATTTCATGACCAAATGTTCTTACACCACTCAGATCCCACTTCTCTCAAGCTTGCTACCACATTGCTGAGTGAAACTAACTACACACGATGGAAACGTTCAGTTGAGGTCTCGCTGCTCGCAAAGAACAAGTTAGGATCCATCAATGGAGGTTGTAGACGTCCACTCACATATGCGAAATCCATTGCTAGGTGGGAGCAATGTAACAACATGATAATATCGCGGCTTCTACACTCTGTAGAATGAGAGATTGATGAGTCAGTTTTATACTGCAAGACTGCTGAACAGATATGGCAAGAGTTTGCTGCGAGGTATGGCAAGACTACTAGAATCAGTTTATTTCAGATCCAAAAAGAGTTTAGCTCCATATCGCAAGGAAATTCATCTATTACTTTGTATTTTACTCGATTGAAAAAGCTTTCGGACGAATATATGATAGTTGTAGAAGATAAAATTTGCTCATGTGGTTTTAATGAAGTTGCAACCTCTCTTCTCAAAGATCAACAAGTGATTCAATTCCTTGTTGGTCTTAATGAGTCATGTAGCAGGGTCAGATCGAACATACTCATGATGCAACCCTCTCCCAGTCTTGATAATGTATACAAACTTGTTCTTCAAGATGAGGCACAACGAGGTCTTCACAACACATCATCCACATATGAAGAAGTTGTCAGAGGAATCATAACATTCCTCTCAACGCCAAGTCTATGTCAAAGGAAAATCATCTTCTTACAAACCAATGTTTTGTGACCATTGCAAGGCCAGGAATCATAATATTGACAAATGCTGGAAGCTTCATGGCTACCCTACTGCAGCTGCTCCAGGAGTATCATTTTATGAACACTGTAAAGTTGCAGGTCATGTTATTGCCATGCAAGTGCTGGAAGGTGCATGGATATCCAGCAGGGCACAAGTTAGCTGCAACAAGCTTCTCGCAAGAACAGATGAATCAGCTTCTTGCTCTCCTACCACAAACTGCCAATCAAAGCTCCATGATGGTTCTCATAATGCTTTTCTTGCTGGTACTCCCTTATGCTTCTTTTCTCCTAGCTTCAGTGGATACTCGATAGTGGGGCCACAGATCATATTACTCCACATATTCATCTCTTTTCATCATATAAAACCATTACTCATGACATGTTCATCACTATGCCTAATGGTGTTAATGCTAAAGTTCATCACATTGGTACCATTAGTCTAAACCCTAATATTACTCTTCATCATGTTCTACATGTCCATGATTTCCATCATAATTTATTATGCATCCACAAACTGTCCGCTGAGTTACTAACACCAATTACCTTTTCTCATGAACATTGTTATATACAGGCCCCTTTGACGAAACTTCCCTTGGTGACTGGTAAAGCATGGAGATGCCTTTACGTTGTCGACAAAGCTCATGATTCTTCTTCTATTCTCCCTTCCAATCCTTGTTATAATCTTGACAATATTGCTTCTTCTTGCTCCCTTAAACATTGTATGTTGAGTCCATAACTTTGGCATTGTTGCCTTGGACACTTACCATTTGAACAATTGATACACACTGGAGTTCATCTTCCTAAATTCAAGAATCATCATATATGTCAAATATGTCCTCAAGCTCGACAACACCGCCTATCATTCCCTATCTCTACAACCAAAACCTATCATCCCTTTGATTTGGTCCATGTCGACACCTGGGGTCCGTATGCACAATCTACCTACAATGGGTTTACCTATTTCCTTACCATTGTTGATGACTACACAAGATCTACATGGGCCTATCTCATGTCCCACAAAAGCAATGCCCTCACTCTTCTTCAATCATTTTCCAAACTTATTCATACCCAATTTCATTCTCAAATCAAGACCATTAGGACAGATAATGCTCTTGAGTTTTGTAGTCGTAATGTTATAGCATTTTATGCTCAAGAAGGTATCATACATCAAACATCTTGCCCCTATACACCACAACAAAATGTGGTGTTGTCGAACGCAAACATAAACTCATCTTAGAGGTATCCCACTCTTTATATCATCAATCCAAGTTACCTCTTCCCTATTGGAGTGAATGTATCCATACAGCCACTCACATAATCAACTGTTGCCCTCTTTCAGTTCTCAACAACAAGTCTCCTTTCGAGTTGTTGTTTAATAAAGTCCCAGAATATTCCCATTTTAGAACCTTTGGTTGCTTGTGCTTTGTTAACACTAAGGCTCACAATAGAGACAGATTTCATCCACGAGCCATCCCTTGTGTCTTTCTAGGTTACCCCTTTGGTAAGAAAGCATTCAAAGTTCTCAATATTCAATCACGAGAAATCTTTCATTCTAGAGATGTTGTATTCCACGAAACTGTTTTCCCTTTTCATCATATTCTTACCTCTCCCAAACCCGTCCTACCTCTCAACACTTCCAATTTTGACACCACCATGTTCATCCCTCATGATGACTCACGTCCATCTCAGCCTTCAGCTTCTCCAGACAATATACCATCTTCTTCTACGACTCTTCCAGAAACTATATCTTCTCCAAAAACCATACCTTGTCCAGAAAGCTTTCCTGACATTCCAAAAACCACAGAAAACCTTCGTTGTTCTTGTCAAATTCATATAAATCCTCCTTACCTTCATGACTTTATTTGCACGTTTGGTTCTTCATCCTTGCCGTCACCAGGTTTGTTTCGCTCTTCCCTTTTTCCTCCCTCTATTCATGCCTTCATTTCATCATTATCATCATATGTTGAACCATCTACATACACTGAAGCTTCCACTAATCCTCATTGGATTGAAGCAATGCATAAGGAGTACACTACTCTACCGAATAATCATACATGGGACCTAGTTTCTCTACCACCCTCAAAGAAGGCAATAGGGTGCAAGTGGGTCTATAAGGTAAGACTAAAAGTTGATTGTACTCTCGAGAAATACAAGGTTAGGCTTATTGCAAAGGGGTTTACTCAGAAGGCTTACATTGATTTCCATGAAACCTATTCACCTATTGTGAAAATGACAACGATAAAAAGTATTATAGCAATAACAATGGCTAAGTCTTGGTGTTTACATCAATTAGATGTAAATAATGCATTCCTGCATGGAGAGTTACATGAAGATGTATATATGAAGATGCCTCCAGGAGTTCCTAACCCACAGTCTTTAGTCTGCATGCTCAAGAAATCCCTGTATGGATTAAAACAGGCCTCTCGTCAATGGTTCCATCGTCTGACACAATCTCTCACAACTCAAGGCTTCATTCAGTCGAAGAATAATTATTTTTTCTTCGCCAAGCATCGATCATCCCTTATTACCATTGTAGCCATATACGTTGATGACCTGCTTATCACTGGCTTTGATATTGATGAAATCAGCCGACTGAAAACCTATCTTGACACCAGGTTCAGTGTCAAAGACTTAGGTATTCTTCATTACTTTCTTGGCTTAGAGATTACTTATGTACCACCTGGTGTTGTCTTGTCCCAACGCAAGTTTACCCTTGAACTGTTACATGAAGCTTCTATTCATGATGTCAAACAGACCAGCACTCCTCTTCCTCTCAATACCAAGCTACTGCCTAATGAATGTTCTCCTCTTGAAGATGCATCAATCTATCGGTCACTAGTAGGCAAGTTAAATTTTCTGACTCACACAAGACCCGACCTATGCTTTGTTATGTAGTATCTCAGTCAGTTCATGCAGAATCCTCATTTCTCACATTGGAATGCATTGCTTCACACACTCAGATACATCAAAGGCACAGTTGGCCATGGTATTTTACTCAATGGTTCGAGTTCTCCTTCTCTTCTGGCATACATTGATTCCGATTGGGCAGTTTGTCCCACCTCACGACGATTTGTAGGTGGATTTGTTATTCTTCTTGGCCAGTCTCCGATTAGCTGGAAATCTAAGAAGCAAGGCACCATATCCAGAAGTTCTGCTGAAGCAGAATATCGAGCAATGGCCAATGTAGCTTCTGAAGTTACTTGGTTGGTAGGTCTCCTCACTGATTTAGGTGTACCTCCTTCTTAACCAATTCAACTGTTTTGTGACGATAGCTCAGCTAATCGCCCAGAATCCTGTATTTCACGAAAGAACTAAGCATATCTAGTTGGATTGCCATTTCACAAGAGAGAAAGTGATGGATGGTCTACTTCAGCTTCAATTCGTCCCTTCTTCACAGCAACTTGCAAATGTCTTCACCAAGGTTCTACCATCTTCTCACCATAATCATATCTTACTCAAGCTGGAATGGCTAGTTCAGACTCGTCTTCCAGCTTGCGCGCGCGCGCGCGCGCGGGGGGGGGGGGGGGGGGGGGGGGGGGGGGGGGTGTAGACAGTGACGTGGCAGTGTAATAGCCACACAATGCCATAACAATTTTGTAACAGAATTAGAGCATGCTTGTATAAAGTCTCATCTCTCGTATACTAGAAATATACTACTCATTCTTCTCTCATATTGTCGATCTCTCTCTCTCTCTCTCCTTTATTCATGTCTGTCACTGTGGAATCCATGGTTGTTGGTTGTAACAAGATCCCTAATTTATAGGTTCAATTTGTGATGTGAAATTTTAGGGTTCTTAAGTTGCAACCATGTTAAAGATCAAAACTGCACAAATTTAAAATGAAAACATGAAGGCAACATTAAATTCGCATCAATCTCATGTGCAAGTACATATTCACTAGCCATTGAAGTGGCGATGAAGAAGAATTGAAGAAGACGGTGGGATATATTAGAAAAGAAGGCTAGTGCAAATATAACCTCAGTTTCACACAAATTACATTTATGATTTAAACTTCTTGCTAATTACATTTTTTAGCCCAATTTTTTTTCCGGTAGCCAAATTAACAATTGTGACAAGAATTTTGCCCTGAGAGATGTTTGAATTAAAATTGGTTTAATATGTAATACTTTGTATACGAGTTGGTAATTTTTAAAGTTGGGGATTGTTTTTGGTTCACATGTGATAGTTGTATTATTTTTGGTTATTTCTCCATTGTATTTAACATCCCTTTTTAATACTACTTAAGTTCAAAAAAGTAGCTTTTAAGCATGAATATCCCAAAATTAAAGATGCTAGGAAAGCATCTCAATTCGAGGATCTTTATCGATTTTCTACTTTTTTTTATTACATTTTTTTAATCCAATAAGAACCTCTCGAGAACCTATTGATAAAGCTCATCAACCTTGAAATGTTCAGCCCATTGTGCTAGTTTGGACAATGTCAAATTGATAGAAGGCCTGTTCGGTGATAATAGAAGCTTTTTTTTAGTTAGTTTAAGCTTTTTTAATGGTTTGTTTGAAGTTTTGAACTCTAAATGAAAAAAGCTAAATAATGATTGATTAAAGAAATTTGTTAGGTTGTTTGTTTGTGTAGTTTGAAAACTAGTTTATTCAAGCTTAATTAAATAATTTAAAACTACAATAGTAATCTTTCACTACCAAATATCTTCTGGATACAAGAAGCCCGAGTTTTTCAACCTCGTTGACAAGCCAAGAACTTTCAGGGTCATGGTGTTTTGAGAATTTTGTTCAGTCTCCTTTGCAAAGGTACGAGATGTTCTTAAGCAACTTTTAGCATCAGGGAGAAGTTCAAAATGAATCTTGTGAGTTGTGGTAAAGATTTTACCAAGATCATGAGAAGGTTATACTACTTGATTTTTCTTCCATGCTTCAAGAAAGAAACAAAGGGTACAAAACCCTAGTTGAGTATCAAGCAGTCCATATACACCCAAAAGAGTACATGGTGATGTAACCATTGTTGTCTTGTTGATCCAGAATGGCTTGGCGACTTATTGAACCGACCGACAACTGGGCCTAACTCGAGGCAATTGAGCAAAAGACATTCTTAGTTTGGCATATGTAACTCCAAGTCACAAACACATCAGGAACATAATAATACACAAACACATCAGGAACAATGGAATTAAAGTAATCCAAAATCTCATCACAAAATTTGGGGTAGTAAAGGTAAAAACTGTTTTGGAAAAATATAATTCTGAAGACTAAAAAGAAACCCAACAGCTCTCTGAATGAACTAACAATTGGATGATCACAATACAAAACTATATAGCTTGTTTCTATGTCATCCTCTGGGCAGCTTCCTTGGCAAGTACCCTTTCCTTTGCCTTGGTCTTCGCTTGAGATTTAGATCCCATGATACCTCCACCCCACTTCTTCCTGTACTCCTCATACTTGTCATTGAAGTTAGCCTAAGATTAACAAATAACATGGGATCAGGTTAATAAAAAGGTTCACAATAAGACTACACACAGTACTACTACCCAGTTTGCACTTTAACCAACCTTGATGGCTTCCAAAATCTTGCTGAAGTCCAACTTGTCTTCGTTCTTCACGGTTGTCAAGCAGAGCACAGATGCATTCTTCTTGTGTACGATCTAGATTACATTTTCATCAATCAGCATACAATCATTGCAAAAGGAGTTTGATAAAAATGAAGAAAGAACAGAGAATTACCGATCCCAATCGTGCCTTTCCCTTCACAATGCAGTAAGGAATCTCCATCTTCCTGCATAGTGCGGGAAGCCAGACGACCAACTCAATTGGGTCTACATCATGAGCAATAACCACCAACTGTGCCTTGTTCTGAAAACAAATGAATAATTTCAGACTTTATGTTTCCATACAACATAGATATTGTAAACAATTTGACAGCAAATCATATTTTATCCAAAAAGAAATTAGATACCTGCTCAATAAGGTAAGTGACATGCTTAAGACCATACTTCACAACAATTGGCTTCTTTGCAGCTGCAGCTTCCTTTCCAGCGGCATCAGCTTGAGCCTTGTTCAAAAGGCGTTCCTTTTTCGCAGCCTTGTCCTCGGGCCTGTACTTAAGGAGCATCTTGAATAGACTAGTTGCTGTATAAAGATTAGTTTGTCATTAGATCACTTGGAATAGAACAGTCTAAACTTACACATTTAGTTATGTTACAAATTAAATTCAAGAGTCATTTCAATAGCAAAAACATGTGAATTAAACTTCATCAAGTGTTATTGTTTGTCTTACCAAGGTTCTTGTCAAGAGTCTTGGTAAATTGGTTCAATGCTGGTGGAACCTTCAATCGCTGCTTGAGAATTCTCTTCTTCCTCTGGAGCTGAACAACCTTAGGCCACTTAACAAACCTGCGCATATCCTTCTTGGGAGGCAAGGCGCCGCCAATTCCGAACTGCTTGGGTCGTTTCTCATAGAGAGGGTTTACAGCCTTCTCCTGATAACAATCATTGATCCATGTAAGCAAAACACAGCTAAATCCGTAAAAACTACAATATGGGATTATAACAAGCACACAATTCATACAACCACATCACAAAAAGAGCTAACGATGCTTTGCACTTACTGTTTTCTTCTTGGTTGTTGTCACTGCCTTTACACCTCGTTTTGGTGCCTGACATTTACATAACAATTTATCAGAATAAACTCGAAATAATACTACGAAAATTTCACAAATCTAATGCAGTTTATATATAGATCTGTACATAAACTCTTCCATCGACAGATAAAACTCCCTTAATAGTGCCTTTCATATTAGATTATTCAAATCGCACTACTACATCATGCTACGCGTATCACATCAAACTACAGGAAGCCAAATATCTCCAAAATTATCTTCAAAAATGAGTCTTGTGTGATAAACAAGGTAGAGAAGTTAAAAACAGGCATAAACCCTAACTGATTCTAAATTGAAGCGGATACGTTATGAAGTATCACTGAAAATAAAAAAGCATGAATAGATTTGAAGAGAGAGCGGAACTACTGCGAAGGATACCATTGTTGAGGTTGAGCTTCCTCTTCCTGTGAAACGGCGAAAACCCTAAATCAAGAGACGGATGAAGATTGCAGATCGCCTTTTTATTATGTATCTGTAAATGGGTTTTAGGGTAAGTTGGCGTATTGGGAGTCAGGCCGTCATAATGGGCCCTTAAAATGTTTAGCCCATAATGGAGAGCTTCAAATGTTCAGCCCATAATGGAGAGAAGGGCGTGTTCAGCCAATTAAAAATTTATTTCCTCGGTAGTTTTGACTTTCTCTCACAATATTTTAAATTTTCTCTTGTTACTCTAATAATATAATTTATTCTTTTTATACCATTTTTTTAATATATTTCATAAAAGTTTTAATTATAAAATATTTTTTAAAAAAAATTCAAAACTAATTCTGAATTAAAAAAATCAATTTGCTTTTAATTTTTGTTTTAAAATAAAAAATTTTAAATTTTTTTTGATTATAACATGTTAAATTTAAAACTAACTAGTTTAGTGTGCGCACCTTGTGCGGGGTTGTCTAAATAAAAAATATTATATTTTTACTTTCATGTCACATATATTTGATATCAATCTATAATAAAATTTATTTTTATTAATTAATATGACTAGCATGTGAGGATTGATTTTTTTAAAATAAATAAAATAACATAATTAAAATTCTATTACAAAGATTATTTTTCGAGTATTATATTTATACCTTAATATATTATCACTTTTACTTAGATTTAGATAAAGAGCAAAATTTGATTTAGTTTTAAATTTAACAAATGTGTCAAATCTTGTTAGAAGATTTACGTTAGATTTTTTCAACAAATCGAATTAGAATAGATTAGTTTGTTAATTTTGATTGGTAGATAGGTGGATTTAATTTGTTTGATTATTTATTTTAATAAAATTTACGTGACATGATGACTGTATACAAATTCTAATAAAAATTTTCTTATAAAATAATTAATGGCAAATCTGTAAATACGTTGTGGCAAATCTGTAAATAAATTGAAAAAATGCTGACGTGGACGGCCTTAGAGGTTGGCATGTGGACAAAATGGGTTCTGCTTTACTAGTATATATAGATATATAGATATAGATATATAGATAATTATAATAAAAAAATAACTTAATTTTTATTTTCTGTTTTTTTAAGTAAAACATAAACAAAAAAATAAGTTTTAAAATTAATTATGTTCACGCTAAATTTTAAATTAAGTAATTCTATAAATACTAAGTAACAGTAAAGATATATGTTTATATATTTTTAATTTAAAACTTTTAGAAAATTAAATTTAGGCCTGAAAATATTTAATTAAAAAATATCAATTTTTATATTTGTACTCGAATTA
This sequence comes from Fagopyrum esculentum, assembly GCA_033239045.1. Lineage (NCBI taxonomy): Eukaryota > Viridiplantae > Streptophyta > Magnoliopsida > Caryophyllales > Polygonaceae > Fagopyrum > Fagopyrum esculentum. Next base: position 141,162,589 of record BSUD01000003.1, read on the forward strand.
AAATAAAAGATAAAACTATAACTAAACCTACTTTGAAGCATGACATGTAAGCTCCTTTTGCTTTTCTACTTGCAATGTCATGTGAAAAACTCTATTTTCAGTAGGTAGAGTTTCCAAAGATAAAATGTGACTGCGTATATTTTCATATTGCTCATTTAATCCCATAAGAAAATGCATAACTTGGTTATTGGCTTTCTTGGCATACATTTTCTTAAGAATATCACATGTGTAGTGAATGATACCACAACGTGAACAAGTAGGAATTGCATCAATTGAACTCAGCTCGTCCCATAATTTCTTCATTTTGCCAAAATAAATGGAAACAGAAGCATTTTCTTGTTTGCGAGAAGACATATCTTTTTAAATTTGATAAACAAGAGGTGTATTAGATGCCTCAAAACGCTCAACAATGTTCTGCCATAGAGCTAGAGCAGATTCTGAACAAGTGAACATTTTTGTAAATTCTGATTTCATTGAATGCAGGATCCAACAACGAATCATATAGTTTGCTCTAATCCATCTGGTAAGTTGCTCATTTTCTCCAATTGCAGGTTTGATGCGGGTTCCATCGATGAAACCTAATTTTTGCTTGGCGCCAAGTGTCATTTGAATGTTGCATCGCCAAGGAGTGAAGTTAGCTCCATTGAACAAAATAGAGACCAACTGCATCCTTAGATTGTCCGAATTGGACAAGTACTGTTCGCTCCAAACGGTGTGTGCAAGCTTTAAATTTATAACCCTAGACTTAAGCTTAAAACAAGAATGCGAACCCGCAGTGTACGGGTCAATCGTAGTAAAAGCAAGAAAATTCCAGGGGTCGATCACAGGGACTTGGTGAAACAAAGTCAACACGGTATGCTACGTTAATTCTAACCACAAGAGCGATTAACACAATCAAAGATGAATAAGATGTCAAATAAGCAAACATGCAATTCTAGGGATTAAAGCATCTAGTTGTGGTTCCAACTCAAGATCTATAGATAAGCGGACAAAGCTGAGATTTTTGCGTGGGGAAGGTGTTGCTAAAGTGGAGTAGATCACCGGGTAAGTCTCACTACACACTAATCCTAAACCGTAACTCCTATTACCGGGTAAGTCTCAAGGAATCAAGATAAAGAACTATAACCTCAAACTAACACACCATCTAAGGGAATAGAATCAACCTTTACCGGGTAAGTCTCAGGCTAACTCACAAAGATGGGATGGAAGCACACTCAAACCCCAATAAAGGATAAACCTTTATTACCTACACTTATGATCGTTGGTAAACAAACTAAGGAATTACCGGGTAAGTCTCATCCTAAGCTTGCATTGAACCAGGAAGGTGAAATAAGAATAGGATTTAGCAAACTCTAACACTTAACTTTCTGTTTTAGGTCGAATAAGTCACCTCGGTCAGAAGAATTCCACCCCGGCCGAGATGTTCATCAATCGAACGAGATGCTTAGGGTTAAGGTTAAAGACTCGAACTTTCAGGATCCTACTGGAATCTAAGATTATTCTATCATTGTTTTTCCCACAACCTTCAACCAATCACCCTAGAATCACACAAGGAAATTAGCCACTCATCATCATAATGAAAGTATTAAAATATATGGGAAGAAGGCGAATATTTGAACAAAGAAGAATTTAATGAAAAGACTTCAATAACTGAATCAAATATCACAAACAAAAGCGTTCCTTGGATAGCAATCCAACAAGACAAGACAATTAATGAGGGAATTGAAGACAATCTTACAAAACCATTCAAAAAGCTATAAAAAGCTATGATCTTCAACCTTCCTTCAACCTTCAAAAAGGTTCTTCGAAAACTCCCAAATTGGAGTATGCTGCGGCTGCTGCGTCGTATGCGAGATTTCCAGCTGTAAGCGGATTGTATGCGGCCTTCTCAAATTGTGGAAAATCAACCCTTTTTATAGGAAAATAAACCTCCAAAGATAATAAATCTTAAGAAGATATTATCCCATAAATATAGGTAAAATATATGATTCTGCATATCTCCTTCCTTCCAGAAGCTCAGCCCAAAAATATAAGATCACTTTCCAAATTTAAAAGATCTCTTCCAAGAATAAAATATTCTCGCCGCGTCCTAGGTATTCGCCTCGGTCGAGTCGGCGTCTCTGGATCGCCTCGGTCGAGGTGAACCTCTGGTTAACCGAGGTGACTTACGACAGAATGTGAAATCTCTCGAACCAGCTCCAAAGTAAATCTTTAATCCATGGCTGTGCTTCCTGGATGTAGCTCCAAATGACTCATGACTCCTTTTGCTCCTTTTTGATGCAAAAAGTACCATATTACCTGCAATTACAACGAAACTAGGTGTAGACCTCGATTCTCGCAAAGGTAGATGAAATGGTAGTAAAATCACATAATGTACATACAAACATGCAGATTATGAAAGATAAAACGTCCAAACAAACCCCAAAATATAGACTATAATTCATGCTATCAGAATTCTCTTGGATTCAATTCTGAAATGCTCTCAGCAAAACTTTTACAAAACTTGTCTAACTACAAAAGAAGAAAGAAAAGGCTTTATATATGTTCGCTCCAAACGGTGTGTGCAAGCTTTAAATTTATAACCCTAGACTTAAGCTTAAAACAAGGATGCGAACCCGCAGTGTACGGGTCAATCGTAGTAAAAGCAAGAAAATTCCAGGGGTCGATCTCAGGGACTCGGTGAAACAGAGTCAATACGGTATGCTAATGTCAATGCTAACCACAAGAGCAATTAACACAATCAAGATGAATAAGATGTCAAATAAAGCAAACATGCAATTCTAGGGATTAAAGCGTCTAGTTGTGGTTCCAACTCAAGATCTATAGATAAGCGGACAAAGCTGAGATTTTTGCATGGGGAAGGTGTTACTAAAGTGGAGTAGATCACCGGGTAAGTCTCACTACACACTAATCCTAAACCGTAACTCCTATTACCGGGTAAGTCTCAAGGAATCAAGATAAAGAACTATAACCTCAAACTAACACACCATCTAAGGGAATAGAATCAACCTTTACCGGGTAAGTCTCAAGGAATCAAGATAAAGAACTATAACCTCAAACTAACACACCATCTAAGGGAATAGAATCAACCTTTACCGGGTAAGTCTCAGGCTAACTCACAAAGATGGGATGGAAGCACACTCAAACCCCAATAAAGGATAAACCTTTATTACCTATACTTATGATCGTTGGTAGACAAACTAAGGAATTACCGGGTAAGTCTCATCCTAAGCTTGCATTGAACCAGGAAGGTGAAATAAGAATAGGATTTAGCAAACTCTAACACTTAACTTTCTGTTTTAGGTCGGATAAGTCACCTCGGTCAGAAGAATTCCACCCCGGCCGAGATGTTCATCAACCGAACGAGATGCTTAGGGTTAAGGTTAAAGACTCGAACTTTCAGGATCCTACTGGAATCTAAGATTATTCTATCATTGTTTTTCCCACAACCTTCAACCAATCACCCTAGAATCACACAAGGAAATTAGCCACTCATCATCATAATGAAAGTATTAAAATATATGGGAAGAAGGCGAATATTTGAACAAAGAAGAATTTAATGAAAAGACTTCAATAACTGAATCAAATATCACAACAAAAGCGTTCCTTGGATAGCAATCCAACAAGACAAGATAACAAGGAAAGGAATTGAAGACAATCTTACAAAACCATTCAAAAAGCTATAAAAAGCTATGATCTTCAACCTTCCTTCAACCTTCAAAAAGGTTCTTCGAAAACTCCCAAATTGGAGTATGCTGCGGCTGCTGCGTGTGTAAACCCTGATCGACGGTATAGCGTGATGTTGGATTTGTGGAAATCCAACCCTTTTTATAGGAAAAATAAACCTCCAAAGATAATAAATCTTAAGAAGATATTATCCTATAAATATAGGTAAAATATATGATTCTGCATATCTCCTTCCTTCCAGAAGCTCAGCCCAAAAATATAAGATCACTTTCCAAATTTAAAAGATCTCTTCCAAGAATAAAATATTCTCGCCGCGTCCTAGGTATTCGCCTCGGTCGAGTCGGCGTCTCTGGATCGCCTCGGTCGAGGTGAACCTCTGGTTAACCGAGGTGACTTACGACAGAATGTGAAATCTCTCGAACCAGCTCCAAAGTAAATCTTTAATCCATGGCTGTGCTTCCTGGATGTAGCTCCAAATGACTCTTGACTTCTTTTGCTCCTTTTTGATGCAAAAAGTACCATATTACCTGCAATTACAACGAAACTAGGTGTAGACCTCGATTCTCGCAAAGGTAGATGAAATGGTAGTAAAATCACATAATGTACATACAAACATGCAGAATATGAAAGATAAAACGTCCAAACAAACCCCAAAATATGGACTATAATTTATGCTATCAAAATACCCCATACTTAGCCCTTGCTTGTCCCCAAGCAAGTTCCTCATATAAAAGACAAGATAGAATGGATTATAAGTCAAGAAAATCAATGAAAAAGTCTTTCAAAAACATTTTATGGCGTGCAATTATCATAGATCACTCTAAGAGAGTACTTCCTGGAATTAAAAACTCAATATGATCAAAACATTTCATAAATATAGAGAAGTTGTTCATCTTTGCATAAAATCATAGAATGCATAATAAATCATAATTATCAAAATTAATCATGTATAATCCGATTTAAACCGCTAAGTCAATCAACAAGCTCAAGGTCTCAAGGTCTTCTCAAAAGAAAAGGTCAAGAAACGTGTAGGGTAGGGATGTATGTAAGGTAATGTGGTGCTAGAATCCGGGAAAAGGATGAACTTCACTTTCACTTTGACTTGCAACATCTTCCACCAATAAGCTTTGCTTATTTCGCATTTCTTTTTCTTTTTACTTTACTTTTTGGGATGCATGGATAGAGGTGCACAATAACCGAAGCCTAGGAAATCTGCAATCATCAATTTCTCGAGATGCATCAAACCCTTGATGCACATACCATGACCCGTTAGGAATATCGCTCAATCCGACTTTGGCAAGACACAAACACCCGGCTATGTGAATGGTGCCGAGTTACTCATCTTCATGATTGACTTCCCCAAACCTAAAATTACTTTCTAGCACTTCACTTCCATCTCACTTCTCAATTTTAACTTGCTTTCACCACTTGCTTGCTTCCAAATTCCCGGATAGGTAAAGGGAGGCAAAACGTATATGAGGGGCTAAGCATGATCAAGAAGAAGAAGAAGAAGAATGAAATGCCTTGGTCTTTCCAAGAAGAATGTGAGAGAACTTAACCTGCGGTGTCAACCTTCAAATTCAACATAATTTGGATAAAAACAAAGTATTAAACATGCTAATAATTTCAAACAAAGCACTTAGCAACTTAAACATATTATAAAACCTTTCAAACACACAAAGAATTTAAAAACAGTAGGTAAACAAGATCTTCACTGAGATCATATCCAGATCAGTAGCACAAAATCGTTTTCGAAAACTTTCTGTTACGCCGCCTCGGTCGAGGTGTTCTTGGTTCAACCGAGGTGAAACACCTCGTTTCGCCAGAATCTCCCCGGTCGAGGTCAAAAATTTTTTTTTTTTAAAACCAATTTTTTTATTCTTTTCGGTTCGGTTTCGACGTTTTTCTCAATCAAATAATCTGTAGGTATGCATGTAATATCAGATAATCATATAAAGGCAAGTGAAGCATAAATATGAAAGTATCCGATGAATATAATACATCAAAAGTATCGAATAACGTCAAGTAGTCAAATAATACAGACAAATACCCCATACTTGAGACACACTGTCCCAGTGGGTATAATAAAAGTCTAAGGACAGGATACTCACCGAACATAGCTAAACTGCATGAAGAAGTAAGAAACAACTCCCAGATAAGACCATCTCGGTTGGCGAAGCACATATCGGTCGAGGTGTTCTGACAGTACCCGAGATGTATCTCAGTAAAGCTCGTTTCCTCAACTTCTCGAAATTTTGTTCTTCCAGTGTAGCTCCTGAACTGTGATCCTTCCTTTTGGAATACCTGGTTGTTGTCTAGAGGAAAACAAAAACAAAAACTATCTAAGCTAGACTTAGAAAACGGGAAAGAAGAGCAATACCTTGGGTTGCCTCCCAAGAAGCGCTTGATTTAAGGTCGCTAGCTGGACCCTTCTCCATAGAATTACTCAATGTACCTTGAACACCATGGAGTGCTCATCACATCCATCATAAAATTCTTCCAAAATGGTTCCGGTTCCTAATTTCACCGGCAAATGGTAAGATCTCCCACGTACAAGCTTGTACGGTTTGATTCTCATCGGAATCCTTCTAGCCTTCCTGCACTTCAATGGGACATAATCTAGCCTTGCGTCCCATCCTTTCCTTGATCGAGAAAATAGTTTCTCGAGAATCATAGCAGCTTCCCCATCTATAGCTTGGGGATGGTACAGGGTCCTGAGCATGCGAGGGACCCCATACTTGAACAAATAACACTTCGTTGCCTTAGCGGTGAAGTGCTTGTTAACTTCACTCCTTATAATCCAAGGAGCATCTTCCTCCAATAATTTCAAGAGAGGTTTCATCTTGATCTTAGGAGGTTCTTTCGGAAGAGACCTCCAACTCTCCGGTGCATTCCTGAAAAATTCAGAAATTTTAATAGGGAATTCGAATGGAGTAAGAGAATGTACCTTGTAAAGTTCTCCAAAGCTTGAGACAAGTTTCGTGTTGGGTTGATAATCCACCCACGAAATCTCTCTTAGTTCTGTTGGTCTTTCTTCCACCTTGACCACAATCTCAGTAATTTGGCCAAGGTTCTCTGCATCTTCCACTTCTGGTTTTGCAGATTCTTCTTCCACCTCGGCCGAGGTCTCAACAGTCGGATCGAGATCCTCCACATCCTCCTCTTCCACAAAAACTTCAGGAGAAGCTTCCGGTCCGACCAGAGGAATGCTTGGAAAGTGTAACACTTCCTTATGCTCCTCTTCCGGCTTAGCATAGGATATGGTGCTTTCCTTGAGCTCCTCCACCTTCTTCATCAACTTCTCCAATCTTGATTCGAGAGAGTCTTCAAAAGGTTGCTCATAAATGTTTTTAGGGACATTCTTCTCATCCCATATCGCAAGTTCATGTTGAATGGCCTCTTCTCTTTCCCATTCATTGTTGAACCAATAGAAGGAGTACTTCTCCTCCAAGTATTCATAATGGTCCGCCCTAGCACTTTGTCTTGCTATCCAGGCTGGATCAAATATAGTCATCAGAAATCCTAAAAACTACAAAACTCATAGAAAGAGTAGTTAGTAGCAACAGGGGTAATAGCCCCGAAAGCAAACCGAAACCGGCTCGGTCTAGACCAAGTCCCCGGCAACGGCGCCAAAAACTTGTTCGCTCCAAACGGTGTGTGCAAGCTTTAAATTTATAACCCTAGACTTAAGCTTAAAACAAGGATGCGAACCCGCAGTGTACGGGTCAATCGTAGTAAAAGCAAGAAAATTCCAGGGGTCGATCACAGGGACTTGGTGAAACAAAGTCCAATACGGTGTGCTAATGTCAATGCTAACCACAAGAGCAATCAATACAATCAAAGATGAATAAGATGTCAAATAAAGCAAACATGCAATTCTAGGGATTAAAGCATCTAGTTGTGGTTCCAACTCAAGATCTATAGATAAGTGGACAAAGCTGAGATTTTTGCGTGGGGAAAGTGTTTCTAAAGTGGAGTAGATCACCGGGTAAGTCTCACTACACACTAATCCTAAACCGTAACTCCTATTACCGGGTAAGTCTCAAGGAATTAAGATAAAGAACTATAACCTCAAACTAACACACCATCTAAGGGAATAGAATCAACCTTTACCGGGTAAGTCTCAGGCTAACTCACAAAGATGGGATGGAAGCACACTCAAACCCCAATAAAGGACAAACCTTTATTACCTACACTTATGATCGTTGGTACACAAACTAAGGAATTACCGGGTAAGTCTCATCCTAAGCTTGCTTTGAACCAGAAAGGTGTAATAAGAATAGGTTTTGGCAAACTCTAACACTTAACTCTCAGTTTAGGATAGGATAAGTCACCTCGGTCAGAAGAATTCCACCCCGGCCGAGATGTTCATCAACCGAACGAGATGCTTAGGGTTAAGGTTAAAAACTCGAACTTTCAGGATCCTACTGGAATCTAAGATTATTCTATCATTGTTTTTCCCACAACCTTCAGCCAATCACCCTAGAATCACACAAGGAAATTAGCCACTCATCATCATAATGAAAGTATTAAAATATATGGGAAGAAGGCGAATATTTGAACAAAGAAGAATTTAATGAAAAGACTTCAATAACTGAATCAAATATCACAACAAAAGCGTTCCTTGGATAGCAATCCAACAAGACAAGACAACAATTGAGGGAATTGAAGACAATCTTACAAAACCCTTCAAAAAGCTATAAAAAGCTAATCTTCAACTTTCCTTCAACCTTCAAAAAGGTTCTCCGAAAACTCCCAAATTGGAGTATGCTGCGGCTGCTGCGTTGTATGCGAGATTTCCAGCTGTAAGCGGATGTCGGAATTATGGGAAATCCGACCCTTTTTATAGGAAAATAACCCTCCAAAGATAAAATATCTTAGAAAGATATATTCCCATAAAAATAGGTAAAATATATGATTCTGCATATCTCCTTCCTTCCAGAAGCTCAGCCCAAAAATATAAGATCACTTTCCAAATTTAAAAGATCTCTTCCAAGAATAAAATATTCTCGCCGCGTCCTAGGTATTCGCCTCGGTCGAGTCGGCGTCTCTGGATCGCCTCGGTCGAGGTGAACCTCTGGTCAACCGAGGTGACTTACGACAGAATGTGAAATCTCTCGAATCAGTTCCAAAGTGAATCTTCAATCCATGGTTGTGCTTCCTGGATGTAGCTCCAAATGACTCTTTACTTCTTTTGCTCCTTTTTGATGCAAAACGTACCATATTACCTGCAATTACAACGAAACTAGGTGTAGACCTCGATTCTCGCAGAGGTAGATGAAATGGTAGTAAAATCACGTAATGTACATACAAACATGCAGAATATGAAAGATAAAACGTCCAAACAAACCCCAAAATATGGACTATAATTCATGCTATCAAAATACCCCATACTTAGCCCTTGCTTGTCCCCAAGCAAGTTCCTCATATAAAAGACAAGATAGAATGGATTATAAGTCAAGAAAATCAATGAAAAAGTCTTTCAAAAATTATTTTATGGTGTGCAACTATCATAGATCACTCTAAGAGAATACTTCCTGGAATTAAAAACTTAATATGATCAAAACATTTTATAAATATAAGAAAGTTGTTCATCTTTGCATAAAATCATAGAATGCATAATAAATCATAATTATCAAAATTAATCATGTATAATCCGATTTAAACCGCTAAGTCAATCAACAAGCTCAAGGTCTCAAGGTCTTCTCAAAAGAAAAGGTCAAGAAACGTGTAGGGTAGGGATGTATGTAAGGTAATGTGGTGCTAGAATCCGGGAAAAGGATGAACTTCACTTCCACTTTGACTTGCAACACCTTCCACCAATAAGCTTTGCTTATTTCACACTTTTTTTTTTTTTTTTTTTTTTTTACTTTACTTTTTGGGATGCATGGACAGAGGTGCACAATAACCGAAGCCTAGGAAATCTGCAATCATCAATTTCTCGAGATGCATCAAACCCTTGATGCACATACCATGACCCGTTAGGAATATCGCTCAATCCGACTTTGGCAAGACACAAACACCCGGCTATGTGAATGGTGCCGAGTTACTCATCTTCATGATTGACTTCCCCAAACCTAAAATTACTTTCTAGCACTTCACTTCCATCTCACTTCTCAATTTTAACTTGCTTTCACCACTTGCTTGCTTCCAAATTCCCGGATAGGTAAAGGGAGGCAAAACGTATATGAGGGGCTAAGCATGATCAAGAAGAAGAAGAAGAAGAATGAAATGCCTTGGTCTTTCCAAGAAGAATGTGAGAGAACTTAACCTGCGGTGTCAACCTTCAAATTCAACATAATTTGGATAAAAACAAAGTATTAAACATGCTAATAATTTCAAACAAAGCACTTAGCAACTTAAACATATTATAAAACCTTTCAAACACACAAAGAATTTAAAAACAGTAGGTAAACAAGATCTTCACTGAGATCATATCCAGATCAGTAGCACAAAATCGTTTTCGAAAACTTTCTGTTACGCCGCCTCGGTCGAGGTGTTCTTGGTTCAACCGAGGTGAAACACCTCGTTTCGCCAGAATCTCCCCGGTCGAGGTCAAAAATTTTTTTTTTTTAAAACCAATTTTTTTATTCTTTTCGGTTCGGTTTCGACGTTTTTCTCAATCAAATAATCTGTAGGTATGCATGTAATATCAGATAATCATATAAAGGCAAGTGAAGCATAAATATGAAAGTATCCGATGAATATAATACATCAAAAGTATCGAATACATCAAGTAGTCACGTAGTCAAATAATACAGACAAATACCCCATACTTGAGACACACTGTCCCAGTGGGTATAATAAAAGTCTAAATGAAAGAGGACTCACCGGATAAAGAGCCGAACTGCATAAAAATATAATAAATAAAACCCTGCAGCTCCTCAGTAGTCCTGATCCGGTGGTGGTGGTGGTATGTAGGGGAACTGAGTCGGATCATAGGGATAGCCCATGATATGCTGGAACTGTAGCTGAGCCATCATGTGCTGATGATGCTGCCGCTCCTGCATCTCGCGGATATCCAATGAAAGTGCAGCATATGAGTCGATAACCTGATCCGTCAGGTCATCGATCTGTCGGTGTGCAACTCTGTCCCTAACTCCCCGCCTTCTGCGCCTAGCGGGCCTGACCGGAGAAGTCTCAGCTGGCGCTGGCTCAGCGTCCTCCTCATCCTCATCTAGATCAATAATAGGTGGCGCGCTCGTCCCAGCAGTATCTGTCCCTGTATCCATCGGGACGCCGCCTCCTCTCTCATCAACTGTCTCATCGTCGTCATCCTCATCCTCAGCCTCCTCAGCCTCCTCTGCAGGGGCAGCTGCTCCCTCTCTGTAGTCCTCCATAAGTGGAGCCCATGCTGTCTGCCAGAAATGCGGATCGGAGACAGAGAACTGTGCAGACCATCTGATGCCCTGAGGTGCAGTCCGCTCCCAAGGCATGGCAACGTAGGGTGTAGTCAGCCCACGGGGAACTAGGATCCTCCGTGTAATCATCTCCTGCAATCCCAGCGGCTTCGGAGCCGCCGCCAATGTGCATACGCTGAGGTCCATCCCGTGGTAAGTGGCGATGTGGGTGACTAGACCTCCACAACAAATATCTCCCTTCGCCTTGGCCTTGATCCTATGCAGATCCTCTGCTAGGAGCAAGCCAAAGTCTAGGAAGCCTCCTGTAACCATGCAGTAAAGCGAAAAGAGCTCCCCCTGTCTGATCTTCTGGGGCGTCTCAGTACGCGCCAGAAGTGTCTCACTGAAGATCCTGTGGGCAAGTCTGAAGGCTGGGTGAAAGATGACCTTCTCCCTGGAATCTCCAGGGCGCCATCTGTCTGCATGTGTAGTAATGTGGGCTATCTGTCCCCAGAACTCCCTAGCTACGGATCGGGAGGGGAAGTCTACAGCAGTGGGGTCAGGAAAGCCAAAGATCTCTCTCCAAATCTCTAAAGGAACTATGAAGTTCCGGTTCATCAACCGGTACTTCACAGAACGGTCTGTGGGGAGGTAGGAGAAGGAGCTAACAAACTCGAGTGTCGGCTCTATGTAAGCTGGGGCTCGGATCTCAGTAAACTGATCCAGCCCGACGGTAGCAATCATCCTCCTAAGGTCAGCATCTAACCCTAGGCAGTCAAAAGCTGATACATCCAGAAATCGCGGTGCGATGACTGGACGCCCAGCTATCCTCTCATAGTCTACCCGACATCTCTCATGGATAACCGGGCGGTAGGGACGGGATGAGGAAGGAGAAGGGGAAGGGGAGGATCTATCTCTAAGAGCTAAACGGCGATCTGAACTCATTTTCAAAACACACTGTCAGACTACCTCGGTCGACTGACAACTCCAAGAATCACCTCGACCGAGGTGCAGAACGACTGGACCGAGGCGAAGACAGTTCGATTTCCACTCTCTGATTTTCAGTTCTTTTCCCCCTAAAATCACTACCGATGCTTCCTAAGGGGTACTTATAGATTTCCTCAACAGAATCAAGGGCAACCAAAGCCCAAATTGCAGAAAACGAACGAGTTTAGGTTTTTCGAACGTTTTTACCTCGTTTCGGTCGAAACGCTCAAAATTCTTGTAGATCTGTAGTTGCAATCGACTTCTCTATCCTTCAATCTCGGTTTGGAAGCAGAAATCGTCGAAAACGAGCAAGAACGAGGTGAGCGAAGTGCTTCTGGCCGCCGCGGTCGAAATGGGGTAAAAAAAAGTGAAAAGTAATTTTCCCCCTTTTTATACCGTTCCTGGATCTGCTGTCACCTCGGTCGAGATGGTCTCGACTGGACCGAGGTGGTATGGACCGAGGCGGTTCTGCAGAAACCCTAGTCGCCTCGGTTGCTTCAAGAATTAACTCGGTCGAGGTGTTCTGACAGTGACCGAGGTGCTTCTGTCTTCTCAGATTCTCGGACTTCTGTCCTTCCAGATGTGCTCCTCCCTGTTGTCTGTCCAGAACGCCAAAAACAAAGCAAAGCAAAGCAAAAAAAACAAAAACTATCTAAGCTAGACTTAGAAAACGGGAAAGAAGAGCAATACCTTGGGTTGCCTCCCAAGAAGCGCTTGATTTAAGGTCGCTAGCTGGACCATAATGCGTCTCAAAGGAGGTAGGAGGTGCCCTCACCCCATACTTCACCTCCATCGTGGGGTGAAGTAAGTAGATCCATCAAACGCTCCAAGACGTGCAAGTGCTCATCGGGGAATGAATCGTCTATGGGTGGGTTATCCGTCTCGCGGGAAGATTCCGGTAGCCGGCTGAGGTGATCCGCAACTGAATTCTCGGATCCCTTCTTATCGCGGATCTCTAGGTCAAACTCTTGAAGCAAGAGAATCCATCGAATAAGACGCGGCTTGGCATCTTTCTTAGCCATCAAGTAACGAATGGCTGCATGGTCGGTGTAGACAATGACTTTCGCCCCTACTAGATAGGAACGAAACTTCTCGAAAGCATATACAACCGCCAATAACTCCTTTTCGGTGGTAGCGTAGTGGCGTTGTGCTTCATCTAGCGTCTTGCTAGCATAGTAAATGGCGGTGGTCCGTCCATCCTTCTTCTGCCCAAGCACCGCTCCTACGGCTACATCGCTAGCGTCACACATGACCTCAAAGGGCAAGGTCCAATCAGGATGCTGGATAATGGGAGCGGAGATCAACGCTTCCTTAATCCTGTAAAAAGCATCAAGACACTCCTGCGAAAACTCAAAAACAACATCTTTATTCAAGAGGTTAGTTAGAGGTTTAGAAATCTTGGAGAAGTCCTTGATGAATCTCCTGTAGAAACCTGCATGCCCGAGAAAACTCCTCACACCTTTAACAGAACAAGGAGGAGGGAGTTTCTCAATAGTCTCGATCTTAGCTCGATCGACCTCAATACCTCGATTAGAAACGAGGTGTCCTAGCACAATGCCTTCGTTAACCATAAAATGACACTTCTCCCAATTCAAGACAAGGTTAGTGTCTTCACATCTTTTAAGCACTAGAGAAAGGTTAGATAGGCAATCATCAAAAGAGGAACCATATACAGAAAAATCATCCATAAATACCTCCATGATCTCCTCTATGTACTCGGAAAAGATAGCCATCATGCATCGCTGGAAGGTAGCTGGTGCATTGCACAATCCAAATGGCATCCTCCGATAGGCAAACGTCCCCCATGGACAAGTGAAAGTGGTCTTCTCCTGATCATCCGGATGGATAGGAATCTGGAAGAATCCACTATAGCCGTCCAAGTAGCAAAAGTGTGAATGCTGGGCCAACCGTTCGAGCATTTGATCAATGAAGGGAAGCGGAAAATGATCCTTCCGAGTTGCCGTGTTCAGCTTCCTATAGTCGATGCAAACTCTCCAGCCCGTAACGGTCCTCGTTGGGATCAACTCGTTGTTCTTATTTGTCACAACGGTCATCCCTCCTTTCTTCGGAACGACATGCACCGGGCTAACCCACTTGCTGTCCGAGATAGGATAAATAATACCTGCATCCAACAACTTAAGAACTTCCTTCTTCACAACCTCCTTCATGATCGGATTTAACCGTCTTTGAGGTTCCCGTGAAGTCTTATGATTATCTTCCATTAGAATTCTATGCATGCAGAAAGAAGGTTTAATGCCAATAAGATCATCTGTGGTGTAACCTATGGCTTTTCGATGCTTTCTCAGGACATGCATTAGCTTAGTTAATTCAGAATCGGAAAGGGAAGCACTAACAATAACGGGATAAGTAGAATCCGGCCCAAGAAAGATATACCTCAAGTGACTAGGGAGTTGTTTAAGCTCCACAACTGGGGGTGCTTTCTGAGAGGGATCTGTGCTTCCTCTTTCCAGTGGAGTGGTGTCAGAAACTGGACTAAATGCAGTCTCAGTTTGAATCGTCTCGCTGTCGACCTCGGTCGAGGC
>BSUD01000003.1:141177155-141205265 GCA_033239045.1 Fagopyrum esculentum
TGCTACTGGATCCGAGGCTGGAAATCTTCGTTTCCTGGACTAGCTTCTCAGTTTTAGCTCCTGGATCCTCTTCCAGTGCCCTCAAGCTCTGTATATCTGCATCACAAGAAGCATCTATACCTTCCTCCATTAAACTGAAGCTAATAACTCTTTCGAGTGGGTCGTTAATAAGGATAGAGCTCACCAATTCTCTTGATTCTTCTTCATCGTAGATGTTGAAGATATCATCAGTTAGTTGCTCCCCTTTCATGGCTGCAAGTAGTGCGAACTCCACCTCATCGCCACCAACGTTGAATTTCAACTTGGCGTTCTTGCAATCCACATTGCAACCCGAAGTTGCTAGAAATGGCCTCCCGAGAATGATGGGAACAGGATAATCTGCGGGAATGTCAAGCACGACAAAATCTATAGGTAGATAGAAGTTACCTAACTTGACCGGAACGTCCTCCAAAATGCCCACGGGATGGGTGATGGAGCGATTCGCCATGTAGAGTCGAATCTTGACCGGTTTGGGCTCTCCAAGACCGATCTTAGTGCATAGCTCCAGCGGGATGATGCTCACGCTGGCTCCTAGATCGCAAAGGGCTTCACAAGTGACATCCCCAACTTGAATGGGAATGCAAAATGAGCCGGGATCTCTCAATTTAGGTGGCATCTTCTCCTTCATGATCTTTATGAGTTCCGAAGATTTAGATGTCATCCTAACTTCACCAACATCCTCCAGCTTCCTCTTCCTTGATAAGATCTCTTTTAAGAACTTCCCATAGGCGGGCATACCTAAAATAGCATCAAGGAAAGGAATGTTAATATGTAGCTTATTCATCAAGTCAAGAAACTTACCGAAGTGCTTGTCTAGATGTGCTCTGGCTCTGGACTGAGGGAATGGAAGTGGTGGTTTATATGCAGGAGGTGGAACATAAGTTTTTGTCGTTCCTCCTGCTTTCTGTTGCTCTGCCTCGGTTGGCATCTCGGTCGAGGTGTTCTTCGACTGGATCTGGACCGAGGTGGTCTGCGTCGAGCGAGGTACTGGATCAACAGTTTTGAGTCCACTCCTCGTCGTTATGGCCATACACTGGCCCTTAGGGTTGGTTTCCGTCTTTGCTGGAAGCTTCCCTGGATCTCTTGGCGCTTCATTCGCCCTATTAGCAAGTTGTTGTTCAAGGGACTTTTGGGCCCTCGAAAATGAAGTCATAGAATTCTCCATAGCGCCAAGCTTGATCAAGATTGCTTCCAGAACTGCGTCCTTCTTTTCCGGCTGAGACGAACTTGATCCATGCCCTTGGCTTTTCAATGGAGTAGAAGAAGAAGAAGGGGAAGAGAGGAAAGGATTAGAGGAATCATTAGAATTGGAGTTTGAATGATTGTTACCGTTATTTTGGTTATTCGCCCTCCAGTTGTTGCTGTTGGATCCTCTATTGTTGTTGTAGTTGTTGTTTCGGGGACCGTTATTGTTGTTACGGTACCCGTTG
The DNA here is from genome assembly GCA_033239045.1 of Fagopyrum esculentum. Lineage (NCBI taxonomy): Eukaryota > Viridiplantae > Streptophyta > Magnoliopsida > Caryophyllales > Polygonaceae > Fagopyrum > Fagopyrum esculentum. Next base: position 141,178,625 of record BSUD01000003.1, read on the forward strand.
TTGTTGTTGTTCCTTTGCCCTTGCTCTTCCTTCTTAGTTTGAGCCATCAAGAGCTCTTTTAATTCCTTCACGTCATTCTTCAATGACGAGAGTTGATTGTTGTTGGGTTGAGTCTCTTGAAAGTTGACTCTTTTAACTCCACCTTCGGCTCCTTGGTGGGTATACTTCTCCATGTGCAAGGCTTGCTTCTCAATGAAGTCCCATGCATCATCAATCGCCATGTCCATGAAGGTACCGGCGGAGAGTAGTTGGAGATTGAACTGGGTGTTTCCGTCCAGCCCTTTGAAGTAGATCTCCAACAACTCGATCTTTGGAATCCCATGATGTGGGCAATCCAAAAGAATATCCTTGAACCGCTCCCAAGATTTGGACAAGCTCTCCTTGTCCTTCATGATGAAAGCATTGATCTTCCCTCTCATTTCAGCAGTCTTTGAGGGGGAAAGAATTTGGTTAGGAATTCTGTAGTCATCTCCTCCCATGTGCTAATTTTTCGTGGAGGAAGAGATTGATACCAAGTAAGAGCTCTATCTTTTAAAGAAAAGTAAAAAGGTCTTAGCTTGTAGTTGTTATTTTCAATTCTAGAAGGCCACAAGGTCTCCATCAAGATCTCGTAGTTTTGAAGATGTTGATGCGGCGACTCCTTCTCTAGCCCTCCGAATTGACATTGGCGAATCATGGCTAGAACTTGCGGTCGAAGTTCGTAGTCATGATCCGCTGGATCTCCTAGGTTCACCCCTGGACGCCTCAGCTGCTGATTAGGGTCCATCCTTTGACCTAGGGTTTGCGGGATTCCTGCAAGAAGAACATCTCGGACTGGTATCCGAGGTGGATGTACATCGACCGGGGCGTCGGGTACTGGAATCTGCCTCGGTCGAGGATCAACTACTGGATCCTGCATCGGTCGAAGTAGAATCTGGTTCCGAATGGCTGCAATCTCAGCTTCGATTGCTGCAGTCCTGGCATGATTCTCTTCTTTCTCTTGCCTTAGCTCTTCTTTACTGAGACGTAGCAGCTCCTGCGTCTCTCTCAATTGGGCCGCAAGATCGTGATCGTCTTGTTGGGCCATTTTCGCTTCTCTTAAGCGTCGCTTGTATGTCTTTTCCGGTTCGGGATCGTAAGGAACGATTTCCTTCCCATCGCGGGTTCTTCGCATATACCTAAGAAAGAACCTGCAAAAGTCACTCAAGTAGAGTGGTTAGATGAAACGGGGCAAATGCCCCAAGAGCAAACCGTACCGGCTCGGTCTAGACCAAGTCCCCGGCAACGGCGCCAAAAACTTGTTCGCTCCAAACGGTGTGTGCAAGCTTTAAATTTATAACCCTAGACTTAAGCTTAAAACAAGAATGCGAACCCGCAGTGTACGGGTCAATCGTAGTAAAAGCAAGAAAATTCCAGGGGTCGATCACAGGGACTTGGTGAAACAAAGTCAACACGGTATGCTACGTTAATTCTAACCACAAGAGCGATTAACACAATCAAAGATGAATAAGATGTCAAATAAGCAAACATGCAATTCTAGGGATTAAAGCATCTAGTTGTGGTTCCAACTCAAGATCTATAGATAAGCGGACAAAGCTGAGATTTTTGCGTGGGGAAGGTGTTGCTAAAGTGGAGTAGATCACCGGGTAAGTCTCACTACACACTAATCCTAAACCGTAACTCCTATTACCGGGTAAGTCTCAAGGAATCAAGATAAAGAACTATAACCTCAAACTAACACACCATCTAAGGGAATAAAATCAACCTTTACCGGGTAAGTCTCAGGCTAACTCACAAAGATGGGATGGAAGCACACTCAAACCCCAATAAAGGATAAACCTTTATTACCTATACTTATGATCGTTGGTAGACAAACTAAGGAATTACCGGGTAAGTCTCATCCTAAGCTTGCATTGAACCAGGAAGGTGAAATAAGAATAGGATTTAGCAAACTCTAACACTTAACTTTCTGTTTTAGGTCGGATAAGTCACCTCGGTCAGAAGAATTCCACCCCGGCCGAGATGTTCATCAACCGAACGAGATGCTTAGGGTTAAGGTTAAAGACTCGAACTTTCAGGATCCTACTGGAATCTAAGATTATTCTATCATTGTTTTTCCCACAACCTTCAGCCAATCACCCTAGAATCACACAAGGAAATTAGCCACTCATCATCATAATGAAAGTATTAAAATATATGGGAAGAAGGCGAATATTTGAACAAAGAAGAATTTAATGAAAAGACTTCAATAACTGAATCAAATATCACAACAAAAGCGTTCCTTGGATAGCAATCCAACAAGACAAGATAACAAGGAAAGGAATTGAAGACAATCTTACAAAACCCTTCAAAAAGCTATAAAAAGCTATGATCTTCAACCTTCCTTCAACCTTCAAAAAGGTTCTTCTAAAACTCCCAAATTGGAGTATGCTGCGGCTGCTGCGTGTGTAAACCCTGATCGACGGTATAGCGTGATGTTGGATTTGTGGAAATCCAACCCTTTTTATAGGAAAAATAAACCTCCAAAGATAATAAATCTTAAGAAGATATTATCCCATAAATATAGGTAAAATATATGATTCTGCATATCTCCTTCCTTCCAGAAGCTCAGCCCAAAAATATAAGATCACTTTCCAAACTTAAAAGATCTCTTCCAAGAATAAAATATTCTTGCCGCGTCCTAGGTATTCGCCTCGGTCGAGTCGGCGTCTCTGGATCGCCTCGGTCGAGGTGAACCTCTGGTCAACCGAGGTGACTCACGACAGAATGTGAAATCTCTCGAATCAGCTCCAAAGTGAATCTTCAATCCATGGCTGTGCTTCCTGGATGTAGCTCCAAATGACTCTTGACTTCTTTTGCTCCTTTTTGATGCAAAACGTACCATATTACCTGCAATTACAACGAAACTAGGTGTAGACCTCGATTCTCGCAAAGGTAGATGAAATGGTAGTAAAATCACATAATGTACATACAAACATGCAGAATATGAAAGATAAAACGTCCAAACAAACCCTAAAATATAGACTATAATTCATGCTATCAAAATACCCCATACTTAGCCCTTGCTTGTCCCCAAGCAAGTTCCTCATATAAAAGACAAGATAGAATGGATTATAAGTCAAGAAAATCAATGAAAAAGTCTTTCAAAAATATTTTATGATGTGCAACTATCATAGATCACTCTAAGAGAATACTTCCTGGAATTAAAAACTCAATATGCTCAAAACATTTTATAAATATAAGAAAGTTGTTCATCTTTGCATAAAATCATAGAATGCATAATAAATCATAATTATCAAAATTAATCATGTATAATCCGATTTAAACCGCTAAGTCAATCAACAAGCTCAAGGTCTCAAGGTCTTCTCAAAAGAAAAGGTCAAGAAACGTGTAGGGTAGGGATGTATGTAAGGTAATGTGGTGCTAGAATCCGGGAAAAGGATGAACTTCACTTCCACTTTGACTTGCAACACCTTCCACCAATAAGCTTTGCTTATTTCGCATTTTTTTCTTTTTACTTTACTTTTTGGGATGCATGGACAGAGGTGCACAATAACCGAAGCCTAGGAAATCTGCAATCATCAATTTCTCGAGATGCATCAAACCCTTGATGCACATACCATGACCCGTTAGGAATATCGCTCAATCCGACTTTGGCAAGACACAAACACCCGGCTATGTGAATGGTGCCGAGTTACTCATCTTCATGATTGACTTCCCCAAACCTATTATTGCTTTCTAACACTTTCACTTTCAGCCACTTCTCAACTTTTGACTTGCTTTCACCACTTCGCTTGCTTCCAAATTCCCGGATAGGTAAAGGGAGGCAATATGTATATGAGGGGCTAAGCATGATCAAGAAGAAGAAGAAAAAGAATGAATTGCCTTGGTCTTTCCAAGAAGAACGTGAGAGAACTTATGCTGCGGTGTCAACCTTCAAATTCAACATAATTTGGATAAAAATAAAGTATTAAACATGCCAATAATTTCAAACAAAGCATTTAGCAACTTAAACATATCATAAAACATTTCAAACATATAAAGAATTTAAATCCAGTCGGTAAACAAGATCTTCACTGAGATCATATCCAGATAAGTAACACAAAAATCGTTTTCGAAAATTCTCAGTTAACCCACCTCGGTCGAGATGTTCTTGGTTCAACCGAGGTGAAACACCTCGTTTTGCCAGAACTGTCCCGGTCGAGGTCAAAAATTTTTTAAAACCATTTTTTTTCGGTTTCGACGTTTTTCTCAATCAAATAACCTGTAAGTATGCATGCAATCTCAGATAAACATATAAATGCAGATAAAGCATGAATATGAAAATATCCGATACATCATAAGTCGAATAATACATCAATACATCATAAGTCAAATAAGTCAGATAATACATCAACTACCCCATACTTGGGACACACTGTCCTAGTGGGTCAGAATAAGTCTAAGGACAGGATACTCACCGAACATAGCTAAACTGCATGAAGAAGTAAGAAACAGCTCCCAGATAAGACCATCTCGGTTGGCGAAGCACATATCGGTCGAGGTGTTCTGACAGTACCCGAGATGTATCTCAGTAAAGCTTGTTTCCTCAACTTCTCGAAATTTTGTTCTTCCAGTGTAGCTCCTGAACTGTGATCCTTCCTTTTGGAATACCTGGTTGTTGTCTAGAGGAAAACAAAAACAAAGCAACTATCTAAACTAAACTAGAAAAGGGAGAAGAAAGCAATACCTTGGGTTGCCTCCCAAGAAGCGCTTGGTTTAAGGTCGCTAGCTGGACCCTTCTCCATAGAATTACTCAATGTACCTTGAACACCATGGAGTGCTCATCACATCCATCAAAAAATTCTTCCAAAAAGGTTCCGGTTCCTAATTTCACCGGCAAATGGTAAGATCTCCCACGTACAAGCTTGTACGGTTTGATTCTCACCGGAATCCTTCTAGCTTTCCTGCACTTCAATGGGACATAATCTAGCCTTGCGTCCCATCCTTTCCTGGATCGAGAAAATAGTTTCTCGAGAATCATAGCAGCTTCCCCATCTATAGCTTGGGGATGGTACAGGGTCCTGAGCATGCGAGGGACCCCATACTTGAACAAATAACACTTCGTTGCCTTAGCGGTGAAGCGCTTGTTAACTTCACTCCTTATAATCCAAGGAGCATCTTCCTCCAACAATTTCAAGAGAGATTTCATCTTGATCTTAGGAGGTTCTTTCGGAAGAGACCTCCAACTCTCCGGTGCCTTCCTGAAAAATTCAGAAATATTAATAGGGAATTCAAATGAAGTAGGAGAATGTACCTTGCAAAGCTCTCCAAGGTTTGAGACAAGTTTCATGTTGGGTTGATGATCCACACACGAAATCTCTCTCAGTTCAGCTGGTCTTTCTTCCACCTTGACCACAATCTCAGTAATTTGGCCAAAGTCTTCTGCATCTGCCTCTTCCGGTTCTGCAGGTTCTTCTTTCATCTCGACCGAGATCTCTTCCACCTCGACCGAGGTCTCAACAGTCAGATCGAGATCTTCCACATCTTCTTCCTCAAAAGCTTCAGGGGAAACTTCTGGTTTGACTGGAGGTATGCTCGAAACGTGCAACACTTCCTTATGCTCCTCTTCTGGCTTAGCATAGGATAGGGTGCTTTCCTTGAGCTCCGTCACCTTCTTCATCAACTTCTCCAACCTAGATTCGAGAGAGTCTTCAAGAGGTTGCTCATGAGTCTTTCTAGGGACATTCTTCTCATCCCATATCACAAGTTCACGCTGAATGGCTTCTTCTCTTTCCCATTCATTGTTGAACCAATAGAAGGAGTACTTCTCCTCCAAGTATTCATAATGATCCGCCCTAGCACTTTGTCTTGCTATCCAGGCTGGATCAAACATAGCCATCAGAAATCCTGAAAACTACAAAACTCATAGAAAGAGTAGTTAGTAGCAACAGGGGCAAGCGCCCCGAGAGCAAACCGTACCGGCTCGGTCTAGACCAAGTCCCCGGCAACGGCGCCAAAAACTTGTTCGCTCCAAACGGTGTGTGCAAGCTTTAAATTTATAACCCTAGACTTAAGCTTAAAACAAGAATGCGAACCCGCAGTGTACGGGTCAATCGTAGTAAAAGCAAGAAAATTCCAGGGGTCGATCACAGGGACTCGGTGAAACAAAGTCAACACGGTATGCTAATGTTAATACTAACCACAAGAGCAATTAACACAATCAAAGATGAATAAGATGTCAAATAAGCAAACATGCAATTCTAGGGATTAAAGCATCTAGTTGTGGTTCCAACTCAAGATCTATAGATAAGCGGACAAAGCTGAGATTTTTGCGTGGGGAAGGTGTTGCTAAAGTGGAGTAGATCACCGGGTAAGTCTCACTACACACTAATCCTAAACCGTAACTCCTATTACCGGGTAAGTCTCAAGGAATCAAGATAAAGAACTATAACCTCAAACTAACACACCATCTAAGGGAATAGAATCAACCTTTACCGGGTAAGTCTCAGGCTAACTCACAAAGATGGGATGGAAGCACACTCAAACCCCAATAAAGGAATGACCTTTATTACCTACACTTATGATCGTTGGTACACAAACTAAGGAATTACCGGGTAAGTCTCATCCTAAGCTTGCATTGAACCAGGAAGGTGTAATAAGAATAGGATTTAGCAAACTCTAACACTTAACTTTCTGTTTAGGTTCGGATAAGTCACCTCGGTCAGAAGAATTCCACCCCGGCCGAGATGTTCATCAACCGAACGAGATGCTTAGGGTTAAGGTTAAAGACTCGAACTTTCAGGATCCTACTGGAATCTAAGATTATTCTATCATTGTTTTTCCCACAACCTTCAGCCAATCACCCTAGAATCACACAAGGAAATTAGCCACTCATCATCATAATGAAAGTATTAAAATATATGGGAAGAAGGCGAATATTTGAACAAAGAAGAATTTAATGAAAAGACTTCAATAACTGAATCAAATATCACAACAAAAGCGTTCCTTGGATAGCAATCCAACAAGACAAGATAACAAGGAAAGGAATTGAAGACAATCTTACAAAACCCTTCAAAAAGCTATAAAAAGCTATGATCTTCAACCTTCCTTCAACCTTCAAAAAGGTTCTTCGAAAACTCCCAAATTGGAGTATGCTGCGGCTGCTGCGTGTGTAAACCCTGATCGACGGTATAGCGTGATGTTGGATTTGTGGAAATCCAACCCTTTTTATAGGAAAAATAAACCTCCAAAGATAATAAATCTTAAGAAGATATTATCCCATAAATATAGGTAAAATATATGATTCTGCATATCTCCTTCCTTCCAGAAGCTCAGCCCAAAAATATAAGATCACTTTCCAAATTTAAAAGATCTCTTCCAAGAATAAAATATTCTCGCCGCGTCCTAGGTATTCGCCTCGGTCGAGTCGGCGTCTCTGGATCGCCTCGGTCGAGGTGAACCTCTGGTCAACCGAGGTGACTTACGACAGAATGTGAAATCTCTCGAATCAGCTCCAAAGTAAATCTTTAATCCATGGATGTGCTTCCTGGATGTAGCTCCAAATGACTCTTGACTTCTTTTGCTCCTTTTTGATGCAAAAAATACCATATTACCTGCAATTACAACGAAACTAGGTGTAGACCTCGATTCTCGCAAAGGTAGATGAAATGGTAGTAAAATCACATAATGTACATACAAACATGCAGAATATGAAAGATAAAACGTCCAAACAAACCCCAAAATATGGACTATAATTCATGCTATCAAGTACAAAGGATCGTTAACATCAATTGTGATGTGTCAATCAAGGTTAGAATGAAGCAGAGGATCAGAGGAGGTAGAATCCTTGATGGTAGCCATAGTTCAAAGAAAATGAAAGCGGAATAATGAATGTGTATAAGGTGTATAATATGCTAGGAAAATCTATGTGTTTAGATCTGAAAAATTAGAGGTTGTGATACCATGTAAACACATAGTGTATGAATTGAATCGTAATACTCATGTATTGAATGAAATACCAAATAAGTATATATACACACAACATGAGGTTGTTAAGGTTTGTTAGCCTTTGGATTCATTACATATTTGGCCCCCTTATTCTATATATCTACACATGATATCTTATAGTTATGTTATGAAGTATCAATGAAAACACTACCCAAAAAAAAAATTAATAGATTTTGAGAGAGGCGGAAAGAGTGTGAGGATACCATTATTGATGAGGGTTGAGCTTCCTCTTCCTGTGAAACGGAGAAAACCCTAATTCAAGAGACGAAAGAAGATTGAAGATCGCCTTATTATTTTGTACCTGTAAATTGGTTTTAGCCTTTTAGGGTAAGTTAGGGTTTTCGGAGTAATTATTAGGCCGTTATAATGGGCCTTGAAATGTTCAGCTCATCGCCATTTTGGTCAATGTTACAAACTGAGAGAAGGGCGTGTTCAACAATAAAAAAAATATACGGTGTTTTAGCAAGGAAGCCAAAAACAATCTTACTATTGACAAGTGTATCAGAATAGTTTTTGTGAAACATAAGTGTTTATAAGTGTTTGGTAAATACATTATGTATCTTCTACTAAAAAGAATGCAGTTGACTTCGTACCCAACTCCAAACCCCTATATTTATTTGTGCATATTTTCAAAAATGTTCAAAACCTAAAAAATTCAACCATATAATGGTAGTCAATTTTACTACTATTATTTGGTTGAATTTTTATATGGATTCCAATGCTGACAACATTTGGTGTATCTGGATCAAAAGAAACATCATCACAAGACATTCAATTTGGGATTGCCGTAAAAACTACAACCTTAGCCACATCTGGAACATGATCTTGAGTGTTAGAGACGATATCTCCATTGCCCTTGCTACTAATGGATCTACCCTATCCTCCCTTAGCTTGCCGGGTTCCTTCTCCACTAAGAAGACCTACCTCTTTGATAGCATGAATTATAGTCTATATTTTGGGGTTTGTTTGGACGTTTTATCTTTCATAATCTGCATGTTTGTATGTACATTATGTGATTTTACTACCATTTCATCTACCTTTGCGAGAATCGAGGTCTACACCTAGTTTCGTTGTAATTGCAGGTAATATGGTACGTATTGCATCAAAAAGGAGCAAAAGGAGTCAAGAGTCATTTGGAGCTACATTCAGGAAGCACAACCATGGATTAAAGATTTACTTTGGACCAGTTTTGAGAGATTCTACACTCAGTTATGATCACCTCGGTTGCCCAGAGATTCATCTCGACCGAGGCGATCCAGAGACACCGACTCGACCGAGGCGAACACCTAGGACGCGGCAAGAATATTTTATTCTTGGCTGAGATTTTTTAAAATTGGAAAGTGATCTTATATTTTTGGGCTGAGCTTCTGGAAGGAAGGAGATATGCAGAATCATATATTTTACCTATATTTATGGGATAATATCTTCTTAAGATTTATTATCTTTGGAGGTTTATTTTTCCTATAAAAAGGGTTGATTTTCTACAATTTGAGGAGGCTGCATACACCGCAAACATCCGCTTACAGTTAGCACATCTCGCATACACGCGCAGCAGCCGCATCCTACTCCAATTTGGGAGTTGTTGAAGAACCTTTTTGAAGGTTGAAGGAAGATTGAAGACTATAGCTTTATAGCTTTTTGGAGGGTTTTGTAAGATTGTCTTCAATTCTTTTCCTTGTTGTCTTGTCTAGTTGGATTATTATCCAAGGAACGATTTTGTGTGATATTTGATTCAGTTATTGAAGTGTTTTCATTAAATTCTTCTTTATTCAAATATTCACCTTCTTCCCATATATTTAATACTTTCATTATGATGATGAGTGGCTAATTTCCTTGTGTGATTCTAGGGTGATTGGCTGAAGGTTGTGGGAAAAACAATGATAGAATAATCTTAATCCAGTAGGATCCTGAAAGTTCGAGTCTTTAACCTTAACCCTAAGCATCTCGTTCAGTCGATGAACATCTCGGCCGGGGTGGAAACTGGCTGACCGAGGTGGCTTATCCGATCCTTAACTGAGAGTTAATGTGTTAGAGTTTGCCAAATCCTATTCTTATTATACCTTTCTGGTTCAAAGCAAGCTTAGGATGAGACTTACCCGGTAATTCCTTAGTTTGTATACCAACGATCATAAGTGTAGGTAATAAAGGCTTGTCCTTTATTGGGGTTTGAGTGTGCTTCCATCCCATCTTTGTGAGTTAGCCTGAGACTTACCCGGTAAAGGTTGATTCTATTCCCTTAGATGGTGTGTTAGTTTGAGGTTATAGTTCTTTATCTTGATTCCTTGAGACTTACCCGGTAATAGGAGTTACGGTTTGGGATTAGTGTGTAGTGAGACTTACCCGGTGATCTACTCCACTTTAGAAACACCTTCCCCATGCAAAAATCTCAGCTTTGTCCACTTATCTATAGATCTTGAGTTGGAACCACAACTAGATGCTTTAATCCCTAGAATTGCATGTTTGCTTATTTGACATCTTATTCATCTTTGATTGTATACTTGCTCTTGTGGTTAGCATCAACACTAGCATACCGTACTGGACTTTGTTTCACTAAGTCCCTGTGATCGACCCCTGGAATTTTCTTGCTTTTACTACGATTGACCCGTACACTGCGGGTTCGCATCCTTGTTTTAAGCTTAAGTCTAGGGTTATAAATTTAAAGCTTGCACACACCGTTTGGAGCGAACAAGTTTTTGGCGCCGTTGCCGGGGACTTGGTCTAGACCGAGCCGGTACGGTTTGCTTTCGGGGCGCTTGCCCCTGTTGCTACTAACTACTCTTTCTATGAGTTTTGTAGTTTTCAGGATTTCTTATGGCTATGTTTGATCCAGCCTGGATAGCAAGACAAAGTGCTAGGGCAGATCATTATGAATACTTGGAGGAAAAGTACTCCTTCTATTGGTTCAACAATGAATGGGAAAGAGAAGAGGCCATTCAACACGAACTTGCAATGTGGGATGAACTTAATGTCCCTAAAAAGACTTATGAGCAACCTCTTGAAGATTCTCTCGAATCTAGGTTGGAGAAGTTAATGAAGAAGGTGACGGAGCTCAAGGAAAGCACCCTATCCTATGCTAAGCCGGAAGAGGAGCATGAGGAAGTGTTGCACGTTTCGAGCATACCTCCAGTCAAACCAGAAGTTTCTCCTGAAGCTTCTGAGGGAGAAGATGTGGAAGATCTCGATCTGACTGTTGAGACCTCGGTCGAGGTAGAAGAGACCTCGGTCGAGATGATGGAAGAATCTGCAGAACCGGAAGAGGCAGATGCAGAAGACTTTAGCCAAATTACTGAGATTATGGTCAAGGTGGAAGAAAGACCAGCTGAACTAAGAGAGATTTTGTGGGTGGATCATCGACCCAACATGAAACTTGTCTCAAACCTTGGAGAGCTTTGCAAGGTACATTCTCCTACTTCATTTGAATTCCCTATTAATATTTCTGAATTTTTCAGGAAGGCACCGGAGAGTTGGAGGTCTCTTCCGAAAGAACCTCCTAAGATCAAGATGAAATCTCTCTTGAAATTGTTGGAGGAAGATGCTCCTTGGATTATAAGGAGTGAAGTTAACAAGCGCTTCACCGCTAAGGCAACGAAGTGTTATTTGTTCAAGTATGGGGTCCCTCGCATGCTCAGGACCCTGTACCATCCCCAAGCTATAGATGGGGAAGCTGCTATGATTCTCGAGAAACTATTTTTTCGATCAAGGAAAGGATGGGACGCAAGGCTAGATTATGTCCCATTGAAGTGCAGGAAGTCTAGAAGGATTCCGGTGAGAATCAAACCGTACAAGCTTGTACGTGGGAGATCTTACCATTTGCCGGTGAAATTAGGAACCGGAACCTTTTTGGAAGAATTTTATGATGGATGTGATGAGCACTCCATGGTGTTCAAGGTACATTGAGTAATTCTATGGAGAAGGGTCCAGCTAGCGACCTTAAACCAAGCGCTTCTTGGGAGGCAACCCAAGGTATTGCTTTCTTCTCCCTTTTCTAGTTTAGTTTAGATAGTTGCTTTGTTTTTGTTTTCCTCTAGACAACAACCAGGTATTCCAAAAGGAAGGATCACAGTTCAGGAGCTACACTGGAAGAACAAAATTTCGAGAAGTTGAGGAAACGAGCTTTACTGAGATACATCTCGGGTACTGTCAGAACACCTCGACCGATATGTGCTTCGCCAACCGAGATGGTCTTATCTGGGAGCTGTTTCTTACTTCTTCATGCAGTTTAGCTATGTTCGGTGAGTATCCTGTCCTTAGACTTATTCTGACCCACTGGGACAGTGTGTCCCAAGTATGGGGTGTTTGTACTTATTTGACTACTTGACGTTATTTGACTACTTTTGATGTATGATATTATTTATCGGATATTTTCATATTCATGCTTTATCTGCATTTATATGTTTATCTGAGATTGCATGCATACTTACAGGTTAGTTGATTGAGAAAAACGTCGAAACCGAGAAAAAATTTGGTTTTAAAAAAATTTTTTGACCTCGACCGGGACAGTTCTGGCAAAACGAGGTGTTTCACCTCGGTTGAACCAAGAACACCTCGACCGAGGTGGGCGTAACAGAAAATTTTCGAAAACGATTTTTGTGTTACTTATCTGGATATGATCTCAGTGAAGATTTTGTTTACCGACTGGATTTAAATTCTTTATATGTTTGAAATGTTTTATGATATGTTTAAGTTGCTAAATGCTTTGTTTGAAATTATTGGCATGTTTAATACTTTATTTTTATCCAAATTATGTTGAATTTGAAGGTTGACACCGCAGCATAAGTTCTCTCACGTTCTTCTTGGAAAGACCAAGGCAATTCATTCTTCTTCTTCCTCTTCTTCTTGATCATGCTTAGCCCCTCATATACATATTGCCTCCCTTTACCTATCCGGGAATTTGGAAGCAAGCGAAGTGGTGAAAGCAAGTCAAAAGTTGAGAAGTGGCTGAAAGTGAAAGTGTTAGAAAGCAATAATAGGTTTGGGGAAGTCAATCATGAAGATGAGTAACTCGGCACCATTCACATAGCCGGGTGTTTGTGTCTTGCCAAAGTCGGATTGAGCGATATTCCTAACGGGTCATGGTATGTGCATCAAGGGTTTGACGCATCTCAAGAAATTGATGATTGCGGATTTCCTAGGCTTCGGTTATTGTGCACCTCTATCCATGCATCCCAAAAAGTAAAGTAAAAGAGAAAAAAGTGTGAAATAAGCAAAGCTTATTGGTGGAAGATGTTGCAAGTCAAAGTGAAAGTGAAGTTCATCCTTTTCCCGGATTCTAGCACCACATTACCTTACATGCATCCCTACCCTACACGTTTCTTGACCTTTCTTTTGGGAAGCCCTTGAGACCTTGAGCTTGTTGATTGACTTAGCGGTTTAAACTGGATTATACATGATTAATTTTGATAATTATGATTTATTATGCATTCTATGATTTTATGCAAAGATGAACAACTTTCCTATATTTATAAAATATTTTGATCATATTGAGTTTTTAATTTCCAGAAAGTACTCTCTTAGAGTGATCTATGATAGTTTCACACCATAAAATGTTTTTGAAAGACTTTTCATTGATTTTCTTGACTTATAATCCATTCTATCTTGATTTCTATATGAGGAACTTGCTTAGGGACAAGCAAGGGCTAAGTATGGGGTATTTTGATAGCATGAATTATAGTCTATATTTTGGGGTTTGTTTGGACGTTTTATCTTTCATAATCTGCATGTTTGTATGTACATTATGTGATTTTACTACCATTTCATCTACCTTTGCGAGAATCGAGGTCTACACCTAGTTTCGTTGTAATTGCAGGTAATATGGTACGTATTGCATCAAAAAGGAGCAAAAGGAGTCAAGAGTCATTTGGAGCTACATTCAGGAAGCACAACCATGGATTAAAGATTTACTTTGGACCAGTTTTGAGAGATTCCACACTCTGTCGTGAGATCACCTCGGTTGCCCAGAGATTCATCTCGACCGAGGCGATCCAGAGACGCCGACTCGACCGAGGCGAATACCTAGGACGCGGCGAGAATATTTTATTCTTGGAAGAGATCTTTTAAATTTGGAAAGTGATCTTATATTTTTGGGCTGAGCTTCTGGAAGGAAGGAGATATGCAGAATCATATATTTTACCTATATTTATGGGATAATATCTTCTTAAGATTTATTATCTTTGGAGGTTTATTTTTCCTATAAAAAGGGTTGATTTCCACGAATCCATCATCTCGCATACGACGCGCAGCAGCCGCAGTACACTCCAATTTGGGAGTTGTTGAAGAACCTTTTTGAAGGTTGAAGGAAGATTGAAGATCATAGCTTTTTATAGCTTTTTGAAGGGTTTTGTAAGATTGTCTTCAATTCCTTCTCATTGTTGTCTTGTCTTGTTGGATTGCTATCCAAGGAACGCTTTTGTGTGATATTTGATTCAGTTATTGAAGTCTTTTCATTAAATTCTTCTTTGTTCAAATATTCACCTTCTTCCCATATATTTAATACTTTCATTATGATGATGAGTGGCTAATTTCCTTGTGTGATTCTAGGGTGATTGGCTGAAGGTTGTGGGAAAAACAATGATAGAATAATCTTAATTCCAGTAGGATCCTGAAAGTTCGAGTCTTTAACCTTAACCCTAAGCATCTCGTTCAGTCGATGAACATCTCGGCCGGGGTGGAAACTGTCTGACCGAGGTGGCTTATCCGATCCTTAACTGAGAGTTAATGTGTTAGAGTTTGCCAAATCCTATTCTTATTATACCTTTCTGGTTCAAAGCAAGCTTAGGATGAGACTTACCCGGTAATTCCTTAGTTTGTATACCAACGATCATAAGTTTAGGTAATAAAGGCTTGTCCTTTATTGGGGTTTGAGTGTGCTTCCATCCCATCTTTGTGAGTTAGCCTGAGACTTACCCGGTAAAGGTTGATTCTATTCCCTTAGATGGTGTGTTAGTTTGAGGTTATAGTTCTTTATCTTGATTCCTTGAGACTTACCCGGTAATAGGAGTTACGGTTTGGGATTAGTGTGTAGTGAGACTTACCCGGTGATCTACTCCACTTTAGAAACACCTTCCCCATGCAAAAATCTCAGCTTTGTCCACTTATCTATAGATCTTGAGTTGGAACCACAACTAGATGCTTTAATCCCTAGAATTGCATGTTTGCTTATTTGACATCTTATTCATCTTTGATTGTATACTTG
Organism: Fagopyrum esculentum; assembly: GCA_033239045.1. Lineage (NCBI taxonomy): Eukaryota > Viridiplantae > Streptophyta > Magnoliopsida > Caryophyllales > Polygonaceae > Fagopyrum > Fagopyrum esculentum. The sequence goes on from BSUD01000003.1 coordinate 141,193,785, forward strand.
CTCTTGTGGTTAGCATCAACACTAGCATACCGTACTGGACTTTGTTTCACTAAGTCCCTGTGATCGACCCCTGGAATTTTCTTGCTTTTACTACGATTGACCCGTACACTGCGGGTTCGCATCCTTGTTTTAAGCTTAAGTCTAGGGTTATAAATTTAAAGCTTGCACACACCGTTTGGAGCGAACAAGTTTTTGGCGCCGTTGCCGGGGACTTGGTCTAGACCGAGCCGGTACGGTTTGCTTTCGGGGCGCTTGCCCCTGTTGCTACTAACTACTCTTTCTATGAGTTTTGTAGTTTTCAGGATTTCTGATGGCTATGTTTGATCCAGCCTGGATAGCAAGACAAAGTGCTAGGGCAGATCATTATGAATACTTGGAGGAGAAGTACTCCTTCTATTGGTTCAACAATGAATGGGAAAGAGAAGAGGCCATTCAACACGAACTTGCAATGTGGGATGAACTTAATGTCCCTAAAAAGACTTATGAGCAACCTCTTGAAGATTCTCTCGAATCTAGGTTGGAGAAGTTAATGAAGAAGGTGACGGAGCTCAAGGAAAGCGCCCTATCCTATGCTAAGCCGGAAGAGGAGCATAAGGAAGTGTTGCACGTTTCGAGCATACCTCCAGTCAAACCAGAAGTTTCTCCTGAAGCTTTTGAGGGAGAAGATGTGGAAGATCTCGATCTGGCTGTTGAGACCTCGGTCGAGGTGGAAGTGACCTCGGTCGAGATGAAAGAAGAACCTGCCGAACCGGAAAAGGCAGATGCAAAAGACTTTGGCCAAATTACTGAGATTGTGGTCAAGGTGGAAGAAAGACCAGCAGAACTGAGAGAGATTTCGTGGGTGGATTATCAACCCAACACGAAACTTGCCTCAAGCTTTGGAGAACTTTGCAAGGTACGTTCTCCTACTTCATTTGAATTCCCTATTAATATTTCTGAATTTTTCAGGAATGCACCGGAAAGTTGGAGGTCTCTTCCGAAAGAACCTCCTAAAATCAAGATGAAGTCTTCCTTGAAATTGTTGGAAGAAGAAGCTCCTTGGATTATAAGGAGTGGAGTTTGCAAACACTACACCGCTAAGTCGATGAAGTATCTCTTGTTCAAGTATGGGGTCCCTCGCATGCTCAGGACCCTGTACCATCCCCAAGCTATAGATGGGGAAGCTGCTATGATTCTCGAGAAACTATTTTTTCGATCAAGGAAAGGATGGGACGCAAGGCTAGATTATGTCCCATTGAAGTGCAGGAAGTCTAGAAGGATTCCGGTGAGAATCAAACCGTACAAGCTTGTACGTGGGAGATCTTACCATTTGCCGGTGAAATTAGGAACCGGAACCTTTTTGGAAGAATTTTATGATGGATGTGATGAGCACTCCATGGTGTTCAAGGTACATTGAGTAATTCTATGGAGAAGGGTCCAGCTAGCGACCTTAAACCAAGCGCTTCTTGGGAGGCAACCCAAGGTATTGCTTTCTTCTCCCTTTTCTAGTTTAGTTTAGATAGTTGCTTTGTTTTTGTTTTCCTCTAGACAACAACCAGGTATTCCAAAAGGAAGGATCACAGTTCAAGAGCTACACTGGAAGAACAAAATTTCGAGAAGTTGAGGAAACAAGCTTTACTGAGATACATCTCGGGTACTGTCAGAACACCTCGACCGATATGTGCTTCGCCAACCGAGATGGTCTTATCTGGGAGCTGTTTCTTACTTCTTCATGCAGTTTAGCTATGTTCGGTGAGTATCCTGTCCTTAGACTTATTCTGACCCACTGGGACAGTGTGTCCCAAGTATGGGGTGTTTGTACTTATTTGACTACTTGACGTTATTTGACTACTTTTGATGTATGATATTATATTTATCGGATATTTTATTTATGCTTCACTTCTGCCTTTATATGATTATCTGATATTACATGCATACCTACAGGTTATTTGATTGAGAAAAACGTCGGAAAAAAAATTTGGTTTTAAAAAAAAAAAAAAAAAAATTTTTTGACCTCGACCGGGACAGTTCTGGCAAAACGAGGTGTTTCACCTCGGTTGAACCAAGAACATCTCGACCGAGGTGGGTTAACAGAAAATTTTCGAAAACGATTTTTGTGTTACTTATCTGGATATGATCTCAGTGAAGATTTTGTTTACCGACTGGATTTAAATTCTTTATATGTTTGAAATGTTTTATGATATGTTTAAGTTGCTAAATGCTTTGTTTGAAATTATTGGCATGTTTAATACTTTATTTTTATCCAAATTATGTTGAATTTGAAGGTTGACACCGCAGCATAAGTTCTCTCACGTTCTTCTTGGAAAGACCAAGGCAATTCATTCTTCTTCTTCTTCTTCTTGATCATGCTTAGCCCCTCATATACATATTGCCTCCCTTTACCTATCCGGGAATTTGGAAGCAAGCGAAGTGGTGAAAGCAAGTCAAAAGTTGAGAAGTGGCTGAAAGTGAAAGTGTTAGAAAGCAATAATAGGTTTGGGGAAGTCAATCATGAAGATGAGTAACTCGGCACCATTCACATAGCCGGGTGTTTGTGTCTTGCCAAAGTCGGATTGAGCGATATTCCTAACGGGTCATGGTATGTGCATCAAGGGTTTGACGCATCTCGAGAAATTGATGATTGCGGATTTCCTAGGCTTCGGTTATTGTGCACCTCTGTCCATGCATCCCAAAAAGTAAAGTAAAAGAAAAAAAAAGTGTAAAATAAGCAAAGCTTATTGGTGGAAGATGTTGCAAGTCAAAGTGAAAGTGAAGTTCATCCTTTTCCCGGATTCTAGCACCACATTACCTTACATACATCCCTACCCTACACGTTTCTTGACCTTTTCTTTTGGGAAGCCCTTGAGACCTTGAGCTTGTTGATTGACTTAGCGGTTTAAATCGGATTATACATGATTAATTTTGATAATTATGATTTATTATGCATTCTATGATTTTATGCAAAGATGAACAACTTTCCTATATTTATAAAATGTTTTGATCATATTGAGTTTTTAATTTCCAGGAAGTATTCTCTTAGAGTGATCTATGATAGTTGCACACCATAAAATGTTTTTGAAAGACTTTTCATTGATTTTCTTGACTTATAATCCATTCTATCTTGATTTCTATATGAGGAACTTGCTTAGGGACAAGCAAGGGCTAAGTATGGGGTATTTTGATAGCATGAATTATAGTCTATATTTTGGGGTTTGTTTGGACGTTTTATCTTTCATAATCTGCATGTTTGTATGTACATTATGTGATTTTACTACCATTTCATCTACCTTTGCGAGAATCGAGGTCTACACCTAGTTTCGTTGTAATTGCAGGTAATATGGTACGTATTGCATCAAAAAGGAGCAAAAGGAGTCAAGAGTCATTTGGAGCTACATTCAGGAAGCACAACCATGGATTAAAGATTTACTTTGGACCAGTTTTGAGAGATTCTACACTCAGTTATGATCACCTCGGTTGCCCAGAGATTCATCTCGACCGAGGCGATCCAGAGACACCGACTCGACCGAGGCGAACACCTAGGACGCGGCAAGAATATTTTATTCTTGGCTGAGATTTTTTAAAATTGGAAAGTGATCTTATATTTTTGGGCTGAGCTTCTGGAAGGAAGGAGATATGCAGAATCATATATTTTACCTATATTTATGGGATAATATCTTCTTAAGATTTATTATCTTTGGAGGTTTATTTTTCCTATAAAAAGGGTTGATTTTCTACAAATTCAGCTTAGAGGCTGCATACACCGCATACATCCGCTTACAGTTAGCACATCTCGCATACGCAGCAGCCGCATCCTACTCCAATTTGGGAGTTGTTGAAGAACCTTTTTGAAGGTTGAAGGAAGATTGAAGACTATAGCTTTATAGCTTTTTGGAGGGTTTTGTAAGATTGTCTTCAATTCTTTTCCTTGTTGTCTTGTCTAGTTGGATTATTATCCAAGGAACGATTTTGTGTGATATTTGATTCAGTTATTGAAGTGTTTTCATTAAATTCTTCTTTATTCAAATATTCACCTTCTTCCCATATATTTAATACTTTCATTATGATGATGAGTGGCTAATTTCCTTGTGTGATTCTAGGGTGATTGGCTGAAGGTTGTGGGAAAAACAATGATAGAATAATCTTAATCCAGTAGGATCCTGAAAGTTCGAGTCTTTAACCTTAACCCTAAGCATCTCGTTCAGTCGATGAACATCTCGGCCGGGGTGGAAACTGGCTGACCGAGGTGGCTTATCCGATCCTTAACTGAGAGTTAATGTGTTAGAGTTTGCCAAATCCTATTCTTATTATACCTTTCTGGTTCAAAGCAAGCTTAGGATGAGACTTACCCGGTAATTCCTTAGTTTGTATACCAACGATCATAAGTTTAGGTAATAAAGGCTTGTCCTTTATTGGGGTTTGAGTGTGCTTCCATCCCATCTTTGTGAGTTAGCCTGAGACTTACCCGGTAAAGGTTGATTCTATTCCCTTAGATGGTGTGTTAGTTTGAGGTTATAGTTCTTTATCTTGATTCCTTGAGACTTACCCGGTAATAGGAGTTACGGTTTGGGATTAGTGTGTAGTGAGACTTACCCGGTGATCTACTCCACTTTAGAAACACCTTCCCCATGCAAAAATCTCAGCTTTGTCCACTTATCTATAGATCTTGAGTTGGAACCACAACTAGATGCTTTAATCCCTAGAATTGCATGTTTGCTTATTTGACATCTTATTCATCTTTGATTGTATACTTGCTCTTGTGGTTAGCATCAACACTAGCATACCGTACTGGACTTTGTTTCACTAAGTCCCTGTGATCGACCCCTGGAATTTTCTTGCTTTTACTACGATTGACCCGTACACTGCGGGTTCGCATCCTTGTTTTAAGCTTAAGTCTAGGGTTATAAATTTAAAGCTTGCACACACCGTTTGGAGCGAACAAGTTTTTGGCGCCGTTGCCGGGGACTTGGTCTAGACCGAGCCGGTACGGTTTGCTTTCGGGGCGCTTGCCCCTGTTGCTACTAACTACTCTTTCTATGAGTTTTGTAGTTTTCAGGATTTCTGATGGCTATGTTTGATCCAGCCTGGATAGCAAGACAAAGTGCTAGGGCAGATCATTATGAATACTTGGAGGAAAAGTACTCCTTCTATTGGTTCAACAATGAATGGGAAAGAGAAGAGGCCATTCAACACGAACTTGCAATGTGGGATGAACTTAATGTCCCTAAAAAGACTTATGAGCAACCTCTTGAAGATTCTCTCGAATCTAGGTTGGAGAAGTTAATGAAGAAGGTGACGGAGCTCAAGGAAAGCACCCTATCCTATGCTAAGCCGGAAGAGGAGCATGAGGAAGTGTTGCACGTTTCGAGCATACCTCCAGTCAAACCAGAAGTTTCTCCTGAAGCTTCTGAGGGAGAAGATGTGGAAGATCTCGATCTGACTGTTGAGACCTCGGTCGAGGTAGAAGAGACCTCGGTCGAGATGATGGAAGAATCTGCAGAACCGGAAGAGGCAGATGCAGAAGACTTTAGCCAAATTACTGAGATTATGGTCAAGGTGGAAGAAAGACCAGCAGAACTAAGAGAGATTTTGTGGGTGGATTATCAACCCAACACGAAACTTGTCTCAAGCTTTGGAGAACTTTACAAGGTACATTCTCTTACTCCATTCGAATTCCCTATTAAAATTTCTGAATTTTTCAGGAAAGCACCGGAGAGTTGGAGGTCTCTTCCGAAAGAACCTCCTAAGATCAAGATGAAATCTCTCTTGAAATTGTTGGAGGAAGATGCTCCTTGGATTATAAGGAGTGAAGTTAACAAGCGCTTCACCGCTAAGGCAACGAAGTGTTATTTGTTCAAGTATGGGGTCCCTCGCATGCTCAGGACCCTGTACCATCCCCAAGCTATAGATGGGGAAGCTGCTATGATTCTCGAGAAACTATTTTTTCGATCAAGGAAAGGATGGGACGCAAGGCTAGATTATGTCCCATTGAAGTGCAGGAAGTCTAGAAGGATTCCGGTGAGAATCAAACCGTACAAGCTTGTACGTGGGAGATCTTACCATTTGCCGGTGAAATTAGGAACCGGAACCTTTTTGGAAGAATTTTATGATGGATGTGATGAGCACTCCATGGTGTTCAAGGTACATTGAGTAATTCTATGGAGAAGGGTCCAGCTAGCGACCTTAAACCAAGCGCTTCTTGGGAGGCAACCCAAGGTATTGCTTTCTTCTCCCTTTTCTAGTTTAGTTTAGATAGTTGCTTTGTTTTTGTTTTCCTCTAGACAACAACCAGGTATTCCAAAAGGAAGGATCACAGTTCAGGAGCTACACTGGAAGAACAAAATTTCGAGAAGTTGAGGAAACGAGCTTTACTGAGATACATCTCGGGTACTGTCAGAACACCTCGACCGATATGTGCTTCGCCAACCGAGATGGTCTTATCTGGGAGCTGTTTCTTACTTCTTCATGCAGTTTAGCTATGTTCGGTGAGTATCCTGTCCTTAGACTTATTCTGACCCACTGGGACAGTGTGTCCCAAGTATGGGGTGTTTGTACTTATTTGACTACTTGACGTTATTTGACTACTTTTGATGTATGACATTCTATTTCATCGGATATTTTATTTATGCTTCACTTCTGCATTTATATGTTTATCTGAGATTGCATGCATACTTACAGGTTATTTGATTGAGAAAAACGTCGAAACCGAAAAAAAAAATGGTTTTAAAAAATTTTTGACCTCGACCGGGACAGTTCTGGCAAAACGAGGTGTTTCACCTCGGTTGAACCAAGAACACCTCGACCGAGGTGGGCGTAACAGAAAATTTTCGAAAACGATTTTTGTGTTACTTATCTGGATATGATCTCAGTGAAGATTTTGTTTACCGACTGGATTTAAATTCTTTATATGTTTGAAATGTTTTATGATATGTTTAAGTTGCTAAATGCTTTGTTTGAAATTATTGGCATGTTTAATACTTTATTTTTATCCAAATTATGTTGAATTTGAAGGTTGACACCGCAGCATAAGTTCTCTCACGTTCTTCTTGGAAAGACCAAGGCAATTCATTCTTCTTCTTCCTCTTCTTCTTGATCATGCTTAGCCCCTCATATACATATTGCCTCCCTTTACCTATCCGGGAATTTGGAAGCAAGCGAAGTGGTGAAAGCAAGTCTAAAGTTGAGAAGTGGCTGAAAGTGAAAGTGTTAGAAAGCAATAATAGGTTTGGGGAAGTCAATCATGAAGATGAGTAACTCGGCACCATTCACATAGCCGGGTGTTTGTGTCTTGCCAAAGTCGGATTGAGCGATATTCCTAACGGGTCATGGTATGTGCATCAAGGGTTTGACGCATCTCAAGAAATTGATGATTGCGGATTTCCTAGGCTTCGGTTATTGTGCACCTCTATCCATGCATCCCAAAAAGTAAAGTAAAAGAGAAAAAAGTGTGAAATAAGCAAAGCTTATTGGTGGAAGATGTTGCAAGTCAAAGTGAAAGTGAAGTTCATCCTTTTCCCGGATTCTAGCACCACATTACCTTACATGCATCCCTACCCTACACGTTTCTTGACCTTTCTTTTGGGAAGCCCTTGAGACCTTGAGCTTGTTGATTGACTTAGCGGTTTAAATCGGATTATACATGATTAATTTTGATAATTATGATTTATTATGCATTCTATGATTTTATGCAAAGATGAACAACTTTCCTATATTTATAAAATATTTTGATCATATTGAGTTTTTAATTTCCAGAAAGTACTCTCTTAGAGTGATCTATGATAGTTTCACACCATAAAATGTTTTTGAAAGACTTTTCATTGATTTTCTTGACTTATAATCCATTCTATCTTGATTTCTATATGAGGAACTTGCTTAGGGACAAGCAAGGGCTAAGTATGGGGTATTTTGATAGCATGAATTATAGTCTATATTTTGGGGTTTGTTTGGACGTTTTATCTTTCATAATCTGCATGTTTGTATGTACATTATGTGATTTTACTACCATTTCATCTACCTTTGCGAGAATCGAGGTCTACACCTAGTTTCGTTGTAATTGCAGGTAATATGGTACGTATTGCATCAAAAAGGAGCAAAAGGAGTCAAGAGTCATTTGGAGCTACATTCAGGAAGCACAACCATGGATTAAAGATTTACTTTGGACCAGTTTTGAGAGATTCTACACTCAGTTATGATCACCTCGGTTGCCCAGAGATTCATCTCGACCGAGGCGATCCAGAGACACCGACTCGACCGAGGCGAACACCTAGGACGCGGCAAGAATATTTTATTCTTGGCTGAGATTTTTTAAAATTGGAAAGTGATCTTATATTTTTGGGCTGAGCTTCTGGAAGGAAGGAGATATGCAGAATCATATATTTTACCTATATTTATGGGATAATATCTTCTTAAGATTTATTATCTTTGGAGGTTTATTTTTCCTATAAAAAGGGTTGATTTCCACGAATCCATCATCTCGCATACCACGCGCAGCAGCCGCATCCTACTCCAATTTGGGAGTTGTTGAAGAACCTTTTTGAAGGTTGAAGGAAGATTGAAGACTATAGCTTTATAGCTTTTTGGAGGGTTTTGTAAGATTGTCTTCAATTCTTTTCCTTGTTGTCTTGTCTAGTTGGATTATTATCCAAGGAACGATTTTGTGTGATATTTGATTCAGTTATTGAAGTGTTTTCATTAAATTCTTCTTTATTCAAATATTCACCTTCTTCCCATATATTTAATACTTTCATTATGATGATGAGTGGCTAATTTCCTTGTGTGATTCTAGGGTGATTGGCTGAAGGTTGTGGGAAAAACAATGATAGAATAATCTTAATCCAGTAGGATCCTGAAAGTTCGAGTCTTTAACCTTAACCCTAAGCATCTCGTTCAGTCGATGAACATCTCGGCCGGGGTGGAAACTGTCTGACCGAGGTGGCTTATCCGATCCTTAACTGAGAGTTAATGTGTTAGAGTTTGCCAAATCCTATTCTTATTATACCTTTCTGGTTCAAAGCAAGCTTAGGATGAGACTTACCCGGTAATTCCTTAGTTTGTATACCAACGATCATAAGTTTAGGTAATAAAGGCTTGTCCTTTATTGGGGTTTGAGTGTGCTTCCATCCCATCTTTGTGAGTTAGCCTGAGACTTACCCGGTAAAGGTTGATTCTATTCCCTTAGATGGTGTGTTAGTTTGAGGTTATAGTTCTTTATCTTGATTCCTTGAGACTTACCCGGTAATAGGAGTTACGGTTTGGGATTAGTGTGTAGTGAGACTTACCCGGTGATCTACTCCACTTTAGAAACACCTTCCCCATGCAAAAATCTCAGCTTTGTCCACTTATCTATAGATCTTGAGTTGGAACCACAACTAGATGCTTTAATCCCTAGAATTGCATGTTTGCTTATTTGACATCTTATTCATCTTTGATTGTATACTTGCTCTTGTGGTTAGCATCAACACTAGCATACCGTACTGGACTTTGTTTCACTAAGTCCCTGTGATCGACCCCTGGAATTTTCTTGCTTTTACTACGATTGACCCGTACACTGCGGGTTCGCATCCTTGTTTTAAGCTTAAGTCTAGGGTTATAAATTTAAAGCTTGCACACACCGTTTGGAGCGAACACTCTTGCTTAGGAATTCTATCCCTCCTGCCAATGCCGATACTTTCAAGACCCTTTGGTATGACCTGAATATCCTTAAATGTAGCTTCATTGCTTGGATTGCCTGCCACACAAACTACCCACCCTGACCAAAGTCCTCCATTGGAACCTCACCAACCACAACACTTGCAAACTTTGTCTCACCCTCCCGGAAGATGAAGATCACCTTTGGACTAGATGTAGCTACACTTCTCTTGTTCTTGACATCCTTTCTAGATGGACTAGGACCCCTTACCCCGCCCCTACCTTTATAACATCTTGTATTGTCTCGAAAAGCAAAGAAGACTAAGAGGTAACCTCATCGCCTGCATACGGATCTCCTCTATCTCAACCTTCGTATATTTTACGTGGAAAGCAAGGAACAACATGCTCTACAATCACACGTTCACAGCAGCAATCACATGCGCTAATGAATCCATCATCTCCATCAAGAACTACGCATCTCACCATTGGAAATATCAATCCAATGACTCAATGTTTTGGGCTTCAATCCTTGGCATTCACCTCCCTTGATTTAGTCTCTTCCCCCTTCTCACCTTGCACTTGCTTATATTTAGTCCCTTGTTCTAAGTCTTTGAACTCTCATTTAAATTCTTAATCATCCTTTTCTTAATACTAGTAATTTTTCAAAAAATAGAAATAACATGCCAATTTTTAAGGAATATCGTAGATAAGAATAGCGGTAGTTAAAGTGACAGCAACAAAAAAAAGGAACGGGCCAGCCTTTTGGTCGGAGGGTGCACCTTTAGCAACTTTGTAAGCCTCATGTGACATAACTTCATAGAAAATCGACACATTGGTAAATTGAAGTTAAAAACAGGCATAAACCCTAACTGATGAACATCAGTGAATGAAAGTCAGTAGACGTTTAAATAAAAAAGTAACAAAAATTGAAGCGCATATGTTATGAAGTATCAATGAAATTACTACAAAAAAAAACATTAATAGATTTGAAGAGAGGCGGAAATAGTGCGAAGGATACCATTGTTGATGAGGGTTGAACTTCCTCTTCCTGTGAAACGGCGAAAACCCTAATTCAAGAGACGGATGAAGATTGAAGATCGCCTTTGAGGTTTACGGAATAATTATTGGGCCGTCGTAATGGGCCTTGAAATGTTCAGCCCATCGCCGTTTTGGTCAGTGTTACAAATGGAGAAAATGGCGTGTTCAGCGATTAAAAAAATATAGTTTACGGTTGTCATCGACAGTGTTTATAGTGTTTAAAATATTTAAGGAAAATTTCGGACAGTGATTTGGGGTATTTTAGATTTGGAAAAATAACCCAAAATAATACCAAGTATCAACATTGAACCGAAAATAATACGAACTTTGAAAATTACTAGGAGCGATACAAATTATCAATGTATTTACCAAAAATAATACGTCATATTTTCCGGCAAAAATCCTACCTCCGGCGATGACGTGGCAACCAGAATGTTACATGTCATCAAATAAATGTGTTGAATGTGTGATGTGGATTTAATATTTTAAAAAAAAACAATTTAATAATATTAAAAATATTAAAAAATAAAAAAATTATTATTTTTAAAATTTTAAATAATAATTTTTTAAAAAAATTTTACAAATATTTATTTTAAAAAAATATTTTTTTAAAATAAAGTTTGAAATATTTTTAAAATAGATTTGTAAAAACAAATGTAATAATATTTATTTTTTCAAAAAATATAATTTTTTTTTATCAAATTTATTTTTGGGATTTTTTTATAAAATGAAAATTTTAATTCTAAAAACAATTTTAGGCAAAAAAAAGATCAAACTTTATTTAAATATTCGAATATTTTTTTTACAATTTAAATAAAAAAATTTATTTTTTTTAGGGAA
>BSUD01000003.1:141205337-141216169 GCA_033239045.1 Fagopyrum esculentum
TGGAATAAAAAAAGATCATACTTTATTTAAAAATATTCGGAAAAAAATTTGAATATTTTTTTTACAAATTATTTTTTTTAGGAAAAAAAAATTACAACGAATTTGGGGAAAAAAAATTCTTTACGGATTAGGTTACAAGATTAAAACAAAAAATATAAATTTTTTTTAGAATTAAAAAAAATATCAAAGAAATTTTATTTTTTTATAAAAGATCAATGAATTTTTATTTTTTTTCCTAAAAAAAATATTTTTACATATTTTTACAAACTTGTTTAAAAAATTGTTCAAACTTTATTTAAATTTTTTTTACAAAAAAATATTTTTTTTAAAAATTTGTACAAATATTTTTTAAAAAAATATTATTTAAAATTTTAAAAATATTTTATTTTTTAATATTTTAAATATTATTAAATTGATTTTTCTAAAAACAAAATCCACATCACACATTTAATGCATTTATTTGATGACATGCAACATTCCGGCTACCACGTCATCGCCGGAGCTAGAGTTTTTGCCGGAAAAGTATGTCGTATTATTATTGGTAAATACATTGATGGTTTGTATCGCTCCTAGTAATTTTCAAAGTTCATATTATTTTCGGTTCAATGTTGATAGTTGGTATTATTTTGAGTTATTTTTCCTTTAGATTTTACTAGTTTCGATTATATTCAGACTCGGGTTGGGTTATACAAAATATTAAGACCATTTATACGGATTCGGGTCGGGCTAAAGATTGTCGTACCAGGCCCGGTCGGGCATGCGGACGGGCTTACGGGTACCCTTTTTTTTTAAAAAAAAATATTTTAAAAAATGTTTTTATTATGATATTTAAAATATATATATTAGTCGGGCCGTTGGGCCGGGCTTTTTGTCCCGATCGGGCCTCTTCCTATGTTCATACCCGCCTGTTTTTCTAGGCGGACTGTCTAGATTTGAACATGTCTAGATTTTACCTAGAGATTTTTTTGGTTTGGATGGTGCCTTTGTGTTTTAATATTTTCTGGAAAAAGCTCAATTTAGTTTAAATTGTAAGGGAATGTCAAATTCTAGATGGTGTCCATGTGGTTTGGGGTTTTTCGGATTTTTCTCAAAGGGTTTTCTTAGTTCAGACGGTGCTCTTGTGTTTTAATATTTTTCTTTTTAAGACCATTTAAAAGAGGCTAAACATTTTGCACATAGGTATTTTTAAAAAAAATATTTTAAGTTGAGATCCCTTTACAATCTAAATAGAATTGGACATTTTTTGAAAAATATTAAAACATAAAGGGAACCATCCGAACTAAAAAAACATTTGGACAAAATCCGGAATACCTCAAACCATAAGGGTACCATCCGAAATTTTTCTAGTTTTTAAAAAAGACCTATGTGTAAAATGTTTAGCCTCTTTTATTATTTTCTTCAATAAAATCTCAATTTAAAAAAATTTATTTTAGTTGACATCACTTTACAATTTAAACAAATTGGACATTTTTCGAAAAATATTAAAACACAAGGGTATCATCTGAACTAAAAAAATATGTGGTAAATCCGGAAAAAACCCAAACCACAGGGCACCATCCAAAATTTTTCAATATTTAATATGTATTTGACATGAAGAAAAACACTAGTGTGAAGTGTTTATCGTAGTATTTTTGAAACACTCCTTTCACTCATAGTTTGTTTTTTTCATGAGTGTTTTTACCATGATAAGAAAGTATTACCCTTACGGGTTTTTTTTCGTTTTTACACTCTCACACCAAATATAAAACACATTTCTCTCACATGTTTCCCTTTTTGTATCGAATAAGTTCACATCCTTCTCTTCTTTGTTGAAGCAACAGTTGCGCAAACACAACTCTCTCTTATGTTCAACAATCACTGGATCGATCAATCACAAGAAGGTAGTCTACCATCTCTTCCAATTCTACCATTGTTGTGTTTTGGTTTCTCTCATCTGATTTAGTTTTATGGTTTATAAAAAAATTTGTGTGATTCGTATTGCTTTGGTTTCTGATTTTTGTATGATTTGCAGGGTTGTGGTTGATAGGGAAGAGAATTAATTATTTGTTTGATTCGTAGTGTTGAGGGCTTCATTTGGCTCTTGTTTTATATACTGGAAGACATCGTAATCTGATTGTGGCTGCTTTTAGCATCCATCGGCACTTAACATGAACTCTAGAATTCAAGCCACCTCTACTGCTCTGTTTTCACATCATTATTTTGAATGTGAACGACGAGGTTATTTGTTGATATCTGTATATTTCTTATGTCAATTTTTCATATTTAATTCGTGCTTGTATCCTGAATGAAATTCGGTATCTTTCACTTATGACCTCATGCAAATATGTTGATTAATTAATTGATTGTGGGTACTTTGAGCATATAGCTGCAATTTACATTTGCAAGCACTCATATCCTATAAATTAGTCTAGAAAAAAACACTAAGTCATTTTCTTCTATGAAGTGATTTAACTGCATATTTTTTGTTGTTGTTTACTGTAGGCAACAAACAAAGAAGAAGAGGCCACTAGGTGCATAAGATCTGATTGTGAGTTGTTTGTGCATGGAACCGATTCAGGCTTACGACCTCTGCCCAAAGAAGATTGCGTGTTCCGTCCTAGCAAGTTCTACGACTAGTGGACAGTAGAGCCGCCTTCCGAATCTCCGAAGCATGTTCCTATAAACTACACTAGTCGGCAAAACATTCAGTGTCCTCTTGATCAACCTCTTTATGTTTCACCTTTAAAATTTGTTGTACAATGTATAAAAATATGAAATAGGATTGAAATTATAGGCTTTAGATCATGGATATTTGGATACAATTAGTTGTAACTTCAACATCCCCAATTCATTAATTATAAATTATTTGAAACTAAGAACTATATAGTTATATAAGTGAATCAATTAAAATTTTGAAATATTTTTTTAACTTTAGGGCGATGGCATTCCATTTTTCACCGTATAGAATATAATAGTTGGAATAAGAATGACTCTCATTAATTTAAACAAACACTTCTTTAACGAAATACTTAGTCAAGCAAATATTTAGTATTTTTAAGACACAAACACTAGTTAAAAAAAAAAGAAAATTATCTAAACAGTACCCCCATCTTTTGGGCTGACTAAACTTTAGTATCCCATCCTTTTAACTATCAGAACGGTATCTCATCTATTGACCCCGACCGAATATTAGTATATACGGTACTATTCACACGTTAAATCATATGAACAATGTTAAATATTAGGGGTAAAATTGTCCTCCTACCTTTAATATACTAATCCATGTTTAATTTTAAATTTTCCTTTTTTAAGGACTTTTTTACAAAATTCCCAAATTATCTCCAAACCCTAATTTTCTCAATCCTCAGCCACCTTCTCCCACCCCTCCCAGATCTGACAATGGACATGGAAATAGGGGTTTTAGATTGCTTTGCTGAACCGAGATCTTTGTGATTCGATTATCGATTCTGCAGCTTGTCGATTTTCATTCTTTGATTTCGACTTTGCTGAACCAAGAAGGTGATGGGAGAAACAGGCGATGGGAGAGAAATTTCATTACAAGAACTCGCATTCAATGTTGCATATAGTCTTTGAAGGGCATTAGAGGAAGCCAAGAAGGTGATGGGAGAAACAAGTTTCATGCCAGAATTCATCAAATTCCTCGAGTCAAGATCATTCGAGATTCGTCAAGCAGTCGAAGCCATCTCCAGTATGGTCATGGTACCTAGAAACCGAAAGAGGCTCGCGCAAGAAGAGAAAAACATCGCCTAATCCTACAATTGATTGATGATCCTAAGGAGATGGGAAATTTGAAGTTCTTGATGTCCACATTGCTCGCCATTAGCAGCTGCAATAGTGTGAGAAGGAGGATTCTTAATTCTGGCTTTTTAAAAAGCATTGAGAAACTTGCAGAATCTGGAATGTATGATGCCAAGAAGATCATAAATCATCCAGCAGATTTCAAACCCCTATTTCCAAGTCCATTGTCAGATCTGAGAGGGGGTGGGTGAAGGTGGCGGAGGAGTACAGAACAAAGAAAACAAGGGTTTGAAGATAATTTGGAAATTTTACAAAAAAAGTCCTCAAAAAAGAAAAAATTAAAATTAAAAAAGGAATAGTATATTAAAGGTAGGAGGACAATTTTACCCCTAATTTTAACACCGTTCATACGTGTGAATAGTATCGTATATACTAATATTCGGTCGGGGTCAATAGATGAGATACCGTTCTGATAGTTAAAAGGATGGGATACTAAAGTTTAGTCAGCCCAAAAGATGGGGTACTGTTTAGATAATTTTCTCTAAAAAAAATTCAAAACACTCCTAAAAACACTACAAAACACTAACGCTAATGTTTCTCATCTTACTAGCAAACACAACCTAATATTCAAGTTGTTTGGAAAAGAAAAATAAAGAAAAAAAAACAAATACATATCTTCCACGCATGCTATATAATTTATTTAATTATCTCGGCGTCAAATATCGGGCGGGATCAATATTGGTAATGCCGAAATTTATAAAAACTCAAAGAACAAGAACGTGAATTGTATGGATTTGAATGGTAAGATTAAGAAGATGAATTGTAACGCCCCGTTTATTCGGGTGCGTTCCAACTTTGCTTTTCTCCCTTCCATCGTTGGTTATAGCTTGGGTTCTTATTTAAAGTATTTTTTTTTTTAAAAAAAATAACTTTTCCGGGTATTATATTATTTTGAGGATATATAAGTATTCTTGTATTTTTTTATTAATTTAATTTTTGTCGGAAAGTCGGGATTTAGAAATCCCGTTCCGTTCGTTTAATCGAATTTTGCCCTAACTCTTTTCTTTATTCTTTTCTTTTCTTTTCTTTTTATTTTTATTTCTCTCTTCTTTCCCTCTCTCCCTTTTTGGCCTGTTGCGTGAGGAATGGCTGCTTGTAGCAGTGACCCTTTGGCTCCCTATCTCTGTAACCTAGGCCGGCCTTTGGTTTCCCCCCTACCCAGCCTGCGCCGACCTCTCGGAACCCGCCACCAGTGATGACCCATAGCAGCAGTCATCCTCTTCACTCAACCTTACTTTACCCTCCCACCTTTGAAATCTCTCTCTCTCGGAAATCTTCTCTGCAATCTCTCTCTCTCGTACCCTCTCTCGAGACCAACTGTTGCAGCCAGCCGGATTGAAGGAGGGCTCGCCACTGCCGCCCTAGCCCGCCGGAGCGCCGGAACGGAACCCCTCTGCCTCAGCCGCCGGAGGCGCGGCCTGGTGAGATCCGTCTCTCCCTTTCCCTTCTCCTTTCTTTTTTTTTCTGCCGCGCTGCTGCTTAACCTTGGCGGCCGGACCTTGTGACAGCCGCCAGGAGGGATGCTCCTCCGATCCGCGCCGCCGGAGACACCGCCAGGGACCCCCGCCGCCGGTTCCTCCCCTTCTCCTCTCCCTCCGCCTAGCCGCGCCGCCAGCCTTGCCTCTTCTCCGTCTTCTGTCGCGTAACAGAAAAAGGAGGGCTGTGTTACTTTTGTTTTATTATTGTAATGGCCCTCTCTTTGCACCTATTTACTGTTGTGACCCCTTTTGTTGTGGAATTGCAGTTTGACCCAATAACTTTGAGAAATGACACGTTATACCCTGCAGTAATTATTAAAATTATTAAACCCGTGATTTTTGTGGAGATTTTGACCCAACTCCCTTACAAACTAAATTGGTGGCCTTGATGGTCTAATCCGATTGTTGGATAATTTGAAATTCGTTTTTTTTGTAATCAACTTCCATTTTGGATAACTTGCCCGGAATTCGTTTTAAAGAGTTTAACCTCGGCTTTAGAAAACGGAGTTTTTCATTGGAAATCTTGAGGCGCTAACCTTCCTTTCAAAATTAGCGTTTAAGCTAATTTTGCTTAGTTTTGTCCTTAGGTCCGGAAGCGCCTAATAGAAGCAATCGAACTCGTTCTTGACTCCGTAGACCGTGCTTCACCTTGGATCTCGTGTGAGTATTCTCCTTCGTTAGTTCGGTTATGATAGTATAACTTGTTAGAGGAACTTAGCATAACATAGAGCAAATGCCATGTAGTGGCCATGAACCCTAGGTATTGGTTATTGGATATGGAACTTGTTGCTTTACCTTCTTTACGATCTTATGATGATCCTCGAGATAATAGGTTGGACCTAGCATGCTAGAGTTAGATATCATATATATATGTTGGAGACTAGAAGTCCGAGAACTTCTAGCTTTTAGTTGGTTATTGATAGAGTGTTTCACTTGGTCAGGCTTAGAGCGTTTTCCTGCGGGAAGTTGAGAGTGGTTTCGAGTTACCTTGAGAGAGGTAAGTCTCCGGACTTACTTAGCTCGTATTCTATGTATTAGATTCGATGCGTGTTTGGTGGTGTGTGTTTTATCGCTTTCATTACAACTTATAAAACCGGAATTAGGATTACCGACCTTTATATATTATTTATTTATTATTTCGCCCAAGTGCATGATAACGGGCGGCGACAACTTGCCTAGCTCTTGCGTAGAGTTAGGAGGTTCTTGGCGACTAGCCCGTGTGGTTAGACGGTCGGAGGCATCCACCGTTCCATGCGGTAAGTGGGGACCGAGGCGAGTTTCGGGAGATTCTCGTGTCACAAAAGAAGTTGAATTAGAACGGGATACGACCTAATAAATAAAGATAATAAACCGGACTTGTATGTTGAGTATGATTATGTGATATTATGATGTATGAGTGTGTTTGTGCCTTCGCCATGTTTCTAATGCTTGGAATAGAGCTAACGGTGTTAAACCGCTTGTGTAGATGCCCCACAGGTTAGGGACGCCGCCGAGTGAGGTGGAGGAGTGGACAGCCGAGGGTCGCCGTACATTATAGGACGGGGGCGTTTTAGGTTTCTTTTGGTTATGTTCGGACTTGTGGTTTCGGATTTATCCTTTGAGATTGTGTCGTTTTGAGGACTCGGCTGAGTTTCCACTTTATACTTTTGTTTCCAGTTTCTCGCATACACTATTAACGATTTGAGTTTTTGCCTTTATTTGTGCCATGTTGGAAAGGTCCGGTGAAATTGTTGTCAAGTTAAGGGTCGGAACCCATTGTGAGGTCTCGCCCGTAGCATCCCGATATCCCGCGGATTTGGGGTGTTACAAAAGTGGTATCAGAGCCCTAGGTTGACAACAATGGCACTCGCAACCTTC
Source organism: Fagopyrum esculentum (assembly GCA_033239045.1). Classification (NCBI taxonomy): domain Eukaryota; kingdom Viridiplantae; phylum Streptophyta; class Magnoliopsida; order Caryophyllales; family Polygonaceae; genus Fagopyrum; species Fagopyrum esculentum. Next base: position 141,212,471 of record BSUD01000003.1, read on the forward strand.
TAAAGGCCGAATGAGGGATAAACAGAACCCTTCGGGTTCTGACTTTTTAGTTTTCAAAATTCATATGCATGAGTCGGGATTGGGCTAGAATGTACGGGACCTCCACTCCTCACGCAAACCTCGGCGACGTAGATTTCTGGACTTGATGTATACTCATAGTTGCATAGCTCTATATATATATATATGGCCTTAGGATGTTTCTGGATTTATATGTATCTAAATATGTATATGACCTTAGGGTGATTGGGCTTATGGGCCTTGGTTGCATATTTGGATTTTGATCATTATTATGCTTCTATGTATTATTATCAAATTAAGTTCATAAGTATTACATACGTATTTATATAAATATACGCCACACGATATCAGATGGCACGTACGAGAGCCACAGCTTACGTAGGACCCGCCAGGGGTAGACCCCCTCTTCCACCCACCGCCCAGAGACGGGGACGGGTAGGGAGACCTCCAGGCACGAGAGGTCGGGGACGTATCCCCATTGCGGACCCACCCGCTGTGGATCCGCCAGCAGCTGAGATTCCAGTAGAGGACGTAGCGGAGAGCGTCATTCCCGAGGTTAGAGATAGGACAGTTGTGAGGTCCGGGGCGCATAGTTCCCCATCTGCTAGGACCGGAGGACCATCTATTGGAGCTACTGAATTTGCAGATTACGTACGCCGAGTGGAGGAGGCATTCAGGGCAGGAGCACCACCTCCCGCACCCCCGGTACCTGCACCTGCACCTGCGAGATCAGCTGAGGTCTCACAGAGAGTTACTCCTATTAGGGCCGCACCAGAGGTGGTTGCACCAGCGGCAGTTGTGGCCGAGCCGGTTATTGAGGTCGCCAGAGCTAGAGATGAGTTGAGGTCTCCTAGTCCGGATTCATGGTTGAAGGCTTTCAACCAGCAGCATGTACCCTACTTCGACGGGAAGGTAGGGTTAGAGGTCGAGCACTGGATTGGACACGTGGAGTCCGCACTAGAGGCGATCCGTTGTCCAGAGGAGAGACAGGTGGAGATAGTCCAGACATTATTTCGAGAGGAGGCCCAGTATTGGTGGAGGACTGTTAGAGGAGGTGTGACTAGGATGGAGCAGCTGCTGAGCCTCGTTAGAGAGACTTTTTGCCCGGATTCACTGAGGAGAGACAGAGTCCAGGATTTTCTAGAGGCAGGATTTGAGGACGTCCCAGTCATTGAGGCGATTAGACGTTTTCGGGCGGAGTTAGCCTTGTTGGGTCCCGCTGCACCTCCGGCGGACCAGCATGTATATCTCTTCTCCAGGAGATTGAGGGAGTCCACCCGTGCTTACTTGGCGGGATTTCGTTGTGTTTCGTTGACAGAGTACCAGGACCGAGCTTCGGCCTATGAGCGAGATCGCCCTGGGTTCAGGAGAGCAGCACAGTCCGGAGGGCCGGACAAGAGGCAGAGGACATGGTCAGCTAGTGCAGGGGCAGGAGCCTCAAGACATGGGCGTAGCCAGACACAGGGACGTCCCGGTCCCCAGCACTCGACTCAGACACCAGACCGGGGCCGACAGTGCCACAACTGTGGGGAGTTTGGGCACATTCGGACGGCATGTAAGAGGCCGCCCGTGACGTGTTTCACTTGTGGACAGGCGGGTCACCGAGCCTCTTTTTGCCGCCAGGGCAAGGCCCAGTCACAGCAGGGTTCTTCACCTGCTACCAGGGCAGGAGGGGGGCAGAGGCCACCTCAGTTTCCGACCCAGGGATTTCAGCAGAGAGGTCAGAGTCAGACCCGTACACAGGGGTCAGCCCAGGGCCGAGGTAGAGGCCGGGGTGGGGACGCCCAGGATACTAGAGGCACACAGGCTAGAGTGTTCGAGTTGAGGAGTGCTGTTGATCCAGCAGCGCCAGCAGCTACAGGTACTATTCAGATTCACGGCATTTCGGTCCGAGTTTTATTTGATACGGGTGCCACGCACTCTTTTATATCCGATGATTGTGTACTTAGGTTGTCCTTAGTTACGGTAGAGGGGAGACCCTTTGTTGTGGGGTTACCCGATGGGGGTAGGGTTAGTGGTACCCGAGAGGTACGCGGTTGTCCCATACGTTTGGGAAACCGAGATTGGTTAGCCGACTTCTATGTCATGCACTTAGTGCATGAAGAAGTCATTTTGGGCATGGACTGGATGGACCGCCACCGAGCCGTCTTAGACATCAGTCGGAGGACCGTGACGGTTACCACAGAGACGGGACATGAGGTGATTTTCCGAGGTTGGGACCTCGGAAAGACCGGTACAGTCATTAGCGCGGTTCGAGCCGCAAGACTTATCGGACAGGGATGCGAGGCCTTCTGGTGCTATGCCATGAAGGAGGAGGCGGGACCGTCGCTGGAGGAGATTCCCGTAGCATGTGAGTTCGAGGATGTATTTGGAGAGCCACCTGGATTACCACCGCAGAGGAGTGTTGACTTTGCCATTGAGTTGGAGCCCGGCACGAGGCCGATCTCCAAGGCCCCATACCGCATGGCGCCGATCGAGTTGCTAGAGCTGAAGAAGCAGCTCGAGGAGTTAGCAGAGAGGGGTTTCATACGCCCGAGCGTGTCCCCTTGGGGTGCACCGGTCCTCTTCGTCAGGAAGAAGGACGGATCTTTGAGACTTTGTATCGATTACCGGGAATTGAACAAAGTCACCATCAAGAACAAGTACCCCCTTCCGCGCATTGATGATTTGTTAGACCAGTTGCAGGGAGCCTCCGTATTTTCGCGCATCGACTTGAGGTCGGGATACCACCAGCTGAGGGTGAGAGAGGAGGACGTGCCGAAGACGGCATTCAGGACGAGATACGGCCACTATGAGTTTGTCGTGATGCCATTCGGGCTCACGAATGCACCTGCCGTCTTCATGGAGTTGATGAACGGAATATTCATCGATTTCTTGGACCAGTTCGTGGTGGTGTTTATAGATGACATCTTAGTCTACTCCCGGAGTAGGGAGGAGCATGAGGGACACCTGAGGACGGTTCTTCGAGTCCTTCAGGATAGAGAGCTTTATGCAAAGCTCTCTAAGTGCGAGTTTTGGATGCCCGAGGTGGCATTTCTGGGTCACATAGTTTCCGCCGAGGGTGTCATGGTTGACCCGGCGAAGATAGAGTCCGTTTCTTCATGGCCGCCTCCTCGGACGGTCAAGGAGGTGCGCAGTTTCTTGGGCTTAGCAGGATATTACCGCCGTTTTGTTGAGGGTTTCTCCGTGATTGCACGACCCCTTACTTCCTTGCTAAGGAAGTCTACCAGGTTCGTCTGGTCTGAGCCTTGTCAGCGCAGCTTTGAGGAGCTGAAGAAGAGGTTGACCTCCGCTCCTGTGTTAGCCCAGCCAGAGGGCGTAGAGGACTTTGTGGTATATAGTGACGCCTCCAAGCTAGGCTTGGGGTGTGTTTTGATGCAGAGAGGTAGGGTTATTGCGTACGCTTCGCGGCAGCTGAAGCCGTACGAGGAGAATTATCCCACCCATGATCTTGAGCTAGCAGCGGTGATTCATGCCCTGAAGATCTGGCGACACTATTTGTACGGAGCCACGTGTCAGATCTTCACAGACCATAAGAGTCTGAAGTATATATTCACTCAGCGGGAGTTGAATAACCGCCAGAGGAGATGGTTAGAGCTGATTAAGGACTTCGATTTGGAGATTTTATACCACCCGGGGAAGGCGAACGTGGTCGCCGATGCCCTGAGTAGGAGGACACCT
>BSUD01000003.1:141225111-141279577 GCA_033239045.1 Fagopyrum esculentum
TTTTGTTCCTTTCCGATAATGAAGTATTAGACGGTAATTTGTATACGATTTAGCAATTTTAAAATTTGGAAATATTTTGAATACATGAGTAATACCTTACATATTTTTTTATAATTATTTTCTATTATAAGTTGTAATACTTAAAAAAAACCTATTTAAATTAATTGTGATATTAATATATATATTAATATTAATACTGAAAATTTACCTTATTTATACTTATTTGATGTAATTTTAACTAGTATAGGATGATTAATTACAAACGTTTAAAAATTGAGGGTGGTTTTATGCCAGTTATAAGGGTGTTATTCAAGTAAGGCACATTATTCCGGTACGGCCGTGCGACCGACCGTATGGCCGACACGTGTCCCGGAAAATTTTTTTTTTAAAAAAAAAAAACGAGTAAAAGTAATAGTTCAAAACTTATTATGGAATAGTTCATAACTTATAAAAGGATAGTTCATGAATTATAATAGAATAGTTCATAGTGCAAAATTTATAAAGAAATGAAAGTAATAGTTCAAAACATATTAAGGAATAGTTCATAACTTCTAAAAGGATAGTTCATGAATTATAATAGAATAGTTCATAGTGCGAAATTTATAAAGGAGTGAAAGTAATAGTTCAAAACTTATTATGGGATAGTTCATGAATTATAATAGAATAGTTCATGAATTATAATAGAATAATTCAAAGTGCAAAATTTATAAAGGATAGTGCATAACTTATAAAATGATAGTTAATGAATTACAATTGAATAGTTCATAACATATAAACGATTAATTTATGAATAATTTGATAAAATATATTAAAAATAATAGTTCAAAGTTTATAGGAGAATAGTGCATAAATTATAACATGGTAGTTCAAACAAATTTTCATTCGATTATGGGGGAAAAAAAAATTTGAAAAAATATATTTTTTTTCGAGACACGTGTCGGCCGTACGGGCAGCCGTACGACCGTACCGCATTAATTGAACCGTACCTGAACAAAAGCCCCAGTTATAAGGGATGAGTATTGTAAATTGATTAATATTAAGGGTAACTTTATGTTAACAAGGGTATTTTTTTTGAAAAAAAATGATTATTAAAAATATTTGTGTGATTTCCTCTAACAACTCTAGTTTCTGAATTTTCACGAGATATTGTTAGGCCCACTGAGCCCAATTACACAGATGCGAGCTCTCTGTCTCCCTCGTAGCGGATAAGACTCTCTGCACAAATCCTTCCTTCGCCTTCATCTCTGACTTCGACCACCCGTAATTGGGTAGCCGGTACGGAGTTTCCTTCCATGGTCATGGCCGCTTTCGCCGGTTCTCTGCTTTTCACGCCTCATTCATTGTCCTGCTCCGAGCTCTCCTTTCCTTCCACTCCTCCGATTCTCTCACTCCCCGAGACGAAGCTGTTTCCCCTCCGACTCTGCAACTACGCCGATTCCCGCCACCCTCTCCTCTCTCTCACCACCTCCATCCGTCGCCCGGCCGCCTCCAAATTCTCCGGATACCGATCCGACGACGATAAAGATCTCGATGTTTCATCCATCAGGTATGCTATCCAGTATTGAAATTATTAAGTTTCATTCCATTTATTGGAAAATTCCCCTTTTATATGTTCAATATTGTCGCTTCTGAATAGGTCAGACAACGTGAGATTAATAGATGAGCAGCAAAATATGGTTGGGGTGGTTTCCAAGAGCAGGGCTTTGCAAATGGCTGAAGAAGCTGAACTTGACCTGGTATGCTCACTATCTGACCTGCAAGTTCATGTTCGTTGTAAGAGCAATGCGCTATATACAACAAGTTCTTTGTACCTTGTAGTGCTCGGGTTCTTGAACTGGAAGTATTGCTCTACAAGTGACACATTTTTAAGGCTTATATACCCTAAAAACCGGAAGAGTTGTACTTTTATGTTTGAAACTGAATCCCTAAATTTTTATGTCAAAACTTTCCCATCCAAAAAACATATAGGAAGATATTGCAAAAGTCATACTTTCAATAAAATTTGTCCACACAAAGAGCATGGAGGAAAGAAACATAGGAACAAGTCTTGTAGGTATATATTATGTGTGATATGTTTGTCTGATTTGATTATATGTTCAGATGATTAGATGCCATTGTGCAAACTGAAATTTTTATATACTGGGTTCATACTTACAACTGCTAATTTAAGGTTGTGATTTGTGGATGCCAAGGTGATTGTGTCAGCAGATTCAGACCCTCCAGTTGTGAGAATAATGGACTATGAGTAAGTTGCTTTTCTCTGATGTTCTCTTCATCCATCGTTTTTTAATTTTTATAGTCAATGAATACACTTAAGGGCTCATTTGGTATGACTCAGGAACCGGGATGAAATTAAAATGGTACACCCTTGATTCCTAATAAATTGTGTGGTATATTGTTGGAATAATTTGTGTCTTGAGATGATTCTAACCTTGCTTTTTGAGGCTTATTTGGTAGCACTCTACGGGAATGGTTCATTCCCATTTCGGTATTTGGTACGATTGAGAATCAGAATTAAATTGATTCCAAATAATGAGTGATTCTAGACCCCCTTCACAACTTATGTCGTGTAATTTTGATGTTTGGTAAGAAACGGGCCTTCATTTCTTTAATATAACATGGGCGCTCAGATAAATGTGAAATGAAGAAGGGGAAACACAATTTGCAGAGAGAAGCACAATTAATAAAAAAAAAACTTTGGGCTGAAGAGAGTAAATCATTGGGGTCGAAGAGAGTGGTGCTTATAAGGTTGAAGAGAATGGATACAGGAGATTTCCTTTGTTCCAGATCTGGTTTTTTGTGATACACTGAGGAAAGATCGATTCTTTGTGGCAGCTACACCTACAAAGCATCCAGGAGATGACTCGAAGGAGAACAAAAGGCCCAATCTCAAGATTCCAAATCGATACCTGATTCTGACCAGATTTTTTGGAACGATCCAAAAATGACCCTTAAACTTAAACTCATCCCACCATCAAAGTGTTTGTGTCATGCATCAATGTTTGGTATCATGAAAGTCACTTTTGCATGCTTAATCTTTTCATGTTTATGTTTCAGTAAACATAGATATGAACAGAAGAAAAAGAAAAGAGAACAACAGAAGAAAAGTGCCGGTGAGTTGCTCCTCTATTTACATGTGTTACCATCTGATCCATCTATAGAATCTTCTGATTGAGAGAGTTACTAACTTTAACACCTGTCTTCAATAATAGCTAGCCGCATGGACTTGAAAGAACTAAAAATGGGGTAAACAGTACACCTTTTCTTATTCCATGTGCTGTTAGATTTTTTGTACAATGTTATGTGATTGAGTTAAATTTCTTGTGGCTTCTTGTAGCTATAATATTGATTCACATGATTATTCTGTTCGCCTGAAAGCTGCAAAGAAGTTTTTGAATGATGGTGACAAGGTAAGCTTTGAGTTCCAAATTCTTGTTTTGTAACAAAAAAATATATCATATTAATAGATTAGTAGTAAATTTAAAATTTCTGCATTGAAAGAGGGTCTTGACAGGAAAAAATCTTTACTGATGAGATCAACACAATTGGCAAAGCAATTTCAAACTTGAAATTCATTTCCTTCGGAAAGAGAAATATTCACATAGAAGGAACTCGTTACAATTTAGAGAGTACTTCATTAAACCTTGGTTATTCAACTTACTATAAAAAAGCATGTATGAGAACCCTTATTATATTCGGAACACAATTTGATATGTTTTCCCTTACTTGTGGGTGTTGATCTTGCAGGTCAAGGTTATTGTAAACTTGAAAGGCCGTGAGAAACAATTCAGAGATATTGCGATTGAACTTCTTAAGAAATTTCAGAACGATGTTGGCGAGGTAATTGGTGATTTGAATTTGAATGCATTTTCATTGCGATAGTCACATATATGCGGAACCCCTCGTAACAGCAAACCTGCTCTTTAGGCGAATGGTTCACCAATTAGCTGTATTTGCATTGCTGCATATCATTAAAATCTTATAAAAAATCAACTGTCAACTGTTTATTATCATCAATTGATCATGCTATCTAGTTGTTTGGAGCTGTCTCAGTTTTCCTTCCGATCAATTGACTTGCATTGGTATTTATGCTCGATTGGCTATGATATAATGCAGATGGGTACCCAAGAAAGCAAGGATTTTAGGGAGAGAAATATATACATTGTGTTGGTTCCAAATAAGACTGTTCTACAGAAGGCTCAGGAACCACCAAAGAAAAAGGAAAAATCAACGGCTAGTGAGGTGTCAGAATTGACGGCTAGTGAGGTGTCAGTTGGAATGTGATCTTAGGGTTTGTTTGTAGGACTGGATAGCTGCCAATCTTCCTCTGAATTGTAGCGTGAAATTGGTAATGTATAGAGTTACAATTGTTCAGCATGTACCATACAATATTTTTCCTCCATAATTTATTAGCCTTTTTGAGTTCAATTTTGTTTACATGTTGTATCACAAGAAACTTTAGTTTATTGTATCAGACAGCAAATTTCGTGGTTCAATTTTGAGGCCCGCACTTTCGGTTTGTTGTACAAATATTGAATGCCATTACTCACCTGATTTTCTGTTTTTGCAAAAATAACCTCTCCAATGTCCAATGTATGATGCTGTATCACAAGTTCAAGCTCAAACGAGTTGAACTATCGACATAAACTGTAAATGGGAAGTTGGTGTGATGTTGATTTTAGCTGAGCTCTAATACCATAAAAGATCAATTGTAGAGTAGATTTATAGACAAAGTAGGCACTTAAAATTATGTAAAAAAAATTAATTAAAAAAATAATAATAGATATTACCTAATTTGGAGATATTTATTCACCTATATTAAATAAAATATTTTATTAATTAATGATGTAAACAGATTTGCTAATACGTTAAAATAGAAAATAGTTATTAAAATTTTTCTAAAATCTCTCCTCATTTTCACTCTCTTCTTAATTATAATCTCTTAATTATAATAAATAAATAAAAGATTATGTAAAAGAAAACTCTTATACTAGTTGGACTAATTAAACTTTGTGTATTCTTTTAATGATACACAATATTAACACACATTTTCAATTACACAATAGTAATACATAATTTCAATTACACAATGTTAATAAATAAAAGACTTGTGTAACCAAAAACCTTGTGTACGAAATACTCGAGCGATATAAAATGACTCGAGCATACATAATGTACCTACATATTATTCAGGAAAAAAATTCAGTGAAAGGTATTTCGTACACAAGGTTTTGATTACACGAGTCTTTTATTTATTAATATTGTGTATTTGACATTATGTATAAATATTGTGTAATTGAAATTGTGTATTAATATTGTGTATCATCAAAAGAATACACAAAGTTTAATTAGTCCAACTGGTATAAGGGTGGGTGCAACTCGTCCAGAGTTCGAATCCTACCTTTAATTTAATTGATTATTAATAGGAGAGAGAAAAATCTTTAAATCTTTCCTTTTTTAATGATTATCCAACTCATTTATCTTTATTTTTTATTGGTAAAATTATGATGCCTAGTATGTATGTAAGATACAAAAGATACCTTATTTCACCAATCTTCTCTAGTGAATTCTACGTTGGATTGAACAACATCTGTAATTTTCACACAATTGTTTTCCAAAAGAGGTTGAGGGTTCAAGATTAATAACATCTCAAGAACAAAAGTAATCGTTGTATTCCATATGGAATAATTATCCCTACCAAGTTTATTATTAATGGGCTAGTTAGGTAAGTAGACTTTTTTTAATTTATACTGATAATTAGGCCTTTTACATTTTCACATTAGGTAAGTGTACCCCAACTTAATTTTTTACCGTTCTTTTTCTACCCACCTACTCCGTCTTCACCAACCCCTTCTCTTTCCCCTCACCTTCTCTTTCGTTGCCCTCACCTGCTACTCATCCTCTCACCTTCTCTTTTGTTGCCCTCACCTGCTCCTCATCTCGAATATCTCATTCAAACCATTATGCTCGCATTTAGTTCTCCATCATCCCTTAAGAGTCGGGGACAAACAAGCATCCAAATCTCTGAATTTGACTCCCTATTCATCTTCTTTAACCACGAGTCTTCAATCTCCGAACAAGCATCCAAATCTCCAAATTTGTCACGTTGAGCCTCAGATTTACTCATACCAGAATTTCACTTGATTCGATTTACTCATACCAGAATCTTCTTCTTATCATCAATTCTCTTCTAGTAATAAAGAGCTTTGATTTACTTGCTTTGATTTACTCATACCAAAATTTTAGCTTTCTTGCTTTGGTTTACTCATACCATAATTCTCTTCTTCTTCCTATAGTTCACTGCTTTAGGATTTACTCATACCAGAATGTAGAAGAATGTCTTACCTGGTATGAAGCAAAGCAGGTAAAGTAAGATGAAGGAGGTAGCTAGGGTTGACATGGATTTGTAATTACCTCGCCGTCTATTTCGCTATTTTGCTTGATTCTGATTTGTATTTTCAAAATTATGCTTGATATATCCATGATTATGGCATGGTGATTTCAAAAATTATATAACCTCTGCGTGCTAGTATATGGAATAATCCCTATTGCAAAGCCTCTTGATATTTTCAATTGTTTTCTGGAAATCATCCAATTCATCAAAAGCTTAGCAGTAAGTCCATTTGCTACCGGAAAACACAGCCACCAGATGCATTTTGTCATAAGAAATCCATCCTTGTTGCACTCTTGTTTGTGAGTGGTTTAAATTACCTTGAGAACCCTCTTGTCAACATGATAGTTAGTTGATTGATCTAATTTTGAATACAAGATTATGGTTGTTGTGTGTTACTTTCTGACTAATTCTATATTCAGGGCTCGAGACCTTACTCAAACAGCATCAAGAGAGTTGAGAAGGAAATTAAAGAAATGACAAAGAAAGTGAATAACTTGTGTGGTAATGTTCTAGATTGTATCTCTTTTCATTGTGCAGCAGAATATATATACTAGTGAATGTTTGTCAATCAAATAATTATGTTTCTAAGTAGAAAAACATTTTCACGCTTATTACCAAGTTTATTGGATCTGTGGAATCAATTGTCTTCCACCTCTTAATTGGTGCAAATTATGCTTTTAGAAATAGTTGAAACGCATAACTTTCGCTTTGTGTGATCCTCGACATAAACGTATGAAGAAAAGGGCAATGCCAACAAGCAACTACTCCAACTAGTGCTTATTCTATGGTCACTTTCACAAGGGACGTTTTTATAAATATATTAAACATGAAATTAGCTAGTTAGCTGCAACTTCATGAGTATTAGAGCTGCTGCTGGACTTTTTCCCAAACCATTTTCTGTGTATTCATTAGCACGCCAAGCCAACGGTGTCCTCCTACACAGTAGACGGTACCCAAGAACATTGTTCTGTCTGTTTTGGAACAAAATAAACCTTTGCTTGCATTAGCAGATTGCCTTTTATTCCTGGGTAAAACTCATCTCATTATCACATCAAAGACTGTAATCATCTACACTATGAGATACTATTATCTCTCATCACATTACACTAAAAAAAACAAATCTTTCTAGAGAAGAAGTGTTTGATAAGAATGTGAAATTCCGGTGTGTGAAATTTTAGTATGTGAGTTTCTGGTATGTGATAATTTCGGTATGTGAAAATTTCGGTATGTAATTCTGGTATGTAAAATTCTGGTATTTAATTCTGGTATGTAATTCTAGTATGTAAAATTATGGTATGTAAAATTCTGGTATGTAATTCTGGTATGTAAAATTCCAGTATGCAAAATTCTGGTATGTAATTATGGTATGAAATTTATACCAGAAAATTAACACTTGATCATTTAAAAGACAAACCATAAGAAATTTCAGGTATGAACTTTTCGTATGAAATTTCTGGTATGAACTTTTCATATGAAATTTCTGGTATGAACTTTTCGTATGATAATTTCTGGTATGAAAATTCTAGTATGAGAAATTCTGGTATGAGAAATTCTGGTATGAGAAATTCCGGTATGAGAAATTCAGTCTAGAAAATAAAATATAAATAAAAAAAATAAAAAAAAGGCAAGAAAAATTATAAAAGAAAACAAATTCAGTAATTAAAAATTAAAACTTATACTTATATAACAAATAACAAATATCATTTATTATTTCTTTCTAAATAGAAGGGTTAATAATTTTTACCTACTATTAAATGAAAGTGGTAAAAAAATTAGGGTACACTTTCTTAAACAAAAACTCAAAAGGGCCTAGTATGTCAAATTATCCCATTATTAATCTAAATGATATTGTTGATATCATTAAGAGAGAGAAAAATCTTTAAATCTTTCCTTTTTTAATGATTATTCAACTCATTTATCTTTATTTTTATTGGTAAAATTAGGATGCCTAGTTTGTATGTAAGATACAAAAGATACCTTATTTCACCAATCTTCTCTAGTGAATTCTACGTTGGATTGAACAACATCTGTAATTTTCACACAATTGTTTTCCAAAAGAGGTTGAGGGTTCAAGATTAATAACATCTCAAGAACAAAAGTAATCGTTGTATTCCATATGGAATAATTATTCCTACCAAGTTTATTATTAATCTAAATGATATTGTTGATATCATTAAGAGATATATTAGGGCTATTAGTTAAAGATCTCTCAAAAGATCTTCATGAACTTCATCTATGTAACAGTATATATACTCTCATTCTCCACGTTAATGAAACACAACATTCATTGATCTGTCTTATATGGTATCAGATTGATGGATCCAAAGACCATGACAGAACACTCCAGCACCCTCCCAAACACACATGAACCCACAAAACCATTTACCATTGTTATCCTCAACAATGTTGTCAAGCTCACTCAAACCAACTATGTCGTATGGAAATCCTCCATTCTTGCGACTCTAGAAGGGTATGCTCTGGATGAGTATCTACTAGGTACCATCGCCATCCCCAACAAACTCTTGCCTGACGAATCCACACCAAATCCAGCCTATAAAGCCTATCTACGACAAGATCGACTAATATATGGGTCTCTACTAGGTACACTATCGACTAATGTTGCTAGTTTTGTCACCAATGCAAAATCCTCTCATAAAGTTTGGGAAACTCTACGCCTCACGTATGGCAACCAATCCAGGGGACATATCAAGCAGGTGAAGAAGAGATTACGCAATATGAGCAAAAAAGGTGACTCAATCTCCACGTATATGCAAAATATACGAAAGGCTACAAATCTACTTGCATCTTTAGAGTCTCCAGTGTCCCCCGAGGATCTCACCGACTATGTTCTCAAAGGACTCGATGAATCATACCTCCCTGTGGTCCATGCAATCAATGCAAGAGAAACATTCATTACCTTTGAAGAACTTCATGAAAAGCTCATAAACCATGAGATTTCCTTGAAACACAATCACAAGGAGGCTGGCGGGGTTATGACTGCGTTCAACGCTCAACGGTCTTGGCGGAATGCAAGTAAGTCATCCTCTACTGCAAACTCACAAGCCACTAACCCAAACTCTCGTCCACAGAACCCTAATTATCCACCATCAAACCCACCACCAAACTAGTCCACTCCATCTATGCCAAAACCTTTCAAAGGTTGATGCCAGTGGTGTCGCCAAATAGGCCACGTTCTTGCTCAGTGTCGGGTCTATAAGTCCCTCCACCCCACCATTGAATTTCCGTCGTCTGCAAGGTTCCCTTCAACACCATCCTACCGAACGAATACCGTTACAACAAATAACTCCACATCACCTTGGTTAGTAGACAGTGGCGCTTCCCACCATGTCACTAACGACCTAAACAATCTTGCTCTACACTACCCTTATCAACGTGAGGATGAAATGCTCGTTGGCAATGGTAAGGCTCTTTCCATAACTCACATTGGCATGTCCAATCTAAAACCTTCCAATACTCGTCTCACAAACGTTCTTTTTGTTCCCAGAATAACAAAGAATATCGTATCAGTCTCCAAACTCACCAATGACTTCAACTATTCAGTAACCTTCAAAGCTGATGGTTTTATTGTGCATGAGCTCCACAACAATCGTCCAATCCTTAGAAGACCATGTGTCAACGGAGTCTATGTGTGGCCCAAACCAAGTCCCACATTTAACATGGCCGTCAATGTGAACTCGAAGTCCATGCATCACAAACTTGGTCACTCTTCTACAGAAGTATTCAATTATCTGAATAAACATGTCAATCTAGGTTGCTTGTCTTTTCATCAACACAATTGTGTTTCATGTCAGTTGAACAAATCTCACAAACTTCTGTTTCATAAATCAACCATTGTTTCAACTTATCCTCTTGAAGTGATTTATAGTGATGTCTGGAGTTCTCCGGTTATGTCTTTCGAAGGGTACAAGTACTATGTTCTATTCATTGATCATTTTACCAAGTACACATGGTTTTACCCTCTCAAACAAAAATCACAAACCAAACAAACGTTCATAAGGTTCAAATCCCTAGTTGAGAACTGTTTTCGTCAACAAATCAAAATCTTTTATTCAGATAATGGTGGTGAATTTGTGGCTCTACGGGACTTCTTAGGTGACCATGGCATCACTCATTTAACCTCACCACCACACACTCCTGAACACAATGGCCTAGTTGAGCGCAAATGTTCGCTCCAAACGGTGTGTGCAAGCTTTAAATTTATAACCCAAGACGTAAGCTTAAAACAAGGATGCGAACCCGCAGTGTACGGGTCAATTGTAGTAAAAAGCAAGAAATTCCAGGGTGTCGATCTCAGGGACTTAGTGAAACAAAGCAAGGGTAGGTTGTCTATGTAATTACTAACCACAAAAGCGATTAAAGTAATCAAAGATGATAAAAAGTCAATTAAGGAAATATGCAATTCTAGGGATTAAAGCGTCTAGTTGTGGTTCCAACTCAAGATCTAAAGATAAACGGACAAAGCTGAGATTTTGCAAAGGGAAGGTGTTTCTAAAGTGGAATAGATCACCGGGTAAGTCTCACTACTCACTAATCCCAAACCGTAACTCCTATTACCGGGTAAGTCTCAAGGAATTAAGGAAAAGAACTATAACCTCAAACTAACACACCACCTAAGGGAATAGAATCAACCTTTACCGGGTAAGTATCAGGCTAACTCACAAAGATGGAATGAAAGCACACTCAAACCCCAATAAAGGATAAACCTTTATTACCTATACTTATGAACTTGGGTAAACAAACAAAGGAATTACCGGGTAAGTCTCATCCTAGGCTTGCATTGAACTAGGAAAGGTGTAATAAGAATAGGATTTGGCAAACTCTAACACTTAACTCTCAGTTTCGGATCAGGTAAGTCACCTCGGTCAGACAAGTTCCACCCCGGCCGAGATGTTCATCGACTGAGCGAGATGTTCTAGGGTTAAGGATAAAGACTCGAGCTTTCAGGGTCCTACTGGAATTTAAGATTATTCTATCATTGTTTTTTCCACAACCTTCAGCCAATCACCCTATAATCACACAAAGAAATTAGCCAATCATCATCATAAAAGCAATAATCAAATATAAGGGAAGAAGGTGAATAATTGAACACAAAAACCTTAAGAACAAGGCTTCAATAACTGAATCAATTATCAAACAAACAAGTGTTCCTTGGATCACAATCCAATAAGACAATTAACAAGAAGGAAATCTAAGAAAGTCTTACAAAACCCTTCACAAAAGCTATAAAAGCTATCAACTTCCTTCCTTCAACCTTCCTTCCTTCAATTGCTGGATGCTATCAGCTTGTATAAGCATCCTCCAATTTGTGGAAAATTCAACCCTTTATATAGGAAAACTACCCTCCAAAGATAAGATATCTTGAAAAGATATTTTCCTAATAAAATATATCTATCTCTCATAAATAAATCTCCAAAATATATGATCTTCCTTCCAAAAATCCAGCCTAAAAATATAAAATCTCTCTTTCCAAAAATGGAAGATCTCAGCCAAATAAAATATATCTCGCCGCGTCCAAGGTGTTCGCCTCGGTCGAGCCGCTCCTCTGGATCACCTCGGTCGAGATGGTACTGTAGCTGACCGAGGTGGCTCTAAACTGAATGTGAAATCTCTCAAATCTGGTCCAAAGTAAATCTTTAATCCATTTCTATGCTTCCTGGATTCTTCCTTAAGCTCCTGAATGTAGCTTCAATGACTCCTTAGCTCCTTTAGCTCCATTTTGATGCAAAACGTGCCATTTTACCTACGATTACAACGAAACTTGGTGTAGACCTCGATTCCCGCAAAGGTAGATGAAACGACAATATAATCACACAATATACATTCAAACATGCAGATTAATGAAGATAAAATGTCTAAACAGGTCCCAAAATATAGACTATAATTCATGTTATCAAAATACCCCATACTTAGCCCTTGCTTGTCCCCAAGCAAGTTCCAAATCTTAGATACAAGATAGAATGGATTATAAGTCATAAAGATCAATGAAAAAGTCTTTCAAAACATTTTAGTGGTGTGCTCGAATCATAGATCACTCTAAGAGAATGCTTCATGGCAATTAAAATTAAAATATGATAAAAACATTTTATAAATATAAGAAAGTTGTTCATCTTTGCATAAAATCATAGAATGCATAATAAATCATTATTATCGAAATTAATCATGTATAATCCAGTTTAAACCACCAATTCAATCAACAAGCTCGAGGTCTCAAGGGCTTTTCAAATGAAAGGTCAAAGAAACGTGTGAGGGTGGGATGTATATAGGGAATGTGGTGCCAGGATCCGGGAAAAGGATCTTTACTTCACTTCTTTTGAACTTCAACATCTTCCACCAATAAGCTTTGCTTATTTACTTTTTACTTTACTTTTTGGGATGCATGGACAGATGTGCACAATAACCGAAGCCTAGGAGATCAGCAATCATCAATTTCTCGAGATGCCTCAAACCCTTGATGCACATACCATGACCCGTTAGGAATTTCGCTCAATCCGACTTTGGCAAGACACAAACACCCGGCTATGTGAATGGTGCCGAGTTACTCATCATCATGATTGACTTCCCCCAAACCTATTTGTTTCTTTCTAACTTTCAGCCAACATCTCAACTTTTCTTTCACTTGCTTTTCACTTGCTTGCTTCCAAATTCCCGGATAGGTAAAGGGAGGCAAATATGTATATGAAGGGCTAAAGCATGATCAAGAAGAAGAAGAGAAGAGAATGAATTGCCTTGGTCTTTCCAGGAAGAAAGTGAGAGAACTTATCATGTGGTGTCAACCTTCAAATTCAACATAATTTGGATAAAAATAAAGTATTAAACATGCCAAAAATTTCAAACAAAGCATTTAGCAACTTAAACATATCATAAAACCTTTCAAACATATAAAGATTTCAAAACCAGTCAGCAAACAAAATCATCACTGAGGTCATATCCAGATAAGAAGCACAAAAATCGTTTCGAAAACTGTTTCAGTTAAACCACCTCGGTCGAGATGTTCTAAGTCAACCGAGATACTGCACCTCGATTGGTCAGAGTCACATCGGTCGAGGTCATTAAAATTTTTTCAAACCAGTTTTTGACGTTTTTCTCAATCAAATAACCTGTATGCTTGCATGTAATCTCAGATACGCACATAGAGCAAACTAAAACATAAATATCCATCGAGTCATACATACATATTGTAACGACCCGAGTTTTAAGTAACCCAAGACGTCACTAGGCTAAGGACCACACAGTGGGTCCCATCAGTTAGCCTGACAACAACTTCACAAATAGGACCTTGCAACAAGAAGCACGAAGAAATAATGAAAACATTCAACCTGTCATTTTGAAAACATTTACATAACAACCATGCATGTAGTTAGTATGTATATCCCAAAACGACACTTCAAAGCATGACACCTGAACAGGTGTCTTAAAACTTCAGCCTGAAATCAACATGTGTACACAGTTGCACACAATCAACAAAAGACTCGCTTGCAAGCGATTATTTTCAAAAGCAAGTTCAACCAACCCTTGGGTTAACACTGCCCCGGCTGTCCACATCCTGCAGCTGACATCCCTGAAGCGTTCCTATGATCAGCATTACCTAAAAAGATTCGGTTTAAAACCGTTAGCTACTGATCATAATCTATCCACGAGAGATTATATCATCACATCACAACACAACAAATATATTCAAATACCATATACCGTGCTCATGAGATGATATCATGCTTTTATGAATGATGCACGTGAATGCAGTATGAAATTTACAATTTTCGATCCCGGACCCATTAATCCGGAACCATTGCTTATACGGTTCTGGCTTTGGCGTGAGCTCACCATTGCACAGATTAGGTTAATTCAGACATTTGCTCTTAGGTCGTAGCCAGACTGATCAAGTCTACGGGCCAGGCTTTCTCGTGGTGAGTTATGGTCTTAACTCCTAACCACATGCAACATTTTGCCATTCATGTTAATGCAAACATTTACCATTTTCATTAGGTGTGCGACCCGAGCCTGAAGTCCATCAGACTCGATGTCATTCTTATACAACGCAAGTGATCCGGGCTTGGCCGAGCTCCGGTATTCACTGCAAAATACTCACTTTACATACTATTGACCTTTACAGGTCATCATCATATCACATGCCTCAAAAGGCTTATCATCTCATACATTATCATGTTTCAGCAAGCTTATCATGTCATTCAATAGCACGCCTCAATAGGCTAACACATGTTCATTTAACCATTTCTCATAATTATGACATGATAATAATCATAACAACATTAAGCATGCTTTACACATCATAACGTCATTTTCATCATAAACACATCAAGCATGCTTCACACATAACACATCTCAATGCATATCAACATTCACATTTCAGCACAACAAGGCATTTCAAAACAACAACACATCTCAACACAGTGAGATATAAATCTCTCAGGCACGGTTTCTGCAGATCGAAGCTAAGTAAGTCCGAAGACTTACCTGGATACGCTCACTGAGCTACTAAGCTATAGTTACTTTACCGTCTTCAACACCACCTGTCGAGAATATCATATTCCTCGTATTAAACTTCTTGCTTCAAACATCAATTAAATTCATTCCTTTGAATTTAATTAGCTTATAGCGTTTTCTAGATTCCCAATTTAATTAATTAATCTTTAATTAATTAATTAAATTTCATCAGAATAACCTTTTGCCCGCAGGCAGTTTCTCAACCCAACTGTCATCAGATCTCATCAAACAAATAGCCCATAATCACCAGAATATTGTAACGAGCATAATGGAATTTCCAATTATCCATTTTGACAAGCCTAAGGTCAATTTAGGCCAAATCGCAATACGGAAAACGAATAAATTCATAACTTATTCGTTACTAACCCGATTGACGATCCGAAAGAAGATTCGGAATCACAACGACGCAGGCTACGCTCTGACACCATCAGATTCACCGGAATCTGAGCGACGGGACCGGACATATAAGGGGGATGCTCGCCTGGCCATAATTTCAACGGAAACGCAGAAACTCGGTACCAAAATGAAGAGGACGAAGAGAGGAATCCGAAAACTCAAACGGAATTGAAATCGGATTACAAACGAAGAGTAGATCTGAATTTGAAGGTTGAGAGAAATCAGAGCTTTTACGAGGAAACGTGAAAGGAAATGAATTATTAAATGAATTTCCGCTATTTATAGCGAAGTCGATAATTATCCTTTAGCAAAGTCGATAATTATCCGTTTATTGATCCGAAGGCGGTTTGAGCCCCTTCTCCAAACTTCTCGAAATTGGAATAATAAATCTGACATTTTGTGTGGATAATTATTCCGCAACTTTCTCGGAAAACGCGTATTCCTAAGCCGTCTTTCTTAGCCGCTAAGAAACGAAATAGCGGCTCTTTTGGCCATTTTGCCTTTCCATGTTATTTCATATCTAGAACATATCCGATGTCCTGATCATTTCTTTCAACTGCAATTTTACTAATTGAAGCTCCCAAATGCTCCAAATAATACCAGAGGGTAAAAATTATTCCCCGGAGGAAAAAGTGAAAATTTCCCCATAAGTCCAAATTTACACCAAAATCATAATGGTGGAATTTATACTCGTCATCTACACACTATTCGCGATTTATGGGTCAATTAATATCGATGATTAACTTACTCACCCTTAAACATCCTTTATTAGGATTCGAAAATCCTAGCTTTTACATCACACACCCCTTAAGAAAAAGTTTCGTCCCGAAACTTTAGTACACAACTCATCCGAAGACTGAATCCGTCAATCACATAATTAACCTATCTTTGCATTTCGTGCAAGCATAGATTATTATCACGTTAGCGGGGTCATCATGCTCACACTAGGGAAGTCTATCACTTCCTATGTTAGCAAACACAAATCAATTCACACACACATAAATCACATAAACATAGAATCATATAGGCACATTAGTTAGTGGAAAAGTTAGGTACTAATTCATACCTCTATCTCAATCACCGATCAAAGAACTAAACACCTCTGGATAATTTCTCTCCATGTGCTCAATTGTTTCCCATGTAGCCTCTTCCATTCCCCTTCGGGACCACTGGATCTTCACTAATGGAATCTCTTTATTCCTTAACTTCTTTATCTTTCTATCTAACACGGCCATAGGGAACTCGGCATAGGTCTGATCAGGCTCTATCTCGATAGCATCATAGCTGAGTACATGGCTCGGATCTGGTTGATATTGTCTTAGTTGTGATACATGAAACACTGGATGTACTCCATCCATTGTTGGCGGTAATGCTAAACGATAAGCTACTTTACCAACTTTTTCCAAAATCTCAAACGGTCCAATATACCGAGGACTTAACTTTCCCTTGATACCAAACCGTTTGACTCCACGAGTCGGTGAAACTTTCAGCCAAACGTGTGTCCCTGTTTCAAACTCTAGCGGACGTCGGCGCTTATCAGCATACGATTTTTGTCTACTCTGTGCAGCCAACATCCTTTCTCGAATCAAAGCAACTTTTTCAATATCACTTTTAACTTTGTCTGGAGCCGTATCAAAGACATCGGCAGGCTCATCCCAACATAATGGGGTTCGACATTTCCTTCCGTACAGTGCTTCATATGGTGCCATCCCAATGGATGCATGCCAACTGTTGTTGTAGGTGAACTCGACCAACGGTAATTGATCTGGCCATATCGGTCCCCAATCAAGCACACATGACCTCAACAAGTCTTCTAAAGTCTGAATAGTCCGTTCGGACTGACCATCTGACTGTGGATGAAACGCTGTTGTAAAATTCAGCTTGGTTCCCATTACTGTCTGTACCTGGCTCCAGAATCGGGAAGTAAATCGTCCATCTCTGTCTGAAACTATGGTCTTAGGAACTCCATGTAATCTGACTATCTGATTCACAAATTCCTCTGCTAACTTGTTCACAGTCCAAGTTTCTTTGATGGGAATAAATCTTGCAGTCTTTGTTAATCGATCAACCACCACCCATATGGAGTCATAACCTTTGCTACTACGTAGACTGGTTACAAAATCCATGGTGATGTGTTCCCATTTCCACTCTGGTATCTCCAATGATTGAAGTTCTCCTCCTGGCCTTTGGTGTTCAATTTTAACTTGCTGACATGTTTGACACCGTGACACAAACTCAGCAATATCTTTCTTCATACCTTGCCACCAAAAGTAAGGTTTAATATCCCGATACATCTTGTTTGATCCTGGATGTATGGAATATGGTGTTGCATGGGCTTCCACAAGAATCCTTTTTCTAATCTCTTCATCTTGAGGAACACATACTCTTCCCTGATATCTCATTATATTGTCAGTATCGATATGAAAATCTGAAGATTCACCATTTCCGATCACTGACCTTATTTTGATTAAACTAGGACAACTTAGTTGTTTTTGTTGAATTTCTTTCAACCAATTGGGCACTATCTCCAAGGTACACAGATACCCTTGTTCTTTCTGAACCCATATTTCAATGCCACTACAAATCATATCTTTTTGTATTTCAACTTGTACAGTTAATCGAGCAATCTCTTTTTCTTGAGCTGACTTCCTACTCAAAGCATCAGCCACCACATTAGCTTTACCAGGATGATATAGTATCTCTAAGTCATAATCCTTTATCAACTCCAACCACCTTCTTTGTCTCATATTCAACTCTTTTTGAGTGAAAATGTACTTCAGGCTCTTATGATCTGTCATGATTTTACATGTCGTCCCAAATAGGTAATGCCGCCAAATCTTAAGTGCATGAACTACTGCTGCTAACTCCAAGTCATGGGTAGGGTAGTTCTGCTCATATTGTCTCAGTTGTCTTGATGCATAAGCGATGACTCTTTCATTTTGCATCAAGACGCATCCCAAGCCCATTTTAGATGCATCACTGTAAACAATGAACCCTAGCGTTCCATTCGGCTGAGCTAACACAGGTGCAGTAGTCAACCTCTTCTTTATCTCTTCAAAGCTTGCTTGACACTTGTCAGTCCATATGAACTTTGCCTTCTTCTAAAGTAAGTTGGTCATAGGTCTTGCTATGATGGAAAACCCTTTTACAAAACGTCTATAGTATCCTGCTAATCCTAGGAAACTACGTATCTCTTTGACGTTCTTGGGTGGTTCCCATGCTAGCACGGTTTCGATCTTGGATGGGTCAACTTTGACTCCATCTGCAGTAATCATGTGTCCCAAGAATGTTACTTCTTTCATCCAGAAGTCACACTTGGACAACTTAGCATAAAGCTTTTCTTTCCTCAATACTTTGAGAACTGCTTCCAAATGCTCTGCATGTTCTTCACTACTTCGTGAATAAACCAATATATCATCTATAAAGACCACAACAAACTTGTCCAGGTATCTAATGAAAATCCGATTCATCAATTCCATAAACGTAGCAGGTGCGTTGGTTAATCCAAATGGCATAACCACGAACTCGTAGTATCCATACCGAGTCCTGAATGCTATCTTATGGATGTCATCTTCTTGAATCTTCAACTGATGATAGCCTGACCGTAGGTCTATCTTGGAGAACACCTTTGATCCTTGCAACTGATCTAACAAATCATCGATTCGTGACAGTGGATACTTGTTCTTAATCGTCATCTTATTCAGTCCTCTATAGTCGATACATAGCCTCATTGTACCATCTTTTTTCTTCACAAACAACACTGGCGCTCCCCATGGCGATACACTTGGCCGAATAAATCCTTTATCTGCCAATTCTTCCAACTGCTTCTTCAACTCAAGCATTTCCACAGGTGCCATTCTGTACGGAGCTTTAGAAATTGGTCTAGTTCCAGGCTCTAGATCGATTCTAAAGTCAACTTGCCTAGTAGGTGGCAATCCAGGTAATTCATCTTGAAAAACATCCTTAAACTCACGTGCAGTTTGTAACGACCCGAGTTTTAAGTAACCCAAGACGTCACTAGGCTAAGGACCACACAATGGGTCCCATCAGATAGCCTGACAACAACTTCACAAATAGGACCTTGCAACAAGAAGCACGAAAAAAAATAATGAAAACATTCAACCTGTCATTTAGAAAAACATTTACATAACAACCGTGCATGCAGTTAGTATGTATATCCCAAAACGACACTTTAAAACATGACACCTGAATAGGTGTCTTAAAACTTCAGCCTGAAATCAACATGTGTACACAGTTGCACACAACCAACAAAAGACTCGCTTGCAAGCGATTATTTTCAAAAGCAAGTTCAACCAACCCTTGGGTTAACACTGCCCCGGCTGTCCACATCCTGCAGCTGACATCCTTGAAGCGTTCCTATGATCAGCATTACCTAAAAAGATTCGGTTTAAAACCGTTAGCTACTGATCATAATCTATCCACGAGAGATTATATCATCACATCACAATACAACAAATATATTCAAATACCATATACCGTGCTCATGAGATGATATCATGCTTTTATGAATGATGCACGTGAATGCAGTATGAAATTTACAATTTTCGATCCCGGACCCATTAATCCGGAACCATTGCTTATACGGTTCTGGCTTTGGTGTGAGCTCACCATTGCACAGATTAGGTTAATTCAGACATTTGCTCTTAGGTCGTAGCCAGACTGATCAAGTCTACGGGCCAGGCTTTCTCGTGGTGAGTTATGGTCTTAACTCCTAACCACATGCAACATTTTGCCATTCATGTTAATGCAAACATTTACCATTTTCATTAGGTGTGCGACCCGAGCCTGAAGTCCATCAGACTCGGTGTCATTCTTATACAAACGCAAGTGATCCGGGCTTGGCCGAGCTCCGGTATTCACTGCAAAATACTCGCTTCACATACTCTTGACCTTTACAAGTCATCATCATATCACATGCCTCAAAAGGCTTATCATCTCATACATTATCATGTTTCAGCAAACTTATCATGTCATTCAATAGCACGCCTCAATAGGCTAACACATGTTCATTTAATCATTTCTCATAATTATGACATGATAATAATCACAACAACATTAAGCATGCTTTACACATCATAACGTCATTTTCATCATAAACACATCAAGCATGCTTCACACATAACACATCTCAATGCACATCAACATTCACATTTCAACACAACAAGGCATTTCAAAACAACAACACATATCAACACAGTGAGATATAAATCTCTCAGGCACGGTTTCTGCAGATCGAAGCTAAGTAAGTCCGAAGACTTACCTGGATACGCTCACTGAGCAACTAAGTTATAGTTAGTCTACCGTCTTCAACACCACCTGTCGAGAATATCATATTCCTCGTATTAAACTTCTTGCTTCAAACATCAATTAAATTAATTCCTTTGAATTTAATTAGCTTATAGCGTTTTCTAGATTCCCAATTTAATTAATTAATCTTTAATTAATTAATTAAAATTCATCAGAATAACCTTTTGCCCGCAGGCAGTTTCTCAACCCAACTGTCATCAGATCTCATCAAACAAATAGCCCATAATCACCAGAATATTGTCACGAACATAATGGAATTTCCAATTATCCATTTTGACAAGCCTAAGGTCAATTTAGGCCAAATCGCAATACTGAAAACGAATAAATTCATAACTTATTCGTTACTAACCCGATTGACGATCCGAAAGAAGATTCGGAATCACAACGACGTAGGCTACGCTCGGACACCATCAGATTCACCGGAATCTGAGCGACGGAACTGACCATAGAAGGGGGATGCTCGACCTGGCCATAACTTCAACGGAAACGCAGAAACTCGGTACCAAAATGAAGAGGACGAAGAGAGGAATCCGAAAACTCAAACGGATTTGAAATCGGATTACAAACGAAGAGTAGATCTGAATTTGAAGGTTGAGAGAAATAAGAGCTTTTATGAGGATTTGTGAAAGGAAATGAATTAATAAATGAATTTCCGCTATTTATAGCGAAGACGATAATTATCGTTTAGTAAAGTCGATAGTTATCCTTTAACCGATCCGAAGGCGGTTTGAGCCCCTTCTCCAAACTTCTCGAAATTGGAATAATAAATCTGACATATTGTGTGGATAATTATTCCGCAACTTTCTCGGAAAACGCATATTCCTAAGCCGTCTTTCTTAGCCGCTAAGAAACGAAATAGCGACTCTTCTGACCATTTTGCCTTTCCATGTTATTTCATATCTAAAACATACCCAATGTCCTGATCATTTCTCTCAACTGCAATTTTATTAATTGAAGCTCCCAAATGCTCCAAATAATATACCAGAGGGTAAAAATTATTCCCCGGAGGAAAAAGTGAAAATTTCCCCATAAGTCCAAATTTACGTCAGGATCGTGACGGTGGAATTCCTACTCGTCATCTACACACTATTCGCGATTTATGAGCCAATTGATATCGATGATTAATTTAATCACCCTGAAACATCCTTTATTAGGATTCGAAAATCCTACCTTTTACACAATTGGAATGTCTTTCAATTGAATCTTCCCTTCTTTCTCTAGAGCATAGCATAAATATGCTTCACATCCTTTCCTTACCAGTTTACTTGCTTTCATCGCAGAGATCATTACCAATGGACCTTGTAAATCACCTCCCTTGAATACATGACAAGTTCCATCCTTATCTAACATCACTACTGTTAGCAATTCCGCATCTATCTTCACCTTATACTTAATCATCCAATCCATGCCCAAGATTATATCCTCACTATCCAATCCGGTTATAAGGATATCGGTTGGCTACTTTACTTGCCTAGCTTCCACGTAAACTTGTACTTTCTCCTCCTCTCACATTAGGACAAGATCCTTGAGTTAACATTATCCCCTAGCCTCACAAACTTTATCCTATCTCTAGGTTAACTACATTTGAAACATGTAGTTGGACTTTTTGATCAATCCTTCTTGTAATGATTTAGGTCTCTACAATTGAAACATGTTTTTCCCTCCAATTTCTCTTATGATCATGGTTGTGGAGAAGGCCTTGTTTCTTGACTCACTCGTCTCGTACTCGCATGTTCAAGAAACTTGAAGTAGACTTCTGCCTCTTTTCTCCACTAGTTTAGGAATCCACCTCTTTCCTAAAGCCTTGTCTTGCTTCAAGCTTTATTATCCTCTCCTGATACTCCAATAACGTCATACCTTAGGTGACAACACCAACTAAGAGATTGTTTCATCCTATCGTAACAATCTTATCAATTGATCATAAAGTGGTGCATTCTCATCCAACGATGTATACTCCTCGTGAAAATCATCTCCATCATTGGAGAACCTCCAAATGTTGCTTCCAGAAAAGATTTTAACAAGTTAGTCCAAATCCGACTCTTGAAAGTCTTGTAATCTACAATGATTGCACGATTTCCCATCCACCAACATGCACCAATGTTCTGCATGAAGGTTGCTGCAAGTTTCATCTTATACTTTTCTAGCTCTCCAATGTCCCCAAAAGTCATGTTTATGTGGTTCAACCCCCAATCAACTTGCATTACATAAGCTATTGCAAACACTAACACATCTCTTCTTTTTATTGCCCTAGTCACTTCTCTAATGAAGTTCACTACCTTCTTGTTCCTCATATGGAACTTCTAGTGTTTGGGGTACAACAACTCGTGTTTGCCCTTGCGTTTCTATCGTAGCAATAGCCCTTTCTATCGCTATATTCTTGCATCTTCTCATCTCATGTAACTCGATGGGTAGAGGTACGTGACCTTGACCACTTACTTTAAACATTATACTCTCATGTATTCTAGCTTATCGTACTTCCACTGACACACTTGCACATTGTGCTCCCATTGACATACTCGTAATGAAGCTGCAACTTCCTTGTCTCGTAATCAAAACGCTTACGGTTGCCTTTATCACGGTTTCGACAAACCGGAACATTCATGATCGTTCTCTCTTCATATATATCCACTACTTATAACAATAGTGATATCTATAAGAATACTATGATCTTAACAAGTTAGAGAGAGAGAACTACACTTACAAGGAGTCACGCTGAGGAGTGGAAGGCAGTGTCTTTACCCACAATCCCGACTATGCATATGATTTTAAATTCATTAAAACCATATGTCAGTAATTTTCAAAATCTTTTCAAAACTTAAATGTCCTTTAAAAACCAACCCGGACTGGGTTGTAGTTAGGTTGAACCATCATGTCTCATCTCAAGTCACATGTGCCCTTGTTGTCAACCTAAGCTCTGATACCAATCTGTAACGACCCGAGTTTTAAGTAACCCAAGACGTCACTAGGCTAAGGACCACACAGTGGGTTCCATCAGTTAGCCTGACAACAACTTCACAAATAGGACCTTGCAACAAGAAGCACGAAGAAATAATGAAAACATTCAACCTGTCATTTTGAAAACATTTACATAACAACCATGCATGTAGTTAGTATGTATATCCCAAAACGACACTTCAAAGCATGACACCTGAACAGGTGTCTTAAAACTTCAGCCTGAAATCAACATGTGTACACAGTTGCACACAATCAACAAAAGACTCGCTTGCAAGCGATTATTTTCAAAAGCAAGTTCAACCAACCCTTGGGTTAACACTGCCCCGGCTGTCCACATCCTGCAGCTGACATCCCTGAAGCGTTCCTATGATCAGCATTACCTAAAAAGATTCGGTTTAAAACCGTTAGCTACTGATCATAATCTATCCACGAGAGATTATATCATCACATCACAACACAACAAATATATTCAAATACCATATACCGTGCTCATGAGATGATATCATGCTTTTATGAATGATGCACGTGAATGCAGTATGAAATTTACAATTTTCGATCCCGGACCCATTAATCCGGAACCATTGCTTATACGGTTCTGGCTTTGGTGTGAGCTCACCATTGCACAGATTAGGTTAATTCAGACATTTGCTCTTAGGTCGTAGCCAGACTGATCAAGTCTACGGGCCAGGCTTTCTCGTGGTGAGTTATGGTCTTAACTCCTAACCACATGCAACATTTTGCCATTCATGTTAATGCAAACATTTACCATTTTCATTAGGTGTGCGACCCGAGCCTGAAGTCCATCAGACTCGATGTCATTCTTATACAACGCAAGTGATCCGGGCTTGGCCGAGCTCCGGTATTCACTGCAAAATACTCACTTTACATACTATTGACCTTTACAGGTCATCATCATATCACATGCCTCAAAAGGCTTATCATCTCATACATTATCATGTTTCAGCAAGCTTATCATGTCATTCAATAGCACGCCTCAATAGGCTAACACATGTTCATTTAACCATTTCTCATAATTATGACATGATAATAATCATAACAACATTAAGCATGCTTTACACATCATAACGTCATTTTCATCATAAACACATCAAGCATGCTTCACACATAACACATCTCAATGCATATCAACATTCACATTTCAGCACAACAAGGCATTTCAAAACAACAACACATCTCAACACAGTGAGATATAAATCTCTCAGGCACGGTTTCTGCAGATCGAAGCTAAGTAAGTCCGAAGACTTACCTGGATACGCTCACTGAGCTACTAAGCTATAGTTACTTTACCGTCTTCAACACCACCTGTCGAGAATATCATATTCCTCGTATTAAACTTCTTGCTTCAAACATCAATTAAATTCATTCCTTTGAATTTAATTAGCTTATAGCGTTTTCTAGATTCCCAATTTAATTAATTAATCTTTAATTAATTAATTAAATTTCATCAGAATAACCTTTTGCCCGCAGGCAGTTTCTCAACCCAACTGTCATCAGATCTCATCAAACAAATAGCCCATAATCACCAGAATATTGTAACGAGCATAATGGAATTTCCAATTATCCATTTTGACAAGCCTAAGGTCAATTTAGGCCAAATCGCAATACTGAAAACGAATAAATTCATAACTTATTCGTTACTAACCCGATTGACGATCCGAAAGAAGATTCGGAATCACAACGACGCAGGCTACGCTCTGACACCATCAGATTCACCGGAATCTGAGCGACGGGACCGGACATATAAGGGGGATGCTCGACCTGGCCATAATTTCAACGGAAACGCAGAAACTCGGTACCAAAATGAAGAGGACGAAGAGAGGAATCCGAAAACTCAAACGGAATTGAAATCGGATTACAAACGAAGAGTAGATCTGAATTTGAAGGTTGAGAGAAATCAGAGCTTTTACGAGGAAACGTGAAAGGAAATGAATTATTAAATGAATTTCCGCTATTTATAGCGAAGTCGATAATTATCCTTTAGCAAAGTCGATAATTATCCGTTTATCGATCCGAAGGCGGTTTGAGCCCCTTCTCCAAACTTCTCGAAATTGGAATAATAAATCTGACATTTTGTGTGGATAATTATTCCGCAACTTTCTCGGAAAACGCGTATTCCTAAGCCGTCTTTCTTAGCCGCTAAGAAACGAAATAGCGGCTCTTTTGGCCATTTTGCCTTTCCATGTTATTTCATATCTAGAACATATCCGATGTCCTGATCATTTCTTTCAACTGCAATTTTACTAATTGAAGCTCCCAAATGCTCCAAATAATACCAGAGGGTAAAAATTATTCCCCGGAGGAAAAAGTGAAAATTTCCCCATAAGTCCAAATTTACACCAAAATCATAATGGTGGAATTTATACTCGTCATCTACACACTATTCGCGATTTATGGGTCAATTAATATCGATGATTAACTTACTCACCCTTAAACATCCTTTATTAGGATTCGAAAATCCTAGCTTTTACACATATAAGTCAAATAGTACATTCACATACCCCATACTTGGGACACATTGTCCCAATGAGTCAAATAAGTCTAAGAAAACAGAGTACTCACCGGATAAAGCTGAGCTGCATAATAAATAAATAAAGAAAATCCTGCAAGCTCTCAAGCATCTAATCCCGATCCGGTGGTGGTGGTGGTGGCACGTACGGGTACTGAGATGGGTCAAAAGGATAGTCCATGACATGTTGAAACTGAATCTCAGCCATCGTGTGCTGGTAGTGTAGTCTCTCCTGCATCTCTCTAATGTCCAAGGACAAGGCAGCGTAAGAATCTATCACCTGATCCGTCAGATCATCGATCCAGCGGTGAGCAACTGGATCCCTCTGCCTGCGTACCCTACGCCTGGCTGGACGTACTGGTGCTGCAGCTGGCTCCTCCTCTGTCTCCTCGTCGTCGTCCAGATCGATGACCGGCGCACTAGTCCCAGCTGTATCTGTGACCGTATCCATGGCAGCACCACCATCCTCATCCTCATCCTCCTGCTCCTCAGCCTCGTCCTCCTCATCATGTCTCAGAGCTGCTGCGTCTTTGGCATCCTCCATAAGCGGAATCCATGCGGTCTACCAGTAGTGCGGGTCATAGACAGAGAACTGAGTGGACCATCTAATACCCTGAGGTGTAGTCTGCTCCCAGGGCATCGCAACATACGGCGTAGTAAGTCCGCGAGGAACTAGTATCTTCCGAGTGATCATCTCCTGAAGCCCGAGCGGCTTGGCAGCCGCCACCATAGTACACGCACTCAAGTCAAGATCCATGTAACTCGCTATGTGAGTCACTATCCCTCCGCAACAGATGTCTCCCTTCGCCTTGGCCTTGATCTTGTGCAAATCCTCTGCCAGCATAACTCCAAAATCCGGAACTCCTCCGGTCACCATGCAGTACAGACTCAGCAGCTCACCCTGTCTAATCTTTTGGGGCGTCTCAGTACGCGCCAGAAGAGTCTCGCTAAAGATCCTGTGAGCAAGTCTAAAAGCCAAGTGGAAGATAATACGCTCCCTGGAATCTCCAGGTCTCCACCTATCAGCGTGCTCAACTACGTGAGCTATCTGTCCCCAAAACTCTCGAGCTACAACTCGAGAAGGAAAATCAGCAACAGTGGGGGCCGGGAAGCCAAAGATATCCCTCTAGTGGTCCATAGGAACTAGATAGTTCCGGTTCATCAACCGGTACTTGATGGCGCGCTCAGTGGGCAGGTAAGTGACGGAGCTAACAAACTCCAGGGTCGGCTCGAGGTAGGCCTGAGCTCTAATCTCAATGAACTGCTCCAACCCTACCATAGAAATCATCTGCCTCAGATCATCATCCACATGGAGGCAGTCAAATGCAGAAATGTCCAGAAATCGTGGTGCAACCACTGGACGTGCCGCTATGCGGTCATAGTCTACCTGATGACGCTCATGGATCACCGGTATAGAGCGGCGTGAAGAAGAAGAAGGAGAAGGAGAAGATCTGTATCTCAAAACCAACTGCCTGTCAGAACTTATCTCTTTCTCTCACTGTCAGATCACCTCGGTTGCCCTGACAACTCTCAAGAACACCTCGGCCGAGGCACAGGCCGACTGGACCGAGGCGAAGTGTTGTGCGATCGTTTCTCTCAAAAATCCAGTTCTTTTCCTCCAATATCACTACCAATTGTTCCTATGGGGTACTTAATCCTTTTCCAGCACAATGCAGGGGCAACCAAAGCCCAAATCGAATGAAATCAGTGGAAGAAGAGGGAGTTAGGGTTTTTTTTCGAATTTACCCCAGATTTGGTCGATTCGGTGCATTTTCTCTGTAGATTGTTGCTTACAAATCGATCCTCTACCCTTTCCTTTCAGTTTGGAAGCGAGAATCGTCGAAAACGAGCGAAGAACGAAGAAGCGAGGCGAGATGTGCACCGCGGTCGAGAAGGGGATAGAGGGAAGAGAGAGAAATCAATCTCCCTTTTATACCCTTTTCTGGAACTGCTGTCACCTCGGTCGAGATGGTCTCGACTAGACCGAGGTGGTACGGACCGAGGTGGATCTTCAGTAACCCTAGTCGCCTCGGTTGCTCAAGAATCATCTCGGTCGAGGTGCTGTGACAGCAACCGAGATGTGTCTCAGTCAAACTCCGTCTTCTCAAATTCTCGAACTTCTGTCCTTCCAATGTTGCTCCTGGGTTGTATTCCTTCCTTAGATGTCACCTGTTGTCTGTCTAGGACGCCAAAAACAAAACAAAACAAAGCAAAAGCAAACTATCTAAAGCTAGACTAGAAAAAAGGGAAAAGAAAGCAATACCTTGGGTTGCCTCCCAAGAAGCGCTTGATTTAAGGTCGCTAGCTGGACCGTACGGTGTCCTCAAACAAGGTATAGTGGTGCAACCTTCTCAACCGGAACTTCCGGTTTGTATTTCTTAAGTCTATGACCATTGATCTTGAAGCTTCCACTTGTTTCTCCCCAAATCTCAACTGCACCATAAGGGAAAACATGTTTCACAACATAAGGTCCAGTCCATCTAGATTTCAACTTACCTGGAAAGAAGCGGAGGCGGGAGCTGAAGAGTAGAACTAAGTCTCCTTCTTTAAGCTCCTTAGGAATGATACGCTTGTCATGCCATTTCTTCGTTCTCTCTTTATACATATTGGCATTCTCATAAGCGTTCAAACGCAGCTCCTCTAGCTCATTGATATCCAATAGCCGCTTCTCACCGGCTTCCTTGATGTCGAAGTTCAACCATTTGATCGCCCAATACGCCTTGTGTTCTAACTCAACGGGCAAATGACAAGACTTCCCATATACCAAATTATAAGGGGTGGTACCAATGGGAGTCTTGAATGCGGTCATGTAAGCCCAAAGAGCGTCGTCCTACTTCATGGACCAATCCTTCCTCGTCCTAGAGACGGTCTTCTCCAAGATTACTTTAATTTCTCTATTTGAGATCTCGACCTGTCCACTAGTTTGAGGGTGATAAGGGGTTGCTACCTTGTGGGTTACCCCATACTCCGATAAAAGTGCCTTAAACTTCCGGTTGATGAAATGCGTTTCTCCATCGCTGATGATGATGCGTGGAGTCCCAAAACGTGGAAAGATAGTCCTGTTAAAGAACTTCACAACCACCATGGCATCATTAGTGGGAGAGGCAATGGCTTTAACCCATCTAGAGACGTAGTCGACAGCTAGGAGAATGTAGAGGTTTCCTCCGGATGATGGGAAAGGTCCCATGAAATCTACTCCCCATACATCAAAGATCTCAACCTCCTGTATGTTATTGAGTGGCATCTCATTTCTTCTAGATAAGTTCCCTGTTCTTTGGCATGCATCACAAGAGACAACAAACGTTTGCACATCCTTAAATAATGTAGGCCAAAGAAACCGGAACGTAATACCTTAGCGCATGTCTTGTTGGCGCTAGCATGCCCTCCACAAGGAAGTGAGTGACAATGCCGTATGACACTATTAACTTCATCTTCCGAAATGCATCTTCGAAGCATCCCATCCGGACCTCTCTTGAATAGTAGCGGTTCATCCCAGTAGTAATGGCGTACATCCTTGAAGAATTTCTTCCTTTGAGTGTACGTCAATCCGGGTGGTATTTCCTGGCAAACAAGATAATTAACAATGTCAGCATACCAAGGTCCTTTATTATCAAAAATTTGGTGGAGAAGGTGTTCCACCAACTGAGGATGAATGTCAGGATATGGAGTAAGAGGTTTGTTATTCTCAGTTGACATCATCTCGCCTTCGACCTCGGTCGAGGTCCAGAGAGGGTGACCGAGATGTTCTTAAGTCAAGAACACCTCGCTTGGTCCAGAAGGTGCCTCGATCGAGGTACTGTAACTGGAACCGAAACTGGAAATCTTCTTCTCTTGGATTAGCTTTTCAATTTTAGCTCTTGGATCTTCTTCCAGCGCCTTTAAGCTCCGTATATCTACATCACAAGAAGCATCTTTACCTTCCTCCATTAAGCTAAAGCTAATAACTTTTTCAAGTGGATCTTTAATAAGGATAGAGCTCACCAATTCTCTTGATTCTTCTTCATCATAGATGTTGAAGATATCATCTCCTCGCTACTCTCCCTTCATTGCCGCAAGCAATGCAAATTCCACTTCATCTCCGCCAATGTTGAATTTTAACTTGGCGTTCTTACAATCCACATTGCAACCCGAAGTTGCTAGAAATGGTCTCCCGAGAATGATAGGAACGGGATAATCTGTGGGAATGTCAAGTACAACAAAGTCTATAGGTAAATAGAAGTTACCTAACTTAACCGGAACGTCTTCCAAAATGCCCACGGGATGGGTAATGGAGCGGTCCGCCATATATAACCGTATCTTTACCGGCTTGGGCTCTCCAAGTCCGATCTTCACACATAGCTCCAGCGGAATGATGCTCACACTGGCTCCTAGATCACACAATGCTTCACAAGTGACATCCCCAACTTGAATGGGAATGCTAAATGAGCCGGGATCTCTCAACTTGGGTGGCATCTTCTCCTTCATGATTTGAATAAGTTCCGAGGATTTAGATGTCATCCTTACTTCACCAAAGTCTTCCAACTTCCTCTTCCTTGATAGAATTTCTTTCAAGAACTTCCCATAGGCGGGCATCCCTAGAATAGCATCAAGGAAAGGGATATTAATGTGTAGTTTATTCATCAAGTCAAGGAACTTACCAAAGTGCTTGTCTAGATGTGCTCTGGCCCTTGACTGGGGGAATGAAAGTGGTGGTTTATATGCAGGAGGTGGAATATAAACTTCAGATTTCTCCTCCGCTTTCTGTGGCTCCACCTCGGTTGGCATCTCGGCCGAAGTGTTCTTCGATTGTGCTTGGACCGAGGTGGTCTTCGTCTGAACTGGCATCGACCGAGGCACTGGATCTGCAGTCTTCAGTCCACTTCTCGTCGTTATTGCCATGATCTATCCCTTAGGGTTGCTTTCCGTCCTTGCTGGAAGCTTCCCTGGATCTCTTGGCGCTTCATTCTCCTTGTTAAAGAATTGTTGTTCTAAGGCATTTTGTGCCTTTGAAAATGAAGTCATGGATGTCTCAATAGAGTTGAGCTTGATCAAGATGGCCTCCAGCACCGCATCTTTCTTTTCCGGCTGAGAAGAACTTGATTCTTGCTCCTGGCTCTTCAATGGAGTAGAAGAAGAAGAAGAAGATGAAGAGAGGAAAGGATTAGAGGAGTCATTCGAATTGGAGTTAGAGTAAGGGTTACCCGAATTTTGGTTGTTTGCCCTCCAATTATTGTTGTTGGATCCTCTATTGTTGTTGTAGTTGTTGTTCCGGGAACCGTTGTTGTTCCGGTACCCATTGTTGTTCCTCGAGCCTTGATATCCTTCATCTTCTTTCTTTGTTTGAGCAACCAAAAGATCTTTCAATTGCTTCACATCATTCTTCAAATAAGTGAGTTGATCATTGTTAGGTGGAGCTTCTTGAAAGTTGACTCTTTTAACTCCACCTTCAGCTCCTTGGTGGGAGTATTTCTCCATGTGCAAAGCTTGCTTCTCTATGAACTCCCAAGCTTCGTCAATCGGAATGTCTTTGAACGTGCCGGCGGATAGTAGTTGAAGGTGAACTGGGTGTTTCCATCCAATCCTTTGAAGTATATCTCCAACAACTCTATCTTTGGAATCCCATGATGTGGGCAATCCAAAAGAATATCTTTAAATCTCTCCCATGACTTGGACAAACTCTCCTTATCCTTCATTATGAATGCATTGATCTTCCCTCTCATTTCAACGGTTTTAGAGGGGGGAAAGAATTTAGTCAAGAACTCCGTAGTCATCTCCTCCCAAGTATTGATTTTTCCTGGAGGAAGAGATTGATACCAAGTAAGCGCTCTATCTTTTAAAGAGAAGTAGAAAGGCCTTAGCTTGTAATTGTTGTTTTCCAGCCTTGAAGGTCTCAAGGTCTCCATCAAGATCTCATAGTTTTGTAGATGTTGATGCGGAGATTCCCGCTCTAGCCCTCCAAACTGGCATTGGTGAATCATAGAAAGAACTTGCGGCCGAAGCTCATAATCATGGTCCGCTGGATCACCTAGGTTGACTCCTGGACGCCTCAGTTGCTGATTGGGGTCCATCCTTTGCCCTAGGGTCTGTGGAATACCTGCAAAAAGAGCATCTCGGACTGGCATCCGAGGTGGGAGTATCTCGGCCGGGGCAGCTGGAGCTGGTGTTAGCATGAAATATTGTGATATTTTAGGCACGTTTTCTAAACGTATTAGATTCATATTGATAGTCTTTGATTGAACTTTGTGCATATGTGAGCTAGTATTACCTATATTGTCGATATGGATGTCTACACTAGTTCTATGTTGATTATAGGTGATTTGGAGCTATTTCCGAACGGAATCGAGCAAAAGAGAAGTTGATTGAGTGAGTCCATAGATTGAGGACATTCTTAGGAAGCAAATTTGAGTTTTAGCTTGAGGAATGCACGAGGCTAGGGAAGAATCACGTTCTTGCCCTAAATTACGCCCTAAAATACGACCGTATCACGTTCCACGTTCAATTCCACGACCGTGGATTTGGAGTCAGAAATTGATGTTCATTCCAGAGGATACTACGGCCGTGGAACATATGGTGCAAACCGTATTTGTTTCCACGCCCTAAATTACGGTCGTGGAACACTTCCACGACCGTGATCTTGGCGAATCTTTTCGCCACACTTTGAAGCCACGATCTTTTGAAGATTGGGCCGGGCCGATATTTCGTCTTGCCCTATAAAAAGACGGACGAAAGGAGATTCCGTCATGCCTGCTTACAATCGCCGCTTATCATCGCTTAGGAGGAAGATCCCCGTTATAGAGAAAAACACCCGTTGATCATAGTTTCCGCCGCTTACCCTCGTTGAGGAGCATTTGGAGATCTCGTTGGAGATTAAGGTTCGTGCTTGGAATTACCCTAATCTCGCACTTGGTGGAGATTATTGCCGGGATTTCCTTATTTTCCGGATTGGCGGAAGATCGAAGCTTTTGGAAGATTTTGCAAGAAGATCTCTCTTCTTGTTTAGGTTTGATTTGGGAAACGGATTGACATCCCGTTTTCCCTTCTTTCCTAAAAGTTGTGATTGTTTACTTGAGTTTGAATCATTCGATAATACTCGTTCTTGATTGTGACTTTGAGATTAGTTTGAAGATTATTGAAAGTTCTTGAAAGTTTCCATCTTTCTATCTTTTAATTCTTGAATTGATATCAATATGACTGTTATTGACTAAAAAACCTTAACGATTCTAAGGTGAAGGGTTGATAGTTGTGGCTTAGATGATGATAGATCGATCGCAAACAGATTAGACCCTGAGAGTTAGAGAGAATCGCCGATAGACTATAAATTACGGCCTGTTCTTGAGTCCACGGCCGTGGAACACCAAGAACTACCCGTAATTTCTCCTAAATCTACGAACCTGCTTTTACTTTAATCCAAAGTTAAAGATTTGCTTTAACTTAGTTTAGATTTATCTTTTCTAGGTGGTAGTGAAGCCTCAACAACCTCTACCTCGATTGTGAGTGTCACAACCTCAATCGGTTAAGTTAGTCTTGATCCTTGGATTACAAGTTTGGGTATTTGACACTAATTCTCGCTTTTAGAATCTTTCTATATTGAGCCTCAACAACTTGTATAGAGAGTGCCTTGTAGGTGAGTTACATAAGGTTTTTGGAACTTCACCGTACGATTACCTTACATTAGTATACCTTTGCATATCTCAATTCTGTCTTTATATCATTAGTATATCTTGAATCGATTGCCACAACTGGATACTTG
The DNA here is from genome assembly GCA_033239045.1 of Fagopyrum esculentum. NCBI lineage: Eukaryota > Viridiplantae > Streptophyta > Magnoliopsida > Caryophyllales > Polygonaceae > Fagopyrum > Fagopyrum esculentum. The sequence goes on from BSUD01000003.1 coordinate 141,258,964, forward strand.
GATCTTTAGGATTGTTGTTTTCCCAATATTTGCAAAACTCCCGTACTTATTCTTGACAATCTGAAATCGAATTTGTTCCCACCCAAATCCCTGTGTTCGATACTCTGGAATTCTTGCTTAGCTACGTCGATCCGTACACTGCGGGTTCGCTGCTTGATTCTAGTTTTATAAATTTAAAGCTTATTTGCACACACCTTTAGGGGCGAACAAGTTTTTGGCGCCGTTGCCGGGGATTTGGTTTAGGCCGAATTCGGTTATCGGTTGTCAAGCTTGGGAGCTTTGCTCTCGTTATTTGATATCCTTTTCTTGAGTGTTCTTGCAGGTTTGTGTTCTTAGGTACATACGAAGTTCTTGTTCCGGGAGCGGAACAGAGTTTCGCCAAAGAACAAGTTTTGGGAGCTTTTGTCTTTCTTTTAAACTCTTGGTATGAGTTTTTGAGGCTCTACTAGCTAAGTATGGCTCAATACGATCCAATATGGGTAGCGAAGCATACGGCTAGAGCAGATTATTACGAATACTTGGTAGAGAAATACGCCTTCTATTGGTTTGACAGCGAAAGAGAACGTGAACAAACCATTAAATATGAATTTGCAAAATGGGAAAAGCTGCACTACCCAAAGAAGGTTAAGAAGAAACCTCCCAAAGATGCGGAGGACTCGAAATTTGATGAATTGATGAAGAAATTTGATATGTTCGATGAAACAGTCAGAGCCTATGAGGAATATAATCAAAAAATGATAGAAGACGCAAAACAGAATATTCCTAAGATTGATAAAGCCAGGGAAAATCGTTCACTTAGAAAGGAAGAATTACAAGTTTCGAGCGTCCCTCCACTCGAATCTGAAGCTCCTCTTGAAGCTCTCATCGAAGAAGAGGAAGAAGTGGAACACCTAGACCCAATTGCTAATATTGTGGTCGAGATTGAAGAAGAGTCGGTTGTGCTTGAAGAAGAGGAAGAAGTGGTGAACCTTGGCCAAATTACTGAAATTGTGGCCAAAGTTGAAGAGGATCCAGCTGAGTTGGAAGATATTTCATGTGTGGATCATCATCCCAACATGAAACTTGTCCCAAGCCTTGAAGAACTTTACAAGGTACATTCTCTTACTTCATTTGAAATTCCTATTAAAATTTCTAATTTTTTCAGGAATGCACCGGAGAGTTGGAGGTCTCTTCCAAAAGAACCTCCTAAGGTGAAGATGAAACCTCTATTGAAATTGTTGGAAGAAGATGTTCCTTGGACTACAAGGAGTAAATTTGGCAAGAGCTTCAACGCCAATGCCAATAAGTGTTTTTTGTTCAAGTATGGGGTCATTCACATATGACGAAGACCATACATTATCCCCAAGCTGGAGATGGGGAGGCTAGGAGGATTCTCGAGAAACTGATTTCTCGGTCTAGGAAAGGATGGGATGCAAGGCTGAATTATGTCCCATTAAAGCATAGGAAAGCTAGGAGGATTCCGGTGAGAATCAAACCGTACAAGCTTGTACGTGGGAGATCTTACCACTTGCCGGTGAAATTAGGAATCGGAGATTTTTTGGAAGAGTTTAATGATGGATTTGAAGAGCAATCCAAGATGTTCAAGGTGCATTGAGTCATCTATGGACATAGGTCCAGCTAGCGACGTTAAACCAAGCGCTTCTTGGGAGGCAACCCAAGGTAATGAATCCTTTTCCCTTTTCTTTCTTAGATTAGAGTAGTTGTTTTTGCTTGTTTTTCTTCGAGACCTTTTGGTATGTTTGTGTTTTTGGATGTCAGGAATAAGAAATAAGCAAGAGAAGATGAGAAAAGTCGAAAAGATTGACGAAACTTGGACTCTTGTCGAGAGCAACAGAAAGTTCCACGGCCGTGGTTTTGGCCGTGGAAATTCCAGACCCGAAAAAAAAAAAAATTTTTTTTTTTTCGGAAAAATTTTCGGCGGAAAGACGTTCCCCTTCTTCGTTCTTTGACAATGATTGGAATATTCAGAATTCCCTATTGAGCTTCTAAGGATTTTCACCACCACCGCCCGATTGATGATTCGCCTTGCCTGATTCGCCATCTTACATTGTGAGTATCCTTTTCCATCTTTTCTTTTCTTCACATTGGGGACAATGTGAGTTTTAAGTATGGGGTGGAGGTATTTGCAATACCATTTGCATGTTTTATGTCTTGCATCATATGATTATGAAAATTTTGAAAAATTTTAAAATTTTTGTGCTTCTAGAATGGATATGATCTCTATGATGAACATTGTTTTGTGGAATAGCTATGATGATTTTGATATGCTTGAACTGATTTATGACATATGTGGGATTTGAATACTTTGATAGAACTTCATGCATGTTTGATAATTCGCTTTCATTCTAAATCATGTTGAGTGTTGAAGGTTGAAACCGCATATAAGTTCTTACACTTCTTGATGAAATAATTAAGGCACTTCGATTTTCGATTTTCTTACTTCTTTCTTTGATCACTTAGCCCTTCAATGAAAATAATTGCCTCCCTTACCTATCCGGGAACTAGGAAGAGTTGAATTTTGGCATGTTTGATGTGGGAGGGCCATGAAAGCAAATGCTTGCATTCAAAGAATAGAAAAAACTTGTAGGTTTGGGGAAGTCAATCATGACGATGAGTAACTCGGCACCATTCACATAGCCGGGTGTTTGTGTCTTGCCAAAGTCGGATTGAGCGATATTCCTAGCGGATTATGGTATGTGCGCTAAGGGTTTGAGGCATCTCATAAAAATTGAGAAACGCCAATCTCCTAGGCTTCGGTTTTTGTGCACCTCTGTCCATAACTCCAAAAGTAAAGTCGAAAAATGAAAAGAAGAGAGCGAAGCTCTAAGTTGAAGGTGTTGCGGAAACCGCAAAAGAAGAAGAAGAGTAGTTGTCCACCTTCCCGGATTCATGCACCACATCCCTTATAAGTTTCCCTCCTTTCCGCATTCTTGACCTTACTTGAAAGTCCTTAAGATCATTGGAATGTGTTTGGCTTTGTGGTCTAAATTGGATTCCTCATGATTGATTTTGATATATTGCAAGTTATGATGCATGTTATGATTTTCTTACAAAGTGTTATTATCCTTTCCATGCTATATTTCCTTTTGACCATATGATGATTATCATTAGTTATGAAGCAACTATTTGAGGGTGATCTATGAATAGAAGCACAACCAAAATATTGTGGTTTTTCTTTATTTTTGCATATTCATAATCCATATCATCTTGTATTTTAAGTTTGAACCTTGCTTGAGGACAAGCAAGATGCAAGTATGGGGTATTTTGATGACATGAATTATGACCTATTTTTAGGCATGTATTTTTATAGATTTTCCCTTTATTTTGCATGCATAGACATACATTCATGACATTTATGGTTATATTCACTACTTTGCAAGAATAGAGGTCTACACAGAGTTTTATTGCATTTGTAGGTAATTTGGCGAATTATGGAGCAAAATAGCATATTTAAGGATTAATCCTTGAAGCGGGACAAAAAGAAGCATAAAAGGAATTTAGGACGCGGCCCAAAGTATTCTTTGATACCGTCGGACACGGCCCAAAGTATTCTCTGATACCGTCAGACGCGGCCCAAAGTATTCTCTGATACCGTCGGACGCGGCCCAAAGTATCTTCTGATACCGTCTGACGCGCCAAAGTATTCTCTGATACCTGCTGACGCGGCCCGGAGTATCTTCTGATACCAGCGGATTCGACTTCTTTTCAGCCAAATATTTAGGGTTTTATCTTTAAACACTAGGTTTATCCTATATAAATCGAGGAGCCTTCAACATTGAAGGAAGCCAATTTCTCCAAAGGAAGAGTAGAAGGAGCCAATTTCTCCAAAGGGAGACTAGAGGGAGTCAATTTCTCCAAAGGGAGAGTAGAAGGAGCGAATTTCTCCAAAGGGAGAGTAAAGAGAGTCAAATTCTCCAAAGGGACGGTGACAACCTCAGGATTTGGATCCCCAGAAAGAGGGACACTTGAAGGTTTTATTGCGTACGAGGAAGATTTAGGGAAGGACACACTTTCCTATTTTTGGAGTTGGAAGATCTTAGGGTTTACATTTGAAGGCGGATTGACATCCCGTTCTTCATTGTCCCTAGAAATTTTGTGAGGTTTTTCTATTCCTTTGATTCTACATCCATTGAACGCGGTTTGCGATTATTGTGTTTGATTCACATTTGTTTTGAGTTTATTATTGAGATTTCAAGGTTTTACCTTTTCTCCCTTTCATATTTGATATTTGATTCTATGACTATGATTATTGGCTAAAACCCTTTAGCAATTGTAAGGTGAAGGGTTGATAGTCGTGGCTTAGATAATGATAGATCGATTGTAATTTGATTGGACCCTGAGAGTTAGAGAAATATCGTCGACACCCTAAATCACGGCCTGTTCTTAGGTTTCCACGGCCGTGATTCTCAAGAACTACCCGTGATTTACTTCAATTTACGAACCTTGCTTTTACTTTAATCCAAAGTTAAAGATTTGCTTTAACTTAGTCTTGGCTTGCCTTTTCTAGGTAGTAGTAAAGCCTCAACAACCTCTACTTCGATTTCGAGTGTCACAACCTTAATCGGTTTAGTTAGTCTTGATCCTTGGATTACAAGTTTGGGTATTTGAGATTAATTCTTGTCTTTAGATCCTTTCTATACTGAAGCCTCAACAACCTTTATAGAGAGTATTTCTAGATAAGTCATATAAAGCCTTGGAACTTCACCGTACATTGCTTTACCTTAGCATACCTTTGCAACTCTTAACTCTGTCCGTAGTTCTTTAGTATATCTTGAATCGATTGCCACAACTGGATACTTGAATCTTTAGGATTGTTGTTTTCCCAATATTTGCAAAACTCCCGTACTTATTCTTGACAATCTGAAATCGAATTTGTTCCCACCCAAATCCCTGTGTTCGATACTCTGGAATTCTTGCTTAGCTAAGTCGATCCGTACACTGCGGGTTCGCTGCTTGATTCTAGTTTTATAAATTTAAAGCTTATTTGCACACACCTTTAGGGGCGAACAAGTTTTTGGCGTCGTTGCCGGGGATTTGGTTTCGGCCGAATTCGGTAACCGGTTGTCAAGCTTGGGAGCTTGCTCTCGTCATTTGATATTTTCTTAAGTGCATGCGCAGGTCTAGGAACACCGAGGATCTCTTACCTCTTGATCAAGAGCTAGAGAAAACCTTAAGGCAAAAGCGCAAGGAAAAGAAGATGGCTGAAGAACACGAACGTGATCTTCAAGCGGAATTAGCGGAGAAGGAAGCTCAACTCCATTGGAATGAGAACCTCCGCCGGGATGAGATGGATCGCCATCAATCCCAAGTTAACAGTCTACAGGATCAGATGTTCCAGATGAGATTAGAAATAAGCGACCTTAAGAGTAAAGAAATCAAGAAAACCTCAAAAAGGACATCAAGATCTAGAAGAAGGAGAGGTCATTCATCCGCTGATGATAGTGACTCCTCCATGCCACCATTAGAAGAGATTGATCCTACGGTCAATGTGAATCCTTTCCATCCACAAGGAGCTACTAACCGCCGCATTCCACCTAGGAATGTGAGGGTCGAACGTGTGGATAATGAGCCAAGAACTCTTGGCCAGCGGATGGATCCAACACAACAACCACGCCGCTTGGGCGTGAATTTTGATGCTGAAGATGTGCAAGGGTTTAGCTTTAACCCTCAAGTTATTACTCTTGTTCGCCAAAACCAATTTGGCGGTACAAGCGCTGAATCTCCACACCAACACTTGCAAAACTTCGAGTGTATGATGGAGACGATGAGACCGAAGAGCGCTACTACCAACAGCTACAAGCTTAAACCCTTTTTCTTCTCCTTGAAGGGGAAGGCGTTGTCATGGTATCAAGCTCTTCCTAGTGGGAAACTAGATATGTGGGAAGACCTTTCCGCGGAATTTCTCACCAAATTCTTTCCGCCTTCCAAAACGGCGGAACTTAGAGGTAAGATTAATGTTTTTTCTATGAGACCTAACGAAAGTTTGTTTCAATCATGGGAAAGGTTTCAGGATTTGCTCTTAGATTGCCCTCATCATGGCATATCCAAACTTGCCTTGCTGGAGATTTACTACAAGGGGCTGGATGCGGGAACGCAGTTCAACCTCCAATCCCTCTCATGTGGAACGTTCATGGACATGAGAGAAGATGACGCTTGGGACTTCATTGAGAAGCAAGCAAGAGTCATAGAGAAGTATTCCCACCGGAAAGTGGAGGGAAATCGTGTGGAGAAAGGAGCAAAGCTCACACATGAAGCTCAAAATCAGATTTTCTCCCTCAACAATGAGATCAAAGAGTTGAAGGAGGCTATCAAGACCAACTTCCCAAAGCAACAAGGGAAGGATGTTGGTTATTTGGGCAACAATAATGGCGGCAACAACAATAACCGGGGTAACAACCGGAATAACAACTGGAATGGAAACAACAACAACCGGAACAATGATTGGAACAACAATAGGGGTTCAAACAACAACAATTGGTGCCCCAATCAACAAAATTCCGGTAACTCTTATCCTTCCAATTCTAATTCACTAACTCCACCTTCCTCTTCCTCTATTCCTTTGAAAAGCCAGGGGCAATCATCTAATGGAGGAAACACTTCGGGGAAGGAGAAGCCCGATCCCATATTGGAAACGATCATGGGAAAGCTTCAAGGGTTGGAGAACCGCCTCATCAAGGTTGACGATCAAATCTCTAAGGTTGACAAGGCTCAAAAGGTTTTGGAAAACCAAATGTTTAACCACGCGGAGGAAGTTCCTAGAAATCAAGGGAAGCTTACAGGAAAGACGGAGGACAACCCTAAAGAAAGGGTAATGGCGATTACGACTAGGAGTGGAGTGACTACCACCGATCCGTAGCCTACATTCGTTGAAGTCCCCGTAGAGAAGGACAAAGAGAAGGGGAAGGAGAAGGAAGATGTCTATGTTCCTCCTCCAGCTTACAAACCTCCCCTACCATTCCCTCAATCTAGAGCGCGAGCGCGCCTAGACAAATAATTCGGTAAGTTTATAGAACTCATGAGTAAGCTGCATATTAATATACCATTCATTGATGCTATTGTAGGTATGCCCGCTTATGGAAAGTTCTTGAAGGAGCTTCTCTCTAACAAGAGGAAGCTAGAAGATTTCGGAGAGGTCAAGATGAGTTCGGATTCTTCGGATCTCATCAAGACCATGAAAGAGAAAATGCCCCCAAAGTTGAAAGATCCGGGGTCATTTTGCATTTCCATTGGAGTGGGAGATGTCACATATGACGCTTTATGTGACTTAGGAGCAAGTGTGAGCATCATACCACTTGCGTTGTGCAGGAAGATCGGTTTAGGCGAACCTAAACCGGTGAAGATGACGTTATACATGGCGGATCGATCCATCACTCGCCCCGTCGGTATTGTAGAAGACGTCCCGGTCAAGCTAGGTAATTTCTTTGTTCCCATTGATTTCGTCGTGCTTGACATTCCTGCAGATAGTCCGGTCCCGATCATACTCGGAAGACCGTTTCTTGCAACTTCCGGCTGCATGGTCGATTGCAAGAATGGTAGACTCGCTTTTGATATTGGAGAAGAGAAAGTAGAGTTCGTTCTTTCCACTCTAGTGAAGGAACCAATCTTTGATGAGGATATTTATGATATCCAAGATGAAGAAGGTTTATCTAGGAAAGAGGTAAGCGCAATTCTCTTTAACGATCCTCTACAAAAAGTTATTACCATGAGTCTAACAGATGTAGGGGAAGAAGAAGAGTGCAAAGAGGAAATTGAAGCCTTGGAAGCACAAGAAGAGATCCATGAAGAGGAGTTTGAGAAACTCCACGATGAGGCCGAAAATGTTAGAATCCACGGTCATACCCTGTATTCCACGACCGTGGATTTCACAACCAAAATCGACCTCCATTCCAGGGGATTACACGGCCGTGGAACATATAGGGAGCCCGTAATTCTGACCGTGGAAGAGGGTAGTCGGCATACTTCTTCAACTTCTTTTGATTCTTCTCCAACTCATTCAAAACCCTTAGAAACTTCTAAGGAGACGTCGGAAGCTCCTCAAGGATCATTGGAAGCTCCGAAAGTGATGGAACTCAAACCACTTCCTACTCATCTAAGGTACGCTTTTCTTGGATCTAATTCTACCTTTCCGGTTATCGTTAGCTCCGAATTAAGCATAGATGAACATGAACAGCTCATGATTGTCCTTAGGAAACATAGAAAATCCATAGGCTATACTATCGAGGACTTAGTAGGAATTAAACCCTCCCTATGCATGCATAAGATACTAATGGAGGAGGACTTTAGAACTTCAAGACAACCTCAAAGGCGGTTGAATCCGACCATGAAGGAGGTTGTCAAGAAGGAAATTCTTAAACTTCTTGACGCAGGTATCATCTATCCTATCTCCGATAGCAAGTGGGTGAGTCCAGTTCAAGTAGTTCCGAAGAAGGGAGGAATGACGGTCATCACCAACAAGAACAACGAACTCATTCCTACCCGAACCGTGACTGGATGGCGGATGTGCATAGACTACCGCAAGCTCAACAACGCAACGCGGAAGGATCACTTTCCATTGCCATTCATCGATCAAATGCTTGAAAGGTTAGCACAACATTCACATTTTTGCTACCTTGACGGTTATAGTGGTTTCTTTCAGATTCCGATAGATCCGGATGATCAAGAGAAGACCACATTCACGTGCCCTTGGGGTACGTTTGCCTATAGGAGAATGCCGTTCGGGCTTTGCAACGCCCCAACCACCTTTCAACGGTGCATGATGGCCATCTTCTCCGAATATGTAGAGGAAATCATGGAAGTCTTCATGGACGACTTCTCCGTATACGGTTCCTCTTTTAACGATTGCCTTTCTAACCTTTCTCTTGTTTTACAAAGGTGTGAAGACACTACCCTAGTTCTTAATTGGGAGAAGTGTCAATTCATGGTTAAGGAAGGAATCGTGTTAGGTCACTTAGTCTCTAGTAGACGGATAGAGGTAGACAAGGCTAAGATAGAGACCATAGAGAAACTTCCTCCCCCAATTTCGGTGAAAGGGATAAGAAGTTTCCTAGGGCATGCTGGATTTTATAGACGTTTCATTAAGGACTTTTCTAAGATATCAAAACCTCTCACTAATCTATTGATGAAGGATGCGGTTTTTGAGTTTTCGCAGGAATGTTTGGATGCGTTTAACACCATTCGGCAAGCTCTAATTTCAGCACCTATTATCCAACCTCTGGATTGGACTCTCCCCTTCGAGATTATGTGCGATGCTAGTGACGTAGCTATTGGAGCTGTTCTTGGACAACGAAAGGACGGGCGAACCCATGCCATATATTATGCTAGCAAGACGCTAGACGAAGCGCAGCTCAACTACGCCACTACCGAGAAAGAGTTTTTAGCCATTGTCTATGCTATTGACAAGTTTCGCTCTTATCTTGTAGGTGCAAAGGTGATTGTCTACACGGATCATGCTGCGATCCGGTACCTCCTTGCAAAGAAAGATGTGAAACCAAGGCTGATTAGATGGATTCTTCTCCTACAAGAATTCGATCTTGAGATCCGCGACAAGAAAGGCTCAGAAAATTCTGTTGCGGATCATTTGAGTCGCCTAACACATCTAGAGGACGACCATTTACCCATTGATGACTCCTTTCCGGACGAACACTTACACATCATAGAGGAGTGCATCAACGTGATCTCCAAAGGTAACGAACCATGGTTTGCTGATTTCGGTAACTATTTGGTTTGCCAGGAGATACCGCCCGGACTATCCTACGCACAAAGGAAGAAGTTCTTTAAGGACGTCCGGGAATACTATTGGAACGAGCCTCTCCTCTTTAAGAGAGGTCCGGATGACATCATTCGGCGATGTGTGCCGGAAGATGAGATGCAAAGTGTCATCCGCCATTGTCATTCACTACCTTGTGGTGGACATGCTAGTTCAAACAAGACTAGCGCAAAGGTATTGCAATCTGGATTCTATTGGCCTACTTTATTTAGAGATGTGCAATCCTTTGTTTCTTGCTGCGATGCTTGTCAAAGAACAGGCAATATTTCTAGAAGGAACGAGATGCCCCTCAACAACATCCAAGAGGTGGAGATTTTCGACGTTTGGGGAGTTGATTTCATGGGACCATTCCCATCTTCTTGTGGAAATCAATACATACTATTGGCGGTAGATTACGTTTCTAGATGGGTGGAAGCAATTGCCTCTCCCACAAATGATGCCATGGTGGTGGTTAAGTTCTTCAACAAGACCATTTTCCCGCGATTCGGGACACCAAGGACGATCATTAGTGATGGAGGTTCTCACTTCATAGCCCGTCGCTTTGAAGCTCTTCTAGCTAAGTATGGGGTTACTCACAAGATCGCTACCCCTTACCATCCACAAACGAGTGGACAAGTTGAGATCTCAAATAGGGAGATCAAAGGAATTCTAGAGAAGACGGTCTCAAGGACTAGGAAGGATTGGTCCTTGAAGCTAGATGATGCATTATGGGCGTACCGGACTGCGTACAAGACTCCCATAGGAACCACACCATACAACCTTGTGTATGGGAAGTCTTGTCACTTGCCGGTAGAGCTAGAGCACAAAGCGTTTTGGGCTATCAAATGGTTGAATTTCGGCATGAAGGAAGCGGGAGAGAATCGTCTCCTAGACATCAACAAGCTGGATGAACTCCGTTTGAACGCCTACGAAAACGCCAAGATCTACAAGGAAAGAGCAAAGCGTTGGCATGATAAGCACATCATTCCAAAGGACTTCAAAGAAGGAGATCAAGTTCTCCTCTTCAATTCAAGACTTCGCCTCTTTCCAGGTAAGCTTAAATCCCGTTGGACCGGACCCTTTCTAATTAAGCGTATTTTTCCCCATGGTGCAGTTGAAGTATGGGGTGAAGCTAGCGGAAGTTTTAAGGTGAACGGCCAACGACTCAAGAAGTATACGCCGGAACTCCAAGCTGAGGAGTTCGCGCCTACCGCACTCGAATAAGTGCGAAATTGGTCTAGCTACGGACCTTAAACAAAGCGCTTCTTGGGAGGCAACCCAAGGTATTGCATTTTCGTTTTTTGTTTTCAATTCATAGATTAGTTTAGAATAGACGTTTTCGCTTTGTTTTGCCTCGATTTCTTCCGGTATGTTCGTGTTTTTGGTTGTAGGATCGATGGAAAAGGAGAAAGGGAAGATAATGTCGAAGAAAAGTGACGAAATTTGGACTTTGAAGCTTTACAGGAGGTTCCACGGTCTAAATTACGGTCGTCATAGCTACAGTGGCCGTAATTCTCAAAAGCCTTTGAAAAATCACCAAAACCACGGTTCCGTACACTTCCACGGCCGTGGAACACCCCGACAGACCGTGATTTTCAAAATTTTGCCTGCGACTATATAAGCCACATTCTTCACAAATTTGCCCCAAAAATTCCCTTTCCACGACCTAAACGCCGAAACCCCACGACCTCTTCCAAATCTTCGTTTTCTAATCGTTTTCAACGATTCTTCATCCTAAACTGCAGCAAATCCAACCACAAACAAGATCCAAGCGACAAACCGAGCGGAAATCCATCAACAAACGCGCATTTCGGGTTTTTCAATCCGAAAAAGAGGTTTATTCTTTCTTCTTGATTTTCGCGGATTTGGTTCGTTTTTGCTATAGATTTTTAGGAAGAACTGACAAAGACTGGAAGGAATTAGATTAGGACTGCTTATTGTGGTGATTGCTGGTGAATTTGCTAAGATTCGCGAAATTCTAAGACGAATCACGGTCTCTGGGTAAACCACGGCCGTAATTTCCCAAGAACAGACCGTAATTTTTGGAAAAAAAATGGATTTTGTAAGGAGAGTGTCGGGAAGGATAAAGGAGAAGAAAGGAGAGCAGAATAAGAAAAGGAAAGGCAATCCCTCCACCTCTAGGGCACCACCACCCTCATCTCCTTCACTACCATCTTCACCTTCACCTCCATCCTCACCTCCTCACCCTAGCATTCCGACCATACACGAGAACCACCTTGCTGCATTTGAGAAGATATAGAAGAGGGCAGTGAGTGGCCCTAGGTATTTGTTGTTGGAGGATCTACATCCTCTCAACATAGTTGATGATCTTACATGGCTCTTGGATAGAGCCGGATTACTTGTCTTCACGAACATTCGTGAAGACGCCTATGAGGAGATTACCCGGGAGGTTGTGACATCCTTTGAGCACAGCCACGTAGATAGGACCGTCTCCTTCCGTCTCATGGAACGAGACTATCATTTGAGCATCATTGAGTTTAGGACTATTTTTGGGTTTCATGAGACCTTCAATGGTCGATTTCTGAGCGGTGTTTACCCTAAGGATTTTTGGGCGGAAGTTGCGATGATTTACGCCGACGAGGACCGTTGGCAGCCCGCCGATACCAAGGCTAAATTGATGTACCATTTAGCCTTGAAGATAGCTCACCGCGTTCTTTCGGAGTGTCTCTTTTCTAGGACGGAGACGCCCAAAAAGATCAAGACGGATGAGCTATTCTTGCTCTATTGTATGCTTTATGGACGCCGTGCAGATTGTGCTACTCTCTTGGCTGCTACGATGAGCAAGCTCAAGAATAAGTCGAAGGGGAACATTGGATATGGTGGGATAGTTACCCACATTGCTAGGAGTTTAGGTGTGGACTTTTCTGCTTGCACCCGCATACCGGCCGTTCCTTTAGGGCTACATGCATTCATGGTTAGGGGTCTCATTTTCCCCACACATAGAGGTCCGCCTTATGCGGGCATGCCTTGGGAGAGTAGGACGGACAGGGGTATTGAGTGGCTGCCGGAGTATTCCATTGTGGCGGGACGCCACAATTGGAAGGAGACGTTCGCTGCGATACATGCGAACAGGCTAGTAGCTCCCCCTTACGTCCCACCACCGGTTGTGGAGGAGGAGGAGATGGGAGATCAGTACGAGAGTGGTGGAGGAGCGGAGCAGGATTTTGGCACGTTTCCGGACCAGCCGGAGGCGGCCCCACATGTACCTAGACGCTCTCCACGCCCAGCTAGAGCATCAGGCTCGTCATCTCGCCGCGCTAGCGTGAGTGAGAGGCCCACGTGGATGACTACACCTCCCACTTGGTATGACACCCCCCTCCTTGGTCCACGGAGCAGCCAGCAGCACCACCACCAGCACCAGCCGACGCCCCTGCATGGTATGATCACGCCCCGGGATGGTACGAGCGAATGCCGGATTGGGCTACCGGACTTTCGGAGAGAGTTGGAGCGTTGGAGATCCGGGCCGACGCTAGAGACGGACGCCTTGACGACCTTGACCACATGATGAGGGACGTCTACCGCCAGCAGTTTGGGCGGCCATACGACTTCAGCTTCTCCCCATTCCCACCTCCACCGCCGCCGCAGTGATTGGACGCATGATCGTTTGTTTTAGACATTCCCGCCACCACTTGTGAGTTTTTTTTTCTTTTCTTTCTTTTGTTCATTCTTTTGAACATTAGGGACAATGTTCGTCCTAAGTATGGGGTGGGATGTACTAAAAAGTTGTAATAACTCTACTCTCTATGTTTGCTTTCATTTGAGACTATCGTTGCATGTTCATTATGTGTTGCACGTTTCCTTATTGCATTGCATGAAAAAGAACTTTAAAAACCCATAAAAATTGAAAAATTTTGAAAAATTTTGTGCTCCTAATGAATTGAGATGATTTCCATGATAATCACTACTTGTGAATTGAGTTTGATGACAATTGCATGCTTAAAAGGATTGTGAATTGAAAAGAATTTGAATGAATGAATTCTACCTCTTTTGCAAGTTTTATAATGTGAAAATGTTACCTAAATCATGTTGAGAAATTGAAGTTGAAATCACGCTATAAGTTCCTATACTTCTTATTAAAATGATTAAGGCAATTCGATACTTTCTTTCTTCTTTCTTTGATCATCTAACTCCTCATTGAAATATTAGCCTCCTTTACCTATCCGGGAATTTTGGAGAAGTGAATGAAAAAGGCATGCTTGATGTGGGAGGGCCATGAGAGCAATTATTTGAAATCAAGTGAATAGAAAGAAATTGTAGGTTTGGGGAAGTCAATCATGACGATGAGTAACTCGGCACCATTCACATAGCCGGGTGTTTATGTCTTGCCAAAGTCGAATTGAGCGATATTCCTAGCGGATTATGGTATGTGCGCTAAGGGTTTGAGGCATCTCATGAAAATTGAGAAACACCAATCTCCTAGGCTTCGGTTTTTGTGCACCTCTATCCATAACTCCAAAAGTAAAGTCGAAAAATAAAAGGAAGAGAGCGAAGCTCTAAGTGAAGTGTTGTGGAAACCGCAAAAGAAGAAGAAGGTAGTTGTCCACTTTCCCGGATTTAAGCACCACATTACCTAAAGGTTTCCTTCCCTTTCCATATTCTAGACCTTTTTCTTTGAAAGTCCTTAAGATCAAAAGAACGTTGTATGACTTTGTGATCTAAATTGAAGTTCCTTGTGATTTATTTTGATAATGTTTGAAGGTTATGATGCTTGTTTGGAAGTTAAATTGATTCATGAATTTTCTTTGCTCTTTACTCTTTAATTGAGTGTGTGAAAGTTTGATGAACGATTGAAGCAATGTTTGAGAATGATCTATTCTTTAGAAGTCACATTCATCAAAAAGAAGGTACACATATTTCATCCTAACTCTTGTTTAAGGCTTTTTGGAAGACCTTGCTTAGGGACAAGCAAGTGTTAACTATGGGGTTATTTGTTAGCATGAAATATTGTGATATTTTAGGCACGTTTTCTAAACGTATTAGATTCATATTGATAGTCTTTGATTGAACTTTGTGCATATGTGAGCTAGTATTACCTATATTGTCGATATGGATGTCTACACTAGTTCTATGTTGATTATAGGTGATTTGGAGCTATTTCCGAACGGAATCGAGCAAAAGAGAAGTTGATTGAGTGAGTCCATAGATTGAGGACATTCTTAGGAAGCAAATTTGAGTTTTAGCTTGAGGAATGCACGAGGCTAGGGAAGAATCACGTTCTTGCCCTAAATTACGCCCTAAAATACGACCGTATCACGTTCCACGTTCAATTCCACGACCGTGGATTTGGAGTCAGAAATTGATGTTCATTCCAGAGGATACTACGGCCGTGGAACATATGGTGCAAACCGTATTTGTTTCCACGCCCTAAATTACGGTCGTGGAACACTTCCACGACCGTGATCTTGGCGAATCTTTTCGCCACACTTTGAAGCCACGATCTTTTGAAGATTGGGCCGGGCCGATATTTCGTCTTGCCCTATAAAAAGACGGACGAAAGGAGATTCCGTCATGCCTGCTTACAATCGCCGCTTATCATCGCTTAGGAGGAAGATCCCCGTTATAGAGAAAAACACCCGTTGATCATAGTTTCCGCCGCTTACCCTCGTTGAGGAGCATTTGGAGATCTCGTTGGAGATTAAGGTTCGTGCTTGGAATTACCCTAATCTCGCACTTGGTGGAGATTATTGCCGGGATTTCCTTATTTTCCGGATTGGCGGAAGATCGAAGCTTTTGGAAGATTTTGCAAGAAGATCTCTCTTCTTGTTTAGGTTTGATTTGGGAAACGGATTGACATCCCGTTTTCCCTTCTTTCCTAAAAGTTGTGATTGTTTACTTGAGTTTGAATCATTCGATAATACTCGTTCTTGATTGTGACTTTGAGATTAGTTTGAAGATTATTGAAAGTTCTTGAAAGTTTCCATCTTTCTATCTTTTAATTCTTGAATTGATATCAATATGACTGTTATTGACTAAAAAACCTTAACGATTCTAAGGTGAAGGGTTGATAGTTGTGGCTTAGATGATGATAGATCGATCGCAAACAGATTAGACCCTGAGAGTTAGAGAGAATCGCCGATAGACTATAAATTACGGCCTGTTCTTGAGTCCACGGCCGTGGAACACCAAGAACTACCCGTAATTTCTCCTAAATCTACGAACCTGCTTTTACTTTAATCCAAAGTTAAAGATTTGCTTTAACTTAGTTTAGATTTATCTTTTCTAGGTGGTAGTGAAGCCTCAACAACCTCTACCTCGATTGTGAGTGTCACAACCTCAATCGGTTAAGTTAGTCTTGATCCTTGGATTACAAGTTTGGGTATTTGACACTAATTCTCGCTTTTAGAATCTTTCTATATTGAGCCTCAACAACCTGTATAGAGAGTGCCTTGTAGGTGAGTTACATAAGGTTTTTGGAACTTCACCGTACGATTACCTTACATTAGTATACCTTTGCATATCTCAATTCTGTCTTTATATCATTAGTATATCTTGAATCGATTGCCACAACTGGATACTTGGATCTTTAGGATTGTTGTTTTCCCAATATTTGCAAAACTCCCGTACTTATTCTTGACAATCTGAAATCGAATTTGTTCCCACCCAAATCCCTGTGTTCGATACTCTGGAATTCTTGCTTAGCTACGTCGATCCGTACACTGCGGGTTCGCTGCTTGATTCTAGTTTTATAAATTTAAAGCTTATTTGCACACACCTTTAGGGGCGAACAGCTGGGTCCTACCTCGGTCGAGGAAATGGAACTGGTCGAGGTAGATATTGGTCCCGTAAAGTCGCCATATCTGCTTCGATCGCTTCCGTCCTTGCGCGAGTTTCTTCCTTTTCCCGTCGGAATTCTTCTTTGTTGAGGCATAGTTATTCCAATGCCTCCTTCAATTCGGCCTCAAGATTGCGATTCTCTTGATTGGCCATCTTCGCTTCTTTTAAGCGTCTTTTGTATGTCTTTTCTGGTTCGGGATCGTATGGAACGATTTCCTTCCCAGCGCGGGCTCTTTGCATAAACCTAAGAAAAAGAACCTGCGAAAGTCACTCAAGTAGAGTGGTTAGTAGAAACATGGGTAAGTGCCCCGAAAGCCAACCGCAACCGGCTCGGCCTAGACCAAGTCCCCGGCAACGGCGCCAAAAACTTGTTCGCTCCAAACGGTGTGTGCAAGCTTTAAATTTATAACCCAAGACGTAAGCTTAAAACAAGGATGCGAACCCACAATGTACGGGTCAATCGTAGTAAAAAGCAATAAATTCCGGGGTGTCGATCTCAGGGACTTAGTGAAACAAAGCAAGTGTAGGTTGTCTATGTAATTACTAACCACAAAAGCGATTAAAGCAATCAAAGATGATAAAAAGTCAATTAAGGAAATATGCAATTCTAGGGATTAAAGCGTCTAGTTGTGGTTCCAACTCAAGATCTAAAGATAAGCGGACAAAGTTGAGATTTTGCAAAGGGAAGATGTTTCTAAAGTGGAATAGATCACCGGGTAAGTCTCACTACTCACTAATCCCAAACCGTAACTCCTATTACCGGGTAAGTCTCAAGGAGTTAAGGAAAATAACTATAACCTCAAACTAACACACCACCTAAGGGAATAGAATCAACATTTACCGGGTAAGTCTCATGCTAACTCACAAAGATGGAATAAAAGCACACTCAAACCCCAATAAAGGATAAACCTTTATTACCTATACTTATGATCTTGGGTAAACAAACAAAGGAATTACCGGGTAAGTCTCATCCTAGGCTTGCATCGAACCAGGAAAGGTGTAATAAGAATAGGATTTGGCAAACTCTAACACTTAACTCTCAGTTTCGGATCAGGTAAGTCACCTCGGTCAGATAAGTTCCACCCCGGCCGAGATGTTCATCGACTGAGCGAGATGTTCTAGGGTTAAGGATAAAGACTCGAGCTTTCAGGGTCCTACTGGAATTTAAGATTATTCTATCATTGTTTTTCCCACAACCTTCAGCCAATCACCCTAGAATCACACAAAGAAATTAGCCAATCATCATCATAAAAGCAATAATAAAATATAAGGGAAGAAGGTGAATAATTGAACACAAAAACCTTAAGAACAAGGCTTCAATAACTGAATCAATTATCAAACAAACAAGCGTTCCTTGGATCACAATCCAATAAGACAATCAACAAGAAGGGAATCTAAGAAAGTCTTACAAAACCCTTCACAAATGTAACACCCCGAATTCTCGGAACCCGGGATATTACTGGTTAGGACCTCACAATGGGTCCCGACCTCAGTTTGACAACAATATTACTAGGATCTTGCAACAAGACACAAATAAGAAAAACCGAATTTCATAAAAATGTATTTAAAA
This sequence comes from Fagopyrum esculentum, assembly GCA_033239045.1. Lineage (NCBI taxonomy): Eukaryota > Viridiplantae > Streptophyta > Magnoliopsida > Caryophyllales > Polygonaceae > Fagopyrum > Fagopyrum esculentum. Next base: position 141,277,074 of record BSUD01000003.1, read on the forward strand.
AAGGATGAATGCAACAAGGTCTAACAGCCTATCGTACTTAAACAACGGAAAAGACTAACTGTCTTAACAAAAGGGAAAGACAACAAGCGATAACCCAAACCCCCACTCTAAAGAGTACGGAGACCCGGCTGACCACTACTTCCGGATCACTCAGCTGCTGGTCTAACCTGCGGTAAAACTAAAAATACAACAAGATGAACCGTTAGCTAGTTATCTAAATATTAGAAGAATAATAATAGCACACACACACTTAAAAATAATAAACACTCATCATGCTTTCAAACAATCCATTTATTATCTTCTTTTAAGTCATTCACTCTAATGATACTTATTTTGTGACACGAGGGATTCCCAAACCTCGCCTCCGCCCCCGTGTACCCATCAAGAGTGGATCCGATGCATCTCACCGTGTACCTGGATGGTCTGGGTATAGAGAACCTCCCAGTCTCCTGGCAGAGCTGGGCAGTGATGTCACGGCCCGTTATACATACACTTGGGCCTTAAAACATAATAATCACAGTCGTCCTAGCAAATTGTTATTTATTATAACACACATTGTACACACACAACCATTATCACCCAACTAATATCCAGAAACCAGCTAAGTAAGTCGCAAGGACTTACCTGAGTTAAAACACACTCTAATACGTCTCAAAACAGTCCGTACTCGTGGTAACTCCAACGCCTGTCAAAAGGCTTGTGGATCAAAATCACATCCAGATGTCCAACCTCATGCTAAGGAATTACGGAAAAAGCTCTCTTACGGTAAAAGACCATTTTACCCTTAACGTCGATAATTCTCAAAGTTTATTCTTAAACTCTACTAATTTCTTTTACCATTTGTTTTCCATAAATCATTTCTCTTGAAAAATTCTTATAAGTTATAGGTTAACTCGAAACTATTCTTCAGAGAATAATACTTCTCCTCGTTTCAAAAAAAATTCACTCTACCCTTCCAAGTATATATATACGTATGCACATACTCTAACTTTTCCTTCAACTCATATAGATCCGTACTACTAGGTATTTATATATATAGCTACATAGTTCACATTTTTCCCAACTCGCACTCATGTAAGTGGATTCATATAATTATTTACATATATAACATTATAAACCACTTATATGTACACTTCTACATCTAATATATACAAACGTACTCTATACTGCGTTTACCGATATACTCTCATGATTTTATACAAGATATCCTTACATCCGCACTGTCATATCTATGTACTTATATATTCACTTTACACTTTACAAGACTGTAGGAACTACCGCATTGTTCCACATTGGCACCACTGCCGAAGGATAGAGGGAAGAGATATAGATCCTCACCGGGGTTACAGTCCGGCAGGGCTCCAGGCGAAGCGGTTCTGAACTTCGACAGTGGCGGCACTCCTGGTTCGTCCTTCCGGTGCAGGGGCGGTGAAGAAGCGGTACACTGGCCTCTCGATGGGCATCCACTGCAGGAATTGCAATTGTGGTCTCCATTGGTTACTCATTCGATTACAGAAGACGGAAGGGAAAGGAGGAAGAAGGACGACGGACTCACCCACTGCAGACTTGGTGCCGGCAGCGACTGGTCCTAGCGGCAGGAGCGCACTGGCGGCTTCAATCCTATGCAACCGCAGTAGGGTCAGACGGTCGATTCATGTGCTCGGAGAGGAGGGAAGAGAACGTTACTCACCAGCAGAAATGGACGACGCAGGTCCGACGCAAGGCAGCGGAGGGTCGTCGTGACGCGGGTTGCGGCTGCCTGGTGGTGCCGGCTTCGATCGGCGCTGCTGCAGCCCTCCTCCGATGTCGACCCGCTGCTGTGCGAAAACAACGCACCGGCTGTTTACATTGCGGCGAGGCAGGAAGGAAGGGATGCGAGATGGACGGGAGGTGGATAGCGGCTCACCTGGTGGTGTCCTGGTGGTCGACAGGGGGCGCGGTGGCTCCGGCGTTGCATTCGCTGCTGCCGTCTTTCGTACAGAGAGGGAGAGGGATAACGGCTATTAGGTTAGCGTAGAAATTAGGTTAAGTGTGTTAGCCAATTGATTAGGGTTTAGGTTGGATTAGGAGATGGGCTGGTGGGCTAATTGGGCCAGAAATGGGCCTGTTCTTCAAATAAAACAAAGAGCTGAAAGGATACTCGTTAATCGCCCGGAACCATTAAAAGTACGGAAATTAATTACGGGATTATTTACGGAATTAATTAAGTTATTATTTTATAAGAATCAAAGTCAATTAAATTGATAGAATTTTATTTCGTTTCTTTTATTTAAAAGAAAACAAGGTCGGCGGATCGAAGTCCGATTTAAAATCGTTATTAAACGGAGACTAAATTTTCCGGTTACAAGGTTCCATCATCTTATGTGAATTAGAGTCACATAAAATGATAGAAATAACACTCGTTTTATTTCATTTTAATTTATGTATTTATTTATTTAAGGTTGACGTATCGGAAATCGATAAATTTCAGATTTAACGGAGATTTAAAATTTTCGGTTATTACA
>BSUD01000003.1:141279587-141298506 GCA_033239045.1 Fagopyrum esculentum
GAGTGGATCCGATGCATCTCACCGTGTACCTGGATGGTCTGGGTATAGAGAACCTCCCAGTCTCCTGGCAGAGCTGGGCAGTGATGTCACGGCCCGTTATACATACACTTGGGCCTTAAAACATAATAATCACAGTCGTCCTAGCAAATTGTTATTTATTATAACACACATTGTACACACACAACCATTATCACCCAACTAATATCCAGAAACCAGCTAAGTAAGTCGCAAGGACTTACCTGAGTTAAAACACACTCTAATACGTCTCAAAACAGTCCGTACTCGTGGTAACTCCAACGCCTGTCAAAAGGCTTGTGGATCAAAATCACATCCAGATGTCCAACCTCATGCTAAGGAATTACGGAAAAAGCTCTCTTACGGTAAAAGACCATTTTACCCTTAACGTCGATAATTCTCAAAGTTTATTCTTAAACTCTACTAATTTCTTTTACCATTTGTTTTCCATAAATCATTTCTCTTGAAAAATTCTTATAAGTTATAGGTTAACTCGAAACTATTCTTCAGAGAATAATACTTCTCCTCGTTTCAAAAAAAATTCACTCTACCCTTCCAAGTATATATATACGTATGCACATACTCTAACTTTTCCTTCAACTCATATAGATCCGTACTACTAGGTATTTATATATATAGCTACATAGTTCACATTTTTCCCAACTCGCACTCATGTAAGTGGATTCATATAATTATTTACATATATAACATTATAAACCACTTATATGTACACTTCTACATCTAATATATACAAACGTACTCTATACTGCGTTTACCGATATACTCTCATGATTTTATACAAGATATCCTTACATCCGCACTGTCATATCTATGTACTTATATATTCACTTTACACTTTACAAGACTGTAGGAACTACCGCATTGTTCCACATTGGCACCACTGCCGAAGGATAGAGGGAAGAGATATAGATCCTCACCGGGGTTACAGTCCGGCAGGGCTCCAGGCGAAGCGGTTCTGAACTTCGACGGTGGCGGCACTCCTGGTTCGTCCTTCCGGTGCAGGGGCGGTGAAGAAGCGGTACACTGGCCTCTCGATGGGCATCCACTGCAGGAATTGCAATTGTGGTCTCCATTGGTTACTCATTCGATTACAGAAGACGGAAGGGAAAGGAGGAAGAAGGACGACGGACTCACCCACTGCAGACTTGGTGCCGGCGGCGACTGGTCCTAGCGGCAGGAGCGCACTGGCGGCTTCAATCCTATGCAACCGCAGTAGGGTCAGACGGTCGATTCATGTGCTCGGAGAGGAGGGAAGAGAACGTTACTCACCAGCGGAAATGGACGACGCAGGTCCGGCGCAAGGCAGCGGAGGGTCGTCGTGACGCGGGTTGCGGCTGCCTGGTGGTGCCGGCTTCGATCGGCGCTGCTGCAGCCCTCCTCCGATGTCGACCCGCTGCTGTGCGAAAACAACGCACCGGCTGTTTACATTGCGGCGAGGCAGGAAGGAAGGGATGCGAGATGGACGGGAGGTGGATAGCGGCTCACCTGGTGGTGTCCTGGTGGTCGACAGGGGGCGCGGTGGCTCCGGCGTTGCATTCGCTGCTGCCGTCTTTCGTACAGAGAGGGAGAGGGATAACGGCTATTAGGTTAGCGTAGAAATTAGGTTAAGTGTGTTAGCCAATTGATTAGGGTTTAGGTTGGATTAGGAGATGGGCTGGTGGGCTAATTGGGCCAGAAATGGGCCTGTTCTTCAAATAAAACAAAGAGCTGAAAGGATACTCGTTAATCGCCCGGAACCATTAAAAGTACGGAAATTAATTACGGGATTATTTACGGAATTAATTAAGTTATTATTTTATAAGAATCAAAGTCAATTAAATTGATAGAATTTTATTTCGTTTCTTTTATTTAAAAGAAAACAAGGTCGGCGGATCGAAGTCCGATTTAAAATCGTTATTAAACGGAGACTAAATTTTCCGGTTACAAGGTTCCATCATCTTATGTGAATTAGAGTCACATAAAATGATAGAAATAACACTCGTTTTATTTCATTTTAATTTATGTATTTATTTATTTAAGGTTGACGTATCGGAAATCGATAAATTTCAGATTTAACGGAGATTTAAAATTTTCGGTTATTACATCAGTGCCCTCTTAAAAGAAGTTTCGTCCCGAAACTTAGAATAATTCTCTTAATCGCGCCTTTCCTTTGGTATATTTTAATTTCCTCGACCTTTTCGTTGGCTACACGCAACTACTCAATCACCAAAAGTAGACATGCGTCACATAAAACATAATCACTCAAATCAATATAAAAACCTGAAAGGTCAAACAACACAACGTCCGAGTACTAACTCGACAAAACAGGAGTAACCTCTAACCCCGCAAAGAACTCGGGATAACTACGTCTAATATTCTCCTCTATCTCCCAGGTAGCCTCATCAGCTCCTCATCTAGACCACTGGAACTCTACAAAAGCATCAACCGGCTAAATTTTCTAATCTTCATAGTTGATGATGTATCTCGGATTCGGTAGGTACTTTATCACGATTTGGTTTTCTAAACTTACCTCCAGCTCTGTTAATGACTCTACCAAACCATAAAAACTTTTTCCATTCGAAAATTCCCGACTATCGATTATGAAATAATGATCTTAAACTTCTGTCGCCAAATGCTCTTTGTAATACAAACCGCTTGACCCGGTTTCCTCAATGTGACCTTATCGGATTGTTCCTTAATTAATTGTTTTCACCGACTACTTGTCAAGCGTTAAAAATTATATAACTCCAAACAAATCACACACCCAAGTGGACTTTTTCATATAGATCGCTAATTCCTTATTGAAATCAGAGTTAACCCAACATTGATTTTCTTCATCTGTGGTTTATGGGCCTACCACGCTTTTGGTGTAACACCCATTAGTCACAATGGCGTCTCTCTAAGGGTCAACATGATTTACCCAACTCCCGCCTATACTTTTCTTCTACTACTATCAAGATCCTCCTCAAACAGATCCTTACTCTCTTACTCATCCGTAGACTGTTCTTAAACAACTAGTAAGCAACCTCTAACCGATTCTCTCTATATCTTTAGATCACCCCAAAAAGTTGTTGTTGCCTACTTGGGGTTCCTCCAAGTCATCGGTAGAGTTATCTCTTAAATTCGCAGTCACTAATATCTCTTCTTAACGGTACTTGCTCGTCAATACCAATCAACACTTATACGTCCTCAGTTGATGTCAGTCACTCTATAATTGACTTATCTCAATATTCCGGACCTGCTCTTCTCATACCTATACTGGCGTTAAATTCTTGGTGAGCATCATCTGCTCGATTAATCCTTTCATGCTTCACTAATTCGTTTTCTATTCCACACTTCTGTTTCCTTAGGCTAACTCTACTTCTCGAGCTCAACTGGGTCATTCATCTTGACCTAAATAGTCATTCCAAGTCTTCAATGATAGCTGGTAAGTGTCTTTGTAGTTTTGATGATTTTAGTTATCATCCTCTTGCAGTTCCCCTTGCACGGACCGTCGGTTTTGATGACTTAGGTCCCGTGATAATTGGGTTTACCTTGGACTTTCGAGTCTACCAAAGTCGTTCTTATATAAACATTCCTTCGTTGGTGTTACCGGCAACATTGCCTTCATGATACTCCTTTGTTTCCGCTACAGGGCTTCAACTCTTTGATACCGACATTGCGATTTCTTTCAAATTCCTATATTTTTGAGGAGGTTAAAACCTCTCCACACTTGTAAAGTCTACATTTGCATCTACACTCCATTGTAGGTATCCCTTCCATGCACCTTAGACCCTCATATCCGGGTCGACATTTTATCTCTTTTGGCCTTACACGCTTGTCTTGTAAACTCTTCTACTAGGTGACTCGTCTTATACATTTTTCTTCTCTGCATCGGTCTCTAACTGTCTGTTGATCATTACTATCCATTCTGTGTTGGAACTTCAGTGGCTTTGTACTCTTGCATGGATTTCCTAAGGACATCCTCATCTCAACACTTTATTTAAAATTTATCATAACCCGCAATTTTGATACCTGACTTTCCTTCTCACTGGATAAGTTATACACTTGGTTTACACTAAATCCATCTTACTATCATCAATCCGTTGGTATGATTGTTATTAAACATCCAATGGTACCATTTGTATACAACACATTAGGTGCATATGATTTTCTCACCAATCAAATTTCTCGCACCGCATTTATTATGTCTTCCTTATACTCAAGTCGCTTTGAGTTTTCTCGTACACGCTTTACAACTGCGTTGGTTGGTCTTATTACTTTTATCAACTCTTAGGTCATCAGTCCAGCTGAATTTTTTTTTTTTTTCATGGAGTACCTCCATTTCTCCTTAACTAACAGTCTTTAGTCCTTTCGGTAACCATATTATGGGTGTGATACCGGATCCATATAACAACCTTTAGTCTTTCACTTTTACTCCTTCTCATGTTTGTTTTAGTCGACCTATAGATTCTATCTGCAATCACCTCACAACTCGACCATACATTTCACCAAGACTTTATATCATACTCTTTATGTTTGTGCCGCCTCGGAATTTCCAATTATTCTGTGTCACATCTTTAATCACAAGGGTTTTCCCTGTCAATCTAGACAGTCTGACCCTACTTTTTCTCGAAGGAGCACCATCAGTCTTACTTGTGTGGGATGCTAAGACATAGGACATGTTTCCAATCATCTACTTCCTCTTAGTCTTCTAGTTCTTCTTACATGGGTCCCTTCATTCTAACTCTGATATGTATCTTTCGTAGTCAGTAGTAAGTAACTACTCCCAACAATTCCCTTTTTCACCATTACCATCATCAAGGGTCATTGTCGACCGTCAAGAGCTGCTCTTAAATTTCTTTATTAGAGTTATCAGAATGGACTCATCTAACGTTATCATCCAGGCTACTAGGACTTGTATTGATTTAACTTCACCATTTTCGTCGTGGATCTCTGAAAGAATTTCACTAGATGTCGATAAAATTCTTTTATAACCTTGTGGTTATTCTTCTTATCGGTTAACTAACCATCACTAGTTAACCCGCACATGTGACTTTTAAGTTGTCCAGTATAATGTAGTTGACCTTCTACAACATCATAGACTTACTTTTCTTCCATCTCTTTTGAGGCTTGATATACTTGGTGAAATATATCTCCTCCAGTCTCTCTGTTTATTCTTCTTTAGCTCCTCCTACAATCTACACTTTTGTAAGATTGTTATACTCTTACCAGTCCAGTTGTATCATTCTTCTTCCATCAGCAGACTTTTCAATCCTTCTAGGGTAGTTTGTAGGTACATCTCCGTGATTCTTTTACCTGAGTTATCGTCTATTTGCGGTTCTTTATTATGAACTTGTAGTGTTATTAGCTTAAAATCCTTTTGAATGAGAAGTTATTGAGGTCCCTCTGGTTCACCAATACTCTTCTCACACACTCTTTTTCCTTGGGTGTTGCTTGTCATGCTGCCCTTACAGAAGCTGGTTATTGTTGTATCCCGGTCTATGTCAGAATTCTCTTGTGTTCTACGAGATCACTCCACTTCTACGTTGGTGAAATCCACCTTTACCTTTCTGGCAATGCTTAAGCTTCCAAGTTGCAGCTCTTTAATTCTTTCTATTTGGATGGATAATGTATCTCGTGTTGACTTCCATACTTTTGACTGTCTCGGTTATCAATCTGGATTGTGGTGGCAATTAGCTTGTTGAGAGTGATCATATTTCGCCTTGCTTTTGGCATCAACTTTCACTTCCTAGTCTGTCAGTGAGCTTAAATTTTATGTCTCTTTTCTTGATCGCTACCATATCTCCCTTTTGGCCTTCATGTCTATGGCAATTTTCGACGTCATCCTCTTTGTTTGTGAAGTCATTTTACACAAATTGGAGGAGCCTCTCCGTTGTCGTTCTCAAATTCCCTAGTTGGCGATCATCTCTTGCTTCTCCGGAACTACTCTCTTTAATATACGTCATTTGATCCCGTTGAGTTGATTCTGGATTCTCTTCTTGTCATTGTAATTGGTGTTGTCTTTGAGTCTTCATTTTCCGTCTCGACGTTCCTCAACAAGCTCGAAGGAGTTGTCCGACGTTCGTCTACCCTAATGCACATAAGATGTGCATACTAATCTTCACGTTGTCACCCTTCAACATCTACTTAGATGTGTCCAAGGAGTGAGAAACTCCTTATGTTACCTTTGTTAAGGAGATAACCTAACTACACTTCCTACTAATCTTCGGCATATAACTATCTATATAACATATCTTTATAAACAAGCTAAAAGTCCAACTACAGTAGAACCTAAAGTCCATACTAAGCAAACTGAGATCCGCGGTAGTAGTGGTGGTCAGCCGTACTTTTCTATTCCCAACCAGACTATGCATGCATTTAAAAACCAAAATTCTCTTTTTAAAACTCAGACCCCTTTTCGGGTTCTGCTTAAAACTTATTCGGTCTTTCAGAAGATTTCAAGTGCCATTGTTGTCAATCTAGAGCTCTGATACCATGTTGTAACACCCCGAATTCTCGGAACCCGGGATATTACTGGTTAGGACCTCACAATGGGTCCCGACCTCAGTTTGACAACAATATTACTAGGATCTTGCAACAAGACACAAATAAGAAAAACCGAATTTCATAAAAATGTATTTAAAAAAGGATGAATGCAACAAGGTCTAACAGCCTATCGTACTTAAACAACGGAAAAGACTAACTGTCTTAACAAAAGGGAAAGACAACAAGCGATAACCCAAACCCCCACTCTAAAGAGTACGGAGACCCGGCTGACCACTACTTCCGGATCACTCAGCTGCTGGTCTAACCTGCGGTAAAACTAAAAATACAACAAGATGAACCGTTAGCTAGTTATCTAAATATTAGAAGAATAATAATAGCACACACACACTTAAAAATAATAAACACTCATCATGCTTTCAAACAATCCATTTATTATCTTCGTTTAAGTCATTCACTCTAATGATACTTATTTTGTGACACGAGGGATTCCCAAACCTCGCCTCCGCCCCCGTGTACCCATCAAGAGTGGATCCGATGCATCTCACCGTGTACCTGGATGGTCTGGGTATAGAGAACCTCCCAGTCTCCTGGCAGAGCTGGGCAGTGATGTCACGGCCCGTTATACATACACTTGGGCCTTAAAACATAATAATCACAGTCGTCCTAGCAAATTGTTATTTATTATAACACACATTGTACACACACAACCATTATCACCCAACTAATATCCAGAAACCAGCTAAGTAAGTCGCAAGGACTTACCTGAGTTAAAACACACTCTAACACGTCTCAAAACAGTCCGTACTCGTGGTAACTCCAACGCCTGTCAAAAGGCTTGTGGATCAAAATCACATCCAGATGTCCAACCTCATGCTAAGGAATTACGGAAAAAGCTCTCTTACGGTAAAAGACCATTTTACCCTTAACGTCGATAATTCTCAAAGTTTATTCTTAAACTCTACTAATTTCTTTTACCATTTGTTTTCCATAAATCATTTCTCTCGAAAAATTCTTATAAGTTATAGGTTAACTCGAAACTATTCTTCAGAGAATAATACTTCTCCTCGTTTCAAAAAAAATTCACTCTACCCTTCCAAGTATATATATACGTATGCACATACTCTAACTTTTCCTTCAACTCATATAGATCCGTACTACTAGGTATTTATATATATAGCTACATAGTTCACATTTTTCCCAACTCGCACTCATGTAAGTGGATTCATATAATTATTTACATATATAACATTATAAACCACTTATATGTACACTTCTACATCTAATATATACAAACGTACTCTATACTGCGTTTACCGATATACTCTCATGATTTTATACAAGATATCCTTACATCCGCACTGTCATATCTATGTACTTATATATTCACTTTACACTTTACAAGACTGTAGGAACTACCGCATTGTTCCACATTGGCACCACTGCCGAAGGATAGAGGGAAGAGATATAGATCCTCACCGGGGTTACAGTCCGGCAGGGCTCCAGGCGAAGCGGTTCTGAACTTCGACAGTGGCGGCACTCCTGGTTCGTCCTTCCGGTGCAGGGGCGGTGAAGAAGCGGTACACTGGCCTCTCGATGGGCATCCACTGCAGGAATTGCAATTGTGGTCTCCATTGGTTACTCATTCGATTACAGAAGACGGAAGGGAAAGGAGGAAGAAGGACGACGGACTCACCCACTGCAGACTTGGTGCCGGCAGCGACTGGTCCTAGCGGCAGGAGCGCACTGGCGGCTTCAATCCTATGCAACCGCAGTAGGGTCAGACGGTCGATTCATGTGCTCGGAGAGGAGGGAAGAGAACGTTACTCACCAGCAGAAATGGACGACGCAGGTCCGACGCAAGGCAGCGGAGGGTCGTCGTGACGCGGGTTGCGGCTGCCTGGTGGTGCCGGCTTCGATCGGCGCTGCTGCAGCCCTCCTCCGATGTCGACCCGCTGCTGTGCGAAAACAACGCACCGGCTGTTTACATTGCGGCGAGGCAGGAAGGAAGGGATGCGAGATGGACGGGAGGTGGATAGCGGCTCACCTGGTGGTGTCCTGGTGGTCGACAGGGGGCGCGGTGGCTCCGGCGTTGCATTCGCTGCTGCCGTCTTTCGTACAGAGAGGGAGAGGGATAACGGCTATTAGGTTAGCGTAGAAATTAGGTTAAGTGTGTTAGCCAATTGATTAGGGTTTAGGTTGGATTAGGAGATGGGCTGGTGGGCTAATTGGGCCAGAAATGGGCCTGTTCTTCAAATAAAACAAAGAGCTGAAAGGATACTCGTTAATCGCCCGGAACCATTAAAAGTACGGAAATTAATTACGGGATTATTTACGGAATTAATTAAGTTATTATTTTATAAGAATCAAAGTCAATTAAATTGATAGAATTTTATTTCGTTTCTTTTATTTAAAAGAAAACAAGGTCGGCGGATCGAAGTCCGATTTAAATTCGTTATTAAACGGAGACTAAATTTTCCGGTTACAAAGTTCCATCATCTTATGTGAATTAGAGTCACATAAAATGATAGAAATAACACTCGTTTTATTTCATTTTAATTTATGTATTTATTTATTTAAGGTTGACGTATCGGAAATCGATAAATTTCAGGTTTAACGGAGATTTAAAATTTTCGGTTATTACATCAGTGCCCTCTTAAAAGAAGTTTCGTCCCGAAACTTAGAATAATTCTCTTAATCGCGCCTTTCCTTTGGTATATTTTAATTTTCTCGACCTTTTCGTTGGCTACACGCAACTACTCAATCACCAAAAGTAGACATGCGTCACATAAAACGTAATCACTCAAATCAATATAAAAACCTGAAAGGTCAAACAACACAACGTCCGAGTACTAACTCGTCAAAACAGGAGTAACCTCTAACCCCGCAAAGAACTCGGGATAACTACGTCTAATATTCTCCTCTATCTCCCAGGTAGCCTCATCAGCTCCTCATCTAGACCACTGGAACTCTACAAAAGCATCAACCGGCTAAATTTTCTAATCTTCATAGTTGATGACGTATCTCGGATTCGGTAGGTACTTTATCACGGTTTGGTTTTCTAAACTTACCTCCAGCTCTGTTAATGACTCTACCAAACCATAAAAACTTTTTCCATTCGAAAATTCCCGACTATCGATTATGAAATAATGATCTTAAACTTCTGTCGCCAAATGCTGTAATACAAACCGCTTGACCCGGTTTCCTCAATGTGACCTTATCGGATTGTTCCTTAATTAATTGTTTTCACCGACTACTTGTCAAGCGTTAAAAATTATATAACTCCAAACAAATCACACACCCAAGTGGACTTTTTCATATAGATCGCTAATTCCTTATTGAAATCAGAGTTAACCTAACATTGATTTTCTTCATCTGTGGTTTATGGGCCTACCACGCTTTTGGTGTAACACCCATTAGTCACAATGACGTCTTTCTAAGGGTCAACATGATTTACCCAACTCCCGCCTATACTTTTCTTCTACTACTATCAAGATCCTCCTCAAACAGATCCTTACTCTCTTACTCACCCGTAGACTGTTCTTAACCAACTAGTAAGCAACCTCTAACCGATTCTCTCTATATCTTTAGATCACCCCAGAAAGTTGTCGTTTCCTACTTGGGGTTCCTCCAAGTCATCGGTAAAGTTATCTCTTAAATTCGCAGTCACTAATATATCTTCTTAACGGTACCTGCTCGTCAATACCAATCAACACTTATACGTCCTCAGTTGATGTCAGTCACTCTATAATTGACTTATCTCAATATTCCGGACCTGCTCTTCTCATACCTATACTGGCGTTAAATTCTTGGTGAGCATCATCTGCTCGATTAATCCTTTCATGCTTCACTAATTCGTTTTCTATTCCACACTTCTGTTTCCTTAGGCTAACTCTACTTCTCGAGCTCAACTGGGTCATTCATCTTGACCTAAATAGTCATTCCAAGTCTTCAACGATAGCTGGTAAGTGTCTTTGTAGTTTTGATGATTTTAGTTATCATCCTCTTGCAGTTCCCCTTGCACGGACCGTCGGTTTTGATGACTTAGGTCCCGTGATAATTGGGTTTACCTTGGACTTTCGAGTCTACCAAAGCCGTTCTTATATAAACATTCCTTCGTTGGTGTTACCGGCAACATTGCCTTCATGATACTCCTTTGTTTCCGCTACAGGGCTTCAACTCTTTGATACCGACATTGCGATTTCTTTCAAATTCCTATATTTTTGAGGAGGTTAAAACCTCTCCACACTTGTAAAGTCTACATTTGCATCTACACTCCATTGTAGGTATCCCTTCCATGCACCTTAGACCCTCATATCCGGGTCGACATTTTATCTCTTTTGGCCTTACACGCTTGTCTTGTAAACTCTTCTACTAGGTGACTCGTCTTATACATTTTTCTTCTCTGCATCGGTCTCTAACTGTCTGTTGATCATTACTATCCATTCTGTGTTGGAACTTCAGTGGCTTTGTACTCTTGCATGGATTTCCTAAGGACATCCTCATCTCAACACTTTATTTAAAATTTATCATAACCCGCAATTTTGATACCTGACTTTCCTTCTCACTGGATAAGTTATACACTTGGTTTACACTAAATCCATCTTACTGTCATCAGTCCGTTGGTATGATTGTTATTAAACATCCAATGGTACCATTTGTATACAACACATTAGGTGCATATGATTTTCTCACCAATCAAATTTCTCGCACCGCATTTATTATGTCTTCCTTATACTCAAGTCGCTTTGAGTTTTCTCGTACACGCTTTACAACTGCGTTGGTTGGTCTTATTACTTTTATCAACTCTTAGGTCATCAGTCCAGCTGAATTTTTTTTTTTTTTCATGGAGTACCTCCATTTCTCCTTAACTAACAGTCTTTAGTCCTTTCGGTAACCATATTATGGGTGTGATACCGGATCCATATAACAACCTTTAGTCTTTCACTTTTACTCCTTCTCATGTTTGTTTTAGTCGACCTATAGATTCTATCTGCAATCACCTCACAACTCGACCATACATTTCACCAAGACTTTATATCATACTCTTTATGTTTGTGCCGCCTCGGAATTTCCAATTATTCTGTGTCACATCTTTAATCACAAGGGTTTTCCCTGTCAATCTAGACAGTCTGACCCTACTTTTTCTCGAAGGAGCACCATCAGTCTTACTTGTGTGGGATGCTAAGACATAGGACATGTTTCCAATCATCTACTTCCTCTTAGTCTTCTAGTTCTTCTTACATGGGTCCCTTCATTCTAACTCTGATATGTATCTTTCGTAGTCAGTAGTAAGTAACTACTCCCAACAATTCCCTTTTTCACCATTACCATCATCAAGGGTCATTGTCGACCGTCAAGAGCTGCTCTTAAATTTCTTTATTAGAGTTATCAGAATGGACTCATCTAACGTTATCATCCAGGCTACTAGGACTTGTATTGATTTAACTTCACCATTTTCGTCGTGGATCTCTGAAAGAATTTCACTAGATGTCGATAAAATTCTTTTATAACCTTGTGGTTATTCTTCTTATCGGTTAACTAACCATCACTAGTTAACCCGCACATGTGACTTTTAAGTTGTCCAGTATAATGTAGTTGACCTTCTACAACATCATAGACTTACTTTTCTTCCATCTCTTTTGAGGCTTGATATACTTGGTGAAATATATCTCCTCCAGTCTCTCTGTTTATTCTTCTTTAGCTCCTCCTACAATCTACACTTTTGTAAGATTGTTATACTCTTACCAGTCCAGTTGTATCATTCTTCTTCCATCAGCAGACTTTTCAATCCTTCTAGGGTAGTTTGTAGGTACATCTCCGTGATTCTTTTACCTGAGTTATCGTCTATTTGCGGTTCTTTATTATGAACTTGTAGTGTTATTAGCTTAAAATCCTTTTGAATGAGAAGTTATTGAGGTCCCTCTGGTTCACCAATACTCTTCTCACACACTCTTTTTCCTTGGGTGTTGCTTGTCATGCTGCCCTTACAGAAGCTGGTTATTGTTGTATCCCGGTCTATGTCAGAATTCTCTTGTGTTCTACGAGATCACTCCACTTCTACGTTGGTGAAATCCACCTTTACCTTTCTGGCAATGCTTAAGCTTCCAAGTTGCAGCTCTTTAATTCTTTCTATTTGGATGGATAATGTATCTCGTGTTGACTTCCATACTTTTGACTGTCTCGGTTATCAATCTGGATTGTGGTGGCAATTAGCTTGTTGAGAGTGATCATATTTCGCCTTGCTTTTGGCATCAACTTTCACTTCCTAGTCTGTCAGTGAGCTTAAATTTTATGTCTCTTTTCTTGATCGCTACCATATCTCCCTTTTGGCCTTCATGTCTATGGCAATTTTCGACGTCATCCTCTTTGTTTGTGAAGTCATTTTACACAAATTGGAGGAGCCTCTCCGTTGTCGTTCTCAAATTCCCTAGTTGGCGATCATCTCTTGCTTCTCCGGAACTACTCTCTTTAATATACGTCATTTGATCCCGTTGAGTTGATTCTGGATTCTCTTCTTGTCATTGTAATTGGTGTTGTCTTTGAGTCTTCATTTTCCGTCTCGACGTTCCTCAACAAGCTCGAAGGAGTTGTCCGACGTTCGTCTACCCTAATGCACATAAGATGTGCATACTAATCTTCACGTTGTCACCCTTCAACATCTACTTAGATGTGTCCAAGGAGTGAGAAACTCCTTATGTTACCTTTGTTAAGGAGATAACCTAACTACACTTCCTACTAATCTTCGGCATATAACTATCTATATAACATATCTTTATAAACAAGCTAAAAGTCCAACTACAGTAGAACCTAAAGTCCATACTAAGCAAACTGAGATCCGCGGTAGTAGTGGTGGTCAGCCGTACTTTTCTATTCCCAACCAGACTATGCATGCATTTAAAAACCAAAATTCTCTTTTTAAAACTCAGACCCCTTTTCGGGTTCTGCTTAAAACTTATTCGGTCTTTCAGAAGATTTCAAGTGCCATTGTTGTCAATCTAGAGCTCTGATACCATGTTGTAACACCCCGAATTCTCGGAACCCGGGATATTACTGGTTAGGACCTCACAATGGGTCCCGACCTCAGTTTGACAACAATATTACTAGGATCTTGCAACAAGACACAAATAAGAAAAACCGAATTTCATAAAAATGTATTTAAAAAAGGATGAATGCAACAAGGTCTAACAGCCTATCGTACTTAAACAACGGAAAAGACTAACTGTCTTAACAAAAGGGAAAGACAACAAGCGATAACCCAAACCCCCACTCTAAAGAGTACGGAGACCCGGCTGACCACTACTTCCGGATCACTCAGCTGCTGGTCTAACCTGCGGTAAAACTAAAAATACAACAAGATGAACCGTTAGCTAGTTATCTAAATATTAGAAGAATAATAATAGCACACACACACTTAAAAATAATAAACACTCATCATGCTTTCAAACAATCCATTTATTATCTTCGTTTAAGTCATTCACTCTAATGATACTTATTTTGTGACACGAGGGATTCCCAAACCTCGCCTCCGCCCCCGTGTACCCATCAAGAGTGGATCCGATGCATCTCACCGTGTACCTGGATGGTCTGGGTATAGAGAACCTCCCAGTCTCCTGGCAGAGCTGGGCAGTGATGTCACGGCCCGTTATACATACACTTGGGCCTTAAAACATAATAATCACAGTCGTCCTAGCAAATTGTTATTTATTATAACACACATTGTACACACACAACCATTATCACCCAACTAATATCCAGAAACCAGCTAAGTAAGTCGCAAGGACTTACCTGAGTTAAAACACACTCTAACACGTCTCAAAACAGTCCGTACTCGTGGTAACTCCAACGCCTGTCAAAAGGCTTGTGGATCAAAATCACATCCAGATGTCCAACCTCATGCTAAGGAATTACGGAAAAAGCTCTCTTACGGTAAAAGACCATTTTACCCTTAACGTCGATAATTCTCAAAGTTTATTCTTAAACTCTACTAATTTCTTTTACCATTTGTTTTCCATAAATCATTTCTCTCGAAAAATTCTTATAAGTTATAGGTTAACTCGAAACTATTCTTCAGAGAATAATACTTCTCCTCGTTTCAAAAAAAATTCACTCTACCCTTCCAAGTATATATATACGTATGCACATACTCTAACTTTTCCTTCAACTCATATAGATCCGTACTACTAGGTATTTATATATATAGCTACATAGTTCACATTTTTCCCAACTCGCACTCATGTAAGTGGATTCATATAATTATTTACATATATAACATTATAAACCACTTATATGTACACTTCTACATCTAATATATACAAACGTACTCTATACTGCGTTTACCGATATACTCTCATGATTTTATACAAGATATCCTTACATCCGCACTGTCATATCTATGTACTTATATATTCACTTTACACTTTACAAGACTGTAGGAACTACCGCATTGTTCCACATTGGCACCACTGCCGAAGGATAGAGGGAAGAGATATAGATCCTCACCGGGGTTACAGTCCGGCAGGGCTCCAGGCGAAGCGGTTCTGAACTTCGACGGTGGCGGCACTCCTGGTTCGTCCTTCCGGTGCAGGGGCGGTGAAGAAGCGGTACACTGGCCTCTCGATGGGCATCCACTGCAGGAATTGCAATTGTGGTCTCCATTGGTTACTCATTCGATTACAGAAGACGGAAGGGAAAGGAGGAAGAAGGACGACGGACTCACCCACTGCAGACTTGGTGCCGGCGGCGACTGGTCCTAGCGGCAGGAGCGCACTGGCGGCTTCAATCCTATGCAACCGCAGTAGGGTCAGACGGTCGATTCATGTGCTCGGAGAGGAGGGAAGAGAACGTTACTCACCAGCGGAAATGGACGACGCAGGTCCGGCGCAAGGCAGCGGAGGGTCGTCGTGACGCGGGTTGCGGCTGCCTGGTGGTGCCGGCTTCGATCGGCGCTGCTGCAGCCCTCCTCCGATGTCGACCCGCTGCTGTGCGAAAACAACGCACCGGCTGTTTACATTGCGGCGAGGCAGGAAGGAAGGGATGCGAGATGGACGGGAGGTGGATAGCGGCTCACCTGGTGGTGTCCTGGTGGTCGACAGGGGGCGCGGTGGCTCCGGCGTTGCATTCGCTGCTGCCGTCTTTCGTACAGAGAGGGAGAGGGATAACGGCTATTAGGTTAGCGTAGAAATTAGGTTAAGTGTGTTAGCCAATTGATTAGGGTTTAGGTTGGATTAGGAGATGGGCTGGTGGGCTAATTGGGCCAGAAATGGGCCTGTTCTTCAAATAAAACAAAGAGCTGAAAGGATACTCGTTAATCGCCCGGAACCATTAAAAGTACGGAAATTAATTACGGGATTATTTACGGAATTAATTAAGTTATTATTTTATAAGAATCAAAGTCAATTAAATTGATAGAATTTTATTTCGTTTCTTTTATTTAAAAGAAAACAAGGTCGGCGGATCGAAGTCCGATTTAAAATCGTTATTAAACGGAGACTAAATTTTCCGGTTACAAGGTTCCATCATCTTATGTGAATTAGAGTCACATAAAATGATAGAAATAACACTCGTTTTATTTCATTTTAATTTATGTATTTATTTATTTAAGGTTGACGTATCGGAAATCGATAAATTTCAGATTTAACGGAGATTTAAAATTTTCGGTTATTACATCAGTGCCCTCTTAAAAGAAGTTTCGTCCCGAAACTTAGAATAATTCTCTTAATCGCGCCTTTCCTTTGGTATATTTTAATTTCCTCGACCTTTTCGTTGGCTACACGCAACTACTCAATCACCAAAAGTAGACATGCGTCACATAAAACATAATCACTCAAATCAATATAAAAACCTGAAAGGTCAAACAACACAACGTCCGAGTACTAACTCGACAAAACAGGAGTAACCTCTAACCCCGCAAAGAACTCGGGATAACTACGTCTAATATTCTCCTCTATCTCCCAGGTAGCCTCATCAGCTCCTCATCTAGACCACTGGAACTCTACAAAAGCATCAACCGGCTAAATTTTCTAATCTTCATAGTTGATGATGTATCTCGGATTCGGTAGGTACTTTATCACGATTTGGTTTTCTAAACTTACCTCCAGCTCTGTTAATGACTCTACCAAACCATAAAAACTTTTTCCATTCGAAAATTCCCGACTATCGATTATGAAATAATGATCTTAAACTTCTGTCGCCAAATGCTCTTTGTAATACAAACCGCTTGACCCGGTTTCCTCAATGTGACCTTATCGGATTGTTCCTTAATTAATTGTTTTCACCGACTACTTGTCAAGCGTTAAAAATTATATAACTCCAAACAAATCACACACCCAAGTGGACTTTTTCATATAGATCGCTAATTCCTTATTGAAATCAGAGTTAACCCAACATTGATTTTCTTCATCTGTGGTTTATGGGCCTACCACGCTTTTGGTGTAACACCCATTAGTCACAATGGCGTCTCTCTAAGGGTCAACATGATTTACCCAACTCCCGCCTATACTTTTCTTCTACTACTATCAAGATCCTCCTCAAACAGATCCTTACTCTCTTACTCACCCGTAGACTGTTCTTAACCAACTAGTAAGCAACCTCTAACCGATTCTCTCTATATCTTTAGATCACCCCAAAAAGTTGTTGTTGCCTACTTGGGGTTCCTCCAAGTCATCGGTAGAGTTATCTCTTAAATTCGCAGTCACTAATATCTCTTCTTAACGGTACCTGCTCGTCAATACCAATCAACACTTATACGTCCTCAGTTGATGTCAGTCACTCTATAATTGACTTATCTCAATATTCCGGACCTGCTCTTCTCATACCTATACTGGCGTTAAATTCTTGGTGAGCATCATCTGCTCGATTAATCCTTTCATGCTTCACTAATTCGTTTTCTATTCCACACTTCTGTTTCCTTAGGCTAACTCTACTTCTCGAGCTCAACTGGGTCATTCATCTTGACCTAAATAGTCATTCCAAGTCTTCAACGATAGCTGGTAAGTGTCTTTGTAGTTTTGATGATTTTAGTTATCATCCTCTTGCAGTTCCCCTTGCACGGACCGTCGGTTTTGATGACTTAGGTCCCGTGATAATTGGGGTTACCTTGGACTTTCGAGTCCACCAAGTCCGTTCTTATATAAACATTCCTTCGTTGGTGTTACCGGCAACATTGCCTTCATGATACTCCTTTGTTTCCGCTACAGGGCTTCAACTCTTTGATACCGACATTGCGATTTCTTTCAAATTCCTATATTTTTGAGGAGGTTAAAACCTCTCCACACTTGTAAAGTCTACATTTGCATCTACACTCCATTGTAGGTATCCCTTCCATGCACCTTAGACCCTCATATCCGGGTCGACATTTTATCTCTTTTGGCCTTACACGCTTGTCTTGTGAACTCTTCTACTAGGTGACTCGTCTTATACATTTTTCTTCTCTGCATCGGTCTCTAACTGTCTGTTGATCATTACTACCCATTCTGTGTTGGAACTTCAGTGGCTTTGTACTCTTGTATGGATTTCCTAAGGACATCCTCATCTCAAAACTTTATTTAAAATTTATCATAACCCGCAATTTTGATACCTGACTTTCCTTCTCACTGGATAAGTTAAACACTTGGTTTACACTAAATCCATCTTAGTGTCATCAGTCCGTTGGTATGATTGTTATTAAACATCCAATGGTACCATTTGTATACAACACATTAGGTGCATATGATTTTCTCACCAATCAAATTTCTCGCACCGCATTTATTATGTCTTCCTTATACTCAAGTCGCTTTGAGTTTTCTCGTACACGCTTTACAACTGCGTTGGTTGGTCTTATTACTTTCATCAACTCTTAGGTCATCAGTCCAGCTGAATTTTTTTTTTCCATGGAGTACCTCCATTTCTCCTTAACTAACAGTCTTTAGTCCTTTCGGTAACCATCTTATGGGTGTGATACCGGATCCATATAACAACCTTTAGTCTTTCACTTTTACTCCTTCTCATGTCTGTTTTAGTCAACCTGTAGATTCTATCTGCAATCACCTCACAACTCGACCACACATTTCACCAAGACTTTATATCATACTCTTTATGTTTGTGCCGCCTCAGAATTTCCAATTATTCTGTGTCACATCTTTAATCACAAGGGTTTTCCCTGTCAATCTAGACAGTCTGACCCTACTTTTTCTCGAAGGAGCACCATCAGTCTTACTTGTGTGGGATGCTAAGACATAGGACATGTTTCCAATCATCTACTTCCTCTTAGTCTTCTAGTTCTTCTTACATGGGTCCCTTCATTCTAACTCTGATATGTATCTTTCGTAGTCAGTAGTAAGTAACTACTCCCAACAATTCCCTTTTTCACCATTACCATCATCAAGGGTCATTGTCGACCGTCAAGAGCTGCTCTTAAATTTCTTTATTAGAGTTATCA
>BSUD01000003.1:141300165-141388047 GCA_033239045.1 Fagopyrum esculentum
TGTAACACCCCGAATTCTCGGAACCCGGGATATTACTGGTTAGGACCTCACAATGGGTCCCGACCTCAGTTTGACAACAATATTACTAGGATCTTGCAACAAGACACAAATAAGAAAAACCGAATTTCATAAAAATGTATTTAAAAAAGGATGAATGCAACAAGGTCTAACAGCCTATCGTACTTAAACAACGGAAAAGACTAACTGTCTTAACAAAAGGGAAAGACAACAAGCGATAACCCAAACCCCCACTCTAAAGAGTACGGAGACCCGGCTGACCACTACTTCCGGATCACTCAGCTGCTGGTCTAACCTGCGGTAAAACTAAAAATACAACAAGATGAACCGTTAGCTAGTTATCTAAATATTAGAAGAATAATAATAGCACACACACACTTAAAAATAATAAACACTCATCATGCTTTCAAACAATCCATTTATTATCTTCGTTTAAGTCATTCACTCTAATGATACTTATTTTGTGACACGAGGGATTCCCAAACCTCGCCTCCGCCCCCGTGTACCCATCAAGAGTGGATCCGATGCATCTCACCGTGTACCTGGATGGTCTGGGTATAGAGAACCTCCCAGTCTCCTGGCAGAGCTGGGCAGTGATGTCACGGCCCGTTATACATACACTTGGGCCTTAAAACATAATAATCACAGTCGTCCTAGCAAATTGTTATTTATTATAACACACATTGTACACACACAACCATTATCACCCAACTAATATCCAGAAACCAGCTAAGTAAGTCGCAAGGACTTACCTGAGTTAAAACACACTCTAACACGTCTCAAAACAGTCCGTACTCGTGGTAACTCCAACGCCTGTCAAAAGGCTTGTGGATCAAAATCACATCCAGATGTCCAACCTCATGCTAAGGAATTACGGAAAAAGCTCTCTTACGGTAAAAGACCATTTTACCCTTAACGTCGATAATTCTCAAAGTTTATTCTTAAACTCTACTAATTTCTTTTACCATTTGTTTTCCATAAATCATTTCTCTCGAAAAATTCTTATAAGTTATAGGTTAACTCGAAACTATTCTTCAGAGAATAATACTTCTCCTCGTTTCAAAAAAAATTCACTCTACCCTTCCAAGTATATATATACGTATGCACATACTCTAACTTTTCCTTCAACTCATATAGATCCGTACTACTAGGTATTTATATATATAGCTACATAGTTCACATTTTTCCCAACTCGCACTCATGTAAGTGGATTCATATAATTATTTACATATATAACATTATAAACCACTTATATGTACACTTCTACATCTAATATATACAAACGTACTCTATACTGCGTTTACCGATATACTCTCATGATTTTATACAAGATATCCTTACATCCGCACTGTCATATCTATGTACTTATATATTCACTTTACACTTTACAAGACTGTAGGAACTACCGCATTGTTCCACATTGGCACCACTGCCGAAGGATAGAGGGAAGAGATATAGATCCTCACCGGGGTTACAGTCCGGCAGGGCTCCAGGCGAAGCGGTTCTGAACTTCGACGGTGGCGGCACTCCTGGTTCGTCCTTCCGGTGCAGGGGCGGTGAAGAAGCGGTACACTGGCCTCTCGATGGGCATCCACTGCAGGAATTGCAATTGTGGTCTCCATTGGTTACTCATTCGATTACAGAAGACGGAAGGGAAAGGAGGAAGAAGGACGACGGACTCACCCACTGCAGACTTGGTGCCGGCGGCGACTGGTCCTAGCGGCAGGAGCGCACTGGCGGCTTCAATCCTATGCAACCGCAGTAGGGTCAGACGGTCGATTCATGTGCTCGGAGAGGAGGGAAGAGAACGTTACTCACCAGCGGAAATGGACGACGCAGGTCCGGCGCAAGACAGCGGAGGGTCGTCGTGACGCGGGTTGCGGCTGCCTGGTGGTGCCGGCTTCGATCGGCGCTGCTGCAGCCCTCCTCCGATGTCGACCCGCTGCTGTGCGAAAACAACGCACCGGCTGTTTACATTGCGGCGAGGCAGGAAGGAAGGGATGAGAGATGGACGGGAGGTGGATAGCGGCTCACCTGGTGGTGTCCTGGTGGTCGACAGGGGGCGCGGTGGCTCCGGCGTTGCATTCGCTGCTGCCGTCTTTCGTACAGAGAGGGAGAGGGATAACGGCTATTAGGTTAGCGTAGAAATTAGGTTAAGTGTGTTAGCCAATTGATTAGGGTTTAGGTTGGATTAGGAGATGGGCTGGTGGGCTAATTGGGCCAGAAATGGGCCTGTTCTTCAAATAAAACAAAGAGCTGAAAGGATACTCGTTAATCGCCCGGAACCATTAAAAGTACGGAAATTAATTACGGGATTATTTACGGAATTAATTAAGTTATTATTTTATAAGAATCAAAGTCAATTAAATTGATAGAATTTTATTTCGTTTCTTTTATTTAAAAGAAAACAAGGTCGGCGGATCGAAGTCCGATTTAAAATCGTTATTAAACGGAGACTAAATTTTCCGGTTACAAGGTTCCATCATCTTATGTGAATTAGAGTCACATAAAATGATAGAAATAACACTCGTTTTATTTCATTTTAATTTATGTATTTATTTATTTAAGGTTGACGTATCGGAAATCGATAAATTTCAGATTTAACGGAGATTTAAAATTTTCGGTTATTACATCAGTGCCCTCTTAAAAGAAGTTTCGTCCCGAAACTTAGAATAATTCTCTTAATCGCGCCTTTCCTTTGGTATATTTTAATTTCCTCGACCTTTTCGTTGGCTACACGCAACTACTCAATCACCAAAAGTAGACATGCGTCACATAAAACATAATCACTCAAATCAATATAAAAACCTGAAAGGTCAAACAACACAACGTCCGAGTACTAACTCATCAAAACACGAGTAACCTCTAACCCCGCAAAGAACTCGGGATAACTACGTCTAATATTCTCCTCTATCTCCCAGGTAGCCTCATCAGCTCCTCATCTAGACCACTGGAACTCTACAAAAGCATCAACCGGCTAAATTTTCTAATCTTCATAGTTGATGATGTATCTCGGATTCGGTAGGTACTTTATCACGGTTTGGTTTTCTAAACTTACCTCCAGCTCTGTTAATGACTCTACCAAACCATAAAAACTTTTTCCATTCGAAAATTCCCGACTATCGATTATGAAATAATGATCTTAAACTTCTGTCGCCAAATGCTCTTTGTAATACAAACCGCTTGACCCGGTTTCCTCAATGTGACCTTATCGGATTGTTCCTTAATTAATTGTTTTCACCGACTACTTGTCAAGTGTTAAAAATTATATAACTCCAAACAAATCACACACCCAAGTGGACTTTTTCATATAGATCGCTAATTCCTTATTGAAATCAAAGTTAACCCAACATTGATTTTCTTCATCTGTGGTTTATGGGCCTACCACGCTTTTGGTGTAACACCCATTAGTCACAATGGCATCTCTCTAAGGGTCAACATGATTTACCCAACTCCCGCCTATACTTTTCTTCTACTACTATCAAGATCCTCCTCAAACAGATCCTTACTCTCTTACTCATCCGTAGACTGTTCTTAACCAACTAGTAAGCAACCTCTAACCGATTCTCTCTATATCTTTAGATCACCCCAAAAAGTTGTTGTTGCCTACTTGGGGTTCCTCCAAGTCATCGGTAGAGTTATCTCTTAAATTCGCAGTCACTAATATCTCTTCTTAACGGTACCTGCTCGTCAATACCAATCAACACTTATACGTCCTCAGTTGATGTCAGTCACTCTATAATTGACTTATCTCAATATTCCGGACCTGCTCTTCTCATACCTATACTGGCGTTAAATTCTTGGTGAGCATCATCTGCTCGATTAATCCTTTCATGCTTCACTAATTCGTTTTCTATTCCACACTTCTGTTTCCTTAGGCTAACTCTACTTCTCGAGCTCAACTGGGTCATTCATCTTGACATAAATAGTCATTCCAAGTCTTCAACGATAGCTGGTAAGTGTCTTTGTAGTTTTGATGATTTTAGTTATCATCCTCTTGCAGTTCCCCTTGCACGGACCGTCGGTTTTGATGACTTAGGTCCCGTGATAATTGGGTTTACCTTGGACTTTCGAGTCTACCAAAGCCGTTCTTATATAAACATTCCTTCGTTGGTGTTACCGGCAACATTGCCTTCATGATACTCCTTTGTTTCCGCTACAGGGCTTCAACTCTTTGATACCGACATTGCGATTTCTTTCAAATTCCTATATTTTTGAGGAGGTTAAAACCTCTCCACACTTGTAAAGTCTACATTTGCATCTACACTCCATTGTAGGTATCCCTTCCATGCACCTTAGACCCTCATATCCGGGTCGACATTTTATCTCTTTTGGCCTTACACGCTTGTCTTGTAAACTCTTCTACTAGGTGACTCGTCTTATACATTTTTCTTCTCTGCATCGGTCTCTAACTGTCTGTTGATCATTACTATCCATTCTGTGTTGGAACTTCAGTGGCTTTGTACTCTTGCATGGATTTCCTAAGGACATCCTCATCTCAACACTTTATTTAAAATTTATCATAACCCGCAATTTTGATACCTGACTTTCCTTCTCACTGGATAAGTTATACACTTGGTTTACACTAAATCCATCTTACTGTCATCAGTCCGTTGGTATGATTGTTATTAAACATCCAATGGTACCATTTGTATACAACACATTAGGTGCATATGATTTTCTCACCAATCAAATTTCTCGCACCGCATTTATTATGTCTTCCTTATACTCAAGTCGCTTTGAGTTTTCTCGTACACGCTTTACAACTGCGTTGGTTGGTCTTATTACTTTTATCAACTCTTAGGTCATCAGTCCAGCTGAATTTTTTTTTTTTTCATGGAGTACCTCCATTTCTCCTTAACTAACAGTCTTTAGTCCTTTCGGTAACCATATTATGGGTGTGATACCGGATCCATATAACAACCTTTAGTCTTTCACTTTTACTCTTTCTCATGTTTGTTTTAGTCGACCTATAGATTCTATCTGCAATCACCTCACAACTCGACCATACATTTCACCAAGACTTTATATCATACTCTTTATGTTTGTGCCGCCTCAGAATTTCCAATTATTTTGTGTCACATCTTTAATCACAAGGGTTTTCCCTGTCAATCTAGACAGTCTGACCCTACTTTTTCTCGAAGGAGCACCATCAGTCTTACTTGTGTGGGATGCTAAGACATAGGACATGTTTCCAATCATCTACTTCCTCTTAGTCTTCTAGTTCTTCTTACATGGGTCCCTTCATTCTAACTCTGATATGTATCTTTCGTAGTCAGTAGTAAGTAACTACTCCCAACAATTCCCTTTTTCACCATTACCATCATCAAGGGTCATTGTCGACCGTCAAGAGCTGCTCTTAAATTTCTTTATTAGAGTTATCAGAATGGACTCATCTAATGTTATCATCCAGGCTACTAGTACTTGTATTGATTTAACTTCACCATTTTCGTCGTGGATCTCTGAAAGAATTTCACTAGATGTCGATAAAATTCTTTTATAACCTTGTGGTTATTCTTCTTATCGGTTAACTAACCATCACTAGTTAACCCGCACATGTGACTTTTAAGTTGTCCAGTAGGATGTAGTTGACCTTCTACAACATCATAGACTTACTTTTCTTCCATCTCTTTTGAGGCTTGATATACTTGGTGAAATATATCTCCTCCAGTCTCTCTGTTTATTCTTCTTTAGCTCCTCCTACAATCTACACTTTTGTAAGATTGTTATACTCTTACCAGTCCAGTTGTATCATTCTTCTTCCATCAGCAGACTTTTTAATCCTTCTAGGGTAGTTTGTAGGTACATCTCCGTGATTCTTTTACCTGAGTTATCGTCTATTTGCGGTTCTTTATTATGAACTTGTAGTGTTATTAGCTTAAAATCCTTTTGAATGAGAAGTTATTGAGGTCCCTCTGGTTCACCAATACTCTTCTCACACACTCTTTTTCCTTGGGTGTTGCTTGTAATGCTGCCCTTACAGAAGCTGGTTATTGTTGTATCCCGGTCTATGTCAGAATTCTCTTGTGTTCTACGAGATCACTCCACTTCTACGTTGGTGAAATCCACCTTTACCTTTCTGGCAATGCTTAAGCTTCCAAGTTGCAGCTCTTTAATTCTTTCTATTTGGATGGATAATGTATCTCGTGTTGACTTCCATACTTTTGACTGTCTCGGTTATCAATCTGGATTGTGGTGGCAATTAGCTTGTTGAGAGTGATCATATTTCGCCTTGCTTTTGGCATCAACTTTCACTTCCTAGTCTGTCAGTGAGCTTAAATTTTATGTCTCTTTTCTTGATCGCTACCATATCTCCCTTTTGGCCTTCATGTCTATGGCAATTTTCGACGTCATCCTCTTTGTTTGTGAAGTCATTTTACACAAATTGGAGGAGCCTCTCCGTTGTCGTTCTCAAATTCCCTAGTTGGCGATCATCTCTTGCTTCTCCGGAACTACTCTCTTTAATATACGTCATTTGATCCCGTTGAGTTGATTCTGGATTCTCTTCTTGTCATTGTAATTGGTGTTGTCTTTGAGTCTTCATTTTCCGTCTCGACGTTCCTCAACAAGCTCGAAGGAGTTGTCCGACGTTCGTCTACCCTAATGCACATAAGATGTGCATACTAATCTTCACGTAGTCACCCTTCAACATCTACTTAGATGTGTCCAAGGAGTGAGAAACTCCTTATGTTACCTTTGTTAAGGAGATAACCTAACTACACTTCCTACTAATCTTCGGCATATAACTATCTATATAACATATCTTTATAAACAAGCTAAAAGTCCAACTACAGTAGAACCTAAAGTCCATACTAAGCAAACTGAGATCCGCGGTAGTAGTGGTGGTCAGCCGTACTTTTCTATTCCCAACCAGACTATGCATGCATTTAAAAACCAAAATTCTCTTTTTAAAACTCAGACCCCTTTTCGGGTTCTGCTTAAAACTTATTCGGTCTTTCAGAAGATTTCAAGTGCCATTGTTGTCAACCTAGAGCTCTGATACCATGTTGTAACACCCCGAATTCTCGGAACCCGGGATATTACTGGTTAGGACCTCACAATGGGTCCCGACCTCAGTTTGACAACAATATTACTAGGATCTTGCAACAAGACACAAATAAGAAAAACCGAATTTCATAAAAATGTATTTAAAAAAGGATGAATGCAACAAGGTCTAACAGCCTATCGTACTTAAACAACGGAAAAGACTAACTGTCTTAACAAAAGGGAAAGACAACAAGCGATAACCCAAACCCCCACTCTAAAGAGTACGGAGACCCGGCTGACCACTACTTCCGGATCACTCAGCTGCTGGTCTAACCTGCGGTAAAACTAAAAATACAACAAGATGAACCGTTAGCTAGTTATCTAAATATTAGAAGAATAATAATAGCACACACACACTTAAAAATAATAAACACTCATCATGCTTTCAAACAATCCATTTATTATCTTCGTTTAAGTCATTCACTCTAATGATACTTATTTTGTGACACGAGGGATTCCCAAACCTCGCCTCCGCCCCCGTGTACCCATCAAGAGTGGATCCGATGCATCTCACCGTGTACCTGGATGGTCTGGGTATAGAGAACCTCCCAGTCTCCTGGCAGAGCTGGGCAGTGATGTCACGGCCCGTTATACATACACTTGGGCCTTAAAACATAATAATCACAGTCGTCCTAGCAAATTGTTATTTATTATAACACACATTGTACACACACAACCATTATCACCCAACTAATATCCAGAAACCAGCTAAGTAAGTCGCAAGGACTTACCTGAGTTAAAACACACTCTAACACGTCTCAAAACAGTCCGTACTCGTGGTAACTCCAACGCCTGTCAAAAGGCTTGTGGATCAAAATCACATCCAGATGTCCAACCTCATGCTAAGGAATTACGGAAAAAGCTCTCTTACGGTAAAAGACCATTTTACCCTTAACGTCGATAATTCTCAAAGTTTATTCTTAAACTCTACTAATTTCTTTTACCATTTGTTTTCCATAAATCATTTCTCTCGAAAAATTCTTATAAGTTATAGGTTAACTCGAAACTATTCTTCAGAGAATAATACTTCTCCTCGTTTCAAAAAAAATTCACTCTACCCTTCCAAGTATATATATACGTATGCACATACTCTAACTTTTCCTTCAACTCATATAGATCCGTACTACTAGGTATTTATATATATAGCTACATAGTTCACATTTTTCCCAACTCGCACTCATG
The DNA here is from genome assembly GCA_033239045.1 of Fagopyrum esculentum. Lineage (NCBI taxonomy): Eukaryota > Viridiplantae > Streptophyta > Magnoliopsida > Caryophyllales > Polygonaceae > Fagopyrum > Fagopyrum esculentum. The sequence continues at coordinate 141,308,413 of BSUD01000003.1, forward strand.
TAAGTGGATTCATATAATTATTTACATATATAACATTATAAACCACTTATATGTACACTTCTACATCTAATATATACAAACGTACTCTATACTGCGTTTACCGATATACTCTCATGATTTTATACAAGATATCCTTACATCCGCACTGTCATATCTATGTACTTATATATTCACTTTACACTTTACAAGACTGTAGGAACTACCGCATTGTTCCACATTGGCACCACTGCCGAAGGATAGAGGGAAGAGATATAGATCCTCACCGGGGTTACAGTCCGGCAGGGCTCCAGGCGAAGCGGTTCTGAACTTCGACGGTGGCGGCACTCCTGGTTCGTCCTTCCGGTGCAGGGGCGGTGAAGAAGCGGTACACTGGCCTCTCGATGGGCATCCACTGCAGGAATTGCAATTGTGGTCTCCATTGGTTACTCATTCGATTACAGAAGACGGAAGGGAAAGGAGGAAGAAGGACGACGGACTCACCCACTGCAGACTTGGTGCCGGCGGCGACTGGTCCTAGCGGCAGGAGCGCACTGGCGGCTTCAATCCTATGCAACCGCAGTAGGGTCAGACGGTCGATTCATGTGCTCGGAGAGGAGGGAAGAGAACGTTACTCACCAGCGGAAATGGACGACGCAGGTCCGGCGCAAGGCAGCGGAGGGTCGTCGTGACGCGGGTTGCGGCTGCCTGGTGGTGCCGGCTTCGATCGGCGCTGCTGCAGCCCTCCTCCGATGTCGACCCGCTGCTGTGCGAAAACAACGCACCGGCTGTTTACATTGCGGCGAGGCAGGAAGGAAGGGATGCGAGATGGACGGGAGGTGGATAGCGGCTCACCTGGTGGTGTCCTGGTGGTCGACAGGGGGCGCGGTGGCTCCGGCGTTGCATTCGCTGCTGCCGTCTTTCGTACAGAGAGGGAGAGGGATAACGGCTATTAGGTTAGCGTAGAAATTAGGTTAAGTGTGTTAGCCAATTGATTAGGGTTTAGGTTGGATTAGGAGATGGGCTGGTGGGCTAATTGGGCCAGAAATGGGCCTGTTCTTCAAATAAAACAAAGAGCTGAAAGGATACTCGTTAATCGCCCGGAACCATTAAAAGTACGGAAATTAATTACGGGATTATTTACGGAATTAATTAAGTTATTATTTTATAAGAATCAAAGTCAATTAAATTGATAGAATTTTATTTCGTTTCTTTTATTTAAAAGAAAACAAGGTCGGCGGATCGAAGTCCGATTTAAAATCGTTATTAAACGGAGACTAAATTTTCCGGTTACAAGGTTCCATCATCTTATGTGAATTAGAGTCACATAAAATGATAGAAATAACACTCGTTTTATTTCATTTTAATTTATGTATTTATTTATTTAAGGTTGACGTATCGGAAATCGATAAATTTCAGATTTAACGGAGATTTAAAATTTTCGGTTATTACAACAAAAGCTATAAAATCTATCAACTTCCTTCCTTCAACCTTCCTTCCTTCAATTGTTGGATGCTATCAGCTTGTATAATCATCCTCCAATTTGTGGAAAATCCAACCCTTTATATAGGAAAACTACCCTCCAAAGATAAGATATCTTGAAAAGATATTTTCCTAATAAAATATATCTATCTCTCATAAATAAATCTCCAAAATATATGATCTTCCTTTCAGAAATCGAGCCTAAAAATATAAGATCTCTCTTTCCAAAAATGAAAGATCTCAGCCAAATAAAATATATCTCGCCGCGTCCAAAGTGTTCGCCTCGGTCGAGCCGCTCCTCTGGATCACCTCGGTCGAGATGGTATTGTAGCTGACCGAGGTGGCTCTAAACTGAATGTGAAATCTCTCAAATCTGGTCCAAAGTAAATCTTTAATCCATTTCTATGCTTCCTGGATTCTTCCTTAAGCTTCTGAATGTAGCTTCAATGACTCCTTAGCTCCTTTAGCTTCATTTTGATGCAAAACGTGCCATTTTACCTACGATTACAACGAAACTTGGTGTAGACCTCGATTCCCGCAAAGGTAGATGAAACGACAATATAATCACACAATATACATTCAAACATGCAGATTAATGAAGATAAAACGTCTAAACAGGTCCCAAAATATAGACTATAATTCATGCTATCAGCAAACATCGCCACATTGTCGAAACTGGCTTTGCTTTGCTCACTCATGCTTCCATACCCCTGGATCATTGACCAATGGCAATGATCATGTCCACCCTTCTCATCAATCGATTACCTTCTTCATCTAATCATTTCAGCATTCCTTACCATTCTCTAACGAAAGTTCATCCAGATTATACAAAGCTACGGAGCTTTGGCTGCCTATGATTTCCTTGGGTAAAGCCCTACACCGACCACAAGCTTCAAAATAAGTCCATTTCATGTGTCTTTATAGGGTACTCTCTGACTCAAAGTGCATATCAATGTTTGGATCCCATCACCAAACGTGTTTATACTTCTAGACATGTCCGCTTCCTTGAAGATACTTTTCCCTACCGGCACATGAAAGAAAATCCTCAGCCTTCAACCGTCACAGTGGACTCAATTTGGCCTACCTCTTATCTTACCATCCCAACCTACATTGAACCAAAACAGCCCTTCGTCTACCCCGTCATCAGTACCAGTCCTGCCCCATAATACACCTTCTTCATCTACAGACCGATCACCAACACCTCAACTTCCTAACTCACCAGCCTTTTCACCTACGCCACCCCCACGTCAAAGTGTTGTTACTCGTTCGAGAAATAATGTCGTGAAACCTATACAAAAACTAAACCTTCATGCAATCGTAACCCCATCAACCCCTACCAAACCTAAATCCATTACTCAGGCCCTAAAGAACCCAGAGTGACGACATGCTTTGTAGTATGAGTATGATACCCTACATTCCAATAAAACCTGGGAGCTTGTTCCACCAATGAAGCACGCCAATATTGTAGGTTGTAAGTGGATATACAAAATTAAGTATCATCCAAATGGTAACATTGACAGGCTAAAAGCGAGGCTTGAGGCTAAAGACTTTCACTAAAGGCCTGGTTGTGATTATACAGAAACCTTCAGCCTAGTAGTCAAGCTTGTTACCGTGCGTCTAGTACTTCAGTTAGTTGTTTCAAATCACTGGAAAATAAGGCAACTCGACATCAATAATGCCTTCTTGCAAGACACATTGCTCGAAGACGTATACATGAGCCAATCTCCTGACTTCCTTGATAAGGATCATCCTGATCATGTATGCAAACTGAGGAGGGCCATTTACGGCTTAAAATAAGCATCACGCGCCTGGTACAATGAACTTCAAGAATTTATGTTGCAAATTGGGTTCACTAACTCCATTGTTGACGCCTCCTTATTTGTATATCACCGTGGTAAGGAAGTTCTGTATCTACTAGTTTATGTAGACGACATAATCATAACCGGAAGCAACAGTGCAAAACTGGAGTCTCTCATTCAAGTTTATCAAACCGCTTCTCACTTAAGGATGTAGGACTTCTCTCTTATTTCCTAGGTGTTGAAGTCAAACCGTCATCAAGTGGTCTCTTCTTATCAAAACGAAGATACATTCTGGATGTACTGGAAAAAGCAGGCATGATAGATGCAAAACCTGTGTCTACACCACTACAGCTTGGAGACACTTTGCTATCGACAGCTGGAGATCCTATTCCCTCACCTACTGAATACAGGATGCTCGTCGACAGTCTCCAATATATGTACTTAACCAGACCTGACATTGGCTTCTCCATCAACAAACTCTCACAATTTATGCATAAATCGACAACTGCTCACTAGAGTGCTCTAAAACGAGTTTTACGCTATCTTGATGGCACACTCAGTCTTGGTGTTAATATATCTGCAAGTTTTAGTTTGAATATTCACGCCTTTTTAGATGCAGATTGGGCTGGAGATAAGAAGGATTTTCTGTCAACCACTGGCTACATTGTTTACATTGACAAAACACCTATCAACTGGAGTTCTAAGAAACAAATATCAGTAGCACGATCATTCACAGAGGCCGAGTACACAGCGTTGGCTGACACCACAACTGAAATTCTATGGATCAAGCAGTTATTAAATGAACTTCATCAACATACTACTTGTACTCCAGTTATCTACTGTGACAACTTAGGAGCTATGTTTCTGTCAGCAAATCATGTCTTCAATTCCCGCATGAAACATATAGCCCTTGCTTATCATTTTGTAAGAGAACAAGTCAAGAAAAAAATATTGCGGGTAAGCTTTATCTCCAATGAAGATCAACTGGCCGACATCCTCACTAAACCTCTGCTAAAGAACCGATTTCAGATCATGTCAAGCAAGTTACAGCTCACAAATACCCCTTTACTTGAGGGGAATGTTAACCATAATATTCTCGATGATATTGTTGATATCATTAAGAGATATATTAGGGTTTTTAGTTAAAGATCTCTCAAAAGATCTTCATGATCTTCATCTATGTAACAGTATATATACTCTCATTCTCCACGTTAATGAAACACAACATTCATTCATTTGTCTTATAGTGACGAGTTGGGCAACAACGAGACGGCATTCAGTGCCAGTGGTCATGGCTAAGTAGTATAGTAGACGAGAGGGAAAATGTGTAGTGTATGATGTTGATTGTAGCTGAGCTCTAATACCATATCAAATAGTGAAGACGAATTTTCAATATATTTTTGTATGCTTACGAACACCATACTATATAGATACAACACCTACATAAGCTATTATTTACAAGGAAATTGTTATAGGAAACATAAGTATATTGCAAATAGATGCATTTGAGCAACTCTACACATTGTCATAAATATTATGATAAAAATAGCAATAGTGTGAGTGTGCTATATATGTTGACATTGAGTTTGTCTTTACGAGTTATGTCTTGGTGGCCTTTTTACACTAACTTTGGTTTTTGCCTATTCCTTTATTAGTTGCATATTTTCTTTTGGGACGGTTCCAATTGTTGTGTGGAATCGGGAGAATATTATTGAATTGATTTTCAATGACTCAAGTTGAATAATTTTAATTGCATTGTGTCGTGCTTTTTGTTACAAGATCTTTGTTAAATGTGTTGTTATGGTATCTTGGTCGAGATCATTATGTGACTAACTATTAAGTTGTGCATCGACTTTTTCTACGAGATTTTGAGATTTTACAATAATTATTTTAAAACTTATTAAATTAATTAAGTATAATTAGGATATTTCAATTAAGATGAAACACTATTAACCAAAAAATTAATGGAAAATAGTGCAATTACAATATGGTTTTATTTATAAAAAGCGTTTTTTTCTCAGAAAACCCTATACATGAAATTGATTATCAATTTTTTGGGTTTCATTTTAAATTCGGTTTTCGATCTTTACCAACTTATATTAAAAATAAAAAAAATCTAATAAAAATAAAAATAACTTTATTGATAAAAAGATTTGTACGATGTCTTGTAATCTTTCACATTTAGAAAAAAATGGCTTACTTCCTTCGACGAAGGATGAATCAATCAAAACCAAATCTTTTTTCAACCGATGATCCTCATTTTTCAGATTTCAATTTTAGTTTCAATCGAGTCTATCCCTTTCGATTCAGTGTTGGCCAACAATAAATGATTTGTATATGAATATTTGTGTAGAGTCACGTTTATTCTACGAGGTGTTATATTTGCACCCCTTATTAATCAAAATCATGAACGGTATTGATTGCAATGATTATATTTTTTAATATTATAAAGCGGTTATGTTGGTTTAATTCCTATATGTAGTCTATCATAAAACATCCTTACAGATAAGAACTCGAAGTTTGGGAGCATCAGAAAAATTGGTGTCGGGGGTCGATATTCCCAAATGTGTTAATCCGTCAGCAACATAGTTGATTTTTCTGAAAACAACTTCGTTGAAAATCGGATATCCAGTCTAGAGTCGAAAATAATCATCTTGAGTTCTCGACCTCCCAAGGACAACTCCACAAATCTTGGAGTGTCTGATTACCCTTATTATCTTGTAATGGTATGGGTAAATTGGTGTGGGTAAATTTAAGGCACCTTTTGTGCATATACAACTAACAATAACTTTTTTTGTACGTAAATTAATCTAATAATAACGTTGGTTTAGTTATGTAAAAAAACATCAGGTTTAGAAAATATACATAAAAAAACTAGTGCTCTATATAATTAATGTAACGTAAAATAAATTAATAAGTCAGGTTAAGTTTTTTTCCATATCGATTGAATTTATCTTTTGAGACATGTTTCGTCACCGTTAGTCGCATTGAGTATTATATATCTTTTCAAACTATAACATTATCCTAATTAGAGTACATTGAATTTTGTTCTCCTAATTTATGTCCAACTTTATACAACTGAATGTAATCTTGATTGTCCAATGTCACCTATACTAGTCTATTGGTACAAAAATATGACCAGAGTGCATAAAGAATCAAATAAAAATATATGAATCGCAAATTCAAACGTTTATATCCTTTGTCATCAAACGGTCATCTTAGGTATATAATCTTCTTTCAAAAATGCGAATGATATGTTTAAAGAAGAATATTCACGATTTTAGGTGTAAATTTGATTTGTTAATAATCACGTACATACCCGGAACTTTTTTAGAGCGGAAAACCTAATGGCGATTTCTCCGCCGCTTCAACTTGCACCCTCCCAAGCACCTGCTACCCCCTTCCGCCGAACCCTCTGGCGCCGGCTCCCTCCCCCGATGGCCCTTTTTAACCCCCTGGTGTTCCCCTGGTGTCCCATGCGCATGCCCTACTTTCGCAACCCTCTGCGTCGTTTGCGAAATCGTTGCTGGACACCAAGCGCCCAAGGCTACCCCTCTAGCCAAAGATATCCTTGTTAAGTCTCGCAGATTGAGGGTACCGGTGTCAGAAGAGGAAAAAGGTTTGACCTTTTTTGAAATTGATGAAGATGTCATGGAACAACTTAATGCTAGATGGAAATTTGCATTAATTGCAAAAGTCCTGGGTAAAACTGTTCCTTTTATAACGCTGGAACGACAACTCCATCAACTATGGAGACCAAGAGGAAAGATGACAATTACCGATTTACAGAATGATAATTACTACATCCGATTTTAAATTGAAGCAGATTACTTGAGAGCCCTAACTGAGGGTCCATGGGAGATCTTTGGATTCTATATCACAGTGAGGCCTTGGTTTCCGGATTTCGATCCTTACGTAGACAATGTTCAGTCCCTCTATGTCTAGACTCAATCTCTAATCTTCCCCTTCAACTCTACGATGAAGCAGTTCTTTTTGGCATTGCTTCGACCATAGGAAAGCCTCTGAAGGTATATTTGAATACCCCCTACGCCACGAGGGGACGTTTTGTTAGAGTATGTGTAGAGTTGGACTTGGATAAGCCTTTCATGGGTACTATTATGATTCGTGGGAGACGTATTTACGTTGAATACGAGGGGCTGAATTCAATCTGCTACAGGTGTGGCAAGTATGGACATATTGTGGATCGCTGCCATAACCAACCCCCTCCCGTCTCATCTGACCCCGTAATATCAATACAAAAGGAGGCACCTGATGTGGAACCCATGACAAAAGATAGCACTCATGTTACCTCTCAGCCCCTCCCTAATTGCACTCTTGCTGAACCTAATTTGGGACCTTGGATGACAGCTTTGAGACAGCACAACCAAGCTCAGAATCAGGGGCGTCAAACCACAAAACTTGGAGGGCACACTATGGCAAGCAATTGTTTTGTGAGTTTGCTAGAGCAAGAAATAGTGATAGAAGGGAGCCCCAACCCTTATAACCATGCAAAACCTAGCACACAACCCCAGTCACCTACCAAGTCAATCCATGTAGGCCCTCTTACTGCAACTACAGTTCCCTTCCCTTAATTTTTAATGCAAAAAGAAGTGTTTTCCCCTTATACCCACCTTCTTCTACTCAGTCCGACTCCCAGTCGAAGACTGGATTCCATGGTAATGAAGGGGAAGCAACTTTGAAGTCCTTGAAGAAAGGGTGTCCTGAAATCTCGATCCTTAAACGAGGGGTTACCTTACCCAACCCAGATAGACCTTCTATAATGGAAGTTGACACCCATCTCATAGAAGAGGGGAGAAGCGCCTCGGGCATGATTCCATTAGACCCTTTAGACAGAAGTGACACAATGGATGTGGGGGGTGGTATCCCTAACCTCTCCTCCAATGCTATCTAAAGCCATCCCCCCTTTCCCCCCACTTTTAAATGAATATCTTACTTTGGAATTGTAGAGATGCTGCCAACCGACGATTCCGCAAAGTGGTTTGTTATATGATTAACCGCCACCAGCTTGATATCTTGACGCTCTTTGAAACGAAGATCTCAAGAGAGCCAACTACTGATCTATGTAAGAAGATGAGATTCACAAACCATGTTAAGGTTGAAGCAGTTTGTTTCTCTGGGGGTATCTGGTTATTCTGGAATGAACCTAATCGTGATGTTAAGGTGGTTAGGTGCTCAGATTATTTCATCCACTTTAAGATAAACATGAACTTATCCTTCATTGACGTCCTTACAAAGTACAATCCACCCACACCTAATAGAAGGGTTGGTGCTTGGATGGATATCCTTTCAACAATATGGGTCATCAATGGTCCCTTTCTTGTTAGAGGAGACTTCAACTCCACCCTCCTCCCTAAAGAGCACTCAAAGAGCACTCTTTCCTCAGACACTAGTAGATTCCGGAAATGGGTAGCTGATGCAGGATTAATTGATATGGGGTTCTCGTTTACTTGGACCAAAGGGAAGGAAGTACAAACCGTGTTGCTAAACGGTTAGATAGAGTGTTTATTAACAGTTTTGGGAGGGTTGCATGGCTGGAAGCTAGCGTCAGACATCTCCCAGCATTATCATCAGATCATAATCCATTGCTCCTTTCCCTCGTGCCGAACTAACATTTCCAAAAGGAGAGGAGGCCTTTTCGGGTTGAAGCGGCATGGCTTTCTCACCATGGTTTTCAGGAGGTGCTAGGCCGTAAATGGAGTAATAGACATGATCGGATGTCTTCCCTAGAACATCTGAAATATAGTTTGAGGAAATGGAATAAAAAAACGTTCGGTCTAGTCTTAACAAGGAAGGAAGATCTTATTAAGCGCATTGAGCTGCTTCAAACATACCCGGATCTTAATGTCTCCCAGGCTAAGATTGATCTCCTCAGCCGCTTGCAGTTGGAGTTCGAGTCAGTTCATTCTCAAGAGGAACTTATTTGGTTTCAAAAATCAAGGAAAAATTGGATTTGCCATGGTGATCGTAATACGAGTTTTTTTCATATGTTGACAAATATTAGGAGAAGAAGGAACTGGGTCGAAGCACTTAAAAACTTTGAGGGAACATTGGTATTGGATCCTACTCATATGGAACAACATGCTCAAGCCTTTTTATCGGAGTTATACGCCCCAACATCAGGCTCTTCTTGTTCAACTGAAACTCTTGTCTCCAGATTCCCTCAGACGAGTAACGATGCCACCCACCTGCTGAATGTAGACATTATTAACAAGCAGATTCTTGGGGCGCTCAAGACTATGGGACCTTGGAAGGCTCCAGGGCCCGACGACTACTAGCCGTTATTCTTTCAGCAGTGTTGGGACACAGTTGACAAGTCTATAAGAAAGATCATTTGTGAATTCTGGTCTGTGGGCAGACTCCAAGAGGGTATGAACGAGACGCTTATTCTGATGATCCCCAAAGTCCAGAAACCGGAACTTATCTCTCAATTTCGCCCAATTAATTTGTGTAATGTTATGTATAAGATGATTACTAAGATCATGGTGCAACGATTACAATTGATTGTTCAGAAGCTTATTGGACTGACCCAGAGCAACTTTATCCCGGGGAGACTTATCGTAGACAACGTCATCATTGCTCAAGAAGTCATACATTCTATGACTAAGAAAAGGTCGAGGAAAAGGTGGATGGCAATTAAAACTGATTTAGAGAAAGCTTATGATAAGCTAAAATGGAGTTTCTTAGAAGAAACACTCCATTTCATGGGCTTGCCGTTGATATGGGTTGAGAGGATCATGACTTGTGTCTCCTCTTCTTCTATGAAGTTGTTGTGGAATGATGAGGTGCTCCTTGAATTCAAACCCACTAGAGGTATTCGACGGGGGATCCCATCTCGCCTTATCTCTTCGTTCTTTGTTTAGAACGTTTTAGCCATTGTATTAGTACAGAGGTTGAGGTTGGGAAGTGAAAACCCATAAAACTTGCATGGAATGCACCCCCTATCCCACCTCTTTTTTGCCGACGATATAGTCTTCTTTGCGGAAGCTTCTAGCACTCAAATGAAGATTATCAAAGGTTGCATGGAAAAATTTTACAGTGTCTCGGGTATGACTATCAGTCTTTCTAAATATAACTTCTTCACCTCCCCTAATGTTAATCTGCAGTTGAGAGCAAGACTAGAGAACATTAGTGGGTTGAGATTCAAGGAGGATTTTGGCACATATCTGGGTACACCCATTCTGCATAAGAGAGCAGCTGCGGCATATTTTGATGTTATTCTCTAGAAGGCTCAAGCTAAACTAGCGAGTTGGAAGAGCCGAACACTTAGCTTGACTAGTCGGCTAGTCCTCACCAAAACGGTTCTTGCTAACCTCCCTATCTATATTATGAAAACAATTAAGCTCCCCCTGCTTTTTATTTGGAAGTTTGAGAAGTTGTTCCGTAACTTTGTTTGGAATGATTCGGAAGGGAACAGATGTATACATCTCGTTGATTGGGATACCGTTGGTACATCGAAGATGTTGGGAGGCGCTGGGTTAAAACATCTGAAGGAGAGCAAAAGGCGGCTTTGGGCAAACTTGGATGGAGGTTAATCTCTTCTGGGGAGGCTTTTTGGGTAGCGGTCCTAAAGGCTAAATACAAATTGGGAGAATCTAGGGATATTCTCAATACTGGGAGCTCAATGAAGGGGTCAATTACTTTCAAAAGTACCATGTGGGGCATTAAAGAAGTCATCAAACCACGGATGAGTTGGAGAGTGCATAACGAAGTCGGTTTCCTTTTGGGTTGATCGATGGATCCACGAGAACCCTCTCTAGACCTTATTGTTACAAAATATTGGACTTGAGCTTGGTAACGCCAAGGTTATGGATTTCTGGATAGATGGAGAAGGTTGGAATTGGGCGGTTCTTCACAACCTTCTGCCTACATCACTGCTGCTCAAACTTGCTACTATTAGGGTTTTTGAGGAGCATGAGTCGGAGGATGCCCCATGTTGGTCCCAATGCAGCGATGGAGCCTACTCACAAACCTCAAGGTATCAGTTTCTCAAGTATAAATATCTTACTCTTCCCTCGAGTTCCATCTATTTGTCTATATGACACCTCAATGTTCTGGAGAAAGTGAAGGTATTCATGTGGCTCGCAGCATTAGGAAAGCCTCTAACCAATGTTGAAAGGTACCATCGACATATTAGAAGTTCGGGAGTGTGTGACATGTGTCCTAATCAGGTTGAGATCCTCCTACATATATGTAGAGATTGTCCTAGCGCTTACTCGTTTTGGGTTGATCTCTCACAACAACTGCTCCTAGAGAGTTTCACAACTCTTCAGGCTGAAGACTGGTTTGTTTCAAACGTCACGAGAAACACTATCGGTCCTTATGGGCTTCCTTGGAATGTGTTTTTCTCCTACTCAATTTGGTGGCTTTGGAAATGGCGGTGCAATCGTAGTTTCGACAAAGCTCAGACCACCAATCATAGGGGTGCCTTTGCTGTGGGAAAGGCCTTGGAGTACATGAAAGTCATGGCTAAAGTGAAGAAGGGCGGTTTCTCTGCGAACAAGTCTATAGTTTATATAGGATGGACTAAGCCTACTAATGGTTGGGTTAAATGGAACTCGGACGGAGCAGTCAAGCAAGGCAGTGGAGCGGCAGCGGCGGGTGGGGTTTTCCGGGATGAGGATGGCCAATGGCTTCATGGAGGTATTCACCATATAGGCTTGTGCTTTGTCCCAGTTGATGGGCTATGGGGTCTCATCCTTGGCCTCGAGACATGTTGGAGACTCGGCTTCCGCAAAGTAGAGTTTGAGGCAGATTCAAAGCTTATCTATCAAGTGATCCAGAAAGGGGTTGCTATTACTCACACTTTCGCTAGTATGGTAATATACTGTCAAGGCTTCCTTCATAGGAATTGGCTCGTCCGATTCCGACATATATATACCGTGAGGCAAATGCCGTTGCGGATTTTTTTAGCTAAATATGCTTTCCTTTTCCCTATTGGATCTCTTTTGCTTGATCACCTTCCAGCAGAGGTCATTCCGCTCATTACAAACGATATTAGTGGGATTGTTCTCCCCGACCCCGTTTGATTCAATGTTAGTTTATTTAAGCGCTTTTGGACGCAGAAGGCCATCTTATTTTTACCAAAAAAAAAATAATAATAATCATGTGCCTAGAAGGATGAATAAAGAAATATGAGTCGCAAATTCGGATGATTATACCACAATATAAAAAATATAGTACATTCTAATGAGCAATAATTAATGATCTATTATAGGATATATAGATTAATATGACCGTCGTCTATAAGAAAATAATTTACATTAGCTTGAGAAAAAAAAATCTTATTATATTATGTTTATCCATTATTAATCATTTTTACACTTGTTTCTTGTCATAGTCATCAACCGCCATGAACGTAATTTTTATAGTGTTCGTGTTCGAATTTACATTCGTTTTTCGTTTTTATCATCTATTTCGTGGATAAACATAGTAAAAGTAAATGGTTCATCTACATATATTTATTTGCTTATGTGGTTCGTATCAATTTTATTGAGAATCAATCCATGAAATCTCCCAATACGTGTCTTACGTCACAAGTCACAGCAGCCCGTGTCCCTAATCATGGAGGATCACATAATCATCATTTTAAGATATTACAACTTATATTAATTTATTCCAAATAATTACAACTTATTAAGTACAATCAAATAATTGCAAACTATTTTAAATATAAAAAACCAGTGATGCCATATTCATCATAAAAAGGCCTTAATAAATTACTATCGATAATTTAGAAAAAAATTTATTTGATAATGAAAAGAAATTCGATAGACATGTATAATGTTTTGAAAAGCCGTATATACATTAGAATTATAGACCATCAAACGAAACACTAGTTGATATAACAAAAAAATTATCAAAGATGAGAATATGAAACATTATAACTCAGGATAGTAAATCGAAGTATAAGAAAAAAGTGAAAACACGTTGGTTACACGCTCTCAATGAACCACAAACTAGAATAACGTAAAAAAAAAAAGTACTCCCTTTGATCATAATTAACTATTATTTTAGGCTTTGACAATTTTTATGAAAAATATTAAAGAACATATATTTTGTAAAGTTTTTCTAAATCTTATCACTTATTTAATATTCAACCTTCTTTTAAACCAATAAGAAAGATTTTAGAACTAAAATTAATCATTTACACCAATTTTCAAGAACATTTCTTATAATTATTGTTCATTTATTGACCTAAAAAACTTAAAACGACAGATAATTATGATCAAATTTCTAATGCTAAAACGACACTTATTTTATCAGAGGGAGTATCAAAGACAAAAATATAAAACACATCAACTCAGTGGCGGATCCAATGGGGGTAACGGGTGGTACGGTGCCCCGGCTTGCGACGTCGTTATGCCTTAGAAAGGAAAAAAAGAAGGAAAAAATCCTCCTTAAAACGAATTATGTTACATACTGTTCTACTAGCTCATCTGGTAGAGTAAGGGAAGGAGGTACATGAAGTCGTGGGTTCGAGTTATGGGAGTAGCAAAAAGTTTCTTTTTATTGATTGATTTATTTTAAACAAATTACAATATGTTTAGATGGAGAGATTAAATGATATTTATTAATTATTTCTTTAATTCCTAACTAATACAATAAAAGTTATGGGAGTAGCAAAAAGTTCCTTTTTATTTACGGATTTATTTTAAACAAATTACAATATGTTTAGATGGAGAGTTTAAATGATATTTATTAATTATTTCTTTAATTCCTAACTAATACAATAAAAGTTATGGGAGTAGCAAAAAGTTCCTTTTTATTTACGGATTTATTTTAAATAAATTACAATATGTTTAGATGGAGAGATTAAATGATATTTATTAATTATTTCTGTAATTCCTAACTAATACAATAAAATTAATATAATTTTTAATACAATAATTCATCAACAACTATCTAATTTATATGACAATATATATATAAAAGAAACTAAATATATAAAATAATTTTTAATTTTATCTAAGTAAAAAAATAAATTTAATAAAATTCATATAATTTTTAATACAATAATTCATCAACAACTATCTAATTTATATGACAATATATTTATAAAAGAAACTAAATATATAAAATAATTTTAAATTTTATCTAAGTAAAAAAATAAATTTAAAGCTCAAATTTATAGTACAAAATTTAAATAAACTTTTTTATATTTATTTAATTTATATATTTTATTGTCTAATTTCAAGCTTAATATTCGACTTTCCTTATAAAATTTTTTTTTTTGCCCCTCCAACCAAAAATTTCTGGCTCCGCCACTGCATCAACTCACCCGAAAAAAACACGAAAAAACAAAGCGGTAAAAACATGTTGGTTGTCAAAAAAAACACGATGAACCAACATAAAAACATCAAATTTGTCATTGACTATATATGTTAGATCCATGGCCCATCTTTTAATAACAATAACCAAAAAAATACAAGGCTGATTAATTAATAATTGTATTTTTTTGGAGCAAAATTAACAATCGAGTCCAGGAATTGGAATATTCCAATTACAAGTTCATTCCATTGTAATTTGTTGACGAAGGAGACAATGTTTTGTTAATTTTCTTTTTCTATGTTCACAGATGTAGTATTGTTTTTTTTTTTAAATCAATTTTATTTTAATAAAGCTGGTCTGTCGTAAGTGCTAACGTATATACATTATATATTGGTGGTTTTGTGGTATATATATATGATTTAATGTATAAAATGTACATTTTGGTTTATATATGGTATTGTTCAACTGTATAAAAGTACGAAGAATTGTTGGACATATATGTGTATTTTTTACGAGAACTTTTTTTTAATGGTTTTTATAAATTGTTCATTTTTTTTATAATTTATTAAACAAATTTATTCTGTTGATTTATTAAATTAATAATACTAATAATCCATACATTTATTAAATTAATGGGCAAATTAGGTAACTAGGCTTTTTTGAAAAAATGTGGTAGAAACTAGGCTTTTTCATGTTTCCATTAACAAAATATATCCCAAACAAAATTTACCATCCAAGAGGCAATTAATTACCATAAAATTAGGTAAGTGTGGAGAAGCTCATATACAATAAACTTCATCGTTAGCCACAAGCCTATGTCCTGAATTTCACTAGCTTGCTCCTACTCCTGTTTGCAGTCACGGTTTCAATCAAAGTCTTGGTTCCCGTTTCTCGCCTCTACCACTCTGCTTGATCATGCTGCTTCATCATTTGCTGTCTCCCTATGACTTCAAATGACAGAGTTTGCTAGTAGAACGTTTTGGGCTGAAACCTCAATCACTCAGCAAGTTGTCGGTGTCAACCTCCTCTTCTTCTCCGGCTTCCTGTACAAACTCCCGAATTCATCTTCATCGGCTTCAAGCTCGTCGTCAAGCACCGATCGGCGTCTTTTGTGAGTGCCGGATAAGTCCTCCATCGAGTGCTCTGTAAAATTGGAAAATTTGACAGACATAACCCCATATATATATATATATATATATATATATATATATATATATATATATATATATATATATATATTTTGACAAACATAAGCCCACATATATATATATATATTTTCTTGAATCTTCCCTAAAGAGAACTTTGTTTATGGCCTAATGATGAAGAGCGTCAGATTACGTATATTAACCATGAAATTCTATAGGTGGTGAGAAAATATAAATAAATATAGTATACATAGAGGATAAAAAAAATGTAATAGAGCCAAGGTTATCTGATTTGGTTATTTTTTATAGTCATTTGAGAATTACATTATATTATAAATCAAATAGTTACCGGCTTTTGGAGGTTTAGAAATTCTTGTGTAAAAAAATTCTGGTATGACAAAATGTAATTTTATGGTATGTAATTTTACGGTATGTAATTTATGGTATGAAAATCTTGTGTAAAAAATTCTGGTATGACAAAATTCTTGTATGAAAAAATTCTGGTATGAACTTTTCGTATGATAATTTCTGGTATGAGAAATTCTGGTATGAGAAATTCTGGTATGAGAAATTCCGGTATAAGAAATTTAGTGCAGTAAATAAAAAAAATAATAATTAAAAAAAGGCAAGAAAAATAATTAAAAAAATAAAAAACAAATTCAGTAATTAAAAATTAAAACTTATACTTTTATAACAAATAACAAATATCATTTATTCTTTTCTTTCTAAATAGAAGGGTTAATAATTTTTAACTACTATAAATGAAAGTTGTAAAAAAATTTGGGGTACACTTTCTTATGTCAAATTATCCCTATATTAATTCAAATTATTTGACCACTAAGATTGACATGCCTTTTTTTCACGTTGGCTCCAAAAATGTTTTTGAAAAACTATAACGTCTAAAAATATTTTTGATGAACTATAAGTCTATAACCTTGTATATTTTTTCGGATTAAGCGGCTTTTCTTTCTTTTTTTTCAACCGAAAATTTGAAATAAGTTAGTCTAAGTCCTTGATTTGACAAACAGTATTTTCAAATGTTTTACTCTAAGCCTTGTCCTTATATTTTTTAATAATTATGTTTTCTCACTAAGGTTATACATATGGATTCCACGTTTTTATTTTTTTATCAATCAATGGTTATTTTAATATTTTTTCTATATATATTTTTTTAAAATATATAGAAAAAATAATGATGATTGTCGTAACTAATAATTTTGAAGTCCTTTTTCTTGACAAAATCAATATAGACTTTTATATATAAAAAAGAAAAATATATATATATATATATATATATATATATATATATATATATATATATATATATATATATATATATATATATATATATATATATATATATATATATATATATATATATATATATATATATATATATATATAGGGTGTGGTTCCCATGAGAACACCCATAAGGTGAGAACATGAGAACAATCGTACACCGCTGGATGTGAGTTTTAAGGGTTGAGATTTAGAGTAGATATCAAAAATAATAATAACTACGAATAATAATAATTAGGAATCCAACAATAACTACGAATAATCCACTCAACCAACTATAACTACGAATAATACATTAAACGATATGGCACATTCGTAACAAAACTAATAATAATTACGAATTTGTTCTTATGTTCTCACGTTAGGGGGTGTTCTCATAGGATCTATACTCTCTATATATATATATATAACTTTTGATTAAAAAAAGATTTGTACTTTGAATCTCTAAATTTATATTTCAAAAGATATGAAAATAACTTCTGATTCTTATTATACATATTATAAGTCTATAACGATATTTTTGAAGTATGACTTTTTTTTTTTCAACCCGTGCTAAATATAAGATATGTCTTAAAATTTTAATAATAAGTTTCTCATTATATAGGTAACAATGACGTGATACAAGATAATTTTAGTTTTTTTATTAATAAAATTAGCCTCCTAAACTATTTCTAACTTTTTAAAGCAATACTTACACAATTAAGAAGTCTTATGTATCGATCTTTGTCCATGTTTATAAATTATAATTTGGTAGATTTTTCTTTCGCCATTTATTTATAAGTTCTTTAGACAATTATCTTTTTATTTAAAGATATCATAATTTCAATCACGATAGTGACTCTTTTAAAAATCCAAAATAAACTGAAATTCTATATTTATAATCGAATGAATGGTCAATTATTAAGTTATAGAAATCGATTTTTGAATGCTACTAATTTTCAACAAAATATAACTTATTGATTGTAAAAATATTTAATAAATAAAAATAATAATTTTAGAAATTAAAACTGACCATCAGTATACATACGATACGAATCAATCATATGAGGTGTCATCAGTTTCTTAATTAATTATATATTATAGATGATTAACCTCATGATTTTGTTACTTTGTAGTTTCTGATGACGTAGTTTTTGAATCTTTTTGATAGAGGTGTTTATTTTATTTTATACAAGTAAAACAATAGAGATGGAGACGAATGATATTATAATTTATCCATGATTAATTAATAAAATGAAAGTAATTATAATAAGGGAAGTCAAAATCTGGCCAGTATGTTTCTTCATCTGTGTGTCATTTGTCAACGCAATGCAACCTACAAAACCATAAAAGGTCTTATCTATACTGCGCAGACACCAACTCCTTATCATATATCATTCCCCAACTCACCTTTCTCAGTTACTAACTTCCCTTCAATCTTTGAAGAAATCAATCGATCAAAGAAATGGACATGTTGAAGGAGAAGTGGAAGAAGGTAGTAGAGAAGTGCAGGTCAATGAACGAGAGGAAGAGGGCGAGGGCAAAACTGTCAAAGAGCAGATCTTGGCCGCCGACAAGAACGCCGCAGGGCTGCTTTGCGGTGTACGTGGGGGCGGAGAGGCGGAGGTTTGTGGTGAGCGCTGAGCAGTCTGCGCATCCTTTGTTTAGGGTTTTGCTGGAGGATGCTGAGGTGGAGTATGGACATAACTGTCAGGGCCCACTTTTGTTGCCGTGTGACGTGGAGCTTTTCTGTAAGGTGTTGGCTGAGATGGTTGATGGTGGTGATGATGAAATCCTTCTTCCTGGTGTTTGTCTGCGATCGCCTCGTGCTTTAATGGGTTATGGTCAGATTACTCCCACTACTAGAAAAGCGGTTATTAAGCGACACTTATAATAGCATTTAGTGACACTTTAAGGTGTCGCAAATATGATTAGCGACATGTTGAAAGGGTGTCACAATTTCCGCCGTCACAATTGGCAGAAATGCCAATTGCGACACCTTAAGATATCACAGTAAAATGTGACACCTTAAGATGTCACAGTAAAACTGTGACACCTTAAGATGTCACATTAGTTAATGATTTTCGACAAATATATTTGTCATTGGTTTGAGACATTTGCGACACTTGAACCCGACTCTCTTCGGTACTTTGATTTTTAACACATCTATTTAGGACACCTCAAGGTGTCGCAATTTACAATTAAATTATAAAAAAAAATTAATTTAACAATTATTTGTCTTCGACACCACTTTTGCAGTAAGTGAATATAATTACAAATATATTTGTTCATTGCAAGCATCAAACACCGCAAAGCATTGTTAATCTATATTCATTCTTAATTACTGCTCGTCATAGCTCCCAAAGAATCAATAATGCTTTCATGCCATAACTATATGATAATGTTACATGAGGAAAAATAAGATTAATGACTAGAGTTACAATTGCACTGATTTCACAAGGTATATGGTTCTGCTTCTACCTTGCTAGGACGCCACATTGTCTTCTGTGCACACAACAATCCTTCTGCATCCTGGGAGTAAGTCAATCGGATTTCCCATTTCATAGACCTAAACATGCTCTCTAGCTCTCTAATCATCTCTACATTGTCACGTACAATATTGTTACCTTTGGGTCTTAGTATCCGATCAGCCTCAACCACTACTCCACGGATACTACACCTGTTTCACCCCAAAAGTATTGTTACCTGAAAAAACATCAAAACAAAATCTAGTAAAAGGACGGACGGCATACCTCGTCTTTATCTTAGAGAAGAGATGATCTGCATGGAGAATATCATATGATCTCAGGTACTTACTAAAGGATTCACACCAATCATGGTAGATTCCAAAAAGACCGCATTCGTAGATGATTGGAAGAGTATCAGTAGAGTCTATTGACACCACATTCATTACCCATAAGTTCATTTCTCTCAATGCGACAGCAAATCTACACAGCAAAATTAACAAACAGGACTTAACCATCAAGAAGATGTTGGATACTAGAGAGAGTAAGAAAATGTAAGTAAGTTTGCTTACCCTCCATATATAGATGTCATGTCCATAACATTTCTCATTGTTGACCAATTGATTCCCATTCCTGATCGATACAAGAATTACAAAAAACTGAATTAATGGTGTTAATCATCACAGGGTTCTCTAGTGACCAACAAGCTTACTCATTGAACTTTGTTTAAATTCAGAAAGCCATCTCCATTCATATTTGAAGCATTGAAAATGTTCCTCTTTCCACCAACCCATATCATATCCAAAGTTTTTATCTGAATGAACAACAAAGAATATAAATAGTTCACGTAAAATCACATGACAACTCCAGAGAATATCCTACCAGGAATTCGAGTTCTTTTAACAGAACAACCAAATCCAGCGATGGCTGAACAACAAGTATATATATAACTAGAATAGAGATTTAATTGATAGCTAAATGGTACATACATCCCATTGACCAGCAATTGAAGCCTATAGCCGTGGATTGTCTTCCTGTTACACCAACCAAATCCTTGACAAAGTATTAGACACAGAACAAATACAAATAAACTAGTACCAAAATATATAGGAGAAGTTAACACTAAAAACGCGAGTAGGAGAACGGATACAGACTACAACATAAACAGACATACAAGAAGCAAACGAATGTAGCGATGGCTCAAGGTGCCATAAGTCGCCTGTATATAAATTACAGTCCCAAATTTAAACAACATCAAAATTCTCAAATTCAGCAATAATACCGTATTTATTTACCTTGAGAGCAGAGGCAACCAAAATAATGAAGGCGGTATTGATCATGAATAGATTTATGTATTCTACTGTCCAAGTTAAAGAATAAGCTTTCTTACTTGAATATCCATCGCATTTGGACTGTTACTTCAGTCTGATTTGTCAAGTAATTTGCGAGAACTGTGTTATGTGCCTGTAGTAAATTGTATTAGAAACCAAAACTCAACACCATTTTCTTCCACTTGAATGGTTAAACAAACTACAAAACACTAGATCTAAGATCTCACAGTTAACATGTCATAAATAAAAGTATGCAGCTGTAATATCATGAGATTAGGCAATCCAGACTTATTTTTTCCTCAATATTTGTTTGACTAAAACATTCTAGCTCAACGGTAGGCATATACTCTTGTATGACAAAAAAACTCAATTGGCAACAAATAGCCACGAAGTCTCTTCTATTTCCCCCTTGACCAAAATTGGTTGTGATTTGTCCTAAGTAGCCTTGCTCTAGAGTTTGAATGCCTTCCCCCTTTGGAAACTGTCAGACGAGTCATAACTCTTGGATGATTAAGCCATTACTCCCAATTTGTGTCTCGGAAGCACCAAAGGTGCCTAACCATTCCTTCTAAGACTTTGTGTCATATGCCTTCTTCGTCAATATACTCTTATGCCTAGACAAAACATTCTCATGGGGGTGCAAACTTGAACAGAAACTACAACTCATTTACTTTTTGAAAATTTAATTCTACATTGGCCAACAGTGTGTGCTCAGATCTTAGATGATGAGGAGATCGAGATGATTTCAATAGGAGAAGCGACGAAGAGGTTGAGAAAGAGAGTTTTAAACTAAAACACAAGTCGTCGGAAGGATTCACCTCGAAAAGCTTAGGGCCTAAGGTGTGTGGAGGCCATGGATGCTTACAACTTAGGGCTTCCATCTTCTTCGAAATTGAGAGTTCAATCAAAGCTAATTAAACCAGCCGGAAGCAGAATGAGAGGTTAGGAGAGCCGATGAGGACCTTGAGAACGGTAGAAAACCTGATTTGGATCGAGAGAGAGAGAGACGAACTTAGCGAGTAGCTGAGCTAATTTGGGAGAGCGTAATATTGCGACTAACCTAATATTCAGTTTTAGAAATTTAAATTTTAATATTACGATACCTGACGGTGTAGTTAAAATAAATTAAAAAGCGACGCACTAAGGTGTCGCTTTTTGTGTCATTTGCGACACCTATATGTGTCGAAAAATAGAGACACATTAAAGTGTCGCAATTTAGCGAGGGTTCTGCGGATGAAAATTTTTTGCGACACATTGTAAAGGTGTCGGAAGAAAAACGTCGCATATAATCCGCATTTCCAGTAGTGTCCTTCAAAGATGCTTAAGCTTAATCAGTTTTGAATTGTGGCTCTTTCTGTATTATTTGTTCATATTTTGTCTTCTTTGTTATGATTTATGATGGTTCATCGGTTTTGTACAGATGAAATTAGCCTAGAATATTGCAGTGCAGTAGACATCATCTGACAGTGTATATATATTTGCTTTTCTCCATTGAATAAGAGTTCATTTTCTTTGCAATTGAATTTTTGATAGCGTAAAGATTGCTAGAATTATGATTCATGTAATAATGTATTACATGTTTGTGGTTATGTAATTAAATGCATGTAAGGTTGTAACTTGTGTAATATACCTAAGTCCAGTGTATTAGATAAGATGTTCAATATGTGTTATAGGTGGCTAATATGTCGAAAGTTGTTAACTATGAGGCTAGGAGAGATCTTCTAGTTATGGTAACTAGAATGTGTTAGATGCTATAATATATGTTAGAGGTGGATTATCTGATACTTAAAGTGGGTTTTTGGTTGAGTCTTTGTATATGGGTTGCTATTTCAAGATGAGCAGGTCTCGTTTTTAATGGGCCTGTGAATTTGATGTTGGTTGATCCATGAAGAGATGAACTGGGTTCAATGTGGTCGGGTTTGATTCTTACACTTAAGTTTGCCGGCTAACTTAAGTGAAACAATGAGTTTGAGCTTCCTCTCTAAAGTATATAGTTGAAGACGCTTGGAAAAAACCCTAAGGTTGAGAGTTGCCACTTGAAGGGCGATTAACTAGGGTTTTCACAAGAGAGAAAGAGAGAGCGATTGAGAGAAGAGAAGACGGAGGTGAATAAAAAAGAATTCAAGACGTTCATCCTTGATCCTGATTTCTCCAACGAAGATCTTCACAAAGATAACAAAGATTTGATCGAAGCTTTGTTTAGCCACTCAAAGGTTATTTCGATATCTTGTTCTTCCTGCTTTGCTCTTCTTCTTGTACTCTATCTAGGTTTAGATTGTTTAATTACCGAGTTTCCTTGCGTGCAAACTCTATAACAAACAGTCTCGAATGTTAGTAAATACTCGGACCATATCTCCCCTCTTAAAGGTTCCGTAGACGACAGTAGAAGCAAGTCTTGTATCGATCTTTTTTTACTATCTTTAAACACATATAAATTATAATGAGCACTACAAAGACAATTCACTGTCATCTTCATGACCAATTATAATGCCCTAGCCAGTGACGAACATAATGGTGTGCCCGATTCATCCATAAATTTTGTCCTCAATGACAATCAAACAACAAGATCTAGACTTTGTCTCACCATTCTGTCTTTCATCGATCCTTCGGCGGACCATTAGGGATCAACAATTTATCCCATCTCTTTGAAGGGCGATATTAGTAACTATCAAAGAATGGAATACTTGCCTCCAAAATTATTTTTGTGCCAAACGAAAATTGGGTTTTCTTGACGGATCCATAGTGTAGCCTTAAGATGGCGATGACATCCTAAAAGACCGGTGGAGCGTCAACATAATGCTCGTCGATCCAATGCTACGATGAACACTCACCTACTACAAAACGGTGGGATGATCTCAAACACCGATTCTAAAGTAGAAACGGCCTTGTATTCAACAACTTCGTTCTGACTTGGCTTGGCAGCATTGCTAACATGCTACGACCATCTGAAAAAAATAATAAGACGAGACGAAGAAGGTATACGATCAAACATCACAGCTCAAGACCATCTCTTGTCCCTCAACCGTGTATACTCATTCGCCGTTCAAGAAGACCGCCACAAAAGCATGACCAAAACTAAGGATGTTGTCGTTGAATCCTGAAGGCGTCGAAATTTCTACTTAAACACTCCAAAAGTGATTTTTTTTAAATTACTTGCATAGAAAAAAGAGGGATTTACAGTGGAGACCAAGTTTAGAGACAAGGAGAAAGAGATACAAAGATCAAACACAAAACAAGTTGCAAGTTTTAGGTAAGGTGAATTCCAAGGATTCGAGCCGTAGCCATCGAGTTAACAGTTTTGTCCCTCCAATGATGAGAGAGGTGCTTCTTAGTAGCACAGATGGCCTCGCTAGCACAGTCGATGACTCTTGTGTTCAAGTTGTTGAAGATAGCGTTGTTCCTAGCTTTCCATGTGAAATAGATGAAGACAATAATGGAGGCCACACGAGTGCACTCAAGGAGGTTGTACTTAGATGTGGAGCAGGTACGGAGCCAGTGCCAAAGGTTACAGATGTAGGGAGCAAGATAAGGTGTCCGGGTCCATCTTGAGATGATGTACAGAACTAAAGAGGAGTAGCTGCATCTAGTCCAGAGATGATCGTCGTCTTCCACCATGGTGTTTCAGAGTTTACATGTGTCGTTGGTAACGATGCTCCAAAGGCGAAGCTTCACCAGAGTTGAAGTAGAGCCATATAGAATTGCAGGAACTGGCCGGAGGTGGGAGAGAGGGCAATCTGAAGGTGGTGTAGGCTTTTTTTGTCGAGAAGGTACCATTAGGGTTAGTGATCGAATCAAGAGGAGATCTACCACTTTGAGAGGCCACCAGCTCGTCCCTAATGTTGATCAGGCCGCGGCAGGAGAAGTTGTGGTTACTAGTGGCAGTGCAATTCCAAATGTTATATCTTTTCAACGTGTTATGAGAGATCCATTGGCACCACAAGTTGTCCTCCGATTTATCTATGTCATAGATGAGGCGAGCAAGGCTAGCTTTATTTCTCGAGCTAAGATCAGTGAAGCCCAAACCACCGTCACATTTTGGAGTGCAAACCGTGTTCCAAGCTACCAGGGCTCTCCTAGAGTTTTCCTTTCCAGACCAAAGATACGATCGAAGGAGAGATTGAATTTTGCACAGGATGGAAGAAGGGATGAGGATCATAGAGCTCCAATACTGACTAATGGACGTAAGGATTGACATGATGAGCTGAGCCCTGCCGGCGTAAGAAAGCAGTTTAGCATTCCACGACAGGATCTTAGAAGTAGTTCTATGAATTAGAGGGATGAAGTCCGAAGTTCTAAGACGGTAGCTCCCCACCGGAACACCCAGATAGTGGAAGGGAAAGGATCCAGGAGAGAAGCCAGTGGCACTAAGGATATGATCTTGGGAAGAGCTAGAGATACTTCCAAGAAAAATGGAAGATTTTCCTAGATTAATCTTTAGGCCAGAAAACTCACCAAAGGCTTCCAGAGTGGATTTAAGGGTAAGGATGGATGAGATATCACCTCTGCAGAAGAGTATGATGTCATCAGCGAAACTAAAATGAGTGATAAGAAGATTGTGGCATTTTGGATGGTGTTTGAAGTCATGATTGGAGGTGCTAGAGGATAACATGAAAAAGAGAAATTCAATGGCAATGGTGAAGAGATGAGGAGAGAGAGGGCATCCTTGTCTCAAACCCCTTGATCCAAGGAAGTGGCCTTTGAGGCATCAATTAATGTTGATCGAGTAAGAAGCAGTTGTAATGCACTCTTTGATAAGCAAGATGAAGTGCTCAAGGAAGCCCATCGCTCTAAGGCAGTTCAAGATAAAACCATGCTCAATTGAATCGAAAGCTTTGGAAATGTCAATCTTAAGAGCAGCACGGGGTGAGATATTTTTCCTTGGTATTTATTGAGCAGTTCCTAGCAGAGGAGGACATTATGTTTGATGGAACGCTTGCTCACGAAAGCACTTTGGTAGGATCCGATAAGGTGAGGGAGAATAGAGTTTAAGTGTGAGGCTAAAACCTTGACAATGGTCTTGTAGGTGATATTGCAGCACGAGATAGGGCGATAGTCAAAAGGAGATGAAGGGTTACTAGTCTTTGCAATGAGAGAAATGGAGGCGTGATTTATCTATTTGAGCATTTTCCCTTTTGAGAAGAAGTCCATGATAGCATCAGTGAATGCATCTTTAGTGATGTTCCAAGTGGCTTTGTAGAAGCGGGCATTGTAACCATCCGGCCCAGGCGCTTTGTTATCTTCCATACTAAAAAGGGCTTTTTTGATCTCATTTTGTGTAACCTGTATAGAAAGAACACTAAGATCGTTAGAGGTGAGTTGGGGAAGATTTAGGTCAGGGAGGGGATGCAACCCATGGTGATTTGTGGTGTTAAGGAGGGCGGAGAAGTTGTTGATGAGGGTAGAAGATATGAGCTCGGGATCATGGGTAGTATGGTTTGCATCAAGGCTAATGAATTCGACCCGGTTGTGACATCTTCTGTATTTGACACTTCGAAAAAAGTAAGAGTCGCATTAGTTGTTCGCCCCTAAGCGTGCGTGCAAATAAGCTTTAAATTTATAAAACTAGAATCAAGCAAGCGAACCCGCAGTGTACGGATCGATATAGTTAAGCAAGAATTCCAGAGTATCGAACACAAGGATTTGGGTGGGAACAAATTCAATTGCAGATTATCAAGCGAGTAATTATAAGAAGCTTTGCAAGTATTGGGAAAACAACAATCCTAAAGATCCAGGAATCCAGCTGTGGCAATCGATTCAAGATATACTAATAATATAAGGACAGAGTTAAGATATGCAAAGGTATACTAATGTAAGGTAATCGTACGGTGAAGTTCCAAAAACCTTATATGACTCACCTACAAGACACTCTCTATACAGGTTGTTGAGGCTTCAATATAGAAAGGGTCTAAAGGTGAGAATTAATATCAAATACCCAAACTTATAATCCAAGGATCAAGACTAACTAAACCGATTAAGGTTGTGACACTCACAATCGAGGTAGAGGTTGTTGAGGCTTCACTACCACCTAGAAAAGGCAAGCCAAGACTAAGTTAAAGCAAATCTTTAACTTTGGATTAAAGTAAAAGCAGGTTCGTAAACTTAAGGGAAATCACGGTTAGTTCTTGAGGTTCCACGGTCATGGACTCAAGAACAGGCCGTAATTTAGGGTTCGTCGACGATTCTTTTTAACTCTCAGGGTCCAATCTGTTTACGATCGATCAATCATCATCTAAGCCACAACTATCAACCCTTCACCTTAGAATTGTTAAGGGTTTTTAGCCAACAATAGTCATATTGATATCAAATTCAAAGATTAAAAGATTGAAAGATGAAGACTTCCGAAAACTTTCAATAAACTTCAAACCAATCTCAAAGTCACAATCAAGAACAATAATTGTCCCTAGATTCGGAATAGAACAAACAAACACAATCTTAGATAAGAAGGAAGAACGGGATGTCAATCCGTCTTCTAAATCACACCTAAACAAGAAGAGGAATCTTCTTGCGAACAATCTTCCGAATCTTCGATCTTCCGTCAATCCGGAAATCTCAATCACAATCTCCACCAAAGTGCGAGATTAGGGCAACTCCAAGGATGAGCGCAAAATACGTCTTTTGTAAGAATCGCCAAAAATCTCCAAGTCGCGGCGTAGGCAAAAGTGTAAAGCGAGGTCGCAAAAGTCTCTAAGCGGAGGTGCGTCTATGCGTAAGCAAAGATGACGGAATCTCTCTTCGTCCGTCCTTTTATAGGGCAAGATAAAATATTGGCCCGGCCCAATCTTCTAAAAGATCGTGGCTTAAAGTGTGGCGAAAAAGATCGCCAAGATCACGGTTGTGGAAGGTTCCACGACCGTAATTTAGAGCGTGGAAATCAACACGGTTTTAACCAATGATTCCACGATCGTAGAAGCTACTGGAATGAACCACGCTTCCCTTGCATGGTGTTAGCATGAAATATTGTGATATTTTAGGCACGTTTTCTAAACGTATTTGATTCATATCGATAGTCTTTGATTGAACTTTGTGCATATGTGAGCTAGTATTACCTATATTGTCGATATGGATGTCTACACTAGTTCTATGTTGATTTTAGGTGATTTGGAGCTATTTCCGAACGTAATCGAGCAAAGGAGAGTTGAGTTGATATGTCCATAGATTGAGGACATTCTTTGGAAGCAAATTTGAGTTTTAGCTTGAGGAATGCACGAGGCTAGGGAAGAATCACGTTCTTGCCCTAAATCACGCCCTAAAATACGACCGTATCACGTTCCACGTTCAATTCCACGACCGTGGATTTGGAGTCAGAAATTGATGTTCATTCCAGAGGATATTACGGCCGTGGAATATATGGTGCAAACCGTATTTGTTTCCACGCTCTAAATTACGGTCGTGGAACACTTCCACGACCGTGATCTTGGAGAATCTTTTCGCCACACTTTGAAGCCACGATCTTTTGAAGATTGGGCCGGGCCGACTTTTTGCCCTACATTATAAAAAGACGGGAGAAAGGAGATTCCGTCATGCCTGCTTACAATCATCGCATATCCTCGCATACCACATACATCTCCGCTTAGCAACGCAAAACCCTCGTTTAGAGGTATCTTGGAGATCTCATTGGAGATCGAAGTTCGCATCGGAGAATTTCCCTAATCTCGCACTTTTGGTGGAGATTGCTGTGGAGATCTTCGGATTGGTGGAAGATCGGAGTTTCTGGAAGATTTCGCAAGAAGATCTCTCTTCTTGTTTAGGTTTGATTTGGAAACGGATTGACATCCCGTTTCCCTTCTTTCCTAAGGTTGTGATTGTTCACTTATTTTGAATCTTTTGACAAACATTCGTTCTTGATTGTGATCTTGAGATTTATTTGAAGATTATTGATAGTTCTTGAAAGTTTTCATCTTTTTATCCTCTAAATCTTGAATTAATATCAATATGACTGTTATTGGCTAAAAACCCTTAACAATTCTAAGGTGAAGGGTTGATAGTTGTGGCTTAGATGATGATAGATCGATCGCAAACAGATTAGACCCTGAGAGTTAGAGAGAATCGCCGATAGACTATAAATTACGGCCTGTTCTTGAGTCCACGGCCGTGGAATACCAAGAACTACCCGTAATTTCCCCTAAATCTACGAACTTGCTTTTACTTTAATCCAAAGTTAAAGATTTGCTTTGATTTAGTTTAGACTTGTCTTTTCTAGGTGGTAGTGAAGCCTCAACAACCTCTACCTCGATTGTGAGTGTCACAACCTCAATCGGTTAAGTTAGTCTTGATCTTTGGGTTATAAGTTTGGGTATTTGACACTAATTCTCATCTTTAGAATCTTTCTATACTGAGCCTCAACAACCTGTATAGAGAGAGCCTTGTAGGTGAGTTACATAAGGTTTTTGGAACTTCACCATACGATTACCTTACATTAGTATACCTTTGCATATCTCATCTCTGTCTTTATATCATTAAGTATATCTTGAATTGATTGCCACAGCTGGATACTTGGATCTTTAGGATTGTTGTTTTCCCAATATTTGTAAAACTCTCATACTTACTCGCTTGACAATCTGAAATCGAATTTGTTCCCACCCAAATCCTGTGTTCGATACTCTGGAACTCTTGCTTAGCTACGTCGATCCGTACACTGCGGGTTCGCTGCTTGATTCTAGTTTTATAAATTTAAAGCTTATTTGCACACACCTTTAGGGGCGAACAAGTTTTTGGCGCCGTTGCCGGGGATTTGGTTTCGGCCGAATTCGGTAACCGGTTGTCAAGCTTGGGAGCTTGCTCTCGTCATTTGATATTTTCTTAAGTGCATGCGCAGGTCTAGGAACACCGAGGATCTCTTACCTCTTGATCAAGAGCTAGAGAAAACCTTAAGGCAAAAGCGCAAGGAAAAGAAGATGGCTGAAGAACACGAACGTGATCTTCAAGCGGAATTAGCGGAGAAGGAAGCTCAACTCCATTGGAATGAGAACCTCCGCCGGGATGAGATGGATCGCCATCAATCCCAAGTTAACAGTCTACAAGATCAGATGTTCCAGATGAGATTAGAAATAAGCGACCTTAAGAGTAAAGAAATCAAGAAATCCTCAAGAAGGACATCAAGATCTAGAAGAAGGAGAGGTCATTCATCCGCTGATGATAGTGACTCTTCCATGCCACCATTAGAGGAGATTGATCCTACGGTCAAGGTGAATCTTTTCCATCCACAAGGAGCTACTAACCGCCGCATTCCACCTAGGAATGTGAGGGTCGAACGTGTGGATAATGAGCCAAGAACTCTTGGCCAACGGATGGATCCAACACAACAACCATGCCGCTTGGGCGTGAATTTTGATGCTGAAGATGTGCAAGGGTTTAGCTTTAACCCTCAAGTTATTACTCTTGTTCGCCAAAACCAATTTGGCGGTACGAGCGCTGAATCTCCACACCAATACTTGCAAAACTTCGAGTGTATGATGGAGACGATGAGACCGAAGAGCGCTACTACCAACAGTTACAAGCTTAAACCCTTCTTCTTCTCCTTGAAGGGGAAGGCGTTGTCATGGTATCAAGCTCTTCCTAGTGGGAAACTAGACACGTGGGAAGACCTTTCCGCGGAATTTCTCACCAAATTCTTTCTGCCATCCAAAACGGCGGAACTTAGAGGTAAGATTAATGCTTTTTCTATGAAACCTAACGAAAGTTTGTTTCAATCATGGGAAAGGTTTCAGGATTTGCTCTTGGATTGCCCTCATCATGGCATATCCAAACTTGCCTTGCTGAAGATTTACTACAAGGGGCTGGATGCGGGAACGCAGTTCAACCTCCAATCCCTCTCATGTGGAACGTTCATGGACATGAGAGAAGATGACGCTTGAGACTTCATTGAGAAGCAAGCAAGAGTCATAGAGAAGTATTCCCACCGGAAAGTGGAGGGAAATCGTGTGGAGCAAGGAGCAAAGCTCACACATGAAGCTCAAAATCAGATTTTCTCCCTCAACAATGAGATCAAAGAGTTGAAGGAGGCTATCAAAACCAACTTCCCAAAGCAACAAGGGAAGGATGTTGGTTATTTGGGCAACAATAATGACGGCAACAACAATAACCGGGGTAACAACCGGAATAACAACTGGAATGGAAACAACAACAACCGGAACAATGATTGGAACAACAATAGGGGTTCAAACAACAACAATTGGCGCCCCAATCAACAAAATTCCGGTAACTCTTATCCTTCCAACTCTAATTCACTAACTTCACCTTCCTCTTCCTCTACTCCTTTGAAAAGCCAGGGGCAATCATCTAATGGAGGAAACACTTCGGGGAAGGAGAAGCCCGATCCCATATTGGAAACGATCATGGGAAAGCTTCAAGGGTTGGAGAACCGCCTCATCAAGGTTGACGATCAAATCTCTAAGGTTGATAAGGCTCAAAAGGTTTTGGAAAACCAAATGTTCAACCACGCGGAGGAAGTTCCTAGAAATCAAGGGAAACTTCCAGGAAAGACGGAGGACAACCCTAAGGGAAGGGTGATGGCGTTAACAACTAGGAGCGGAGTGACTACCACCGATCCGCAGCCTACGTTCGTTGAAGTCCCCGTGGAGAAGGACAAAGAGAAGGGGAAGGAGAAGGAAAATGTCTATGTTCCTCCTCCGGCTTACAAACCTCCCCTACCATTCCCTCAATCTAGAGCGCGAGCGCGCCTAGACAAACAATTCGGTAAGTTTATAGAACTCATGAGTAAGCTACATATTAATATACCATTCATTGATGCTATTGTAGGTATGCCCGCTTATGGCAAGTTCTTGAAGGAAATTCTCTCTAACAAGAGGAAGCTAGAAGATTTCGGAGAGGTCAAGATGAGTTCGGATTCTTCGGATCTCATCAAGACCATGAAGGAGAAAATGCCCCCAAAGTTGAAAGATCCGGGGTCATTTTGCATTCCCATTGGAGTGGGAGATGTCACATATGACGCTTTATGTGACTTAGGAGCAAGTGTGAGCATCATACCACTTGCGTTGTGCAGGAAGATCGGTTTAGGCGAACCTAAACCGGTGAAGATGACGTTATACATGGCGGATCGATCCATCACTCGCCCCGTCGGTATTGTAGAAGACGTCCCGGTCAAGCTAGGTAAATTCTTTGTTCCCATCGATTTTGTTGTGCTTGACATTCCTGCAGATAGTCCGGTCCCGATCATACTCGGAAGACCGTTTCTTGCAACTTCCGGCTACATGGTCGATTGCAAGAATGGTAGACTCGCTTTTGATATTGGAGAAGAGAAAGTAGAGTTCGTTCTTTCCACTCTAGTGAAGGAACCAATCTTTGATGAGGATATTTATGATATCCAAGATGAAGAAGGTTTATCTAGGGAAGAGGTAAGCGCGATTCTCTTTAACGATCCTTTACAAAAAGTTATTACCATGAGTCTAACAGATGTAGGGGAAGAAGAAGAGTGCAAAGAGGAAATTGAAGCCTTAGAAGCACAAGAAGAGATCCATGAAGAGGAGTTTGAGAAACTCCACGATGAGGCTGAGAATGTAAGAATCCACGGTCATACCCTGTATTCCACGACCGTGGATTTCACAACCAAAATCGACCTCCATTCCAGGGGATTACACGGCCGTGGAACACATGGAGAGGCCGTAATTCTAACCGTGGAAGAGGGTAGTCGGCATACTTCTTCAACTTCTTTTGATTCTTCTCCAACTCATTCAAAACCCTTAGAAACTTCTAAGGAGACGTCGGAAGCTCCTCAAGGATCATTGGAAGCTCCGAAAGTGATGGAACTCAAACCACTTCCTACTCATCTAAGGTACGCTTTTCTTGGATCTAATTCTACCTTTCCGGTTATCGTTAGCTCCGAATTAAGCATAGATGAACATGAACAGCTCATGATTGTCCTTAGGAAACATAGAAAAGCCATAGGCTATACTATTGAGGACTTAGTAGGAATTAAACCCTCCCTATGCATGCATAAGATACTAATGGAGGAGGACTTTAGAACTTCAAGACAACCTCAAAGGCGGTTGAATCCGACCATGAAGGAGGTTGTCAAGAAGGAAATCCTTAAACTTCTTGACGCAGGTATCATCTACCCTATCTCCGATAGCAAGTGGGTGATCCCAGTCCAAGTAGTTCCGAAGAAGGGAGGAATGACGGTCATCACCAATAAGAACAACGAACTCATTCCTACCCGAACCGTGACTGGATGGCGGATGTGCATAGACTACCGCAAGCTCAACAACGCAACGCGGAAGGATCACTTTCCATTGCCATTCATCGATCAAATGCTTGAAAGGTTAGCACAACACTCACATTTTTGCTACCTTGACGGTTATAGTGGTTTCTTTCAGATTCCGATACACCCGGATGATCAAGAGAAGACCACATTCACGTGCCCTTGGGGTACGTTCGCCTATAGGAGAATGCCGTTCGGGCTTTGCAACGCCCTGTTAGCATGAAATATTGTGATATTTTAGGCACGTTTCCTAAACGTATTTGATTCATATCGATAGTCTTTGATTGAACTTTATGCATATTTGAGCTAGTATTACCTATATTGTCGATATGGATGTCTACACTAGTTCTATGTTGATTTTTAGGTGATTTGGAGCTATTTCCGAACGGAATCAAGCAAATGAGAGTTGAGTAGATATGTCCATAGATTGAGGACGTTCTTTGGAAGCAAATTTGAGTTTTAGCTTGAGGAATGCACGAGGCTAGGGAAGAATCACGTTCTTGCCCTAAATTACGCTCTAAAATACGGCCGGAATCCAAACCACGTTCAGAATTACGGCCGTGGATTCAGAGTCAGAAATTGATGTTCATTCCAGAGGATATTACGGCCGTGGAACATATGGTGCAAACCGTATTTTGTTTCCACGCCCTAAAATTACGGTCGTGGAACACTTCCACGACCGTGATCTTGGCGAATCTTTTCGCCACACTTTGAAGCCACGATCTTTTGAAGATTGGGCCGGGCCGACACTTTGCCCTACGTTATAAAAAGACGGGAAAAAGGAGATTCCGTCACCACCGCATACCTGCTTACAATCGTCATACATCTTCTCTTAGCAAGATCACTTACCCTCGTTGAGGAGCATTTGGAGATCTCGTTGGAGATCAAGGTTCGTGCTGGGAATTGCCCTAATCTCGCACTTGGTGGAGATTATTGCTGGGATTCCCTTATTTTCCGGATTGGCGGAAGATCGAAGCTTTTAGGAAGATTTTGCAAGGAGACGTCTCTTCTTGTTTAGGTTTGATTCGGAAACGGATTGACATCCCGTTTCCTTTCTTCCCTAAGGTTGTGATTGTTCACTTTACTTTGAATACTTTGACAACATTCGTTCTTGATTGTAATCTTGAGATTGGTTTGAAGATTATTGATAGTTCTTGAAAGTTTCCATCTTTCTATCTTTTAATTCTTGAATTGATATCAACATGACTATTATTGGCTAAAAACCCTTAACAATTCTAAGGTGAAGGGTTTATAGTTGTGGCTTAGATGATGATAGATCGATCGCAAATAGATTAGACCCTGAGAGTTAGAGAGAATCGCCGACAACCTTAAATTACGGCCTGTTCTTGAGTCCACGGCCGTGGAACCTCAAGAACCAACCGTGATTTCCCTTAAGTCTACGAACTTGCTTTTACTTTAATCCAAAGTTAAAGATTTGCTTTAACTTAGTTTAGACTTGTCTTTTCTAGGTGGTAGTGAGCCTCAACAACCTCTACCTCGATTGTGAGCCTCAACAACCTCAATCGGTTAAGTTAGTCTTGATCTTTAGGTTATAAGTTTGGGTATTTGACACTAATTCTCATCTTTAGAATCTTTCTATATTGAGCCTCAACAACCTGTATAGGGAGTGCCTTGTGGGTGAGTTATATAAGGTTTTTGGAACTTCACCGTACGATTGCCTTACATTTGTATACCTTTGCATATCTCGACTCTGTCTTTACATTATTTAGTATATCTTGAATCGATAGCCACAGCTGGATACTTGGATCTTTAGGATTGTTGTTTTCCCCAATATTTGAAAAACTCTCATATTTATTCGCTTGATAACCTACTATCGAATTTGTTCCCACCCAAATCCTTGTGTTCGATACTCTGGAATTCTTGCTTAGCTACGTCGATCCGTACACTGCGGGTTCGCTGCTTGATTCTAGTTTTATAAATTTAAAGCTTATTTGCACACACCTTTAGGGGCGAACAAGTTTTTGGCGCCGTTGCCGGGGATTTGGTTTCGGCCGAATTCGGTAACCGGTTGTCAAGCTTGGGAGCTTGCTCTCGTCATTTGATATTTTCTTAAGTGCATGCGCAGGTCTAAGAACACCGAGGATCTCTTACCTCTTGATCAAGAGCTAGAGAAAACTTTAAGGCAAAAGTGCAAGGAAAAGAAGATGGCTGAAGAACACGAACGTGATCTTCAAGCGGAATTAGCGGAGAAGGAAGCTCAACTCCATTGGAATGAGAACCTCCGCCGGGATGAGATGGATCGCCATCAATCCCAAGTTAACAGTCTACAGGATCAGATGTTCCAGCTGAGGTTAGAAATAAGCGACCTTAAGAGTAAGGAGATCAAGAAATCCTCAAGAAGGACATCAGGATCTAGAAGAAGAAGAGGTCATTCATCCGCTGATGATAGTGACTCTTCCATGCCACCATTGGAGGAGATTGATCCTACGGTCAATATGAATCCTTTCCATCCACAAGGAGCTACTAACCGCCGCATTCCACCTAGGAATGTGAGGGTCGAACGTGTGGATAATGAGCCAAGAACTCTTGGCCAGCGGATGGATCCAACACAACAACCACGCCGCTTGGGCGTGAATTTTGATGCTGAAGATGTGCAAGGGTTCAGCTTTAACCCTCAAGTTATTACTCTTGTTCGCCAAAACCAATTTGGCGGTACAAGCACTGAATCTCCACACCAACACTTGCAATACTTCGAGTGCATGATGGAGACGATGAGACCGAAGAGCGCTACCACCAACAGTTACAAGCTTAAGCCCTTCTTCTTCTCCTTGAAAGGGAAGGCGTTGTCATGGTATCAAGCTCTTCCTAGTGGGAAACTAGACACGTGGGAAGACCTTTCCGCGGAATTTCTCACCAAATTCTTTCCGCCTTCCAAAACGGCGGAACTTAGAGGTAAGATTAATGCTTTTTCTATGAGACCTAACGAAAGTTTGTTTCAATCATGGGAAAGGTTTCAGGATTTGCTCTTGGATTGCCCTCATCATGGCATATCCAAACTTGCCTTGCTGGAGATTTACTACAAGGGGCTGGATGCGGGAACGCAGTTCAACCTCCAATCCCTCTCATGTGGAACGTTCATGGACATGAGAGAAGATGACGCTTGGGACTTCATTGAGAAGCAAGCAAGAGTCATAGAGAAATATTCCCACCGGAAAGTGGAAGGAAATCGTGTGGAGCAAGGAGCAAAGCTCACACATGAGGCTCAAAATCAGATTTTCTCCCTCAACAATAAGATCAAAGAGTTGAAGGAGGCTATCAAGACCAACTTCCTAAAACAACAAGGGAAGGATGTTGGTTATTTGGGCAACAATAATGGCGGCAACAACAATAACCGGGGTAACAACCGGAATAACAACTGGAATGGAAACAACAACAACCGGAACAATGATTGGAACAACAATAGGGGTTCAAACAACAACAATTGGCGCCCCAATCAACAAAATTCCGGTAACTCTTATCCTTCCAATTCTAATTCACTAACTCCACCTTCCTCTTCCTCTACTCCTTTGAAAAGTCAGGGGCAATCATCTAATGGAGGAAACACTTCGGGGAAGGAGAAGCCCGATCCCATATTGGAAACGATCATGGAAAAGCTTCAAGGGTTGGAGAACCGCCTCATCAAGTTTGATGATCAAGTCTCTAAGGTTGATAAAGCTCAAAAGGTTTTAGAAAACCAAATGTTCAACCACGCGGAGGAAGCTCCTAGAAATCAAGGGAAGCTTCCAGGAAAGACGGAGGACAACCCTAAAGGAAGGGTGATGGCGATTACAACTAGGAGCGGAGTGACTACTACCGATCCGCAGCCTACGTTCGTTGAAGTCCCCGTAGAGAAGGACAAAGGAAAGGGGAAGGAGAAGGAAGATGCCTATGTTCCTCCTCCAGCTTACAAACCTCCCCTACCATTCCCTCAATCTAGAGCGCGAGCGCGCCTAGACAAACAATTCGGTAAGCTCATAGAACTCATGAGTAAGCTGCATATCAATATACCTTTCATTGATGCTATTGTAGGTATGCCGGCTTATGGCAAGTTCTTGAAGGAGCTCCTCTCCAACAAGAGGAAGCTAGAAGATTTCGGAGAGGTCAAGATGAGTTCGGATTCTTCGGATCTCATCAAGACTATGAAGGAGAAAATGCCCCCAAAGTTGAAGGATCCGGGGTCATTTTGCATTCCCATTGGAGTGGGAGATGTCACATATGACGCTTTATGTGACTTAGGAGCAAGTGTGAGCATCATACCACTTGCGTTGTGCAGGAAGATCGGTTTAGGCGAACCTAAACCGGTAAAGATGACGTTATACATGGCGGATCGATCCATCACTCGCCCCGTCGGTATTGTGGAAGACGTCCCGGTCAATCTAGGTAAATTCTTTGTTCCCATCGATTTTGTCGTGCTTGACATTCCTGCAGATAGTCCGGTCCCGATCATACTCGGAAGACCGTTTCTTGCAACTTCCGGCTGCATGGTCGATTGCAAGAATGGAAGACTCGCTTTTGATATTGGAGAAGAGAAAGTAGAGTTCGTTCTTTCCACTCTAGTGAAGGAACCAATATTTGATGAGGATATTTACGATATCCAAGACGAAGAAGGTTTGTCTAGGGAGGAGGTGAGTGCGATTCTCTTTAACGATCCTTTACAAAAAGTTATTACCATGAGTCTAACCGATGTAGGGGAAGAAGAAGAGTGCAAGGAGGAAATTGAAGCCTTAGAAGCACAAGAAGAGATCCATGAAGAGGAGTTTGAGAAACTCCACGATGAGGCTGAGAATGTAAGAATCCACGGTCATACCCTGTATTCCACGACCGTGGATTTCACAACCAAAATCGACCTCCATTCCAGGGGATTACACGGCTGTGGAACACATGGGGAGGCCGTAATTCTGACCGTGGAAGAGGGTAACCTGCAAACTTCTTCAACTTCTTCTAATTCTTCTCCAAACCACTCAACACCCTTAGAAACTTCTAAGGAAACATCGGATGCTCCTCAAAGATCATTGGAAGCTCCGAAAGTGATGGAACTCAAACCACTTCCTACTCATCTAAGGTACGCTTTTCTTGGATCTAATTCTACCTTTCCGGTTATCGTTAGCTCCGAATTAAGCATAGATGAACATGAACAGCTCATGATTGTCCTTAGGAAACATAGAAAAGCCATAGGCTACACTATCGAGGACTTAGTAGGAATTAAACCCTCCCTATGTATGCATAAGATACTAATGGAGGAGGATTTTAGAACTTCAAGACAACCTCAAAGGCGGTTAAATCCGACCATGAAGGAGGTTGTCAAGAAGGAAATCCTTAAACTTCTTGATGCAGGTATCATCTATCCTATCTCCGATAGCAAGTGGGTGAGTCCGGTTCAAGTAGTTCCGAAGAAGGGAGGAATGACGATCATCACCAACAAGAACAACGAACTCATTCCTACCCGAACCGTAACTGGATGGCGGATGTGCATAGACTACCGCAAGCTCAACAACGCAACGCGGAAGGATCACTTTCCATTGCCATTCATCGATCAAATGCTTGAAAGGTTAGCACAACATTCACTTTTTTGCTACCTTGACGGTTATAGTGGCTTCTTTCAGATTCCGATACATCCGGATGATCAAGAGAAGACCACATTCACGTGCCCTTGGGATACGTTCGCCTATAGGAGAATGCCGTTCGGGCTTTGCAACGCCCCAACCACCTTTCAACGGTGCATGATGGCCATCTTCTCCGAATATGTGGAGGAAATCATGGAAGTCTTCATGGACGACTTCTCCGTTTACGGTTCCTCTTTTAACGATTGTCTTTCTAACCTTTCTCTTGTTTTGCAAAGATGTGAAGACACTAACCTAGTTCTTAATTGGGAAAAGTGTCAATTCATGGTTAAGGAAGGAATCGTATTGGGTCACTTAGTCTCTAGTAGAGGGATAGAGGTAGACAAGGCTAAGATAGAGACCATAGAGAAACTTCCTCCCCCAATCTCAGTGAAAGGGATAAGAAGTTTCCTAGGACATGCTGGATTTTATAGACGTTTCATTAAGGACTTTTCTAAGATATCAAAACCTCTCATTAATCTATTGATGAAGGATGCGGTTTTTGAGTTTTCACAGGAATGTTGGATGCGTTTAACACCATTCGGCAAGCTCTAATTTCAGCACCTATTATCCAACCTCCAGATTGGACTCTCCCCTTCGAGATTATGTGCGATGCTAGTGACGTAGCTATTGGAGCTGTTCTTGGACAACGAAAGGAAGGACGAACCCATGCCATATACTACGCTAGCAAGACGCTAGACGAAGCGCAGCTCAACTACGCCACTACAGAGAAAGAATTTTTAGCCATTGTCTACGCTATTGACAAGTTTCGCTCTTATCTTGTAGGTGCAAAGGTGATTGTCTACACGGATTATGCTGCAATCCGGTACCTCCTTGCAAAGAAGGATGCGAAACCAAGGCTGATTAGATGGATTCTTCTCCTACAAGAATTCGATCTTGAGATCCGCGACAAGAAAGGCTCAGAAAATTCTGTTGCGGATCATTTGAGTCGTCTAACACATCTAGAGGACGACCATCTACCCATTGATGACTCCTTTCCGGACGAACACCTACACATCATAGAGGAGTGCATCAACGTGATCTCCGAAGGTAACGAACCATGGTTTGCTGATTTTGTTAACTATTTGGTTTGCCAGGAGATACCGCCCGGACTATCCTACGCACAAAGGAAGAAGTTCTTTAAGGACGTCCGGGAATACTATTGGAACGAGCCTCTCCTCTTTAAGAGAGGTCCGGATGGCATCATTCGGCGATGTGTGCCGGAAGATGAGATGCAAAGTGTCATCCGTCATTGTCATTCACTACCTTGTGGAGGACACGCTAGTTCGAACAAGACTAGCGCAAAGGTATTGCAATCTGGATTCTATTGACCTACTTTATTTAAAGATGTGCAATCCTTTGTTTCTTGCTGCGATGCTTGTCAAAGAACAGGCAATATCTCTAGAAGGAACGAGATGCCCCTCAACAACATCCAAGAGGTGGAGATTTTCGACGTTTGGGGAGTTGATTTCATGGGACCATTCCCATCTTCTTGTGGAAATCAATACATACTATTGGCGGTAGATTACGTTTCTAGATGGGTGGAAGCAATTGCCTCTCCCACAAATGATGCCATGGTGGTGGTTAAGTTCTTCAACAAGACCATTTTTTCGCGATTCGGGACACCAAGGACGATCATTAGTGATGGAGGTTCTCACTTCATAGCCCGTCGCTTTGAAGCTCTTCTAGCTAAGTATGGGGTTACTCACAAGATCGCTACCCCTTACCATCCACAAACGAGTGGACAAGTTGAGATCTCAAATAGGGAGATCAAAGGAATTCTGGAGAAGACGGTTTCAAGAACTAGAAAGGATTGGTCCTTGAAGCTAGATGATGCTTTATGGGCGTACCGGACTGCGTACAAAACTCCCATAGGAACTACACCATACAACCTTGTGTATGGGAAGTCTTGTCACTTGCCGGTAGAGCTGGAGCACAAAGCGTTTTGGGCTGTCAAGTGGCTGAATTTCGGCATGAAGGAAGCAGGAGAGAAGCGTCTCCTAGACATCAACAAGCTGGATGAACTCCGTTTGAACGCCTACGAAAACGCCAAGATCTACAAAGAAAGAGCAAAGCGTTGGCATGATAAGCATATCATTCCAAAGGACTTCAAAGAAGGAGATCAAGTTCTCCTCTTCAATTCAAGACTTCGCCTCTTTCCAGGTAAGCTTAAATCTCGTTGGAATGGACCTTTTCTAATTAAGCGTATTTTCCCCCATGGTGCAATTGAAGTATGGGGTGAAGCTAGCGGAAGTTTTAAGGTGAACGGCCAACGACTCAAGAAGTATACGCCGGAACTCCAAGCTGAGGAGTTTGCACCTACCGCACTAGAATAAGCGCGAGACTGGTCTAGCTACGGACCTTAAACAAAGCGCTTCTTGGGAGGCAACCCAAGGTATTGCATCTTCGTTTTTGTTTTCAATTCATAGATTAGTTTAGAATAGACGTTTTTACTTTGTTTTGCCTCGATTTCTTCCGGTATGTTCGTGTTTTTGGTTGTAGGATCGATGGAAAAGGAGAAAGGGAAGATAATGTCGAAGAAGAGTGACGAAATTTGGACTTTGAAGCTTTACAGGAGGTTCCACGGTCTAAATTACGGTCGTCATAGCTACAGTGGCCGTAATTCTCAAAAGCCTTTGAAAAATCACCAAAACCACGGTTCCGTACACTTCCACGGCCGTGGAATACCCTGACAGACCGTGATTTTCAAAATTTTGCCTGCGACTATATAAGCCACATTCTTCACAAAACTAACCAAAAACTTACCCCTTTCCACGACCTAAAACGCCGAAATCCCACGACCCCCCTCAAATTCTTCGTTTTCTAATCGTTTTCAACGATTCTTCATCCTAAACTGCAGCAAATCCAACCACGAACAAGATCCAAGCAACAAACCGAGCGGAAATCCGTCAACAAACGCGCATTTCGGGTTTTTCAATCCGAAAAAGAGGTTTATTCTTTCTTCTTGAATTTCGCGGATTTAGTTCGTTTTTGCTATAGATTTTTAGGAAGAACTGACAAAGACTGGAAGGAATTAGATTAGGACTGCTTGTTGTGGTGATTGTTGGTGAATTTGCTGAGATTCACGAGATTCTGAGACGAATCACGGTCTCTGGGTAAACCACGGCCGTGGAACCTGAAGAACAGACCGTAATTTTTGAGAAAAATGGATTTTGTAAGGAGAGTGTCGGGAAGGATAAAGGAGAAGAAAGGAGAGCAGAATAAGAAAAGGAAAGGCAATCCCTCCACCTCTAGGGCACCACCACCCTCATCTCCTTCACCCCCATCTTCACCTTCACCTCCATCTTCACCCCCTCACCCTAGCATTCCGACCATACACGAGAACCACCTTGCTGCATTTGAAAAGATACAGAAGAGGGCAGTGATTGGCCCTAGGTATTTGTTGTTGGAGGATCTACATCCTCTCAACATAGTTGATGATCTTACATGGCTCTTGGATAGGGCCGGATTACTTGTCTTCACGAACATTCGTGAAGACGCCTATAAGGAGATTACCCGAGAGGTTGTGACATCTTTCGAGCACAGCCACGTCGATAGGACCGTCTCTTTCCGTCTCATGGAACGAGACTACCATTTGAGTATTGTTGAGTTTGGGACCATTTTCGGGTTCCATGAGACCTACAATGGTCGATTCCCTAGTGGCATCTACCCTAAGGACTTTTGGGCGGAAGTTGCGATGATTTACGCCGACGAGGACCGTTGGCAGCCCGCCGATACCAAGGCTAAATTGATGTACCATTTAGCCTTGAAGATAGCTCACCGCGTTCTTTCGGAGTGTCTCTTTCCTAGGACGGAGACGCCCCAAAAGATCAAGACGGATGAGCTATTCTTGCTCTATTGTATGCTGTATGGACGCCGTGTAGATTGTGCTACTCTCTTGGCTGCTACGATGAGCAAGCTCAAGAACAAATCGAAGGGGAACATCGGATATGGTGGGATAGTGACCCACATTGCTAGGAGTTTTGGTGTAGATTTTTCTGCTTGCACCCGCATACCGGCCGTACCTTTAGGATTACATGCATTTATGGTTAGGGGACTCATTTTCCCCACACATAGAGGTCCGCCTTACGCGGGCATGCCTTGGGAGAGCAGGACATGCAGGGGTATTGAGTGGCTGCCGGAGTATTCCATTGTGGCAGGACGCCACAATTGGAAGGAGACGTTCGCTGCGATGCACGCGAACAGGCTAGTAGCTCCCCCTTACGTCCCACCACCGGTTGTGGAGGAGGAGGAGATGGGAGATCAGTACGAGAGTGGTGGAGGAGCGGAGCAGGAGTTTGGCACGTTTCCGGACCAGCCGGGAGCGGCCCCAGATGTACCCAGACACTCTCCACGCCCAGCTAGAGCCTCAGGCTCGTCATCTCGCCGCGCTAGCGTGAGTGAGAGGCCCACGTGGATGACTACACCTCCCACTTGGTATGACACCCCCCTCCTTGGTCCACGCAGCAGCCAGCAGCACCACCACCAGCACCGGCACCATACGATCGCGCCCCGGGATGGTACGAGCAGATGCCGGATTGGGCCACCGGACTTTTTGAGAGAGTTGGAGCGCTAGAGATCCGGGCGGACGCTAGAGACGGACGTTTAGACGACCTTGACCACATGATGAGGGACGTCTACCGCCAGCAGTTTGGGCGGCCATACGAGTCCAGCTTCTCCCCATTCCCGCCTCCGCCGGCGCCGTAGTGATTCGTGCATGACCGTTCGTTTAGACATTCCCGCCACCATTTTGTGAGTTTCTTTTTCTTTTCTTTCTTTTGTTCTTTCTTTTGAACATTAGGGACAATGTTCGTCCTAAGTATGGGGTGGGATGTACTAAAAAGTTTGTAATAACTCTACTCTCTATGTTTGCTTCATTTGAGACTATCGTTGCATGTTCATTATGTGTCACACGTTTCCTTATTGCATTGCATGAAAAAGAACTTTAAAAACCCATAAAAATTGAAAAATTTTGAAAATTTTGTGCTTCTAATGAATTGAGATGATTTCCATGATAATCATTACTTGTGGATGGAGTTTAATAACAATTGCATGCTCAAAAGAATAGTGAATTGAAAAGAATTTGAATGAGTGAATTTTACCTCTTTTG
Source organism: Fagopyrum esculentum (assembly GCA_033239045.1). NCBI lineage: Eukaryota > Viridiplantae > Streptophyta > Magnoliopsida > Caryophyllales > Polygonaceae > Fagopyrum > Fagopyrum esculentum. The sequence goes on from BSUD01000003.1 coordinate 141,352,105, forward strand.
CAAAAGTTTTATAATGTGAAAATGTTACCTAAATCATGTTGAGAAATCGAAGTTGAAATCACGCTATAAGTTCCTATACTTCTTATTGAAATGATTAAGGCAATTCGATACTTTCTTTCTTCTTTCTTTGATCATCTAGCTCCTCATTGAAATATTAGCCTCCTTTACCTATCCGGGAACTTTGGAGAAGTGAATGAAAAAAGGCATGCTTGATGTGGGAGGGCCATGAGAGCAATTATTTGCAATCAAGTGAATAGAAAGAAATTGTAGGTTTGGGGAAGTCAATCATGACGATGAGTAACTCAACACCATTCACATAGCCGGGTGTTTGTGTCTTGCCAAAGTCGGATTGAGCGATATTCCTAGCGGATTATGGTATGTGCGCTAAGGGTTTGAGGCATCTCTTGCAAATTTGGGAAACGCCGATCTCCTAGGCTTCGGTTTTTGTGCACCTCTGTCCATAACTCCAAAAGTAAAGTCGAAAAATGAAAAGAAGAGAGCGAAGCTCTAAGTTGAAGTGTTGCGGGAACCGCATAAGAAGAAGAAGGTAGTTGTCCACTTTCCCGGATTTATGCACCACTTTCCCTTAAAGTTTTCCCCTTCCCTTCCATATTCTAGACCTTTTCTTTGAAAGTCCTTAAGATCAAAAGAATGTTATATGACTTGGTGATCTAAATTGAAGTTTCTTGTGATTGATTTTGATAATGTTTGAAGGTTAAAATGCTTGTTTGGAAGTTAAATTGATTCATGAGTTTTCTTTGCCTTTTACTCTCTAATTAAGTGTGTAAAAGTTTGATGAACGATCGAAGCAAGGTTTGAGAATGATCTATTCTTTAGAAATCACATTCACCCAAAAGAAGGTACACATATTTCATCCTAACTCCTGTTTAAAGCTTTTTGAAAGACCTTGCTTAGGGACAAGCAAGTGTTAAGTATGGGGTTATTTGTTAGCATGAAATATTGTGATATTTTAGGCACGTTTTCTAAACGTATTTGATTCATATCGATAGTCTTTGATTGAACTTTATGCATATTTGAACTAGTATTAGCTATATTGTCGATATGGATGTCTACACTAGTTCTATGTTGATTTTTAGGTGATTTGGAGCTATTTCCGAACGGAATCAAGCAAAGGAGAGTTGAGTAGATATGTCCATAGATTGAGGACGTTCTTTGGAAGCAAATTTGAGTTTTAGCTTGAGGAATGCACGAGGCTAGGGAAGAATCACGTTCTTGCCCTAAATTACGCTCTAAAATACGGCCAGAATCCAAACCACGTTCAGAATTACGGCCGTGGATTCAGAGTCAGAAATTGATGTTCATTCCAGAGGATATTACGGCCGTTGAACATATGGTACAAACCGTATTTTGTTTCCACGCCCTAAAATTACGGTCGTGGAACACTTCCACGACCGTGATCTTGGCGAATCTTTTCGCCACACTTTGAAGCCACGATCTTTTGAAGATTGGGCCGGGCCGACACTTTGCCCTACGTTATAAAAAGACGGGAAAAAGGAGATTCCGTCACCACCGCATACCTGCTTACAATCGTCATACATCTTTGCTTAGCAAGATCACTTACCCTCGTTGAGGAGCATTTGGAGATCTCGTTGGAGATCAAGGTTCGTGCTGGGAATTGCCCTAATCTCGCACTTGGTGGAGATTATTGCTGGGATTCCCTTATTTTCCGGATTGGCGGAAGATCGAAGCTTTTAGGAAGATTTTGCAAGGAGACCTCTCTTCTTGTTTAGGTTTGATTCGGAAACGGATTGACATCCCGTTTCCTTTCTTCCCTAAGGTTGTGATTGTTCACTTTACTTTGAATACTTTGACAACATTCGTTCTTGATTGTAATCTTGAGATTGGTTTGAAGATTATTGATAGTTCTTGAAAGTTTCCATCTTTCTATCTTTTAATTCTTGAATTGATATCAACATGACTATTATTGTTTAAAAACCCTTAACAATTCTAAGGTGAAGGGTTGATAGTTGTGGCTTAGATGATGATAGATCGATCGCAAACAGATTAGACCCTGAGAGTTAGAGAGAATCGCCGACAACCTTAAATTACGGCCTGTTCTTGAGTCCACGGCCGTGGAACCTCAAGAACCAACCGTGATTTCCCTTAAGTCTACGAACTTGCTTTTACTTTAATCCAAAGTTAAAGATTTGCTTTAACTTAGTTTAGACTTGTCTTTTCTAGGTGGTAGTGAGCCTCAACAACCTCTACCTCGATTGTGAGCCTCAACAACCTCAATCGGTTAAGTTAGTCTTGATCTTTAGGTTATAAGTTTGGGTATTTGACACTAATTCTCATCTTTAGAATCTTTCTATATTGAGCCTCAACAACCTGTATAGGGAGTGCCTTGTGGGTGAGTTATATAAGGTTTTTGGAACTTCACCGTACGATTGCCTTACATTTGTATACCTTTGCATATCTCGACTCTGTCTTTACATCATTTAGTATATCTTGAATCGATAGCCACAGCTGGAAACTTGGATCTTTAGGATTGTTGTTTTCCCCAATATTTGCAGAACTCTCATATTTATTCGCTTGATAACCTACTATCGAATTTGTTCCCACCCAAATCCCTGTGTTCGATACTCTGGAATTCTTGCTTAGCTACGTCGATCCGTACACTGCGGGTTCGCTGCTTGATTCTAGTTTTATAAATTTAAAGCTTATTTGCACACACCTTTAGGGGCGAACACGCCCCAGCCACCTTTCAACGGTGCATGATGGCCATCTTCTCCGAATATGTAGCGGAAATCATGGAAGTCTTCATGGACGACTTCTCCGTATACGGTTCCTCTTTTAACGATTGTCTTTCTAACCTTTCTCTTGTTTTGCAAAGATGTGAAGACACTAACCTAGTTCTTAATTGGGAGAAGTGTCAATTTATGGTTAAGTAAGGAATCGTATTAGGTCACTTAGTCTCTAGTAGAGGGATAGAGGTAGACAAGGCTAAGATAGAGACCATAGAGAAACTTCCTCCCCCAATTTCGATAAAAGGGATAAGAAGTTTCCTAGGACATGCTGGATTTTATAGACGTTTCATTAAGGACTTTTCTAAGATATCAAAACCCCTCACTAATCTATTGATGAAGGATGCGGTTTTTGAGTTTTCGCAGGAATGTTTGGATGCGTTTAATACCATCCGGCAAGCTCTAATTTCAGCACCTATTATCCAACCTCCGGATTGGACTCTCCCCTTCGAGATTATGTGCGATGCTAGTGACGTAGCTATTGGAGTTGTTCTTGGATAACGAAAGGATGGGCGAACCCATGCCATATACTACGCTAGCAAGACGCTAGACGAAGCGCAGCTCAACTACGCCACTACAGAGAAGGAGTTCTTAGCCATTGTCTATGCTATTGACAAGTTTCGCTCTTATCTTGTAGGTGCAAAGGTGATTGTCTACACGGATCATGCAGCGATCCGGTACCTCCTTGCAAAGAAAGATGCGAAGCCAAGGCTGATTAGATGGATTCTTCTCCTACAAGAATTCGATCTTGAGATCCGCGACAAGAAAGGCTCGGAAAATTCTGTCGCGGATCATTTGAGTCGTCTAACACATCTAGAGGACGACCATCTACCCATTGATGACTCCTTTCCGGACGAACACCTACACATCATAGAGGAGTGCATCAACGTGATCTCCAAAGGTAACGAACCATGGTTTGCTGATTTCGTTAACTATTTGGTTTGCCAGGAGATATCGCCCGGACTATCCTACGCACAAAGGAAGAAGTTCTTTAAGGACGTCCGGGAATACTATTGGAACGAGCCTCTCCTCTTTAAGAGAGGTCCGGATGGCATCATTCGGCGATGTGTGTCGGAAGATGAGATGCAAAGTGTCATCCGCCATTGTCACTCACTACCTTGTGGAGGACACGCTAGTTCGAACAAGACTAGCGCAAAGGTATTGCAATCTGGATTCTATTGGCCTACTTTATTTAGGGATGTGCAATCCTTTGTTTCTTGCTGCGATGCTTGTCAAAGAACAGGCAATATTTCTAGAAGGAACGAGATGCCCCTCAACAACATCCAAGAGGTGGAGATTTTCGACGTTTGGGGAGTTGATTTCATGGGACCATTCCCATCTTCTTGTGGAAATCAATACATACTATTGGCGGTAGATTACGTTTCTAGATGGGTGGAAGCAATTGCCTCTCCCACAAATGATGCCATGGTGGTGGTTAAGTTCTTCAACAAGACCATTTTTCCGCGATTCGGGACACCAAGGACGATCATTAGTGATGGAGGTTCTCACTTCATTGCCCGTCGCTTTGAAGCTCTTCTAGCTAAGTATGGGGTTACTCACAAGATCGCTACCGCTTACCATCCACAAACGAGTGGACAAGTCGAGATCTCAAATAGAGAGATCAAAGGAATTCTAGAGAAGATAGTTTCAAGGACTAGGAAGGATTGGTCCTTGAAGCTAGATGATGCTTTATGGGCGTACCGGACTGCGTACAAGACTCCCATAGGAACCACACCATACAACCTTGTGTATGGGAAGTCTTGTCACTTGCCAGTAGAGCTAGAGCACAAAGCGTTTTGGGCTATCAAGTGGCTGAATTTCGGCATGAAGGAAGCGGGAGAGAAGCGTCTCCTAGACATCAACAAGCTGGATGAACTCCGTTTGAACGCCTACGAAAACGCCAAGATCTACAAGGAAAGAGCAAAGCGTTGGCATGATAAGCATATCATTCCAAAGGACTTCAAAGAAGGAGATCAAGTTCTCCTCTTCAATTCAAGACTTCGCCTCTTTCCAGGTAAGCTTAAATCCCGTTGGACCGGACCCTTACTAATTAAGCGTATTTTTCCCCATGGTACAGTTGAAGTACGGGGTGAAGCTAGCGGAAGTTTTAAGGTGAACGGCCAACGACTCAAGAAGTATACGCCGGAACTCCAAGCTGAGGAGTTCGCGCCTACCGCACTCGAATAAGTGCGAGACTGGTCTAGCTACGGACCTTAAACAAAGCGCTTCTTGGGAGGCAACCCAAGGTATTGCATTTTCGTTTTCGTTTTCGATTCATAGTTTAGCCTAGAATAGACGTTTTCGCTTTATTTTTCCTCGATTTCTTCCGGTATGTTCGTGTTTTTGGTTGTAGGATCGATGAAAAAGGAGAAAGGGAAGATAATGTCGAAGAAAAGTGACGAAATTTGGACTTTGAAGCTTTCTAGAAGGTTCCACGGTCTAAATTACGGTCGTCATAGCTACAGTGGCCGTAATTCTCAAAAGCCTTTGAAAAATCATCAAAACCACGGTTCCGTACACTTCCACGGCCGTGGAACACCCCGACAGACCGTGATTTTCAAAATTTTGCCTGCGACTATATAAGCCACATTCTTCACAAATTTGCCCCAAAACTTCCCTTTCCACGACCTAAACGCCGAAACCCCACGACCCCCTCCAAATCTTCGTTTTCTAATCGTTTTCAACGATTCTTCATCCTAAACTGCAGCAAATCCAACCACGAACAAGATCCAAGCGACAAACCAAGCGGAAATCCATCAACAAACGCGCATTTCGGATTTTTCAATCCGAAAAAGAGGTTTATTCTTTCTTCTTGATTTTCGCGGATTTGGTTCGTTTTTGCTATAGATTTTTAGGAAGAACTGACAAAGACTGGAAGGAATTAGATTAGGACTGCTTGTTGTGGTGATTGTTGGTGAATTTGCTGAGATTCGTGAAATTCTGAGACGAATCACGGTCTCCGGGTAAACCACGGCCGTAATTTCCCAAGAACAGACCGTAATTTTTGGAGAAAAATGGATTTTGTAAGGAGAGTGTCGGGAAGGATAAAGGAGAAGAAGGGAGAGCAGAATAAGAAAATGAAAGGCAATCCCTCCACCTCTAGGGCACCACCACCCTCATCTCCTTCACCTCCATCTTCACCTTCACCTCCATCTTCACCCCCTCACCCTAACATTCCGACCATACACGAGAACCACCTTGCTGCATTTGAGAAGATACAGAAGAGGACAGTGATTGGCCCTAGGTATTTGTTGTTGGAGGATCTACATCCTCTCAACATAGTTGATGATCTTACATGGCTCTTGGATAGAGCCGGATTACTTGTCTTCACGAACATTCGTGAAGACGCCTATGAGGAGATCACCCGAGAGGTTGTGACATCTTTCGAGCACAGCCACGTAGATAGGACCGTCTCTTTCCGTCTCATGGAACGAGACTACCATTTGAGTATTGTTGAGTTTGGGACCATTTTTGGGTTCCATGAGACCTACAATGGTCGATTCCCGAGTGGTATTTACCCCAAGGATTTCTGGGCGGAAGTTGCGATGATTTACGCCGACGAGGACCGTTGGCAGCCCCCCGATACCAAGGCTAAATTGATGTACCATTTAGCCTTGAAGATAGCTCACCGCGTTCTTTCGGAGTGTCTCTTTCCTAGGACGGAGACGCCCCAAAAGATCAAGACGGATGAGCTATTCCTGCTCTATTGTATGCTTTATGGACGCCGTGCAGATTGTGCTACTCTCTTGGCTGCTACGATGAGCAAGCTCAAGAACAAGTCGAAGGGGAACATCGGATATGGTGGGATAGTTACCCACATTGCTAGGAGTTTTGGTGTAGATTTTTCTGCTTGCACCCGCATACCGGCCGTACCTTTAGGATTACATGCATTCATGGTTAGGGGACTCATTTCCCCACACATAGAGGTCCGCCTTATGCGGGCATGCCTTGGGAGAGCAGGACAGGCAGGGGTATTGAGTGGCTGCCGGAGTATTCCATTGTGGCGGGACGCCACAATTGGAAGGAGACGTTCGCTGCGATGCATGCGAACAGGTTAGTAGCTCCCCCTTATGTCCCACCACCGGTTGTGGAGGAGGAGGAGATGGGAGATGAGTACGAGAGTGGTGGAGGAGCGGAGCAGGAGTTTGGCACGTTTCCGGACCAGCCGGAGGCGGCCCCAGATGTACCTAGACGCTCTCCACGTCCAGCTAGAGCCTCAGGCTTGTCATCTCGCCGCGCTAGCGTGAGTGAGAGGCCCACGTGGAGGACTACACCTCCCACTTGGTATGACACCCCCCTCCTTGGTCCACGGAGCAGCCAGCAGCACCACCACCAGCACCAGCACCATACGATCGCGCCCCGGGATGGTACGAGCAGATGCCGGATTAGGCTACCGGACTTTCAGAGAGAGTTGGAGCGTTGGAGATCCGGGCCGACGCTAGAGACGGACGCCTCGACGACCTTGACCACATGATGAGGGACGTCTACCACCAGCAGTTTGGGCGGCTGTTACGCTAAAAAGTGTGCACGCAATAAGCCTTAAATTTATACTCGTTATAATTATCCTAACTTCTAGCGCACCCGCAGTGTACGGGACGTTTGTAGTATGGATAGTACTCCGAGGTCGAACACAAAGACTAAGGTGAAATTGATTCGGTTTTGTGATTAAATTTAGTGAAGGTCTAAAGTTAGAAAAAAGGAAAACAAAGAACTAAAATCTCAATTGTTTTTGTTGGGTTTAAGGTGATCAAAGATCACGACTCATGCGAAGCAAACAATCAAACTAAACCAAAAATCACAAATAACAAATCAAGCAAGATATTGATCAAGTGAAAGGAAAAACGGATTCTAGGGGTCGGAAGTTCCGGTTATGGCATAGAACTCAAGTTATCTATTCATTCTTTGGATTGATTATGATACGTTGGGATTAAGTGTTTCTAAATTGGGGTCAATTACCGGGTAGGTCTCATGATCCAACTAGTCCACACCTAAGGTCTCATTACCGGTTAAGTCTCTAAGAACCTAAGGTTAGGAATTCTACACAAACCGGAATTGTTAATTAAGGATCTAACCTATCCTTACCGGGTGAGTCTCGGAATGGGAAGTCATAATCAACATTCCTAGCACATCTAATCCAATGGCGACTTATTAGGTTCACCACTACCTAAGGTTTTGCTATTTTAGATTCTAAGGGAAGGGATTACCGGGTAAGTCTCTCCTATCACTTAGTCTCTACACTAGGACACCCTAGGGTAGGTTAAACTCAGCAAAAACTTAGGGTTTCAACAGTTTTATGAGTCTAAGGTAAGATCCTTCGAACCAGGAAGAATCACGGTTTGTTCTACAGAAACCACGACCGTGGTTCTACAAGAACTACCCGTGATTTCTAACAGCAGCTATGTTCATAAACAAAAATCATCCAAAGGTAAATCTAAATCCGTCCTATCATAGATCTAGCCATAACCATCCTTTCCTTACCCTAGAATCACATCAATTCAGCCTACAACACTCATAATGAAAATCAAAGCAAACAAACATAAAATCATAGCATTCATTGCAAAATGATGAAAGAAAGAAAATGAACAAGTGAACTTCAACACAAACCAATCTGAAGATCGAATTAGAACAACTTACAACCCTTCCAAAAGAAGGTTCAAGGGTTCACAAATCTCTAGAAATAAATCCGAAATACAAGGAGCTAAGTGTGTGTTCTTCTCTCTTCTTCAATGGCACCTTTCTTCTTCTCTTTGGCACTTTCCTTCCTAGAAAAAATCTTCTTCTTTGGAGAATATATTTGTTAGAGAAATGGAGAATGGATGAGCTGCTCCCCAACTACCCCAGCTGCCTTGAACAACCCATCAAGGACCACTTTTATAACAAATTCTTCATGAGCTGGCCATGAGACTCGTGGCACATCTGTCACGAGAATCTGGCAAAATCCACGGTCATTTCCACGGCCGTGGTTCTTCAGGAAACCGTGATTCTATGCAGAAACTTCGCCTTAGATCATTGAGCTGTGGTTTGGTGCATGACTAGTGCTGGCAAGGTTCCATGGGTCCTCCTTGCTTGTCCTAATGAGTCCGAGGACGTGTCATCTAAATGAACGATCCTTTAACGCATCGTTTTAGCTCTAAACCTCCCGAAATACCTACAAAACGCACACAAGTCCGTGTAGACGTCTATCTCGACAAAATACATGTTTTGAGCGCAAAACGTATCGGACTAGTGCTAGATCATGCATGATTGAGCGAGAATACTATCTAAATGTACACCTAAAACTATGCTATAAATCGTGTTATCAAAATACCCCATACTTAAGGTTTGCTCGTCCCCGAGCAAATTCCCAACTATAGACTAAAAGATGACATGATTCATGTATGCAGAAAAATGGCAAAAAGTCTTTTTGGGTTTTTGTGCTTCTACTATTGGATCACCTTCATAGTCATGATCAATGGCAATTGGATAAGCAATTATGTATCAAACAATAAGGGCATGGAAAGACAATTGTACTTAACTCAAAAGCATGTATGAGATGGGAGGATGAAGATGTCAAGAAGATCAAGAGTCTATCCAATCTAGATTACTAAGTCTTACAAACATGCAAGTAGGTCATAAGGGCTTGTGACATAAAAGGCTAAGAAACGTTGTAATTTGGGAGGGGAATTTTCTAGGTATGTGATGCTAATCCGGGAATGGAACTAACTTCACTTCCTTGTCCTCGGTCAACTTCCCCCAAGTGTATATTTTTCCCTATCTTGCTTTCTTTTCTTTTTCTTTGACTCATTTTTGAGACAATGGCATTGGTGTACAATAGCCGAAACCTCGGTGATTAGCCATCCTCGGGCTTTTTCTCTTTTTCGAGGTGCATCCACACCGGGCACACATACCAAAGCTCGTTAGGGATATTGGTTCATTTGACTTTGGCAAGGCACCAACACCCGATTATGTGAAGTGTACCGAGTTACTTGTCATTTAAACCAACGCCCCCAAACCTATTTTGGCTACACTTCCACAATAATTTCAGCATTCCATTCACGGTATTCTTTCCATTACATCTTCACCCCGCACTTGCTTTTACACATTCAAACACACTAGCATGCTCCTATTCCCGGATGGGTTTAAAGGAGGTCGAATTTATATCAATTGAGGTGCTCAAGCAATCATGATCAAGATGAGAAGTAGAGAAAAATGAAATGCCTCATTCATTCCTAGATGGTATGCAAGAACTATTATGTAATTTCGACTTTCAATACTCAATCCATTCTAGGCAATCATCATGATCTCAAGTCATTCATGGAATTTAAGAGAAGTAGTTCAAGTCCACATATGCATTTATCAATTCAACACATAAGGCCATTCATAGCCAATCACAAGACAAGTTTCATCATTAGGATCATATCCAAGCCTAGAAAGCACAAAATTTTTTTAAATTTTCTGATTTTTATGGGATTTTCGGTTTAAGTATGTACAATGCAAGACATGTGCAAATATTAACCTATCCTAGATGCTCATTATGCAAAGGATCATGCAAACCCCACCCCATACTTAGAAACACATTGTCCCCAATGTGATATACAAGTAAAGAGAGTGAAAGAAAGTTCTCACAATGTAAAAGTGTTTGCTATGGTATTTGGGAATTCTCAAGTGCATTGATGATGGATGATCCTTTCAACCATGGTAGAGAGCTCTAAACATCCTTCAAGCTTTGAAACCCGCGCTAGGCACCGCTAGCCGTCCAAGTTCCGCGTCCGCTCCACCCATAATTGGTGAGGGGTTCATCATCATCATTCACATGTCAAGAAAGACTTCCAATGCCACTAATGTTTCTAGCACACACACGAAACACGAAACACACACAAAGCATACAAAAACAGAAAAATCTAAGCAAAAATGAAGGAAAGATGTTACCAATGGGTTGCCTCCCACCAAGCGCTTCTTTAAGGTCACTAGCTTGACCAAACTCGGGAGCGTCTATTCAAGGTGAAGTGGGGCAATCATGTCTATCGGGGCTCCCGGAATATACTTCTTCAAGCGATGCCCATTCACTTTGAAATTTCCACAATGCTCCCCTCCTATTTCAATAGCTCCATGGGGAAAGATCTTCTTCACCACATATGGCCCGGTCCATCTTGATTTGAGCTTTCCGGGAAAGAGCCTTAGCCTTGAGTTGAAGAGAAGGACAAGATCTCCTTCACTCAACTCTTTTGGAATGATCCTCTTGTCATGCCACCTTTTGGTTCTCTCCTTGTAGATCCGGGTATTCTCATAGGCTTCCAACCGGAGCTCCTCAAGGGCATTGATATCGAGCAACCTCTTCTCTCCCGCTTCCTTTAGGTCAAAATTTAGCCACTTAATGGCCCAATAAGCTCTATGCTCCATTTCCACCGGAAGATGGCAAGACTTGTCATAGACCAACTTGTAGGGGGTGGTGCCAATAGGTGTCTTGAAGGCGGTTCTATATGCCCATAGTGCGTCATTGAGCTTCATAGCCCAATCCTTCCTTGTCCTAGACACCGTCTTCTCGAGGATGGCCTTGATCTCACGGTTGGAGATCTCCACTTGACCACTAGTTTGGGGATGGTAGGGTGTTGCCACCTTATGAGTCACCCCATACTTGGCCAAAAGTTCCCCAAAATTCCTATTTGTGAAGTGCTTCCCTCCATCACTAATGATCACCCTTGGTGTTCCAAACCTAGGGAAGATCACTCGGTTGAAGAACCGCACCACCACCTTGGCATCATTTGAAGGAGAGGCAATTGCCTCCACCCATCTTGACACATAGTCCACCGCCAATAGGATATAGAGATTTCCACATGAAGAAGGGAATGACCCCATGAAGTCTACACCCCACACATCAAAAATTTCAACTTCTTGGATGTTGTTCAAGGGCATTTCATTCCTCCTTGAGATGTTCCCCGTTCTTTGGCAAGCGTCACATCCCGCTACAAAACCTTGCACATCTCTAAACAAGTTAGGCCAATAAAAACCGGATTGCAATACCTTGGCACACGTTTTGTGTGAGCTAGCATGGCCTCCACATGGTAAGGAGTGACAATGCAGGATCACACTTTCCATTTCATCTTCCGGTATGCATCTCCTAAGCACCCCATTCGGGCCTCTCTTGAATAGAAGTGGCTCACTCCAATAGTAATGCCTCACATCGTTGAAGAACTTTTTCCTTTGTGCATATGTTAATCCGGGAGGCACTTCCTCACACACCAAGTAATTCACAATGTCGGCATACCATGGCTCATTTCCTCTAGCCACTTGGAACAAGCATTCCTCCACCATTTGCAATTGTTCATCCCGGAATGAATCATCTATCGGGATGTTGTCTTTCCCAAGCTCCAATGGTGGGAGTCTACTAAGGTGATCCGCCACGGAGTTCTCGGATCCCTTTTTATCTCGTATCTCCAAATCAAACTCTTGAAGAAGAAGGATCCACCGAATCAACCTTGGTTTGGCATCCTTCTTTGTAAGTAGATAACGGATCGCCGCATGATCCGTGTAAACTATGACCTTCGCTCCAACAAGGTACGAGCGGAACTTCTCAAATGCATATACCACCGCCAACAACTCCTTCTCGGTAGTAGCATAATTGAGTTGGGCATCATCTAGCGTCTTGCTAGCATAATAAATAGCATGAGTGCGCCCTTCTTTCCTTTGCCCCAAAACGGCCCCAACGGCAACATCACTTGCATCGCACATGATTTCAAATGATAGACTCCAATCCGGAGGTTGCATGATAGGAGCGGAGATCAAGGCGTTCTTCAACCTACAAAACGCTTCAAGACAATCTTTGGAAAAGACAAAATCAACATCTTTCATTAGTAGGTTAGTGAGAGGCTTAGAAATTTTAGAGAAATCTTGAATGAACCTCCGGTAAAAACCGGCATGCCCTAAGAAACTCCTTACCCCCTTCACCGAGGTAGGTGGTGGCAACTTCTCTATCGTTTCGATTTTAGCTCTATCAACCTCAATGCCCCTGTTAGACACCAAGTGTCCTAACACAATCCCTTCACTTACCATGAAGTGGCATTTTTCCCAATTTAAGACAAGATTTGTCTCCTCACATCTTTGCAACACTAATGACAAGTTAGCCAAGCAGTTATCGAAAGAAGAATCGTAAACAGAGAAATCATCCATGAACACTTCCATGATATTTTCTATGTATTCTGAAAAGATAGCCATCATACACCTTTGGAAGGTGGCGGGTGCATTACACAACCCAAATGGCATTCTCCTATATGCAAAGGTACCCCATGGACATGTAAAAGTCGTTTTCTCTTGGTCATCGGGGTGGATAGGGATTTGGAAAAATCCACTATACCCATCTAAATAGCAAAAATGAGAGTGTTGAGCTAACCTTTCTAGCATTTGGTCAATGAAGGGGAGAGGGAAGTGATCTTTCCTAGAGGCCATGTTTAACTTCCTATAATCTATACACATCCTCCATCCCGTGACCGTCCTAGTTGGTATTAGTTCATTGTTCTCATTAGTTACTACCGTCATTCCACCCTTCTTAGGCACTACATGAACGGGACTAACCCACTTACTATCCGAGATAGGGTAGATAATTCCCGCATCTAGCAACTTAATGATTTCTTTTTTGACCACCTCTTTCATTATAGGATTCAATCTCCTTTGATGTTCAATAGAGGGTTTGTGGTTATCTTCCATCATTATCTTATGCATGCACAAAGATGGCTTAATGCCAACCAAATCATCAATAGTATAACCAATGGCTTTCCTATGCAATCTTAGTTCATGCAGTAATTTAGCAAGTTCATCATCACTCAAGCATGCATTAACAATCACAGAATATGTAGAATTATCTCCAAGGAATGCATACTTTAAATGAGAGGGGAGGGGTTTAAGTTCAAGTGAGGGAGGAGCTTTGTTGGTTGAAGATGATCCAAATAAGGTTGGAAGAGATGAGTCCAAGGCAAATGAAGACCCCTCATGGCTCCTAAAAGCTTGATCATCATCAAGAGCTGATTCAGGGAAAACCACGGTTGGAAGCACGGGTTGCTCATTTTCCACGACCGTGGTTTTTGCCAAGTTTGCTTCTCGGAGTTGTCCAGAAAGTTTGACGGCCGTGGTTTGTAAATCTCGACCGTGGAACTTGCAGCTGTTCACAACCTCTTCGTGGCTCTCAAATTCAACTCTTGGCTCCTCTTCCAAGGCCTCCAAGGCCTTGATTTCTTCATTGCAAGCCTCCTCATCATCTTCTTCCATCATACTCAAGGTAAGAACCTTTTCCAAAGGATCTTTGATCAAGATCGAGCTCACAACTTCTCTCGATTCCTCTTGCTCGACTATGTTGAAGATATCTTCATCAATGGTTGGCCCTTTCATCATTGTGGACAGCTTGAACTTGATGTTCTCTTCCCCGATGTTGAAAGAGAGAGTCCCGTTCTTGCAATCCACCAAGCATCCGGAGGTGGCTAGGAAAGGCCTTCCCAAGATGATAGGAACCGGATAGTCCGCCGGAATGTCCAACACTACAAAGTCGATGGGTACATAGAATCCTCCTAGATGCACCGGGATGTCCTCTAGAATCCCAACCGGGTGAGTAATAGAGCGGTCCGCCATATAGAGGGTCATCTTGACCGGTTTCGGCTCTCCTAGCCCGACCTTGTTGCTAAGTGCAAGCGGTATGATACTTACACTTGCCCCAAGATCACAAAGGGCTTCGTACTTCACGTCTCATACTCCAATCGGAACACAAAAGGAGCCCGGATCTCTTAACTTGGGAGGCATTTCTTCCTTCATCGTTTGGATCAACTCCGAGGATCTCTTGGTCATCCTTATCTCCCCATACTCCTCCAACTTCCTTTTGTTGGAGAGTATCTCTTTCAAAAACTTGCCATACGCCGGCATTCCTAAGATGGCATCCATGAACGGAATGTTAATATGCAATTTGGACATTAGTTCAAGGAACTTACCAAAATGATTATCCAAACGAGCTCTTGCTCTTGATTGTGGGAACGGTAGTGGCGGCTTGTATGGAGGCGGTGCCACATAGGTTGGCTCTACATCCTTGCTCTTTCCTCCATCATCTTGCTTCCTTCCCTCTTCTACCACTACTTGCTTCCCCTTAGCTTGGTCCTTGGGCAAAGGATCCTTCATACTCAACCCACTCCTTGTTGTGATAGCTAACACTTGGCCTCTTGGGTTGTCTTCGGTTCTTCCGGGAAGCTTCCCCGGATCCCTATGTGCTTCACCCGCCTTTTGAAAGACTTGTGCTTCCAAGACCTTTTGAGCTTTAGAGATTGAAGTGACGGTGCTCTCAAGCCCACTCAATCTTCCTAGCAATTGTTCAAACATGACTTCGGTTCTATCCTTTGAAGGTTGAGTAAAACCGGGTGGAGGTTCTTGTGAAGCCCTTTGTGGTGGAGTTGTGCTTGTGGAAACGGGAGGGTTCAAGGCTCCATCCGGATTAGAGTAACAAAATCCGGGATGGTTGTGGTTTGGCCGGTAATTGTTGAATTGCCGGTTGTTTTTGAAATTTCTTGGGCCTTGGTAATTGTTGAAGTTGCCCCTTCCCATATAATTCACATCTTCCTCCTTGGAAGACAAGTTAGCTTGTGAAGGTGCTTGAGGAGTTGCTTGGCTCTTCAAGGTAGTAGTACACAACTCTCTCAAGGACTTCAACTCGTTGTTGATGGCGTCAAGCTTGAAATTGCTCATGGTGACTTCACTCACCTCATATGCTCCCGCCTTTCTTCCTTCGCTCTTCCTATGAGAGTACTTTTCAATCACTAGAGCTTGCTTCTCCACAAACTCCCAAGCATCATCTACATGTTTCTCCATAAATGTCCCACCGGAAAGAGATTGAAGCTTGAATTGGCTATCTTCATCAAGCCCCTTGAAATAGATCTCTAATAGCTCAATCTTTGGTATGCCATGGTGCGGACAATCTAGGAGAAGGTCTTTGAATCTCTCCCAAGACTTGAACAAACTTTCTCTATCCCTCATCAAAAAGGCATTGATCTTTCCTCTTAATTCGGTGGTCTTGGAAGGTGGGAAGAACTTGGTCAAGAACTCGGTCGTCATCTCCTCCCAAGTACCAACTCGCCCTTGTGGAATAGATTGATACCAAGCCAAGGCTTTGTCCTTAAGAGAGAAGGAAAAGGCCCTTAGCTTATGGTTGTTGCTCTCCAATCTTGGTGGTCTAAGGGTCTCCATCAAAATCTCATAGTTCATCAAATGTTGGTGAGGAGACTCTCCTTCCATCCCTCCAAATTGATTATGCCGGATCATTTGAAGAACTTGAGGGCGGGGTTCATAGTTGTGGGTAGCGGGATCTCCTAGATTTACACCCGGTCGGTGTGCTCTTTGTGCCGGATCCATACGTCTCCCTAGGGTTTGTGGCTCCTCAATAGCAATAGGAACGACCCTAACATTAGCCGCCGGTTGCGGTTGTGGTGGAGGAGGTGGAGGTTGTCGGCGATTAAGCTCTCCTTGAACAAGGGCTTGCCTAATCTCCTCAATCTCCCTCCTTGTTTCCTCTTGCCTCTCATTGGCAAGTCTCCTTTCTTCCTCCAAGAGCTCATCTCTTAGCCTTATTTGCTCTAAGGCTTCATCCAATTCAGCTTGGAGGTTTCTTCCGGCCATCTCTTTCTTCTTTCGGATGTTCTTGGATCTAGATCGAAGGGTTTTCTCCGGTTCGGGATTGAATGGAGCTAAATCCTTGCCACGAGATCTTCGCATACACCTAAAGAGAAATAGATGTCCTGAAAAGCAAAGACACAAACAAAGAGAGATCAAAAGCAACAAGAAAGATCTACACTAGAAACAATCACAAAATAGACTCAATCTAGACCTAGTCCCCGGCAACGGCGCCAAAAACTTGTTACGCTAAAAAGTGTGCACGCAATAAGCCTTAAATTTATACTCGTTATAATTATCCTAACTTCTAGTGCACCCGCAGTGTACGGGACGTTTGTAGTATGGATAGTACTCCGAGGTCGAACACAAAGACTAAGGTGAAATTGATTCGGTTTTGTGATTAAATTTAGTGAAGGTCTAAAGTTAGAAAAAAGGAAAACAAAGAACTAAAATCTCAATTGTTTTTGTTGGGTTTAAGGTGATCAAAGATCACGACTCATGCGAAGCAAACAATCAAACTAAACCAAAAATCACAAATAACAAATCAAGCAAGATATTGATCAAGTGAAAGGAAAAACGGATTCTAGGGGTCGGAAGTTCCGGTTATGGCATAGAACTCAAGTTATCTATTCATTCTTTGGATTGATTATGATACGTTGGGATTAAGTGTTTCTAAATTGGGGTCAATTACCGGGTAGGTCTCATGATCCAACTAGTCCACACCTAAGGTCTCATTACCGGTTAAGTCTCTAAGAACCTAAGGTTAGGAATTCTACACAAACCGGAATTGTTAATTAAGGATCTAACCTATCCTTACCGGGTGAGTCTCGGAATGGGAAGTCCTAATCAACATTCCTAGCACATCTAATCCAATGGCGACTTATTAGGTTCACCACTACCTAAGGTTTTGCTATTTTAGATTCTAAGGGAAGGGATTACCGGGTAAGTCTCTCCTATCACTTAGTCTCTACACTAGGACACCCTAGGGTAGGTTAAACTCAGCAAAAACTTAGGGTTTCAACAGTTTTATGAGTCTAAGGTAAGATCCTTCGAACCAGGAAGAATCACGGTTTGTTCTACAGAAACCACGACCGTGGTTCTACAAGAACTACCCGTGATTTCTAACAGCAGCTATGTTCATAAACAAAAATCATCCAAAGGTAAATCTAAATCCGTCCTATCATAGATCTAGCCATAACCATCCTTTCCTTACCCTAGAATCACATCAATTCAGCCTACAACACTCATAATGAAAATCAAAGCAAACAAACATAAAATCATAGCATTCATTGCAAGATGATGAAAGAAAGAAGATGAACAAGTGAACTTCAACACAAACCAATCTGAAGATCGAATTAGAACAACTTACAACCCTTCCAAAAGAAGGTTCAAGGGTTCACAAATCTCTAGAAATAAATCCGAAATACAAGGAGCTAAGTGTGTGTTCTTCTCTCTTCTTCAATGGCACCTTTCTTCTTCTCTTTGGCACTTTCCTTCCTAGAAAAAATCTTCTTTTTTGGAGAATATATTTGTTAGAGAAATGGAGAATGGATGAGCTGCTCCCCAACTACCCCAGCTGCCTTGAACAACCCATCAAGGACCACTTTTATAACAAATTCTTCATGAGCTGGCCATGAGAGTCGTGGCACAGCTGTCACAAGAATCTGGCAAAATCCACGGTCATTTCCACGGCCGTGGTTCTTCAGGAAACCGTGATTCTATGCAGAAACTTCGCCTTAGATTATTGAGCTGTGGTTTGGTGCATGGCTAGTGCTGGCAAGGTTCCATGGGTCCTCCTTGCTTGTCCTAATGAGTCCGAGGACGTGTCATCTAAATGAACGATCCTTTAACGCATCGTTTTAGCTCTAAACCTCCCGAAATACCTACAAAACGCACACAAGTCCGTGTAGACGTCTATCTCGACAAAATACATGTTTTGAGCGCAAAACGTATCGGACTAGTGCTAGATCATGCATGATTGAGCGAGAATACTATCTAAATGTACACCTAAAACTATGCTATAAATCGTGTTATCAGCGGCCATACGACTCCAGCTTCTCTCCATTCCCGCCTCCACCACCGCCGCAGTGATTGGACGCATGATCGTTTGTTTTAGACATTCCCGCCACCACTTTGTGAGTTCCTTTTTCTTTTCTTTCTTTTCTTTCTTTCTCTTGAACATTAGGGACAATGTTCGTCCTAAGTATGGGGTGGGATGTACTAAAAAGTTTGTAATAACTCTACTCTCTATGTTCGCTTTCATTTGAGACTATCGTTGCATGTTCATTATGTGTTGCACGTTTCCTTATTGCATTGCATGAAAAAGAACTTTAAAAACCCATAAAAATTGAAAAATTTTGAAAAATTTTGTGCTTCTAATGAATTGAGATGATTTCCATGATAATCATTACTTGTGGATGGAGTTTGATAACAATTGCATGCTCAAAAGAATAGTGAATCGAAAAGAATTTGAATGAATGAATTTTACCTCTTTTGCAAGTTTTATAATGTGAAAACGTTACCTAAATAATGTTGAGAAATTAAAGTTGAAATCACATTATAAGTTCCTATACTTCTTGTTGAAATGATTAAGGCAATTCGATACTTTCTTTCTTCTTTCTTTGATCATCTAGCTCCTCATTGAAATATTAGCCTCCTTTACCTATCCGGGAATTTGGAGAAGTGAATGAAAAAGGCACGTTTGATGTGGGAGGGCCATGAGAGCAATTATTTGCAATCAAATGAATAGAAAAAAATTGTAGGTTTGGGGAAGTCAATCATGACGATGAGTAACTCGGCACCATTCACATAGCCGGGTGTTTGTGTCTTGCCAAACTCGGATTGAGCGATATTCCTAGCGGATTACGGTATGTGCGCTAAGGGTTTGAGGCATCTCTTGAAAATTTGAGAAACGCCGATCTCCTAGGCTTCGGTTTTTGTGCACCTCTGTCCATAACTCCAAAAGTAGTCGAAAAATGAAAAGAAGAGAGCGAAGCTCTAAGTTGAAGTGTTGCGGGAACCGCATAAGAAGAAGAAGGTAGTTGTCCACTTTCCCGGATTTATGCACCACTTTCCCTTAAAGTTTTCCCTTCCCTTCCATATTCTAGACCTTTTCTTTGAAAGTCCTTGAGATCAAAAGAATGTTATATGACTTGGTGATCTAAATTGAAGTTTCTTGTTATTGATTTTGATAAAGTTTGAAGGTTATGATGTTTGTTTAGAGGTTAAATTGATTCATGAACTCTCTTTGCTTTTTACTCTTTAATTGAGTGTGTGAAAGTTTGATGAACGATTGAAGCAAGGTTTGAGAATGATCTATTCTTTAGAAGTCACATTCACCCAAAAGAAGGTACACATATTTCATCCTAACTCTTGTTTAAAGCTTTTTGAAAGACCTTGCTTAGGGACAAGCAAGTGTTAAGTATGGGGTTATTTGTTAGCATGAAATATTGTGATATTTTAGGCACGTTTTCTAAACGTATTTGATTCATATCGATAGTCTTTGATTGAACTTTGTGCATATGTGAGCTAGTATTACCTATATTGTCGATATGGATGTCAACACTAGTTCTATGTTGATTTTAGGTGATTTGGAGCTATTTCCGAACGGAATCGAGCAAAGGAGAGTTGAGTTGATATGTCCATAGATTGAGGACATTCTTTGGAAGCAAATTTGAGTTTTAGCTTGAGGAATGCACGAGGCTAGGGAAGAATCACGTTCTTGCCCTAAATCACGCCCTAAAATACGACCGTATCACGTTCCACGTTCAATTCCACGACCGTGGATTTGGAGTCAGAAATTGATGTTCATTCCAGAGGATATTACGGCCGTGGAATATATGGTGCAAACCGTATTTGTTTCCACGCTCTAAATTACGGTCGTGGAACACTTCCACGACCGTGATCTTGGCGAATCTTTTCGCCACACTTTGAAGCCACGATCTTTTGAAGATTGGGCCGGGCCGACTTTTTGCCCTACATTATAAAAAGACGGGAGAAAGGAGATTCCGTCATGCCTGCTTACAATCATCGTATATCCTCGCATACCACATACATCTCCGCTTAGCAACGCAAAACCCTCGTCTAGAGGTATCTTGGAGATCTCATTGGAGATCGAAGTTCGCATCGGAGAATTACCCTAATCTCGCACTTTTGGTGGAGATTGCTGTGGAGATCTTCGGATTGGTGGAAGATCGGAGTTTCTGGAAGATTTCGCAAGAAGATCTCTCTTCTTGTTTAGGTTTGATTTGGAAACGGATTGACATCCCGTTTCCCTTCTTTCCTAAGGTTGTGATTGTTCACTTATTTTGAATCTTTTGACAAACATTCGTTCTTGATTGTGATCTTGAGATTTGTTTGAAGATTATTGATAGTTCTTGAAAGTTTTCATCTTTTTATCCTCTAAATCTTGAATTAATATCAATATGACTGTTATTGGCTAAAAACCCTTAACAATTCTAAGGTGAAGGGTTGATAGTTGTGGCTTAGATGATGATAGATCGATCGCAAACAGATTAGACCCTGAGAGTTAGAGAGAATCGCCGATAGACTATAAATTACGGCCTGTTCTTGAGTCCACGGCCGTGGAACACCAAGAACTACCCGTAATTTCCCCTAAATCTACGAACTTGCTTTTACTTTAATCCAAAGTTAAAGATTTGCTTTGATTTAGTTTAGACTTGTCTTTTCTAGGTGGTAGTGAAGCCTCAACAACCTCTACCTCGATTGTGAGTGTCACAACCTCAATCGGTTAAGTTAGTCTTGATCTTTGGGTTATAAGTTTGGGTATTTGACACTAATTCTCATCTTTAGAATCTTTCTATATTGAGCCTCAACAACCTGTATAGAGAGAGCCTTGTAGGTGAGTTACATAAGGTTTTTGGAACTTCACCGTACGATTACCTTACATTAGTATACCTTTGCATATCTCATCTCTGTCTTTATATCATTAAGTATATCTTGAATCGATTGCCACAGCTGGATACTTGGATCTTTAGGATTGTTGTTTTCCCAATATTTGTAAAACTCTCATACTTACTCGCTTGACAATCTGAAATCGAATTTGTTCCCACCCAAATCCTTGTGTTCGATACTCTGGAATTCTTGCTTAGCTACGTCGATCCGTACACTGCGGGTTCGCTGCTTGATTCTAGTTTTATAAATTTAAAGCTTATTTGCACACACCTTTAGGGGCGAACACATGGTTCCACGGCCGTGGACTTGAACGTGGAATGTAGTACGGCCGTATTTTAGAGCGTGGTTTAGGGCAAGAACGTGATTCTTCCCTAGCCTCGTGCATTCTCCAAGTTGAACTCCTTTTTGCTCCTAAGAATGCCCTCAATCCATGGACATGCTCAAACATCTCTATTCTTGCTCAATTCCGTTCGGAAATGGCTCTCAATCACCTATAATCAACACGAAGCTTGTGTAGACATCCATATCGACAATATAGGCAAAATAGCTCACAAATACAACAATGTTTACTCAAAGACTATCATAATGGATGAAATGCACTTAGAAAACGTGCATAGAATATCACAATATTTCATGCTAACAAATAACCCCATACTTGCAACTTGCTTGTCCCTAAGCAAGGTCTTTCAAAAGCTTTAAAACAAGAGTTAGGATGAAATATGTGTACCTTCTCAAAGCAATACTTCTTTTGGATGGATGTGCCTTCTAAACAATAGATCATTCTCAAATCTTGCTTCAATCGTTTATAAGACTTTCATACACTTAATCAAAGAGTAAAGGGTAAAGAAAAATCATGAATCAATCAAACTTCCATACAAGCATCATAACCTTCAAACATTATCAAAATCAATCATAAGAAACTTCAATTTAGATCACCAAGCCATATAACATTCTTTTGATCTTAAGGACTTTCAAAGGAAAAGGTCTAGAATATGGAAAGGGAAGGAAACTTTAGGAAATGTGGTGCATGAATCCGGGAAAATGGATAACAACTCTTTTCTTTTTCTCTTGCGGTTTCCTCACACTTCCAACTTGGAGCTTCGCTCTCTTCCTTTCATTTTTCGACTTTACTTTTGGAGTTATGGATAGAGGTGCACAAAAACCGAAGCCTAGGAGATTGACGTTTCTCAATTTTTATTAGATGCCTCAAACCCTTAGCGCACATACCATAATCCGCTAGGAATATTGCTCAATCCGACTTTGGCAAGACACAAACACCCGGCTATGTGAATGGTGCCGAGTTACTCATCGTCATGATTGACTTCCCCAAACCTACAATTTCTTTCTATTCTTTTGATTGCAAATAATTGCTCTCATGGCCCTCCCACATCAAACATGCCTTTTTTCATTCACTTCTCCAAATTCCCGGATAGGTAAAGGAGGTCAATATTTCAATGAGGAGCTAAATGATCAAAGAAAGAAGAAAGAAAAATCGAATTGCCTTAATCATCTCAACAAGAAGCATAGGAACTTATAATGTGATTTCAACTTCAATTTCTCAACATGATTTAGGTAACATTCATCACATTATGAAACTTGCAAAAAGAAGGTAAAATCAACACATTCAATTTCTTTTCGATTCACTAATTGTTTAAGCATGCAATTGTCATCAAACTCAATTCACAAGTAGCGATTATCATAGAAATCATCTCAATTCCTTAGAAGCACAAAATTTTCAAAATTTTTCAATTTTTATGGGTTTTTCAAGTTCTTTTTCATGCAATGCAATAATGAAACGTGCAACAATATAATGAACATGCAAGATAGTCTCGAATAGAAGTAAACATAGTGAGTAAGAGTTATTACAAACTTTTAGTCACACCTCACCCCATACTTGGAACAAACATTGTCCCTAATGTTCAAATAAAAGAAAGAAAAGAAGAAAAGAAAAAGAAACTCACAAAATGGCGGTGGAGCGGCTAAAACAATCGGTCATGCAAATCATCACTGCGGCGCTGGTGGAGGCGGGAATGGAGAGAAGCTAGGATCATAAAACCGCCCAAACTGCTGGCGGTAGACATCTCTCATCATGTGATCGAGGTCGTCCAAGCGTCCATCTCTAGCATCGACTCGAATCTCCAATGCTCCTACTCTCTCCGAAAGGCCAGTAGCCCAATCCGGCATCTGCTCATACCATCCCGGAGCCTGACTATACCATCCTGGCGCGTCTGCTGGTGCTGGTGCTGGTGCTGATGACTGCTCTGTGGACCATGGAGGTGGAACTCCATACCATGCAGGAGGTGTAGCCATCCACGTAGGTCTCTCACTCACGCTGGCGCGGCGAGAAGACGAGCCTGAAGCTCTAGCTGGACGTGGAGAACGTCTAGGCACATCGGGGGCCGCATCCGGCTGATCCGGAAACGTGCCAAACTCCTGCTCTGCTCCTCCTCCACCCTCAAACTGATCCCTCATCTCCTCCTCCTCAACAACGGGCGGTGGTGGAACATACGGAGGAGCTGCAATCCGGTTTGCATGCATAGCAGCGAACGTCTCCTTCCAATTATGCCGTCCTGCCATAATGAAGTACTCCTGTAGCCACTCAATACCCCTACCCGTCCTGCTCTCCCAAGGCATGGCCGCATAAGGCGGACCTCTATGTGTGGGGAAGATGAGACCTCTAGTCATGAAGGCATGAAGTCCTAAGGGTACGGCTGGTATGCGGGTACACGCAGAAAAATCAACTCCCAAACTCCTAGCAAGGTGGGTAACTATCCCACCATATCCCATGTTGCCCTTCCTCTTGTTCTTAAGCTTGCTCATAGTAGCAGCTAAGAGGGTGGCACAGTCAGCTCGGCGTCCATACAGCATGGAGTATAGCAGAAAGAGCTCATCCGTCTTGATCTTTTGGGGCGTCTCCGTCCGAGGGAAGAGACACTCCGAAAGAACACGGTGAGCAATCTTCAAGGCTAAGTGGTACATCAACTTAGCCTTGGTGTCAGCAGGTTGCCAACGGTCCTTGTTGGTGTAACACTCCGAATCCGCGGGACTCGGGATGTCACATTGGGCTAGGATCTCACAATGGATCCTGACCCTAGCCTGACAACAAGTTCACTGGACCTTACAACATGGCACTGACAGATATAAAACAAATACATAAAACAGTATAAACTATACGACCCGAAGAAAAAAAACAACATAGCCGAGTATATAAAACGACATCCTCACATAGGAGGTACAAAAGATCATCCTCACGCAGGAGGGGAAACACAACAACCCCAAACCAACCACCTAATGTACGAGAGTCCTCGGCCTGTCACCCTGCCAGATCACCCAGTAGCGCCTAACTTGTAAACATCTACAACACGGTATGAAACCGTTAGCTAACCATACATATATGAGGTAATGCATAAGCACAAGCACAATCATGAAAGATAAACACATCAGCATGCTATCACACATTTACCCATTTATTATCTTTGTATAATGATCATTCACTCAAAAACCGTATATATATATAGATAGATGAAAGTATGTGACACGAGGACCGATACATCCCCGCCTCTGAGTACAATGTCCAGCTGTACGAGTATCGGTCACACAATCCGTGTACCCTATGGGAGTGGATTGCGCCCTTCCTGTAAACCAGTCTGGCCTGACATTAGAGAACCTCCCAGACTCCACGGCGGGATGAAAGGAAAAGGTTATCACAGCCACGCAGTGGGGCAGTCAATAGAACATAGGTCGATAAAAACGACAACTCATGCTATCATAGCAAACATATAAAGCACACACCACTCATGCAAACACCCAATATAGGGATGGTAGCTAAGTAAGTCCTACGGACTTACCTCAACCTCGTACAAAAACAACCACGATCACCTCTACACTGGAGGGACAACACGGCCTATAAAAAGGCATAAAGAGATATATCAACCTCTATTCATCAAAGGGGTCACACCTAGACCCAAAGGGATCCATAAGGATCATACTCAATCTATGAGCCTCACAACCAACTAAACCTCAATATCTCAGCATAACTCACAATTCCTCAAATCTCAAGGTAGTATCTAATCAACATTCCTCAATCTCAATTTTAATCCTAATTTAATTAATTAACCTTTAATTAATTAATTAGATTTTGCCAGAATAACGTTTTGCCCGCAGGCAATTTCTAAACCCACCTGTCATCAGATTTCATCAAACAAACTATCCATAATCACCAGAATAATATAACGACCATAATGGAATTTCTAATTATCCATTTTGACAAGCCTAAAGTCAATTTAGGCCAAATCGCAGTACGGAAAACGAATAAATTCATAACTTATTCGTTACTAACCCGATATACGAACTAGAAGAAGATCCAGACTCCTAGCGATACGGAGAGTAAGAGCGCGGTATAAAACCTTACGTTTGATGACTTGCGGTAGTCCGTCGGCGTTCCGATAGCGGTAAACAGAAGCTTTACCAAAAATCTAACAAACGGAAAATAGATTTGTACCAGGATGAAGAGAATAAGATAAGGGACTCGTTGGTACAAGCGGATTTGAAAATGGATCGAAAATGAAAGGTTAGTGAAGGATTAAAGGTGGGTCGTATATTTCGTTTGGTTTTCAGTCGGTTGCTTCGCTTGAAGCTTTGCAATTGAAGAAGATGGATATGTAATCATATGTATAAGTTAGCATATATATGTATTTGATATACATCCACTAGCCGCCTCCTGTGATTGTACACATGTATATTATATATATATATATATATATATATATATATATATATATATATATATATATATATATATATATATATATATAAAATTAATGTTTATCCAAAACATTTAATTAAAACGCGGTTATAATTTTCGGTCTTCAAATTTTATCAAATTAGAATAGAAATTACGGAATATTATCGGGATAGTTAATCCATAACTATCTCGTAAAATGGGCATTCCTAAGCCACATTTCTTAACCGCTAAGGATCGGAATAGCGACTCTTTTGGCCGTTTTGCCTCTCCATGTTATTTCATATCTTGGACATATCCGATGTCCTGATCATTTCTCTCAACTGCATTTTTATTAATTGGAGCTCCCAAATGCTCCAAATAACACCAGAGGGTAAAAATAATTACCCGGGGAAAAAGTAAAAATTTCCCCAAACGTCCAAAATTACGCCAGGAACATAACGGT
The DNA here is from genome assembly GCA_033239045.1 of Fagopyrum esculentum. Taxonomy (NCBI): domain Eukaryota; kingdom Viridiplantae; phylum Streptophyta; class Magnoliopsida; order Caryophyllales; family Polygonaceae; genus Fagopyrum; species Fagopyrum esculentum. The sequence continues at coordinate 141,378,584 of BSUD01000003.1, forward strand.
GAGACTCTTACTCATCACTTGCGAAATCTTCACGAGTTATATGTCAATTACTATCAACGATTAAGTTAATCAACATTGATTAGAATTCGGAAATCCTAGCTATTACATCACACACCCCTTAAAAAAAAAGTTTCGTCCCGAAACTTGAACAATTCCCAAATCCTCTCGGACCCATACGCCGAGGTATAACTCTCATTCTTTCTATCGGAGGTATCACATCTCCGTTCAAAAGATCACAACCTATAACAATCTATAACCTCAAGTATAAACATGGAGGAATCATCACTCCAGGAAACAGGGTCATAACGCTACCCAAAGGCGTAGAGGAATCACGTCTCTCGCCATACCACATCACAAGGCATAGAGGAAGCACATCTCTAGCCAAAACATATCACATGCATAGAGGAAATACGTCTCTAACCAACCCATAAACATATATATCGCATGGAGGAATCACATCTCCACTGAACTATGTCCATCAAGGTAGCATGGAGGAAAGAACCATCTCCAGCTGAATCCTAATCTCACTCAAATAGCATGGAGGAAAGAACCATCTCCAGCTATAAATATGATCATACTCGGGTAGCGTGGAGGAAGTAATCATCTCCAGCTATAGCATACATCACACTAGCACATCAAGATCTACTAAGATCATAAATCACATCACAACTATCATGGAATAACACATCAAGGCATATAAGCACATAAGCACAACATTCATCAAGATAGCACTAAGATCTACTCGTGCTCCCACAAATGGGTCTGTCCCAACATATACTCTGGATAGTTCCTCGGGACACTATCCTCAGTCTCTCACATAGCCTCTTCAGGTCTTCATCTCGACCATAATATCCTCAATATGGGAATGTCTTTCGAATGCAAGCGTTTCATATCTTATTCCAAGAATGTAATCAGATGCTCAACAACGATGTGGTTCAACTTAACCACTAGATTATTATAACTCACAAAGTGTTTCCAACCTGGTATATACTTCCTCAATTGAGACACAGGAACATTGGGTGAACATCCACCAACTTCAGAGTGAAAGCTAAACATCATGTTGCCTTCACAAAACTGATCAAGATCTCAAGTAACCGACATATTGGAAACTCATTTCCCCTTTCCATAATACACAACTAACGTCTCACAGCTGAGATACCTCCAGCCGGACATGAACTCTCACTTGAACTTTAGAGGTTAACACCTCTTGTCTACACACACAATCTAGCGACTATGTAGAGACAACATTCTTCCTTTAATCATCATTACTCGAACTATAAAATCCTGAGTCTGGTCATGTGTTATTTCCACTACTACTGCTAGATCACTTCTAGCATAAGGATATACGACATCTATGTCTATATATTGCCTCAGAGGGCCATCCCAAAAAGATGCACGTCCTTCATTGTTATATAATAAAATCAGTAATGGAAGGTAATATAACCATCCACGTTTCCCATTCAACTTACAACTTATAATAGATCTTTAAGATCTAGATGATCCTCTCTAACTGACCATCTGTCAGGGGGTGAAGTGTAGTCATGAGGTACAAACTCGTCCCCAAAGCAGTCTGAATCTGCTGCCCAAAATCTCAAAGTAAAAACATCCATCTCGATCAGAAATTATCGTTCTCGGTATACCATGGAGTCTCACTATCTGTCTAGTGTACTCCTCAGCCAATTCATTCACTAGCCACGTCCTTCTGATAGAAATGAAACGTGCCAGTTTCATTAATTTGTTACCAACAATCCAGATAACATAAATCTTCTACTGGGTCACAATCCATAAAAAAGTCCATAGAGATGTCCTCCCAAATTCTACTACTGCACTGGTAGTGGGTGGGGCTTATCTCTAGATCGGAAGTACTCTATTTGGACCTGCTAACAGGTCACACACTGTATCACAAATCTGGTTATATCGGCTTCATACAATATAATTGTCTCATCTCGAGGTCCATCTTACTCGTACCTGAATGTACTAAATAAGGCGTACAATGGGTATACGTAACATTCTCTATCTCCATCTGCATCAGCAGGTACACAAAAGTGGTCATGACTCTTCATCAGTCCATCTACTCCCATGGAGAACTATGGTGCCTCAGTACGAGACATCCTTTCTCTAAACCTTGTCAAGGCCGGGTAGGTCTCCTGCTTCTGTTGGACCTCATCCAACAGACTAGGTAGAACCTCTGAGGTATAATTGGGTATCCTTATCAAGGAACTGATTGTCCAACTCTAGTCAAGCTAGATCTCTCTGAAGTTGAGGCTGAACTATCAGTCTCACAATTATCTTCTCTTGGAGCGTCTTTCCATTCAAATTATCGGCGACAACGTTCAACTTCTTTGAATGATGTGGAATCTTCAAGTCAAAGTCTTGATCAACTTAAGCTCTTAACACTGGTGGTTATTCAACCCCTGTTGCATAAAATATACTTCAGATTTCTATGATCTATAGAAATCTGACATGAAGATCACACCGGTACGGTCTTCTCAAAAGACTCGCAAATGAATACGTAATCATATAAAATCCTTCCTCAAAGCATTGGTAGCAATCGGCTGAGCCGAGAAAACTACGTATTCCTTAATGTTCATCAGTATCTCCCACGTTACAACATACTTAATTCTCGCCAGGTCAACCATGATCCCACTGGCGAAGACAACATGGCCTAAAAAGGCTACCACTGGCATCTCAACTTACACTTAGAGAGTGTAGCATACAACCCTCTATCTCTCGAAATCTGCAGAACGGTCCTCACACGATCGGTCTAATATTATATGCTATGAGAGTATACCGACATGTCATCAATGAAGTCCACCACCAACTAATTAAGGAAGTCGATGAAGATACTTTTCATCAACTCTATAAAAACTACTAAAATATTCGTCAACCCAAATGACATCACTACAAACTCGTAGTGTCCATAACAGGTATGGGATGCTATCTCATACACATGCTGCTCTCTCATCCATGACTAGGGATATCTTGAGCACAAAGGAATCCTGAAAACACAATTGCTTCTTGAAGCTAACTCATCAGGTCGTCAATACGGAACATGGAACCCACTAGGGTAAAAGAAGCCCATTTCAGTCAACTTTTCAAGTTATCAATACAATATCTCAACAAGCACTGTATAGTGTGGCTTTCCCATTCAATCTTGTATCATACTTCAACTCGATAACAATGTCCACACTCCGCTGAGGTGGCAGCTAGACGGTTCAGTAACACGTCTATAAACTCATAAACAGCTGGAATACCTTCCAATGTTGGACTATCTCGCTCCTTCATGGTATAAGACTAGAAAGCGTCACATCCCTATGCTATCAGCTCGCTGCTTGTATAGTCCTGATGACAAACCCGTCTCTTCAAAGGTCTTAACCTCAGAAGACCTCTATTTAACTCAACTCAGTAAAGACTATAATAGTCTTACTATTAAAAGCTAACACCACATGATATCTATTCATCAAAACCATACACATAATGACTTCCTCATGTACCTACGACATGACAAAGAAGTCTACAACCATACACGGGTCCCTAAAATAAGGGAACAGACACGCATCTCACGGGTATCTCAGACCCAAAAAGGTAATCCTGTAAAGGAAAGTCCACCTTCTACTATATACCAAAATTCAACCATTAACGCATGCATCGAAAGACATGACGTGCATAGCACTCACAACAAGCAAAACTCCACCAGGTAAACCATTAACGAGAATGGTACCTATAACAGCTAACACTCGTAGCTCCACTACATATCATCACTCAATGTCAGATCCATGCTCCTCAGGTATCACTGAGGTCATTACTATAGCCGCCACTTCCACTCTTTCTGCACCGAAAAGAGGAAGGTCTTGCTGGGAAGAAACACCACCGTGCTGACAGAAAGGGCCAGATGGCCTAGCTCACCACAAGTGAAACAAGCTATCAGTGCCAAAGGGCACACAGAACGCAAATGATCTGGATAGCCACAACTGAAACATAATCATCCCATCCTTGCAACCTGTGCAACTGAAGGGTAACTCGACCTTCGTCGTCCACCTGGAATGATCTCACTCTTGAAGGGAACCTGTAAAGGCAATGCCTTGCCCTGTCAACAAAACTTCGCTCTATGCCCTGCTTTACCACACGTAAAGCATATGATGGGCGCCTTTGGGCACACAACTCGCTAGTGTCCCAATGTTCGCCCCTAGAGGTGTGTGCAAATAAGTTTTAAATTTATAAAACTAGAATCAAGCAAGCGAACCCGCAGTGTACGGATCGACGTAGTTAAGCAAGAATTCCAGAGTATCGAACACAAGGATTTGGGTGGGAACGAACTCGATTGCAGGTTATCAAGCAAGTAAATATGAGAGTTTGCAAATATTGGGAAAACAACAATCCTAAAGATCCAGGTATTCAGCTGTGGCAATTGATTCAAGATGTACTTAATGATATAAAGACAGAGTTGAGATATGCAAATGTATACTAATGTAAGGTAATCGTACGGTGAAGTTCCAAAAACCTTTTATGACTCACCTACAAGGCATTTTCTATACAGGTTGTTGAGGCTCAATATAGAAGGGTTCTAAAGGCGAGAATTAGTATCAAATACCCAAACTTGTAATCTAAAGATCAAGACTAACTTAACCGATTGAGGTTGTTGAGGCTCACAATCGAGGTAGAGGTTGTTGAGGCTCACTACCACCTAGAAGAGACAAGTCTAAACTAAGCTAAAACAAATCTTTAACTTTAGATTTAAAGTAAAAGCAGGTTCGTAAACTTGAGGGAAATTACGGTTGGATCTTGAGATTCCACGGTCGTGGAACTCAAGAACAGCCCGTAATTTAAGGTTGTCGACGAGATTTCTCTAACTCTCAGGGTCTAATCTGTTTGCGATCAATCTATCATCATCTATGCCACAACTATCAACCCTTCACCTTAGAATTGTTAAGGGTTTTTAGCCAATAACAGTCATATTGATTTCAATTCAAGAATTAGAAGATGAAAAGATGAAAACTTTCAAGAACTTTCAATAACCTTCAACTTAATCTCAAAATCACAAAGAGAACAGATAATGTCAAAAGATTCACAATAGAACAAATAATCGTAATCCTAGGAAAGAAAAGAAAACGGGATGTCAATCCGTTTTCCAAATCAAACCTAATCAAGAAGAGAGATCTTCTTGCAGAATCTTCCAAGAACTTCGATCTTCCGCAATTCCTGGAAATCTCTACGGCAATCTCCACCACAAGTGCGAGATTCCAAGAATTCCGGACACGAACTTCGATCCCTCAAGTGGAAATGTCCGCGGTCGTAAGCGGTGATAAACGGTGATCCTTAGCGTCGATTGCTAAGCGGGAATGTACGTCTACGCGTGGATGCAAGAACGCTAAGCAGGCCCAAGCGATGATAATGAAATCTCCTTTCTTCCGTCTTTTTATAATGCAGGGCAAGGTGTCGGCCCGGCCCGATCTTCAAAAGATCATGGCTTCGAAGTGTGGCGAAAGATTCGCCAAGATCACGGTCGTGGTAGATTCCACGACCGTAATTCTAGGGCGTGGAAACAATTACGGTTAGTTCCACGACCGTAGAATCCCCTGGAATGAACATCGAATTCTGACTCTGAATCCACGGCCGTAATTCTGAACGTGGTTTTGGATTCCGGCCGTATTTTAGGGCGTAATTTAGGGCATGAACGTGATTCTTCCCTAAACTCGTGCATTCCTCAATCTAATACTCCAAATTGCTTCCAAAAAGTGTCCTCGATCTATGGACATATCAACTCAACTCTCCTTTGCTTGATTCCGTTCGGAAATAGCTCCAAATCACCTATAATCAACATAGAACTTGTGTAGACATCCATATCGACAATATAGGCAATACTAGCTCACATATGTATAAAGATCAATCAAAGACTATCAATATGAATCAAATACGATTAGAAAACGTGCCTAAAATATCACAATATTTCATGCTAACAAATAACCCCATACTTAACACTTGCTTGTCCCTAAGCAAGGTCTTTCAAAAAGCTTTAAACAAGAGTTAGGATGAAATATGTGCATCTTCTTTTGGTGAATGTGACTTCTAAAGAATAGATCATTCTCAAACCTTGCTTCAATTGTTTATTAAACTTTCACACACTCAATTAGAGAGTAAGAGGAAAAGGAAACTCATGAATCAATTTAACTTCCAAACAAGCATTATAACCTTCAAACATTATCAAAATCAATCATAAGAAACTTCAATTTAGATCACCAAGCCATATAACATTCTTTTGATCTTAAGGACTTTTAAAGAAAAGGTCTAGAATATGGAAAGGGGAGGGAAAACTTTAAAGGAGAGTGGTGCATAAATCCGGGAAAGTGGACGACTACCTTCTTCTTCTTTTGCGGTTTCCGCAACACTTCACTTAGAGCTTCGCTCTCTTCTTTTCATTTTTCGACTTTACTTTTGGAGTTATGGATAGAGGTGCACAAAAACCGAAGCCTAGGAGATTGGCGTTTCTCAAATTTGCAAGAGATGCCTCAAACCCTTAGCGCACATACCATAATCCGCTAGGAATATCGCTCAATTTGACTTTGGCAAGACACAAACACCCGGCTATGTGAATGGTGCCGAGTTACTCATCGTCATGATTGACTTCCCCAAACCTATAATTTCTTTCTATTCGATTGATTGCAAATAATTGCTCTCATGGCCCTCCCACATCAAACATGCCTTTTTCTCATTTACTTCTTCTAAATTCCCGGATAGGTAAAGGAGGCTAATATTTCAATGAGGAGTTAGATGATCAAAGAAAAGAAGAAAGAAAGTATCGAATTGCCTTAATCATTTCAACAAGAAGTATAGGAACTTATAATGTGATTTCAACTTCAATTTCCTAACATGATTTAGGTAACATTTTCACATTATAGAACTTGCAAAAGAGGTAAAATTTATTCATTCAAATCCTTTTCAATTCACAATCTTTTTAAGCATGTAATTGTCATCAAACTCAATTCACAAGTAGTGATTATCATGGAAATCATCTTAATTCATTAGAAGCACAAAATTTTCAAAATTTTTCAATTTTTATGGGTTTTTAAAGTTCTTTTTCATGCAATGCAATAATGAAACGTGTAACACATAATGAACATGCAAAGATAGTCTCAAATGAAAGCAAACATAGAGAGTAGAGTTATTACAAACTTTTTAGTACATCCCACCCCATACTTAGGACGAACATTGTCCCTAATGTTCAAAAGAAAGAACAAAAGAAAGAAAAGAAAAAGAAACTCACAAGCGGTGGCGGGAATGTCTAAAACGAACGGTCCGGTCATCAATCACTGTGGCGCCGGCGGAGGTGGGAATGGAGAGAAACTCGGATCATAGAACCGCCCAAACTGTTGGCGGTAGACGTCCCTCATCATGTGGTCAAGGTCGTCTAAGCGTCCGTCTCTAGCATCCGCCCGGATCTCTAGTGCTCCAACTCTCTGTGAAAGTCCGGTAGCCCAATCCGGCATCCTCTCATACCATCCCGGGCGTGATCGTACCATGCAGGGGCATCGGCTGGTGCTGGCGGTGGTGGTGCTGCTGGCTGCGTCGTGGACCAAGGAGGAGGTGTGTCGTACCAAGTGGGAGGTGTAGTCATCCACGTGGGCCTCTCACTCACGCTAGCGCGGCGAGATGACGAGCCTGAAGCTCTAGCTGGGCGTGGAGAGCGCCTAGGTACATCCCGGGCCGCCTCCGGCTGATCCGGAAACGTGCCGAAATCCTGCTCCGCTCCTCCACCACTCTCGTACTGATCTCCCATGTCCTCCTCATCCACAACCGGCGGTGGAACGTAAGGGGGAGCTACAAGCCTGTTCGCGTGCATCGCAGCGAACGTCTCCTTCTAATTGTGGCGTCCCGCCACAATGGAATACTCTGGCAGCCACTCTATACCCCTGCCTGTCCTAGTCTCCCAAGGCATGCCCGCATAAGGCGGACCTCTGTGTGTGGGGAAAATGAGTCCCCGAACCATAAAAGCATGCAGCCCTAAGGGAGCTGCCGGTATACAGGTGCAAGCGGAAAAATCTACACCAAACGTCCTAGCAATGTGGGTCACTATCCCACCATATCCAATGTTCCCCTTCTTCTTATTCTTGAGCTTGCTCATCGTAGCAGCCAAGAGAGTCGCACAATCTGCACGACGTCCATAGAGCATGCAGTAGAGTAGGTATAGCTCATCCGTCTTGATCTTTTGGGGCGTCTCCGTCCTGGGAAAGAGACACTCCGAAAGAACACGGTGAGCTATCTTCAAGGCTAGATGGTACATCAATCTAGCCTTGGTATCGGCGGGCTGCCTTGAAAAGAAGGACGCAGTTCTGGAGGCAATCTTGATCAAGCTTGGCGCTATGGAGAATTCTATGACTTCATTTTCGAGGGCCCAAAAGTCCCTTGAACAACAACTTGCTAATAGGGCGAATGAAGCGCCAAGAGATCCAGGGAAGCTTCCAGCAAAGACGGAAACTAACCCTAAGGGCCAGTGCATGGCCATAACGACGAGGAGTGGACTCAAAACTGTTGATCCAGTACCTCGCTCGACGCAGACCACCTCGGTCCAGATCCAGTCGAAGAACACCTCGACCGAGATGCCAACCGAGGCAGAACAACAGAAAGTGGGAGGAACGACAGAAACTTATGTTCCACCTCCTGCATATAAACCACCACTTCCATTCCCTCAGTCCAGAGCTAGAGCACATCTAGACAAGCACTTCGGTAAGTTCCTTGACTTGATGAATAAGCTACATATTAACATTCCTTTCCTTGATGCTATTTTAGGTATGCCCGCCTATGGAAAGTTCTTAAAAGAGATCTTATCAAGGAAGAGGAAGCTGGAGGATGTTGGTGAAGTTAGGATGACATCTAAATCTTCGGAACTCATAAAGATCATGAAGGAAAAGATGCCACCTAAGTTGAGAGATCCAGGCTCATTTTGCATTCCCATTCAAGTTGGGGATGTCACTTGTGAAGCCCTTTGTGATCTAGGAGCCAGCGTGAGCATCATCCCGCTAGAGCTATGCACTAAGATCGGTCTTGGAGAGCCCAAACCGGTCAAGATTCGACTTTACATGGCGGATCGCTCCATCACCCATCCCGTGGGCATTTTGGAGGACGTTCCGGTCAAGTTAGGTAACTTCTATCTACCTATAGATTTTGTCGTACTTGACATTCCCGCAGATTATCCTGTTCCTATCATTCTCGGGAGGCCATTTCTAGCAACTTCGGGTTGCAATGTGGATTGCAAGAACGCCACGTTGAAATTCAACGTTGGTGGCGATGAGGTGGAATTCGCACTACTTGCAGCTATGAAAGGGGAGCAACTAACTGATGATATCTTCAACATCTACGATGAAGAAGAATCAAGAGAATTGGTGAGCTCTATCCTTATTAACGATCCACTCGAAAGAGTTATTAGCTTCAGTTTAATGGAGGAAGGTATAGATGCTTCTTGTGATGCA
>BSUD01000003.1:141388409-141401622 GCA_033239045.1 Fagopyrum esculentum
TTCTGGACAGAGCGAGGCGTCTGAAGAACACCTCGGTCAACGCCTTTGCGCCTCGACCGAGGTCGACAGCGAGACGATTCAAACTGAGATTGAATTTAATCCAGTTTCTGACACCACTCCACTGGAAAGAGGAAGCACAGATCCCTCTCAGAAAGCACCCCCAGTTGTGGAGCTTAAACAACTCCCTAGTCACTTGAGGTATATCTTTCTTGGGCCGGATTCTACTTATCCCGTTATTGTTAGTGCTTCCCTTTCCGATTCTGAATTAACTAAGCTAATGCATGTCCTGAGAAAGCATCGAAAAGCCATAGGTTACACCACGGATGATCTTATTGGCATTAAACCTTCTTTCTGCATGCATAGAATTCTAATGGAAGATAATCATAAGACTTCACGGGAACCTCAAAGACGGTTAAATCCGATCATGAAAGAGGTTGTGAAGAAGGAAGTTCTTAAGTTGTTGGATGCAGGTATTATTTATCCTATCTCGGACAGCAAGTGGGTTAGCCCGGTGCATGTCGTTCCGAAGAAAGGAGGGATGACCGTTGTGACGAATAAGAACAACGAGTTGATCCCAACAAGGACCGTTACGGGCTGGAGAGTTTGCATCGACTATAGGAAGCTGAACACGGCTACTCGGAAGGATCATTTTCCGCTTCCCTTCATTGATCAAATGCTCGAGCGGTTGGCCCAGCATTCACACTTTTGCTACTTGGACGGCTATAGTGGATTCTTCCAGATTCCTATCCATCCGGATGATCAGGAGAAGACCACTTTCACTTGTCCATGGGGGACGTTTGCCTATCGGAGGATGCCATTTGGATTGTGCAATGCACCAGCTACCTTCCAGCGATGCATGATGGCTATCTTTTCCGAGTACATAGAGGAGATCATGGAGGTATTTATGGATGATTTTTCTGTATATGGTTCCTCTTTTGATGATTGCCTATCTAACCTTTCTCTAGTGCTTAAAAGATGTGAAGACACTAACCTTGTTTTGAATTGGGAGAAGTGTCATTTTATGGTTAATGAAGGCATTGTGCTAGGACACCTCGTTTCTAATCGAGGTATTGAGGTCGATCGAGCTAAGATCGAGACTATTGAGAAACTCCCTCCTCCTTGTTCTATTAAAGGTGTGAGGAGTTTTCTCGGGCATGCAGGTTTCTACAGGAGATTCATCAAGGACTTCTCCAAGATTTCTAAACCTCTAACAAACCTCTTGAATAAAGATGTTGTTTTTGAGTTTTCGCAGGAGTGTCTTGATGCTTTTTACAGGATTAAGGAAGCGTTGATCTCCGCTCCCATTATCCAGCCTCCTGATTGGACCTTGCCCTTTGAGGTCATGTGTGACGCCAGCGATGTAGCCGTAGGAGCGGTGCTCGGACAGAAGAAAGATGGACGGACCACCGCCATTTACTATGCTAGCAAGACGCTAGATGAAGCACAACGCCACTACGCTACCACCGAAAAGGAGTTATTGGCGGTTGTATATGCTTTCGAGAAGTTTCGTTCCTATCTAGTAGGGGCGAAAGTCATTGTCTACACCGACCATGCAGCCATTCGTTACTTGATGGCTAAGAAAGATGCCAAGCCGCGTCTTATTCGATGGATTCTCTTGCTTCAAGAGTTTGACCTAGAGATCCGCGATAAGAAGGGATCCGAGAATTCAGTTGCGGATCACCTCAGCCGGCTACCGGAATCTTCCCGCGAGACGGATAACCCACCCATAGACGATTCATTCCCCGATGAGCACTTGCACGTCTTGGAGCGTTTGATGGATCTACTTACTTCACCCCACGATGGGTTCTCTTTACGAAGCTTACCGTTATCGACTTTGTTTCACCGAGTCCCTGTGATCGACCCCTAGAATTTCTTGCTTTTTACTACGATTGACCCGTACACTGCGGGTTTGCATCCTTGTTTTAAGCTTAAGTCTAGGGTTATAAATTTAAAGCTTGCACACACCTTTTGGAGCGAACAAGTTTTTGGCGCCGTTGCCGGGGACTTGGTCTAGACCGAGCCGGTACGGGTTGCTCTTGGGGCGCTTGCCCCCGTGTCATCTAACCACTCTACTTGAGTGACTTTTGCAGGTTCTTTCTTAGGTATATGCGAAGAACCCGCACTGGGAAGGAAATCGTTCCTTACGATCCCGAACCAGAAAAGACATACAAGCGACGCTTAAGAGAAGCGAAGATGGCCCAACAAGACGATCACGATCTTGCGGCCCAATTGAGAGAGACGCAGGAATTGCTACGTCTCAGCGAGGATGAACTCAGGCAAGAGAAAGAAGAGAATCGCGCCAAGACTGCAGCAATCGAAGCTGAGATTGCTGTCATTCGGAACCAGATTCTACTTCGACCGATGCAGGATCCAGTAGTTGATCCTCGACCGAGGCAGATTCCAGTACCTGACGCCCCGGTCGATGTACTTCCACCTCGGATACCAGTCCGAGATGTTCTTCTTGCAGGAATCCCGCAAACCCTAGGTCAAAGGATGGACCCTAATCAACAGCTGAGGCGTCCAGGGGTGAACCTAGGAGATCCAGCGGATCATGACTACGAACTTCGACCGCAAGTTCTAGCCATGATTCGCCAATGTCAATTCGGAGGGCTAGAGAAGGAGTCGCCGCATCAACATCTTCAAAACTACGAGATCTTGATGGAGACCTTGCGACCTCCCAGAATTGAGAACAACAACTACAAGCTAAGACCTTTTTACTTTTCTTTAAAAGATAGAGCTCTTACTTGGTATCAATCTCTTCCTCCAGGAAAAATTAGCACATGGGAGGAGATGACTACGGAATTCCTAACCAAATTCTTTCCCCCCTCAAAGACTGTTGAAATGAGAGGGAAGATCAATGCTTTCATCATGAAGGACAAGGAGAGCTTGTCCAAATCTTGGGAGCGGTTCAAGGATATCCTTTTGGATTGCCCACATCATGGGATTCCAAAGATCGAGTTGTTGGAGATCTACTTCAAAGGGCTGGACGGAAGTACCCAGTTCAATCTCCAACTACTCTCCGCCGGTACCTTCATGGACATGGCGATTGATGAGGCTTGGGACTTCATTGAGAAGCAAGCCTTACATATGGAGAAGTATACCCACCAAGGAGCTGAAGGTGGAGTTAAAAGAGTCAACTTTCAAGAGACTCAACCCAACAACAATCAACTCACGTCATTGAAGAATGACGTGAAGGAATTAAAGGAGCTCTTGATGGCTCAAACTAAGAAGGAAGAGCAAGGGCAAAGGAACAACAACAACAACAATAACGGGTACCGTAACAACAACAACGGACCCCGAAACAACAACTACAACAACAACAATAGAGGATCCAACAGCAACAACTGGAGGGCGAATAATCAAAACCACGGTAACAATTATTCGAACTCCAACTCTAATGATTCCTCTAATCCTTTCCTCTCTTCGCCTTCTTCTTCTTCTACTCCATTGAAAAGCCAAGGGCAAGGATCATGTTCGTCTCAGCCGGAAAAGAAGGACGCAGTTCTGGAGGCAATCTTGATCAAGCTTGGCGCTATGGAGAATTCTATGACTTCATTTTCGAGGGCCCAAAAGTCCCTTGAACAACAACTTGCTAATAGGGCGAATGAAGCGCCAAGAGATCCAGGGAAGCTTCCAGCAAAGACGGAAACTAACCCTAAGGGCCAGTGCATGGCCATAACGACGAGGAGTGGACTCAAAACTGTTGATCCAGTACCTCGCTCGACGCAGACCACCTCGGTCCAGATCCAGTCGAAGAACACCTCGACCGAGATGCCAACCGAGGCAGAACAACAGAAAGTGGGAGGAACGACAGAAACTTATGTTCCACCTCCTGCATATAAACCACCACTTCCATTCCCTCAGTCCAGAGCTAGAGCACATCTAGACAAGCACTTCGGTAAGTTCCTTGACTTGATGAATAAGCTACATATTAACATTCCTTTCCTTGATGCTATTTTAGGTATGCCCGCCTATGGAAAGTTCTTAAAAGAGATCTTATCAAGGAAGAGGAAGCTGGAGGATGTTGGTGAAGTTAGGATGACATCTAAATCTTCGGAACTCATAAAGATCATGAAGGAAAAGATGCCACCTAAGTTGAGAGATCCAGGCTCATTTTGCATTCCCATTCAAGTTGGGGATGTCACTTGTGAAGCCCTTTGTGATCTAGGAGCCAGCGTGAGCATCATCCCGCTGGAGCTATGCACTAAGATCGGTCTTGGAGAGCCCAAACCGGTCAAGATTCGACTTTACATGGCGGATCGCTCCATCACCCATCCCGTGGGCATTTTGGAGGACGTTCCGGTCAAGTTAGGTAACTTCTATCTACCTATAGATTTTGTCGTACTTGACATTCCCGCAGATTATCCTGTTCCTATCATTCTCGGGAGGCCATTTCTAGCAACTTCGGGTTGCAATGTGGATTGCAAGAACGCCACGTTGAAATTCAACGTTGGTGGCGATGAGGTGGAATTCGCACTACTTGCAGCTATGAAAGGGGAGCAACTAACTGATGATATCTTCAACATCTACGATGAAGAAGAATCAAGAGAATTGGTGAGCTCTATCCTTATTAACGATCCACTCGAAAGAGTTATTAGCTTCAGTTTAAAGGAGGAAGGTATAGATGCTTCTTGTGATGCAGATATACGGAGCTTGAAGGCACTGGAAGAGGATCCAGGAGCTAAAACTGAGAAGCTAGTCCAGGAGACGAAGATTTCCAGCCTCGGATCCTGTAGCAGTACCTCGACCGAGGCACCTTCTGGACAGAGCGAGGCGTCTGAAGAACACCTCGGTCAACGCCTTTGCGCCTCGACCGAGGTCGACAGCGAGACGATTCAAACTGAGATTGAATTTAATCCAGTTTCTGACACCACTCCACTGGAAAGAGGAAGCACAGATCCCTCTCAGAAAGCACCCCCAGTTGTGGAGCTTAAACAACTCCCTAGTCACTTGAGGTATATCTTTCTTGGGCCGGATTCTACTTATCCCGTTATTGTTAGTGCTTCCCTTTCCGATTCTGAATTAACTAAGCTAATGCATGTCCTGAGAAAGCATCGAAAAGCCATAGGTTACACCACGGATGATCTTATTGGCATTAAACCTTCTTTCTGCATGCATAGAATTCTAATGGAAGATAATCATAAGACTTCACGGGAACCTCAAAGACGGTTAAATCCGATCATGAAAGAGGTTGTGAAGAAGGAAGTTCTTAAGTTGTTGGATGCAGGTATTATTTATCCTATCTCGGACAGCAAGTGGGTTAGCCCGGTGCATGTCGTTCCGAAGAAAGGAGGGATGACCGTTGTGACGAATAAGAACAACGAGTTGATCCCAACAAGGACCGTTACGGGCTGGAGAGTTTGCATCGACTATAGGAAGCTGAACACGGCTACTCGGAAGGATCATTTTCCGCTTCCCTTCATTGATCAAATGCTCGAACGGTTGGCCCAGCATTCACACTTTTGCTACTTGGACGGCTATAGTGGATTCTTCCAGATTCCTATCCATCCGGATGATCAGGAGAAGACCACTTTCACTTGTCCATGGGGGACGTTTGCCTATCGGAGGATGCCATTTGGATTGTGCAATGCACCAGCTACCTTCCAGCGATGCATGATGGCTATCTTTTCCGAGTACATAGAGGAGATCATGGAGGTATTTATGGATGATTTTTCTGTATATGGTTCCTCTTTTGATGATTGCCTATCTAACCTTTCTCTAGTGCTTAAAAGATGTGAAGACACTAACCTTGTTTTGAATTGGGAGAAGTGTCATTTTATGGTTAATGAAGGCATTGTGCTAGGACACCTCGTTTCTAATCGAGGTATTGAGGTCGATCGAGCTAAGATCGAGACTATTGAGAAACTCCCTCCTCCTTGTTCTATTAAAGGTGTGAGGAGTTTTCTCGGGCATGCAGGTTTCTACAGGAGATTCATCAAGGACTTCTCCAAGATTTCTAAACCTCTAACAAACCTCTTGAATAAAGATGTTGTTTTTGAGTTTTCGCAGGAGTGTCTTGATGCTTTTTACAGGATTAAGGAAGCGTTGATCTCCGCTCCCATTATCCAGCCTCCTGATTGGACCTTGCCCTTTGAGGTCATGTGTGACGCCAGCGATGTAGCCGTAGGAGCGGTGCTCGGACAGAAGAAAGATGGACGGACCACCGCCATTTACTATGCTAGCAAGACGCTAGATGAAGCACAACGCCACTACGCTACCACCGAAAAGGAGTTATTGGCGGTTGTATATGCTTTCGAGAAGTTTCGTTCCTATCTAGTAGGGGCGAAAGTCATTGTCTACACCGACCATGCAGCCATTCGTTACTTGATGGCTAAGAAAGATGCCAAGCCGCGTCTTATTCGATGGATTCTCTTGCTTCAAGAGTTTGACCTAGAGATCCGCGATAAGAAGGGATCCGAGAATTCAGTTGCGGATCACCTCAGCCGGCTACCGGAATCTTCCCGCGAGACGGATAACCCACCCATAGACGATTCATTCCCCGATGAGCACTTGCACGTCTTGGAGCGTTTGATGGATCTACTTACTTCACCCCACGAAGGAGGTGAAGTATGGGGTGCGGGCACCTCCCACCTCCTTTGAGACGCATTATGGTCCAGCTAGCGACCTTAAATCAAGCGCTTCTTGGGAGGCAACCCAAGGTATTGCTCTTCTTTCCCGTTTTCTAGTCTAGCTTAGATAGTTTTTGTTTTTGCTTTGCTTGCTTTGTTTTTGGCGTTCTGGACAGACAACAGGGAGGAGCACATCTGGAAGGACAGAAGTTCGAGAAACTGAGAAGACAGAAGCACCTCGGTCATTGTCAGAGCATCTCGACCGAGTTGATTCTTGAAGCAACCGAGGCGACTAGGGTTTCTGCAGAACCGCCTCGGTCCACATCACCTCGGTCCAGTCGAGACCATCTCGACCGAGGTGACAGCAGATCCAGGAACGATATAAATTGGGAAAAATTTTACTTTTCACTTTTTATTTACCCTCCTCGACCGCGGCGACAGATCCACCTCGCTTCCTTCATTTCTCGCTCGTTTTCGAAGATTTCTGCTTCCAAACTGCAATTGAAGAGTAGAGGATCCGATTGCAACTACAGATTTGCAAGAAATCTGAGTGAATCGGCCGGAAAGAGGTAAAAACGTTCGAAAACCTAAACTCGTTCGTTTACTGCATATTGGGCTTTGGTTGCCCTTGATTCTGTTGAGGAAATCTATAAGTACCCCTTAGGAAGCATCGGTAGTGATTTTAGGGGGAAAAGAACTGAAAATCAGAGAGTGGAATCGCGACTGTCTTCGCCTCGGTCCAGTCGTTCTGCACCTCGGTCGAGGTGATTTTTGGAGTTGTCAGTCGACCGAGGTAGTCTGACAGTGTGTTTTGAAAATGAGTTCAGATCGCCGTTTAGCTCTTAGAGATAGATCCTCCCCTTCCCCTTCTCCTTGCTCATCCCGTCCCTACCGCCCGGTTATCCACGAGAGATGCCGGGTAGACTATGAGAGGATAGCTGGCCGTCCAGTCATCGCACCACGATTTCTGGATGTGTCAGCTTTTGACTGCCTAGGGTTAGATGCTGACCTTAGGAGGATGATTGCTACCGTCGGGCTGGATCAGTTTACTGAGATCCGAGCCCCAACTTACTTAGAGCCGACACTCGAGTTTGTTAGCTCCTTCTCCTACCTCCCCACAGACCGTTCTGTGAAGTACCGGTTGATGAACCGGAACTTCATAGTTCCTTTAGAGATTTGGAGAGAGATCTTTGGCTTTCCTGACCCCACTGCTGTAGACTTCCCCTCCCGATCCGTAGCTAGGGAGTTCTGGGGACAGATAGCCCACATTACTACACACGCAGACAGATGGCGCCCTGGAGATTCCAGGGAGAAGGTCATCTTTCACCCAGCCTTCAGACTTGCCCACAGGATCTTCAGTGAGACACTTCTGGCGCGTACTGAGACGCCCCAGAAGATCAGACAGGGTGAGCTCTTCAGCCTCTATTGCATGGTTACAGGAGGCTTCCCAGACTTTGGCTTGCTCCTAGCAGAGGATCTGCATAGGATCAAGGCCAAGGCGAAGGGAGATATTTGCTGTGGAGGTCTAGTCACCCACATCGCTACTTACCACGGGATGGACCTCAGCGTTTGCACATTGGCGGCGGCTCCGAAGCCGCTGGGATTGCAGGAGATGATCACGCGGAGGATTCTAGTTCCCCGTGGTTTGACCACTCCATACGTCGCCATGCCTTGGGAGCGGACTGCACCTCAGGGCATCAGATGGTCTGCACAGTTCTCTGTCTCCGACCCGCATTTCTGGCAGACAGCATGGGCTCCACTTATGGAGGATTACAGAGAGGGAGCAGTTGCCCCTGCGGAGGAGGCTGAGGAGGCTGATGAGGATGACGACGATGATGAGACAGTAGATGAGAGAGGAGGCGGCGTCCCGATGGACACAGGTACAGATACAGCTGGGACGAGCGCTACCCATTATTGATTTGGATGAGGATGAGGAGGACACTGAGCCGGCGCCAGCTGAGACTTCTCCGGTCCGACCTGCTAGACGCAGGAGGCGGGGAGTGAGGGACAGGGCCGCACACCGACGGATCGATGACCTGACGGATCAGGTTATCGACTCATATGCTGCACTTTCGCTGGATATCCGCGAGATGCAGGAGCGTCAGCATCATCAGCACATGATGGCTCAGCTACAATTTGAGCGTATCATGGGCCATCCCTATGACCCGACTCAGTACCCTTATGTACCACCACCACCGCCGCCGGATCAGGACTACTGAGGAGCTGCAGAGTTTTATTATTATATTTTTATGCAGTTCGGCTCTTATCCGGTGAGTCCTCTTTTATTTAGACTTTTATTATACCCACTGGGACAGTGTGTCTCAAGTATGGGGTATTTGTCTGTATTATTTGACTACGTGACTACTTGATGTATTCGACACTCATGATGTATTTTATTTATCGGATATTTTCATATTTATGCTTCATTTGCCTTTATATGATTATCTGATATTACATGCATACCTACAGATTATTTGATTGAAAAAAACGTCGAAACCAAACCGAAAAGAATAAAAAAATTGGTTTTTAAAAAAAAATTTTTGACCTCGACCGGGGAGATTCTGGCGAAACGAGGTATTTCACCTCGGTTGAACTAAGAACATCTCGACCGAGGTGACGTAACAGAAAGTTTTCGAAAACGATTTTGTGCTACTTATCTGGATATGATCTCAGTGAAGATTTTGTTTACTTACTGTTGTTAAATTCTTTGTGTGTTTGAAAGGTTTTATAATATGTTTAAGTTGCTAAATGCTTTGTTTGAAATTATTAGTATGTTTAATACTTTGTTTTTATCCAAATTATGTTGAATTTGAAGGTTGACACCGCAGGTTAAGTTCTCTCACATTCTTCTTGGAAAGACCAAGGCATTTCATTTTCTTCTTCTTCTTCTTCTTGATCATGCTTAGCCCCTCATATACATTTTGCCTCCCTTTACCTATCCGGAAATTTGGAAGCAAGCAAGTGGTGAAAGCAAGTTAAAGTTGAGAAGTGGCTGGAAGTGAAGTGTTAGAAAGTAATAATAGGTTTGGGGAAGTCAATCATGAAGATGAGTAACTCGGCACCATTCACATAGCCGGGTGTTTGTGTCTTGCCAAAGTCGGATTGAGCGATATTCCTAACGGGTCATGGTATGTGCATCAAGGGTTTGATGCATCTCGAGAAATTGATGACTGTAGATTTCCTAGGCTTCGGTTATTGTGCACCTCTATCCATGCATCCCAAAAGGTAAAGTAAAAAGTGTGAAATAAGCAAAGCTTATTGGTGAAAGATGTTGCAAGTCAAAGTGAAAGTGAAGTTCATCCTTTTCCCGGATTCTAGCACCACATTACCTTACATACATCCCTACCCTACACGTTTCTTGACCTTTTCTTATGGGAAGCCCTTGAGACCTTGAGCTTGTTGATTGACTTAGCGGTTTAAATCGGATTGTACATGATTAATTTTGATAATTATGATTTATTATACATTCTATGATTTTATGCAAAGATGAACAACTTTTCTATATTTATGAAATGTTTTGATCATATTGAGTTTTTAATTCCAGGAAATATTCTCTTAGAGTGATCTATGATAGTTGCACACCATAAAATGTTTTTGAAAGACTTTTTCATTGATTTTCCTGACTTATAATCCATTCTATCTTGTCTTCTATATGAGGAACTTGCTTGAGGACAAGCAAGGGCTAAGTATGGGGTATTTTGATAGCATGAATTATAGTCTATATTTTGAGGTTTGTTTGGACGTTTTATCTTTCATATTCTGCATGTTTGTATGTACATTATGTGATTTTACTACCATTTCATCTACCTTTGCAAGAATCGAGGTCTACACCTAGTTTCGTTGTAATTGCAGGTAATATGGTACGTTTTGCATCAAAAAGGAGCAAAAGGAGTCAAGAGTCATTTGGAGCTACATCCAGGGAGCATAGCCATGGATTGAAGATTTACTTTGGAGCTGATTCGAGAGATTTCACATTCTGTCGTGAGTCACCTCGGTTGACCAGAGGTTCACCTCGACCGAGGCGATCCAGGGACGCCGACTCGACCGAGGCGAATACCTAGGACGCGGCGAGAATATTTTATTCTTGGCTGAGATCTTTTAAATTTGGAAAGTGATCTTATATTTTTGGGCTGAGCTTCTGGAAGGAAGGAGATATGCAGAATCATATATTTTACCTATATTTATAGGATAATATCTTCTTAAGATTTATTATCTTTGGAGGTTTATTTTCCTATAAAAAGGGTTGGATTTCCACAATTTGAGGAGGCCGCTATCAGCGCAAAGATCCCGCATACGACGCAGCAGCCGCAGCATACTCCAATTTGGGAGTTTTCGAAGAACCTTTTTGAAGGTTGAAGGAAGGTTGAAGATCATAGCTTTTTATAGCTTTTTGAAGGGTTTTGTAAGATTGTCTTCAATTCCTTTCCTTGTTGTCTTGTCTTGTTGGATTATTATCCAAGGAACGCTTTGTTGTGATATTTGATTCAGTTATTGAAGTCTTTTTCATTAAATTCTTCTTTGTTCAAATATTCACCTTCTTCCCATATATTTTAATACTTTCATTATGATGATGAGTGGCTAATTTCCTTGTGTGATTCTAGGGTGATTGGCTGAAGGTTGTGGGAAAAACAATGATAGAATAATCTTAGATTCCAGTAGGATCCTGAAAGTTCGAGTCTTTAACCTTAACCCTAAGCATCTCGTTCGGTTGATGAACATCTCGGCCGGGGTGGAATTCTTCTGACCGAGGTGACTTATCCGACCTAAAACAGAAAGTTAAGTGTTAGAGTTTGCTAAATCCTATTCTTATTTCACCTTCCTGGTTCAATGCAAGCTTAGGATGAGACTTACCCGGTAATTCCTTAGTTTGTCTACCAACGATCATAAGTGTAGGTAATAAAGGTTTATCCTTTATTGGGGTTTGAGTGTGCTTCCATCCCATCTTTGTGAGTTAGCCTGAGACTTACCCGGTAAAGGTTGATTCTATTCCCTTAGATGGTATGTTAGTTTGAGGTTATAATTCTTTATCTTGATTCCTTGAGACTTACCCGGTAATAGGAGTTACGGTTTAGGATTAGTGTGTAGTGAGACTTACCCGGTGATCTACTCCACTTTAGCAACGCCTTCCCCACGCAAAAATCTCAGCTTTGTCCGCTTATCTATAGATCTTGAGTTGGAACCACAACTTGACGCTTTAATCCCTAGAATTGCATGTTTGCTTGATTGACTTCTTATTCATCTTTGATTGTGTTAAATTGCTCTTGTGGTTAGTATTGACATTAGCATACCGTATTGACTCTGTTTCACCGAGTCCCTGAGATCGACCCCTGGAATTTTCTTGCTTTTACTACGATTGACCCGTACACTGCGGGTTCGCATCCTTGTTTTAAGCTTAAGTCTAGGGTTATAAATTTAAAGCTTGCACACACCGTTTGGAGCGAACATATATAAAGCCTTTTCTTTCTTCTTTTGTAGTTAGACAAGTTTTGTAAAAGTTTTGCTGAGAGCATTTCAGAATTGAATCCAAGAGAATTCTGATAGCATGAATTATAGTCTATATTTTGGGGTTTGTTTGGACGTTTTATCTTTCATAATCTGCATGTTTGTATGTACATTATGTGATTTTACTACCATTTCATCTACCTTTGCGAGAATCGAGGTCTACACCCAGTTTCGTAGTAATTGCAGGTAATATGGTACGTTTTGCATCAAAAAGGAGCAAAAGGAGTCAAGAGTCATTTAGAGCTACATTGAGGAGCAAAAAGGAATCCTTCAGGAAGCATAGCCATGGATTAAAGATTTACTTTGGACCAGTTTTGAGAGATTCTACACTCAGTTATGAATCACCTCGGTTGCCCAGAGATTCATCTCGACCGAGGCGATCCAGAGACGCCGACTCGACCGAGGCGAACACCTAGGACGCGGCGAGAATATTTTATTCTTGGCTGAGATCTTTTAAAATTGGAAAGTGATCTTATATTTTTGGGCTGAGTTTCTAGAAGGAAGGAGATATGCAGAATCATATATTTTACCTATATTTATGGGATAATATCTTCTTAAGATTTATTATCTTTGGAGGTTTATTTTTCCTATAAAAAGGATTGGATTTTCCACAAATCCGATCATGCTTAGAGGCTGCATACATCACGATATACCACCGATCAGGGTTTACAAGCGCAGCAGCCGCATCCTACTCCAATTTGGGAGATTCGAAGAACCTTTTTGAAGGTTGAAGGAAGATTGAAGTCCATAGCTTTTATAAGCTTTATTGAAGGGTTTTGTAAGATTGTCTTCAATTCCTTTCCTTGTTGTCTTGTCTTGTTGGATTATTATCCAAGGAACGCTTTGTTGTGATATTTGATTCAGTTATTGAAGTCTTTTTCATTAAATTCTTCTTTGTTCAAATATTCACCTTCTTCCCATATATTTTAATACTTTCATTTATGATGATGAGTGGCTAATTTCCTTGTGTGATTCTAGGGTGATTGGCTGATGGTTGTGGGAAAAACAATGATAGAATAATCTTAGATTCCAGTAGGATCCTGAAAGTTCGAGTCTTTAACCTTAACCCTAAGCATCTCGTTCGGTTGATGAACATCTCGGCCGGGGTGGAATTCTTCTGACCGAGGTGACTTATCCGACCT
>BSUD01000003.1:141401632-141482209 GCA_033239045.1 Fagopyrum esculentum
TTTGTGAGTTAGCCTGAGACTTACCCGGTAAAGGTTGATTCTATTCCCTTAGATGGTGTGTTAGTTTGAGGTTATAATTCTTTATCTTGATTCCTTGAGACTTACCCGGTAATAGGAGTTACGGTTTAGGATTAGTGTGTAGTGAGACTTACCCGGTGATCTACTCCACTTTAGCAACACCTTCCCCACGCAAAAATCTCAGCTTTGTCCGCTTATCTATAGATCTTGAGTTGGAACCACAACTTGACGCTTTAATCCCTAGAATTGCATGTTTGCTTGATTGACTTCTTATTCATCTTTGATTGTGTTAAATTGCTCTTGTGGTTAGTATTGACATTAGCATACCGTATTGACTCTGTTTCACCGAGTCCCTGAGATCGACCCCTGGAATTTTCTTGCTTTTACTACGATTGACCCGTACACTGCGGGTTCGCATCCTTGTTTTAAGCTTAAGTCTAGGGTTATAAATTTAAAGCTTGCACACACCGTTTGGAGCGAACAAGTTTTTGGCGCCGTTGCCGGGGACTTGGTCTAGACCGAGCCGGTACGGTTTGCTCTTGGGGCATTTGCCCCGTTTTGTCTAACCACTCTACTTGAGTGACGATCTTTGCAGGTTCTTTCTTAGGTATATGCGAAGAACCCGCGCTGGGAAGGAAATCGTTCCTTACGATCCCGAACCAGAAAAGACATACAAGCGACGCTTGAGAGAAGCGAAGATGGCCCAACAAGACGATCACGATCTTGCGGCCCAATTGAGAGAGACGCAGGAGCTGCTACGTCTCAGTAAAGAAGAGCTAAGGCAAGAGAAAGAAGAAAATCATGCCAGGACTGCAGCAATCGAAGCTGAGATTGCAGCCATTCGGAACCAGATTCTACTTCGACCGATGCAGGATCCAGTAGTTGATCCTCGACCGAGGCAGATTCCAGTACCTGACGCCCCGGTCGATGTACATCCACCTCGGATACCAGTCCGAGATGTTCTTCTTGCAGGAATCCCGCAAACCCTAGGTCAAAGGATGGACCCTAATCAACAGCTGAGGCGTCCAGGGGTGAACCTAGGAGATCCAGCGGATCATGACTACGAACTTCGACCGCAAGTTCTAGCCATGATTCGCCAATGTCAATTCGGAGGGCTAGAGAAGGAGTCGCCGCATCAACATCTTCAAAACTACGAGATCTTGATGGAGACCTTGCGGCCTTCTAGAATCGAAAATAACAACTACAAGCTAAGACCTTTTTACTTTTCTTTAAAAGATAGAGCTCTTACTTGATATCAATCTCTTCCTCCAGGAAAAATTAGCACATGGGAGGAGATGACTACGGAATTCCTAACCAAATTCTTTCCCCTCTCAAAGACTGCTGAAATGAGAGGGAAGATCAATGCTTTCATCATGAAGGACAAGGAGAGCTTGTCCAAATCTTGGGAGCGGTTCAAGGATATTCTTTTGGATTGCCCACATCATGGGATTCCAAAGATCGAGTTGTTGGAGATCTACTTCAAAGGGCTGGACGGGAACACCCAGTTCAATCTCCAACTACTCTCCGCCGGTACCTTCATGGACATGGCGATTGATGAGGCTTGGGACTTCATTGAGAAGCAAGCCTTACATATGGAGAAGTATACCCACCAAGGAGCTGAAGGTGGAGTTAAAAGAGTCAACTTTCAAGAGACTCAACCCAACAACAATCAACTCACGTCATTGAAGAATGACGTGAAGGAATTAAAGGAGCTCTTGATGGCTCAAACTAAGAAGGAAGAGCAAGGGCAAAGGAACAACAACAACAACAATAACGGGTACCGTAACAACAACAACGGACCCCGAAACAACAACTACAACAACAACAACAATAGAGGATCCAACAGCAACAACTGGAGGGCGAATAATCAAAACCACGGTAACAATTATTCGAACTCCAACTCTAATGATTCCTCTAATTCTTTCCTCTCTTCGCCTTCTTCTTCTTCTACTCCATTGAAAAGCCAAGGGCAAGGATCATGTTCGTCTCAGCCGGAAAAGAAGGACGCAGTTCTGGAGGCAATCTTGATCAAGCTTGGCGCTATGGAGAATTCTATGACTTCATTTTCGAGGGCCCAAAAGTCCCTTGAACAACAACTTGCTAATAGGGCGAATGAAGCGCCAAGAGATCCAGGGAAGCTTCCAGCAAAGACGGAAACTAACCCTAAGGGCCAGTGCATGGCCATAACGACGAGGAGTGGACTCAAAACTGTTGATCCAGTACCTCGCTCGACGCAGACCACCTCGGTCCAGATCCAGTCGAAGAACACCTCGACCGAGATGCCAACCGAGGCAGAACAACAGAAAGTGGGAGGAACGACAGAAACTTATGTTCCACCTCCTGCATATAAACCACCACTTCCATTCCCTCAGTCCAGAGCTAGAGCACATCTAGACAAGCACTTCGGTAAGTTCCTTGACTTGATGAATAAGCTACATATTAACATTCCTTTCCTTGATGCTATTTTAGGTATGCCCGCCTATGGAAAGTTCTTAAAAGAGATCTTATCAAGGAAGAGGAAGCTGGAGGATGTTGGTGAAGTTAGGATGACATCTAAATCTTCGGAACTCATAAAGATCATGAAGGAAAAGATGCCACCTAAGTTGAGAGATCCAGGCTCATTTTGCATTCCCATTCAAGTTGGGGATGTCACTTGTGAAGCCCTTTGTGATCTAGGAGCCAGCGTGAGCATCATCCCGCTGGAGCTATGCACTAAGATCGGTCTTGGAGAGCCCAAACCGGTCAAGATTCGACTTTACATGGCGGATCGCTCCATCACCCATCCCGTGGGCATTTTGGAGGACGTTCCGGTCAAGTTAGGTAACTTCTATCTACCTATAGATTTTGTCGTACTTGACATTCCCGCAGATTATCCTGTTCCTATCATTCTCGGGAGGCCATTTCTAGCAACTTCGGGTTGCAATGTGGATTGCAAGAACGCCACGTTGAAATTCAACGTTGGTGGCGATGAGGTGGAATTCGCACTACTTGCAGCTATGAAAGGGGAGCAACTAACTGATGATATCTTCAACATCTACGATGAAGAAGAATCAAGAGAATTGGTGAGCTCTATCCTTATTAACGATCCACTCGAAAGAGTTATTAGCTTCAGTTTAATGGAGGAAGGTATAGATGCTTCTTGTGATGCAGATATACGGAGCTTGAAGGCACTGGAAGAGGATCCAGGAGCTAAAACTGAGAAGCTAGTCCAGGAGACGAAGATTTCCAGCCTCGGATCCTGTAGCAGTACCTCGACCGAGGCACTTTCTGGACAGAGCGAGGCGTCTGAAGAACACCTCGGTCAACGCCTTTGCGCCTCGACCGAGGTCGACAGCGAGACGATTCAAACTGAGATTGAATTTAATCCAGTTTCTGACACCACTCCACTGGAAAGAGGAAGCACAGATCCCTCTCAGAAAGCACCCCCAGTTGTGGAGCTTAAACAACTCCCTAGTCACTTGAGGTATATCTTTCTTGGGCCGGATTCTACTTATCCCGTTATTGTTAGTGCTTCCCTTTCCGATTCTGAATTAACTAAGCTAATGCATGTCCTGAGAAAGCATCGAAAAGCCATAGGTTACACCACGGATGATCTTATTGGCATTAAACCTTCTTTCTGCATGCATAGAATTCTAATGGAAGATAATCATAAGACTTCACGGGAACCTCAAAGACGGTTAAATCCGATCATGAAAGAGGTTGTGAAGAAGGAAGTTCTTAAGTTGTTGGATGCAGGTATTATTTATCCTATCTCGGACAGCAAGTGGGTTAGCCCGGTGCATGTCGTTCCGAAGAAAGGAGGGATGACCGTTGTGACGAATAAGAACAACGAGTTGATCCCAACAAGGACCGTTACGGGCTGGAGAGTTTGCATCGACTATAGGAAGCTGAACACGGCTACTCGGAAGGATCATTTTCCGCTTCCCTTCATTGATCAAATGCTCGAGCGGTTGGCCCAGCATTCACACTTTTGCTACTTGGACGGCTATAGTGGATTCTTCCAGATTCCTATCCATCCGGATGATCAGGAGAAGACCACTTTCACTTGTCCATGGGGGACGTTTGCCTATCGGAGGATGCCATTTGGATTGTGCAATGCACCAGCTACCTTCCAGCGATGCATGATGGCTATCTTTTCCGAGTACATAGAGGAGATCATGGAGGTATTTATGGATGATTTTTCTGTATATGGTTCCTCTTTTGATGATTGCCTATCTAACCTTTCTCTAGTGCTTAAAAGATGTGAAGACACTAACCTTGTTTTGAATTGGGAGAAGTGTCATTTTATGGTTAATGAAGGCATTGTGCTAGGACACTGATAGCATGAATTATAGTCTATATTTTGGGGTTTGTTTGGACGTTTTATCTTTCATATTCTGCATGTTTGTATGTACATTATGTGATTTTACTACCATTTCATCTACCTTTGCAAGAATCGAGGTCTACACCTAGTTTCGTTGTAATTGCAGGTAATATGGTACGTTTTGCATCAAAAAGGAGCAAAAGGAGTCAAGAGTCATTTGGAGCTACATCCAGGAAGCACAACCATGGATTAAAGATTTACTTTGGACCAGTTTTGAGAGATTCTACACTCAGTTATGATCACCTCGGTTGACCAGAGGTTCACCTCGACCGAGGCGATCCAGGGACGCCGACTCGACCGAGGCGAATACCTAGGACGCGGCGAGAATATTTTATTCTTGGCTGAGATCTTTTAAATTTGGAAAGTGATCTTATATTTTTGGGCTGAGCTTCTGGAAGGAAGGAGATATGCAGAATCATATATTTTACCTATATTTATGGGATAATATCTTCTTAAGATTTCTTATTTTTGGAGGGTTATTTTTCCTATAAAAAGGGTTGGATTTTCCACAAATCCAACATCCGCATACATCCGCATACAGCCCGCTTACAGCTGAAGAAGTCGCATACAACGCAGCGGCCGCATTCTACTCCAATTTGGGAGAAAGTTGAAGAACCTTTTTGAAGGTTAAAAGGAAGATTGAAGACTATAGCTTTATAGCTTTTTGGAGGGTTTTGTAAGATTGTCTTCAATTCCTTTCCTTGTTGTCTTGTCTTTTTGGATTACTATCCAAGGAACGCTTTTGTTTGTGATATTTGATTCAGTTATTGAAGTCTTTTCATTAAATTCTTCTTTGTTCAAATATTCACCTTCTTCCCATATATTTTAATACTTTCATTATGATGATGAGTGGCTAATTTCCTTGTGTGATTCTAGGGTGATTGGCTGAAGGTTGTGGGAAAAACAATGATAGAATAATCTTAGATTCCAGTAGGATCCTGAAAGTTCGAGTCTTTAACCTTAACCCTAAGCATCTCGTTCGGTTGATGAACATCTCGGCCGGGGTGGAATTCTTCTGACCGAGGTGACTTATCCGACCTAAAACAGAAAGTTAAGTGTTAGAGTTTGCTAAATCCTATTCTTATTTCACCTTCCTGGTTCAATGCAAGCTTAGGATGAGACTTACCCGGTAATTCCTTAGTTTGTGTATTAACGATCATAAGTGTAGGTAATAAAGGTTTATCCTTTATTGGGGTTTGAGTGTGCTTCCATCCCATCTTTGTGAGTTAGCCTGAGACTTACCCGGTAAAGGTTGATTCTATTCCCTTAGATGGTGTGTTAGTTTGAGGTTATAATTCTTTATCTTGATTCCTTGAGACTTACCCGGTAATAGGAGTTACGGTTTAGGATTAGTGTGTAGTGAGACTTACCCGGTGATCTACTCCACTTTAGCAACACCTTCCCCACGCAAAAATCT
Source organism: Fagopyrum esculentum (assembly GCA_033239045.1). Classification (NCBI taxonomy): domain Eukaryota; kingdom Viridiplantae; phylum Streptophyta; class Magnoliopsida; order Caryophyllales; family Polygonaceae; genus Fagopyrum; species Fagopyrum esculentum. The sequence continues at coordinate 141,407,431 of BSUD01000003.1, forward strand.
CAGCTTTGTCCGCTTATCTATAGATCTTGAGTTGGAACCACAACTTGACGCTTTAATCCCTAGAATTGCATGTTTGCTTGATTGACTTCTTATTCATCTTTGATTGTGTTAAATTGCTCTTGTGGTTAGTATTGACATTAGCATACCGTATTGACTCTGTTTCACCGAGTCCCTGAGATCGACCCCTGGAATTTTCTTGCTTTTACTACGATTGACCCGTACACTGCGGGTTCGCATCCTTGTTTTAAGCTTAAGTCTAGGGTTATAAATTTAAAGCTTGCACACACCGTTTGGAGCGAACAAGTTTTTGGCGCCGTTGCCGGGGACTTGGTCTAGACCGAGCCGGTACGGTTTGCTCTTGGGGCATTTGCCCCGTTTTGTCTAACCACTCTACTTGAGTGACGATCTTTGCAGGTTCTTTCTTAGGTATATGCGAAGAACCCGCGCTGGGAAGGAAATCGTTCCTTACGATCCCGAACCAGAAAAGACATACAAGCGACGCTTGAGAGAAGCGAAGATGGCCCAACAAGACGATCACGATCTTGCGGCCCAATTGAGAGAGACGCAGGAGCTGCTACGTCTCAGTAAAGAAGAGCTAAGGCAAGAGAAAGAAGAAAATCATGCCAGGACTGCAGCAATCGAAGCTGAGATTGCAGCCATTCGGAACCAGATTCTACTTCGACCGATGCAGGATCCAGTAGTTGATCCTCGACCGAGGCAGATTCCAGTACCTGACGCCCCGGTCGATGTACATCCACCTCGGATACCAGTCCGAGATGTTCTTCTTGCAGGAATCCCGCAAACCCTAGGTCAAAGGATGGACCCTAATCAACAGCTGAGGCGTCCAGGGGTGAACCTAGGAGATCCAGCGGATCATGACTACGAACTTCGACCGCAAGTTCTAGCCATGATTCGCCAATGTCAATTCGGAGGGCTAGAGAAGGAGTCGCCGCATCAACATCTTCAAAACTACGAGATCTTGATGGAGACCTTGCGGCCTTCTAGAATTGAAAATAACAACTACAAGCTAAGACCTTTTTACTTTTCTTTAAAAGATAGAGCTCTTACTTGGTATCAATCTCTTCCTCCAGGAAAAATTAGCACATGGGAGGAGATGACTACGGAATTCCTAACCAAATTCTTTCCCCTCTCAAAGACTGCTGAAATGAGAGGGAAGATCAATGCTTTCATCATGAAGGACAAGGAGAGCTTGTCCAAATCTTGGGAGCGGTTCAAGGATATTCTTTTGGATTGCCCACATCATGGGATTCCAAAGATCGAGTTGTTGGAGATCTACTTTAAAGGGCTGGACGGGAACACCCAGTTCAATCTCCAACTACTCTCCGCCGGTACCTTCATGGACATGGCGATTGATGAGGCTTGGGACTTCATTGAGAAGCAAGCCTTACATATGGAGAAGTATACCCACCAAGGAGCTGAAGGTGGAGTTAAAAGAGTCAACTTTCAAGAGACTCAACCCAACAACAATCAACTCACGTCATTGAAGAATGACGTGAAGGAATTAAAGGAGCTCTTGATGGCTCAAACTAAGAAGGAAGAGCAAGGGCAAAGGAACAACAACAACAACAATAACGGGTACCGTAACAACAACAACGGACCCCGAAACAACAACTACAACAACAACAATAGAGGATCCAACAGCAACAACTGGAGGGCGAATAATCAAAACCACGGTAACAATTATTCGAACTCCAACTCTAATGATTCCTCTAATCCTTTCCTCTCTTCGCCTTCTTCTTCTTCTACTCCATTGAAAAGCCAAGGGCAAGGATCATGTTCGTCTCAGCCGGAAAAGAAGGACGCAGTTCTAGAGGCAATCTTGATCAAGCTTGGCGCTATGGAGAATTCTATGACTTCATTTTCGAGGGCCCAAAAGTCCCTTGAACAACAACTTGCTAATAGGGCGAATGAAGCGCCAAGAGATCCAGGGAAGCTTCCAGCAAAGACGGAAACTAACCCTAAGGGCCAGTGCATGGACATAACGACGAGGAGTGGACTCAAAACTGTTGATCCAGTACCTCGCTCGACGCAGACCACCTCGGTCCAGATCCAGTCGAAGAACACCTCGACCGAGATGCCAACCGAGGCAGAACAACAGAAAGTGGGAGGAACGACAGAAACTTATGTTCCACCTCCTGCATATAAACCACCACTTCCATTCCCTCAGTCCAGAGCTAGAGCACATCTAGACAAGCACTTCGGTAAGTTCCTTGACTTGATGAATAAGCTACATATTAACATTCCTTTCCTTGATGCTATTTTAGGTATGCCCGCCTATGGAAAGTTCTTAAAAGAGATCTTATCAAGGAAGAGGAAGCTGGAGGATGTTGGTGAAGTTAGGATGACATCTAAATCTTCGGAACTCATAAAGATCATGAAGGAAAAGATGCCACCTAAGTTGAGAGATCCAGGCTCATTTTGCATTCCCATTCAAGTTGGGGATGTCACTTGTGAAGCCCTTTGTGATCTAGGAGCCAGCGTGAGCATCATCCCGCTGGAGCTATGCACTAAGATCGGTCTTGGAGAGCCCAAACCGGTCAAGATTCGACTTTACATGGCGGATCGCTCCATCACCCATCCCGTGGGCATTTTGGAGGACGTTCCGGTCAAGTTAGGTAACTTCTATCTACCTATAGATTTTGTCGTACTTGACATTCCCGCAGATTATCCTGTTCCTATCATTCTCGGGAGGCCATTTCTAGCAACTTCGGGTTGCAATGTGGATTGCAAGAACGCCACGTTGAAATTCAACGTTGGTGGCGATGAGGTGGAATTCGCACTACTTGCAGCTATGAAAGGGGAGCAACTAACTGATGATATCTTCAACATCTACGATGAAGAAGAATCAAGAGAATTGGTGAGCTCTATCCTTATTAACGATCCACTCGAAAGAGTTATTAGCTTCAGTTTAATGGAGGAAGGTATAGATGCTTCTTGTGATGCAGATATACGGAGCTTGAAGGCACTGGAAGAGGATCCAGGAGCTAAAATTGAGAAGCTAGTCCAGGAGACGAAGATCTCCAGTCTCGGTTCCAGTAGCAGTACCTCGACCGAGGCACTTTCTGGACGAAGCGAGGCGATTGAAGAACACCTCGGTCAACGCCTCTGCGCCTCGACCGAGGTCGACAGCGAGACGATTCAAACTGAGATTGCATTTAGTCCAGTTTCTGACACCACTCCACTGGAAAGAGGAAGCACAGATCCTCTCAGAAAGCACCCCCAGTTGTGGAGCTTAAACAACTCCCTAGTCACTTGAGGTATATCTTTCTTGGGCCGGATTCTACTTATCCCGTTATTGCTAGTGCTTCCCTTTCCGATTCTGAATTATCTAAGCTAATGCATGTCCTGAGAAAGCATCGAAAAGCCATAGGTTACACCACGGATGATCTTATTGGCATTAAACCTTCTTTCTGCATGCATAGAATTCTAATGGAAGATAATCATAAGACTTCACGGGAACCTCAAAGACGGTTAAATCCGATCATGAAAGAGGTTGTGAAGAAGGAAGTTCTTAAGTTGTTGGATGCAGGTATTATTTATCCTATCTCGGACAGCAAGTGGGTTAGCCCGGTGCATGTCGTTCCGAAGAAAGGAGGGATGACCGTTGTGACGAATAAGAACAACGAGTTGATCCCAACAAGGACCGTTACGGGCTGGAGAGTTTGCATCGACTATAGGAAGCTGAACACGGCTACTCGGAAGGATCATTTTCCGCTTCCCTTCATTGATCAAATGCTCGAACGGTTGGCCCAGCATTCACACTTTTGCTACTTGGATGGCTATAGTGGATTCTTCCAGATTCCTATCCATCCGGATGATCAGGAGAAGACCACTTTCACTTGTCCATGGGGGACGTTTGCCTATCGGAGGATGCCATTTGGATTGTGCAATGCACCAGCTACCTTCCAGCGATGCATGATGGCTATCTTTTCCGAGTACATAGAGGAGATCATGGAGGTATTTATGGATGATTTTTCTGTATATGGCTCCTCTTTTGATGATTGCCTATCTAACCTTTCTCTAGTGCTTAAAAGATGTGAAGACACTAACCTTGTTTTGAATTGGGAGAAGTGTCATTTTATGGTTAATGAAGGCATTGTGCTAGGACACCTCGTTTCTAATCGAGGTATTGAGGTCGATCGAGCTAAGATCGAGACTATTGAGAAACTCCCTCCTCCTTGTTCTATTAAAGGTGTGAGGAGTTTTCTCGGGCATGCAGGTTTCTACAGGAGATTCATCAAGGACTTCTCCAAGATTTCTAAACCTCTAACAAACCTCTTGAATAAAGATGTTGTTTTTGAGTTTTCGCAGGAGTGTCTTGATGCTTTTTACAGGATTAAGGAAGCATTGATCTCCGCTCCCATTATCCAACCTCCTGATTGGACCTTGCCCTTTGAGGTCATGTGTGACGCCAGCGATGTAGCCGTAGGAGCGGTGCTCGGACAGAAGAAAGATGGACGGACCACCGCCATTTACTATGCTAGCAAGACGCTAGATGAAGCACAACGCCACTACGCTACCACCGAAAAGGAGTTATTGGCGGTTGTATATGCTTTCGAGAAGTTTCGTTCCTATCTAGTAGGGGCGAAAGTCATTGTCTACACCGACCATGCAGCCATTCGTTACTTGATGGCTAAGAAAGATGCCAAGCCGCGTCTTATTCGATGGATTCTCTTGCTTCAAGAGTTTGACCTAGAGATCCGCGATAAGAAGGGATCCGAGAATTCAGTTGCGGATCACCTCAGCCGGCTACCGGAATCTTCCCGCGAGACGGATAACCCACCCATAGACGATTCATTCCCCGATGAGCACTTGCACGTCTTGGAGCGTTTGATGGATCTACTTACTTCACCCCACGATGGAGGTGAAGTATGGGGTGCGGGCACCTCCCACCTCCTTTGAGACGCATTATGGTCTAGCTAGCGACCTTAAATCAAGCGCTTCTTGGGAGGCAACCCAAGGTATTGCTCTTCTTTCCCGTTTTCTAGTCTAGTTTAGATAGTTTTTGTTTTTGCTTTGCTTTGCTTTGTTTTTGGCGTTCTGGACAGACAACAGGGAGGAGCACATCTAGAAGGACAGAAGTTCGAGAATCTGAGAAGACAGAAGCACCTCGGTCACTGTCAGAGCACCTCGACCGAGTTGATTCTTGAAGCAACCGAGGCGACTAGGGTTTCTGCAGAACCGCCTCGGTCCACATCACCTCGGTCCAGTCGAGACCATCTCGACCGAGGTGACAGCAGATCCAGTAACAGTATAAAAAGGGGAAAAATTACTTTTCACTTTTTTTTACCCATTTCGACCGCGGCGACAGATCCACCTCGCTTCCTTCGTTTCTCGCTCGTTTTCGAAGATTTCTGCTTCCAAATTGCAATTGAAGAGTAGAGGATCCGATTGCAACTACAGATCTGCAAGAAATCTGAGTGAATCGGCCGGAAAGAGGTAAAAACGTTCGAAAACCTAAACTCGTTCGTTTACTGCATATTGGGCTTTGGTTGCCCTTGATTCTGTTGAGGAAATCTATAAGTACCCCTTAGGAAGCATCGGTAGTGATTTTAGGGGGAAAAGAACTGAAAATCAGAGAGTGGAATCGCGACTGTCTTCGCCTCGGTCCAGTCGTTCTGCACCTCGGTCGAGGTGATTTTTGGAGTTGTCAGTCGACCGAGGTAGTCTGACAGTGTGTTTTGAAAATGAGTTCAGATCGCCGTTTAGCTCTTAGAGATAGATCCTCCCCTTCCCCTTCTCCTTCCTCATCCCGTCCCTACCGCCCGGTTATCCACGAGAGATGCCGGGTAGACTATGAGAGGATAGCTGGCCGTCCAGTCATCGCACCACGATTTCTGGATGTGTCAGCTTTTGACTGCCTAGGGTTAGATGCTGACCTTAGGAGGATGATTGCTACAGTCGGGCTGGATCAGTTTACTGAGATCCGAGCCCCAACTTACTTAGAGCCGACACTCGAGTTTGTTAGCTCCTTCTCCTACCTCCCCACAGACCGTTCTGTGAAGTACCGGTTGATGAACCGGAACTTCATAGTTCCTTTAGAGATTTGGAGAGAGATCTTTGGCTTTCCTGACCCCACTGCTGTAGACTTCCCCTCCCGATCCGTAGCTAGGGAGTTCTGGGGACAGATAGCCCACATTACTACACACGCAGACAGATGGCGCCCTGGAGATTCCAGGGAGAAGGTCATCTTTCACCCAGCCTTCAGACTTGCCCACAGGATCTTCAGTGAGACACTTCTGGCGCGTACTGAGACGCCCCAGAAGATCAGACAGGGTGAGCTCTTCAGCCTCTATTGCATGGTTACAGGAGGCTTCCCAGACTTTGGCTTGCTCCTAGCAGAGGATCTGCATAGGATCAAGGCCAAGGCGAAGGGAGATATTTGCTGTGGAGGTCTAGTCACCCACATCGCTACTTACCACGGGATGGACCTCAGCGTTTGCACATTGGCGGCGGCTCCGAAGCCGCTGGGATTGCAGGAGATGATCACGCGGAGGATTCTAGTTCCCCGTGGTTTGACCACTCCATACGTCGCCATGCCTTGGGAGCGGACTGCACCTCAGGGCATCAGATGGTCTGCACAGTTCTCTGTCTCCGACCCGCATTTCTGGCAGACAGCATGGGCTCCACTTATGGAGGATTACAGAGAGGGAGCAGTTGCCCCTGCGGAGGAGGCTGAGGAGGCTGATGAGGATGACGACGATGATGAGACAGTAGATGAGAGAGGAGGCGGCGTCCCGATGGACACAGGTACAGATACAGCTGGGACGAGCGCTACCCATTATTGATTTGGATGAGGATGAGGAGGACACTGAGCCGGCGCCAGCTGAGACTTCTCCGGTCCGACCTGCTAGACGCAGGAGGCGGGGAGTGAGGGACAGGGCCGCACACCGACGGATCGATGACCTGACGGATCAGGTTATCGACTCATATGCTGCACTTTCGCTGGATATCCGCGAGATGCAGGAGCGTCAGCATCATCAGCACATGATGGCTCAGCTACAATTTGAGCGTATCATGGGCCATCCCTATGACCCGACTCAGTACCCTTATGTACCACCACCACCGCCGCCGGATCAGGACTACTGAGGAGCTGCAGAGTTTTATTATTATATTTTTATGCAGTTCGGCTCTTATCCGGTGAGTCCTCTTTTATTTAGACTTTTATTATACCCACTGGGACAGTGTGTCTCAAGTATGGGGTATTTGTCTGTATTATTTGACTACGTGACTACTTGATGTATTCGACACTCATGATGTATTTTATTTATCGGATATTTTCATATTTATGCTTCATTTGCCTTTATATGATTATCTGATATTACATGCATACCTACAGATTATTTGATTGAAAAAAACGTCGAAACCAAACCGAAAAGAATAAAAAAATTGGTTTTTAAAAAAAAATTTTTGACCTCGACCGGGGAGATTCTGGCGAAACGAGGTATTTCACCTCGGTTGAACTAAGAACATCTCGACCGAGGTGACGTAACAGAAAGTTTTCGAAAACGATTTTGTGCTACTTATCTGGATATGATCTCAGTGAAGATTTTGTTTACTTACTGTTGTTAAATTCTTTGTGTGTTTGAAAGGTTTTATAATATGTTTAAGTTGCTAAATGCTTTGTTTGAAATTATTAGTATGTTTAATACTTTGTTTTTATCCAAATTATGTTGAATTTGAAGGTTGACACCGCAGGTTAAGTTCTCTCACATTCTTCTTGGAAAGACCAAGGCATTTCATTTTCTTCTTCTTCTTCTTCTTGATCATGCTTAGCCCCTCATATACATTTTGCCTCCCTTTACCTATCCGGGAATTTGGAAGCAAGCAAGTGGTGAAAGCAAGTTAAAGTTGAGAAGTGGCTGGAAGTGAAGTGTTAGAAAGTAATAATAGGTTTGGGGAAGTCAATCATGAAGATGAGTAACTCGGCACCATTCACATAGCCGGGTGTTTGTGTCTTGCCAAAGTCGGATTGAGCGATATTCCTAACGGGTCATGGTATGTGCATCAAGGGTTTGATGCATCTCGAGAAATTGATGACTGCAGATTTCCTAGGCTTCGGTTATTGTGCACCTCTATCCATGCATCCCAAAAGGTAAAGTAAAAAGTGTGAAATAAGCAAAGCTTATTGGTGAAAGATGTTGCAAGTCAAAGTGAAAGTGAAGTTCATCCTTTTCCCGGATTCTAGCACCACATTACCTTACATACATCCCTACCCTACACGTTTCTTGACCTTTTCTTATGGGAAGCCCTTGAGACCTTGAGCTTGTTGATTGACTTAGCGGTTTAAATCGGATTGTACATGATTAATTTTGATAATTATGATTTATTATACATTCTATGATTTTATGCAAAGATGAACAACTTTTCTATATTTATGAAATGTTTTGATCATATTGAGTTTTTAATTCCAGGAAATATTCTCTTAGAGTGATCTATGATAGTTGCACACCATAAAATGTTTTTGAAAGACTTTTTCATTGATTTTCCTGACTTATAATCCATTCTATCTTGTCTTCTATATGAGGAACTTGCTTGAGGACAAGCAAGGGCTAAGTATGGGGTATTTTGATAGCATGAATTATAGTCTATATTTTGAGGTTTGTTTGGACGTTTTATCTTTCATATTCTGCATGTTTGTATGTACATTATGTGATTTTACTACCATTTCATCTACCTTTGCAAGAATCGAGGTCTACACCTAGTTTCGTTGTAATTGCAGGTAATATGGTACGTTTTGCATCAAAAAGGAGCAAAAGGAGTCAAGAGTCATTTGGAGCTACATCCAGGAAGCATAGCCATGGATTGAAGATTCACTTTGGAGCAGATTCAAGAGATTCCACATTCTGTCGTGAGTCACCTCGGTTGACCAGAGGTTCACCTCGACCGAGGCGATCCAGAGATGCCGACTCGACCGAGGCGAATACCTAGGACGCGGCGAGAATATTTTATTCTTGGAAGAGATCTTTTAAATTTGGAAAGTGATCTTATATTTTTGGGCTGAGCTTCTGGAAGGAAGGAGATATGCAGAATCATATATTTTACCTATATTTATGGGATAATATCTTCTTAAGATTTATTATCTTTGGAGGTTTATTTTCCTATAAAAAGGGTTGATTTTCCACAATTTGAAGGAGGCTGCATACATCGATTAACATCCTACATACGCAGCAGCGCAGTATACTCCAAGTTGGGAGTTGTTGAAGAACCTTTTTGAAGGTTGAAGGAAGATTGAAGACTATAGCTTTTTATAGCTTTTGAAGGGTTTTGTAAGATTGTCTTCAATTCCCTCATTGATTGTCTTGTCTTGTTGGATTGCTATCCAAGGAACGCTTTTGTTTGTGATATTTGATTCAGTTATTGAAGTGTTTTCATTAAATTCTTCTTTGTTCAATTATTCACCTTCTTCCCATATATTTAATACTTTCATTATGATGATGAGTGGCTAATTTCCTTGTGTGATTCTAGGGTGATTGGCTGAAGGTTGTGGGAAAAACAATGATAGAATAATCTTAGATTCCAGTAGGATCCTGAAAGTTCGAGTCTTTAACCTTAACCCTAAGCATCTCGTTCGGTTGATGAACATCTCGGCCGGGGTGGAATTCTTCTGACCGAGGTGACTTATCCGACCCTAAACTGAGAGTTAAGTGTTAGAGTTTGCCAAATCCTATTCTTATTACACCTTTCTGGTTCAAAGCAAGCTTAGGATGAGACTTACCCGGTAATTCCTTAGTTTGTGTACCAACGATCATAAGTGTAGGTAATAAAGGCTTGTCCTTTATTGGGGTTTGAGTGTGCTTCCATCCCATCTTTGTGAGTTAGCCTGAGACTTACCCGGTAAAGGTTGATTCTATTCCCTTAGATGGTGTGTTAGTTTGAGGTTATAGTTCTTTATCTTGATTCCTTGAGACTTACCCGGTGATCTACTCCACTTTAGAAACACCTTCCCCATGCAAAAATCTCAGCTTTGTCCACTTATCTATAGATCTTGAGTTGGAACCACAACTAGATGCTTTAATCCCTAGAATTGCATGTTTGCTTATTTGACATCTTATTCATCTTTGATTGTATACTTGCTCTTGTGGTTAGCATCAACACTAGCATACCGTACTGGACTTTGTTTCACTAAGTCCCTGTGATCGACCCCTGGAATTTTCTTGCTTTTACTACGATTGACCCGTACACTGCGGGTTCGCATCCTTGTTTTAAGCTTAAGTCTAGGGTTATAAATTTAAAGCTTGCACACACCGTTTGGAGCGAACAGACACCTCGTTTCTAATCGAGGTATTGAGGTCGATCGAGCTAAGATCGAGACTATTGAGAAACTCCCTCCTCCTTGTTCTGTTAAAGGTGTGAGGAGTTTTCTCGGGCATGCAGGTTTCTACAGGAGATTCATCAAAGACTTCTCCAAGATTTCTAAACCTCTAACTAACCTCTTGAATAAAGATGTTGTTTTTGAGTTTTCGCAGGAGTGTCTTGATGCTTTTTACAGGATTAAGGAAGCGTTGATCTCCGCTCCCATTATCCAGCCCCCTGATTGGACCTTGCCCTTTGAGGTCATGTGTGACGCTAGCGATGTAGCCGTAGGAGCGGTGCTTGGACAGAAGAAGGATGGACGGACCACCGCCATCTACTATGCTAGCAAGACGCTAGATGAAGCACAACGCCACTACGCTACCACCGAAAAGGAGTTATTGGCGGTTGTATATGCTTTCGAGAAGTTTCGTTCCTATCTAGTAGGGGCGAAAGTCATTGTCTACACCGACCATGCAGCCATTCGTTACTTGATGGCTAAGAAAGATGCCAAGCCGCGTCTTATTCGATGGATTCTCTTGCTTCAAGAGTTTGACCTAGAGATCCGCGATAAGAAGGGATCCGAGAATTCAGTTGCGGATCACCTCAGCCGGCTACCGGAATCTTCCCGCGAGACGGATAGCCCACCCATAGACGATTCATTCCCCGATGAGCACTTGCACGTCTTGGAGCATTTGATGGATCTACTTACTTCACCCCACGATGGAGGTGAAGTATGGGGTGCGGGCACCTCCCACCTCCTTTGAGACGCATTATGGTCCAGCTAGCGACCTTAAATCAAGCGCTTCTTGGGAGGCAACCCAAGGTATTGCTCTTCTTTCCCGTTTTCTAGTCTAGCTTAGATAGTTTTTGTTTTTGCTTTGCTTGCTTTGTTTTTGGCGTTCTGGACAGACAACAGGGAGGAGCACATCTGGAAGGACAGAAGTTCGAGAAACTGAGAAGACAGAAGCACCTCGGTCATTGTCAGAGCATCTCGACCGAGTTGATTCTTGAAGCAACCGAGGCGACTAGGGTTTCTGCAGAACCGCCTCGGTCCACATCACCTCGGTCCAGTCGAGACCATCTCGACCGAGGTGACAGCAGATCCAGGAACGATATAAATTGGGAAAAATTTTACTTTTCACTTTTTATTTACCCTCCTCGACCGCGGCGACAGATCCACCTTGCTTCCTTCATTTCTCGCTCGTTTTCGAAGATTTCTGCTTCCAAACTGCAATTGAAGAGTAGAGGATCCGATTGCAACTACAGATTTGCAAGAAATCTGAGTGAATCGGCCGGAAAGAGGTAAAAACGTTCGAAAACCTAAACTCGTTCGTTTACTGCATATTGGGCTTTGGTTGCCCTTGATTCTGTTGAGGAAATCTATAAGTACCCCTTAGGAAGCATCGGTAGTGATTTTAGGGGGAAAAGAACTGAAAATCAGAGAGTGGAATCGCGACTGTCTTCGCCTCGGTCCAGTCGTTCTGCACCTCGGTCGAGGTGATTTTTGGAGTTGTCAGTCGACCGAGGTAGTCTGACAGTGTGTTTTGAAAATGAGTTCAGATCGCCGTTTAGCTCTTAGAGATAGATCCTCCCCTTCCCCTTCTCCTTCCTCATCCCGTCCCTACCGCCCGGTTATCCACGAGAGATGCCGGGTAGACTATGAGAGGATAGCTGGCCGTCCAGTCATCGCACCACGATTTCTGGATGTGTCAGCTTTTGACTGCCTAGGGTTAGATGCTGACCTTAGGAGGATGATTGCTACCGTTGGGCTAGATCAGTTCACTGAGATCCGAGCCCCAGCCTACATAGAGCCGACACTCGAGTTTGTTAGCTCCTTCTCCTACCTTCCCACAGAGCGATCTGTGAAGTACCGGTTGATGAGCCGGAACTTCATAGTTCCTTTAGAGATCTGGAGAGAGATCTTTGGCTTTCCTGCCCCTACCGCTGTAGACTTCCCCTCCCGATCCGTAGCTAGGGAGTTCTGGGGACAGATAGCCCACATTACTACACATGCAGACAGATGGCGCCCTGGTGATTCCAGGGAGAAGGTCATCTTTCACCCGGCCTTCAGACTTGCCCACAGGATCTTCAGTGAGATGCTTCTGGCGCGTACTGAGACGCCCCAGAAGATCAGACAGGGGGAGCTCTTTTCGCTTTACTGCATGGTTACAGGAGGCTTCCCAGACTTTGGCTTGCTCTTGGCAGAGGATCTGCACAAGATCAAGGCCAAGGCGAAGGGAGATATCTGCTGTGGAGGTCTAGTCACCCACATCGCCACTTACCACGGGATGGACCTCAGCGTATGCACATTGGCGGCGGCTCCGAAGCCGCTGGGATTGCAGGAGATGATTACACGGAGGATCCTAGTTCCCCGTGGGCTGACTACACCCTACGTTGCCATGCCTTGGGAGCGGACTGCACCTCAGGGCATCAGATGGTCTGCACAGTTCTCTGTCGCCGACCCGCATTTCTGGCAGACAGCATGGGTGCCACTTATGGAGGATTACAGAGAGGGAGCAGCTGCAGCTGCTGAGGCTGCTGAGGAGGCTGAGGATGAGGATGACGACGATGAGACTGTTGATGAGAGAGGAGGCGGCGTCCCGATGGACACAGGGACAGATACTGCTGGGATGAGCGCGCCTCCCATTATTGATTTAGATGAGGATGAGGAGGACACTGAGCCGGCGCCAGCTGAGACTTCTCCAGTCAGGCCCGCTAGGCGCAGGAGAGGAGTTAGGGACAGAGCTGCACACCGACGGATCGATGACCTGACGGATCAGGTTATCGACTCATATGCTGCACTTTCATTGGACATCCGCGAGATGCAGGAGCGGCAGCATCATCAGCACATGATGGCTCAGCTACAGTTTGAGCGTATCATGGGCTATCCCTATGATCCTACTCAGTTCCCCTACATACCACCACCACCACCGGATCGAGACTACTGAGGAGCTGCAGGGTTTTATTTATTATATTTTTATGCAGTTCGGCTCTTTATCCGGTGAGTCCTCTTTCATTTAGACTTTTATTATACCCACTGGGACAGTGTGTCTCAAGTATGGGGTATTTGATGTATTATTTGACTACGTGACTACTTGATGTATTCGATACCTTTTGATGTATTATATTCATCGGATACTTTCATATTTATGCTTCACTTGCCTTTATATGATTATCTGATATTACATGCATACCTACAGATTATTTGATTGAGAAAAACGTCGAAACCGAACCGAAAAGCAAAAAAAAAATGGTTTTAAAAAAAAAAATTTTCGACCTCGACCGGGACAGTTCTGGCGAAACGAGGTGTTTCACCTCGGTTGAACCAAGAACATCTCGACCGAGGTGGCGTAACAGAAAGTTTTCGAAAACGATTTTTGTGTTACTTATCTGGATATGATCTCAGTGAAGACCTTGTTTACTTACTGGTTTTAAATTCTTTGTGTGTTTGAAAGGTTTTATAATATGTTTAAGTTGCTAAATGCTTTGTTTGAAATTATTAGCATGTTTAATACTTTGTTTTTATCCAAATTATGTTGAATTTGAAGGTTGACACCGCAGGTTAAGTTCTCTCACATTCTTCTTGGAAAGACCAAGGCAATTCATTCTCTTCTTCTTCTTCTTCTTGATCATGCTTAGCCCCTCATATACATTTTGCCTCCCTTTACCTATCCGGGAATTTGGAAGCAAGCGAAGTGGTGAAAGCAAGTTAAAGTTGAGGAGTGGGATGGAAGTGAAGTGTTAGAAAGTAATTCTAGGTTTGGGGAAGTCAATCATGAAGATGAGTAACTCGGCACCATTCACATAGCCGGGTGTTTGTGTCTTGCCAAAGTCGGATTGAGCGATATTCCTAACGGGTCATGGTATGTGCATCAAGGGTTTGATGCATCTCGAGAAATTGATGACTGCAGATTTCCTAGGCTTCGGTTATTGTGCACCTCTATCCATGCATCCCAAAAGGTAAAGTAAAAAGTGTGAAATAAGCAAAGCTTATTGGTGAAAGATGTTGCAAGTCAAAGTGAAAGTGAAGTTCATCCTTTTCCCGGATTCTAGCACCACATTACCTTACATACATCCCTACCCTACACGTTTCTTGACCTTTTCTTATGGGAAGCCCTTGAGACCTTGAGCTTGTTGATTGACTTAGCGGTTTAAATCGGATTGTACATGATTAATTTTGATAATTATGATTTATTATACATTCTATGATTTTATGCAAAGATGAACAACTTTTCTATATTTATGAAATGTTTTGATCATATTGAGTTTTTAATTCCAGGAAATATTCTCTTAGAGTGATCTATGATAGTTGCACACCATAAAATGTTTTTGAAAGACTTTTTCATTGATTTTCCTGACTTATAATCCATTCTATCTTGTCTTCTATATGAGGAACTTGCTTGAGGACAAGCAAGGGCTAAGTATGGGGTATTTTGATAGCATGAATTATAGTCTATATTTTGAGGTTTGTTTGGACGTTTTATCTTTCATATTCTGCATGTTTGTATGTACATTATGTGATTTTACTACCATTTCATCTACCTTTGCAAGAATCGAGGTCTACACCTAGTTTCGTTGTAATTGCAGGTAATATGGTACGTTTTGCATCAAAAAGGAGCAAAAGGAGTCAAGAGTCATTTGGAGCTACATCCAGGGAGCATAGCCATGGATTGAAGATTTACTTTGGAGCTGATTCGAGAGATTTCACATTCTGTCGTGAGTCACCTCGGTTGACCAGAGGTTCACCTCGACCGAGGCGATCCAGGGACGCCGACTCGACCGAGGCGAATACCTAGGACGCGGCGAGAATATTTTATTCTTGGCTGAGATCTTTTAAATTTGGAAAGTGATCTTATATTTTTGGGCTGAGCTTCTGGAAGGAAGGAGATATGCAGAATCATATATTTTACCTATATTTATAGGATAATATCTTCTTAAGATTTATTATCTTTGGAGGTTTATTTTCCTATAAAAAGGGTTGGATTTCCACAATTTGAGGAGGCCGCTATCAGCGCAAAGATCCCGCATACGACGCAGCAGCCGCAGCATACTCCAATTTGGGAGTTTTCGAAGAACCTTTTTGAAGGTTGAAGGAAGGTTGAAGATCATAGCTTTTTATAGCTTTTTGAAGGGTTTTGTAAGATTGTCTTCAATTCCTTTCCTTGTTGTCTTGTCTTGTTGGATTATTATCCAAGGAACGCTTTGTTGTGATATTTGATTCAGTTATTGAAGTCTTTTTCATTAAATTCTTCTTTGTTCAAATATTCACCTTCTTCCCATATATTTTAATACTTTCATTATGATGATGAGTGGCTAATTTCCTTGTGTGATTCTAGGGTGATTGGCTGAAGGTTGTGGGAAAAACAATGATAGAATAATCTTAGATTCCAGTAGGATCCTGAAAGTTCGAGTCTTTAACCTTAACCCTAAGCATCTCGTTCGGTTGATGAACATCTCGGCCGGGGTGGAATTCTTCTGACCGAGGTGACTTATCCGACCTAAAACAGAAAGTTAAGTGTTAGAGTTTGCTAAATCCTATTCTTATTTCACCTTCCTGGTTCAATGCAAGCTTAGGATGAGACTTACCCGGTAATTCCTTGGTTTGTGTATCAACGATCATAAGTGTAGGTAATAAAGGTTTATCCTTTATTGGGGTTTGACTGTGCTTCCATCCCATCTTTGTGAGTTAGCCCGAGACTTACCCGGTAAAGGTTGATTCTATTCCCTTAGATGGTGTGTTAGTTTGAGGTTATAGTTCTTTATCTTGATTCCTTGAGACTTACCCGGTAATAGGAGTTACGGTTTAGGATTAGTGTGTAGTGAGACTTACCCGGTGATCTACTCCACTTTAGCAACACCTTCCCCACGCAAAAATCTCAGCTTTGTCCGCTTATCTATAGATCTTGAGTTGGAACCACAACTAGATGCTTTAATCCCTAGAATTGCATGTTTGCTTAATTGACTTCTTATTCATCCTTGATTGTGTTAAATTGCTCTTGTGGTTAGTATTGACATTAGCATACCGTATTGACTCTGTTTCACCGAGTCCCTGTGATCGACCCCTGGAATTTTCTTGCTTTTACTACGATTGACCCGTACACTGCGGGTTCGCATCCTTGTTTTAAGCTTAAGTCTAGGGTTATAAATTTAAAGCTTGCACACACCGTTTGGAGCGAACAAGTTTTTGGCGCCGTTGCCGGGGACTTGGTCTAGACCGAGCCGGTACGGTTTGCTCTTGGGGCATTTGCCCCGTTTCATCTAACCACTCTACTTGAGTGACGATCTTTGCAATTTCTTTCTTAGGTACATGCGAAGAACCCGCGCTGGGAAGGAAATCGTTCCTTACGATCCCGAACCAGAAAAGACATACAAGCGACGCTTAAGAGAAGCGAAGATGGCCCAACAAGACGATCACGATCTTGCGGCCCAATTGAGAGAGACGCAGGAGCTGCTACGTCTCAGTAAAGAAGAGCTAAGGCAAGAGAAAGAAGAGAATCATGCCAGGACTGCAGCAATCGAAGCTGAGATTGCAGCCATTCGGAACCAGATTCTACTTCGACCGATGCAGGATCCAGTAGTTGATCCTCGACCGAGGCAGATTCCAGTACCTGACGCCCCGGTCGATGTACATCCACCTCGGATACCAGTCCGAGATGTTCTTCTTGCAGGAATCCCGCAAACCCTAGGTCAAAGGATGGACCCTAATCAACAGCTGAGGCGTCCAGGGGTGAACCTAGGAGATCCAGCGGATCATGACTACGAACTTCGACCGCAAGTTCTAGCCATGATTCGCCAATGTCAATTCGGAGGGCTAGAGAAGGAGTCGCCGCATCAACATCTTCAAAACTACGAGATCTTGATGGAGACCTTGCGGCCTTCTAGAATCGAAAATAACAACTACAAGCTAAGACCTTTTTACTTTTCTTTAAAAGATAGAGCTCTTACTTGGTATCAATCTCTTCCTCCAGGAAAAATTAGCACATGGGAGGAGATGACTACGGAATTCCTAACCAAATTCTTTCCCCCCTCAAAGACTGCTGAAATGAGAGGGAAGATCAATGCTTTCATCATGAAGGACAAGGAGAGCTTGTCCAAATCTTGGGAGCGGTTCAAGGATATCCTTTTGGATTGCCCACATCATGGGATTCCAAAGATCGAGTTGTTGGAGATCTACTTCAAAGGGCTGGACGGAAACACCCAGTTCAACCTCCAACTACTCTCCGCCGGTACATTCATGGACATGGCGGTTGACGAGGCTTGGGACTTCATTGAGAAGCAAGCCTTGCACATGGAGAAGTACACCCACCAAGGAGCTGAAGGTGGAGTTAAAAGAGTCAACTTTCAAGAGACTCAACCCAACAACAACCAACTCACGTCCTTGAAGAACGACGTGAAGCAATTGAAGGAGCTCTTGATGGCTCAAACTAAGAAGGAAGAGCAAGGGCAAAGGAACAACAACAACAACAATAACGGGTACCGTAACAACAACAACGGACCCCGAAACAACAACTACAACAACAATAGAGGATCCAATAGCAACAACTGGAGGGCGAATAACCAAAACAACGGTATGCCCGCCTATGGGAAGTTCTTAAAAGAGATCTTATCAAGGAAGAGGAAGCTGGAGGATGTTGGTGAAGTTAGGATGACATCTAAATCTTCGGAACTCATAAAGATCATGAAGGAAAAGATGCCACCTAAGTTGAGAGATCCCGGCTCATTTTGCATTCCCATTCAAGTTGGGGATGTCACTTGTGAAGCCCTATGTGATCTAGGAGCCAGCGTGAGCATCATTCCGCTGGAGCTATGCATTAAGATCGGTCTTGGAGAGCCCAAGCCGGTCAAGATTCGACTTTACATGGCGGATCGCTCCATCACCCATCCCGTGGGCATTTTGGAAGACGTTCCGGTCAAGTTAGGTAACTTCTATCTACCCATAGATTTTGTCGTACTTGACATTCCCGCAGATTATCCTGTTCCTATCATTCTCGGGAGGCCATTTCTAGCAACTTCGGGTTGCAATGTGGATTGCAAGAACGCCAAGTTGAAATTCAACGTTGGCGGCGATGAGGTGGAGTTCGCGCTACTTGCAGCCATGAAAGGAGAGCAACTAACTGATGATATCTTCAACATCTACGATGAAGAAGAATCAAGAGAATTGGTGAGCTCTATCCTTATTAATGATCCACTCGAAAGAGTTATAAGCTTCAGTTTAATGGAGGAAGGTATAGATGCTTCTTGTGATGCAGATATACGGAGCTTAAAGGCACTGGAAGAAGATCCAGGAGCCATAACTGAGAAGCTGATCCAGGAAACGAAGATTTCCAGCCTCGGATCCAGTAGCAGTACCTCGACCGAGGCACTTTCTGGACAGAGCGAGGCGTCTGAAGAACACCTCGGTCAACGCCTTTGCGCCTCGACCGAAGTCGACAGCGAGACGATTCAGACTGAGATTACAGAGAATAACAATTTTTCTACTCCCTTCTCTGACATTCACCCACAGTTGGCGGATCATTCCCTCCACCAACTTTCTGATAATAAAGGTCCTTGGTATGCTGATATTGTGAATTATCTTGTTTGCCAGGAAATACCGCCCGGATTGACGTACTCCCAAAAGAAGAAATTCCTCAAGGAAGTACGACATTACTACTGGGATGAGCCGCTGCTATTCAAGCGCGGACCGGATGGGATGCTTCGAAGGTGCATTCCGGAAGATGAAGTTAATAGCGTCATAAGGCATTGCCATTCACTTCCTTGCGGAGGGCATGCTAGCACCGATAAAACATGCGCTAAGGTATTACGTTCCGGTTTCTTTTGGCCTACATTATTTAAGGATGTGCAATCTTTCGTTGTTTCTTGTGATGCATGCCAAAGAACAGGGAACCTATCAAGGAGGAACGAAATGCCACTTAACAACATCCAAGAAGTGGAGATCTTTGATGTTTGGGGGATTGACTTCATGGGACCTTTCCCATCCTCCGGAGGAAACCTCTACATTCTCCTTGCAGTGGATTACGTCTCTAGATGGGTCGAAGCCATTGCTTCTCCCACTAACGACGCCAAGGTGGTTGTGAAGTTCTTGAATAGAACTATCTTTCCACGATTTGGAACTCCACGCATCATCATCAGCGATGGAGGAACGCATTTCATCAACCGGAAGTTTAAGGCACTTCTATCGAAGTATGGGGTAACCCACAAGGTATCAACCGCTTATCACCCTCAAACTAGTGGACAGGTCGAGATCTCGAACAGAGAAATCAAGGCGATTTTGGAGAAGACCGTCTCTAGAACAAGGAAGGATTGGTCCATGAAATTAGACGATGCTCTTTGGGCGTACAGGACCGCATTCAAGACTCCCATAGGCACCACCCCTTATAATTTGGTGTATGGGAAATCTTGCCACTTGCCCGTCGAGTTGGAGCACAAAGCGTATTGGGCTATCAAATGGTTGAACTTTGACATTAAAGATGCTGGCGAGAAGCGACTATTGGAACTTAACGAGCTGGAGGAGCTGCGTTTAAACGCCTATGAGAATGCCAAAATCTACAAGGAAAGGACGAAGAGATGGCATGACAAGCGTATCGTTCCAAAGGAGCTTAACGAAGGAGATTTAGTTCTACTCTTCAACTCCCGCCTCCGTCTTTTTCCAGGTAAGTTGAAATCTAGATGGACCGGACCTTACGTTGTGAAACATGTTTTCCCTCATGGTGCAGTTGAGATATGGGGCGAAACTAGCGGAAGCTTCAAGGTCAACGGTCATAGACTTAAGAAGTACCAACCGGAAACGCCGGTTGAGGAGGTCGCACCGATCTACCTCCTTTGAGACGCACTATGGTCCAGCTAGCGACCTTAAATCAAGCGCTTCTTGGGAGGCAACCCAAGGTATTGCTTTCTTCTCCCGTTTTCTAGTTTAGTTTAGATAGTTGCTTTGTTTTTGTTTTCCTCTAGACAACAACCAGGTATTCCAAAAGGAAGGATCACAGTTCAGGAGCTACACTAGAAGAACGAAGTTTCGAGAAGTTGAGGAAACGATCTTTACTGAGATACATCTCGGGTACTGTCAGAACACCTCGACCGAGATGTACTTCGCCAACCGAGATGGTCTTATCTGGGAGCTGTTTCTTACTTCTTCATGCAGTTTAGCTATGTTCGGTGAGTATCCTGTCCTTAGACTTATTTTGACCCACTGGGACAGTGTGTCCCAAGTATGGGGTATTTGTATGTATTATTTGATGACTTTGATGTATGACTCACGCTTTATCGGATATTTTCATATTTATGCTTCATTTGCATATATGATTATCTGATATTACATGCATACCTACAGATTATTTGATTGAAAAAAACGTCGAAACCAAACCGAAAAGAAAAAAAAATGGTTTTTAAAAAAAAATTTTTGACCTCGACCGGGGAGATTCTGGCGAAACGAGGTATTTCACCTCGGTTGAACCAAGAACATCTCGACCGAGGTGACGTAACAGAAAGTTTTCGAAAACGATTTTGTGCTACTTATCTGGATATGATCTCAGTGAAGATTTTGTTTACTTACTGTTGTTAAATTCTTTGTGTGTTTGAAAGGTTTTATAATATGTTTAAGTTGCTAAATGCTTTGTTTGAAATTATTAGTATGTTTAATACTTTGTTTTTATCCAAATTATGTTGAATTTGAAGGTTGACACCGCAGGTTAAGTTCTCTCACATTCTTCTTGGAAAGACCAAGGCATTTCATTTTCTTCTTCTTCTTCTTCTTGATCATGCTTAGCCCCTCATATACATTTTGCCTCCCTTTACCTATCCGGGAATTTGGAAGCAAGCAAGTGGTGAAAGCAAGTTAAAGTTGAGAAGTGGCTGAAAGTGAAGTATTAGAAAGTAATAATAGGTTTGGGGAAGTCAATCATGAAGATGAGTAACTCGGCACCATTCACATAGCCGGGTGTTTGTGTCTTGCCAAAGTCGGATTGAGCGATATTCCTAACGGGTCATGGTATGTGCATCAAGGGTTTGATGCATCTCGAGAAATTGATGACTGCAGATTTCCTAGGCTTCGGTTATTGTGCACCTCTATCCATGCATCCCAAAAGGTAAAGTAAAAAGTGTGAAATAAGCAAAGCTTATTGGTGAAAGATGTTGCAAGTCAAAGTGAAAGTGAAGTTCATCCTTTTCCCGGATTCTAGCACCACATTACCTTACATACATCCCTACCCTACACGTTTCTTGACCTTTTCTTATGGGAAGCCCTTGAGACCTTGAGCTTGTTGATTGACTTAGCGGTTTAAATCGGATTGTACATGATTAATTTTGATAATTATGATTTATTATACATTCTATGATTTTATGCAAAGATGAACAACTTTTCTATATTTATGAAATGTTTTGATCATATTGAGTTTTTAATTCCAGGAAATATTCTCTTAGAGTGATCTATGATAGTTGCACACCATAAAATGTTTTTGAAAGACTTTTTCATTGATTTTCCTGACTTATAATCCATTCTATCTTGTCTTCTATATGAGGAACTTGCTTGAGGACAAGCAAGGGCTAAGTATGGGGTATTTTGATAGCATGAATTATAGTCTATATTTTGAGGTTTGTTTGGACGTTTTATCTTTCATATTCTGCATGTTTGTATGTACATTATGTGATTTTACTACCATTTCATCTACCTTTGCAAGAATCGAGGTCTACACCTAGTTTCGTTGTAATTGCAGGTAATATGGTACGTTTTGCATCAAAAAGGAGCAAAAGGAGTCAAGAGTCATTTGGAGCTACATCCAGGGAGCATAGCCATGGATTGAAGATTTACTTTGGAGCTGATTCGAGAGATTTCACATTCTGTCGTGAGTCACCTCGGTTGACCAGAGGTTCACCTCGACCGAGGCGATCCAGGGACGCCGACTCGACCGAGGCGAATACCTAGGACGCGGCGAGAATATTTTATTCTTGGCTGAGATCTTTTAAATTTGGAAAGTGATCTTATATTTTTGGGCTGAGCTTCTGGAAGGAAGGAGATATGCAGAATCATATATTTTACCTATATTTATAGGATAATATCTTCTTAAGATTTATTATCTTTGGAGGTTTATTTTCCTATAAAAAGGGTTGGATTTCCACAATTTGAGGAGGCCGCATACAACGCAAAGATACCGCACACACGCAGCAGCCGCAGCATACTCCAATTTGGGAGTTTTCGAAGAACCTTTTTGAAGGTTGAAGGAAGGTTGAAGATCATAGCTTTTTATAGCTTTTTGAAGGGTTTTGTAAGATTGTCTTCAATTCCTTTCCTTGTTGTCTTGTCTTGTTGGATTATTATCCAAGGAACGCTTTGTTGTGATATTTGATTCAGTTATTGAAGTCTTTTTCATTAAATTCTTCTTTGTTCAAATATTCACCTTCTTCCCATATATTTTAATACTTTCATTATGATGATGAGTGGCTAATTTCCTTGTGTGATTCTAGGGTGATTGGCTGAAGGTTGTGGGAAAAACAATGATAGAATAATCTTAGATTCCAGTAGGATCCTGAAAGTTCGAGTCTTTAACCTTAACCCTAAGCATCTCGTTCGGTTGATGAACATCTCGGCCGGGGTGGAATTCTTCTGACCGAGGTGACTTATCCGACCTAAAACAGAAAGTTAAGTGTTAGAGTTTGCTAAATCCTATTCTTATTTCACCTTCCTGGTTCAATGCAAGCTTAGGATGAGACTTACCCGGTAATTCCTTAGTTTGTCTACCAACGATCATAAGTGTAGGTAATAAAGGTTTATCCTTTATTGGGGTTTGAGTGTGCTTCCATCCCATCTTTGTGAGTTAGCCTGAGACTTACCCGGTAAAGGTTGATTCTATTCCCTTAGATGGTGTGTTAGTTTGAGGTTATAATTCTTTATCTTGATTCCTTGAGACTTACCCGGTAATAGGAGTTACGGTTTAGGATTAGTGTGTAGTGAGACTTACCCGGTGATCTACTCCACTTTAGCAACACCTTCCCCACGCAAAAATCTCAGCTTTGTCCGCTTATCTATAGATCTTGAGTTGGAACCACAACTTGACGCTTTAATCCCTAGAATTGCATGTTTGCTTGATTGACTTCTTATTCATCTTTGATTGTGTTAAATTGCTCTTGTGGTTAGTATTGACATTAGCATACCGTATTGACTCTGTTTCACCGAGTCCCTGAGATCGACCCCTGGAATTTTCTTGCTTTTACTACGATTGACCCGTACACTGCGGGTTCGCATCCTTGTTTTAAGCTTAAGTCTAGGGTTATAAATTTAAAGCTTGCACACACCGTTTGGAGCGAACAGGGGGTGAAGATGGAGGTGAAGGTGAGGATGGTAGTGAGGGGGATGAGGGTGGTGGTGCCCTAGAGGTGGAGGGGTTGCCCTTTCTTTTCTTATTTTGGTCCCCTTTCTTCTCCTTTATCCTTCCTGAAACTCTCCTTACGAAATCCATTTTTCTCCAAAAATCACGGTCTGTTCTTCAGGTTCCACGGCCGTGGTTTACCCAGAGACCGTGATTCGTCTCAGAAATTTGTGAATCTCAGCAAATTCACCAACAATCACCACAACAAGCAGTCCTAATCTAATTCCTTCCAGTCTTTGTCAGTTCTTCCTAAAAATCTATAGCAAAAACGAACCAAATCCGCGAGAATCGAAAAGAAAGAAATAACCTCTTTTTCGGATTGAAAAATCCAAAATGCGTGTTTGTTGATCGATTTCCACTCGATTTGTTGCTTGGATCCTGTTCGTGGTTGGATTTGCTGCAGTTTAGGATGAAGAATCGTTGAAAACGATTAGGAAACGAAGAATTGGGAGTGGCTGCGGGTTTTCGGTATCTAGGTCGTGGAATTGGGGAAGAATTGTGGTGGTTTTGTGAAGAAGTGTGGCTTTTATACTCGCAGGCAGAATTTCCAAAAATCACGGTCTATCGGGGCATTCCATGGCCGTGAAAGTGTACGGAACCGTGGTTTTGGTGATTTTTCACAAGCTTTTGAGAATTACGGCCACTGTAGCTATGACGACCGTAATTTAGACCGTGGAACCTTCTGTAAAGCTTCAAAGTCCAAATTTCGTCACTTTTCTTCGACATTATCCTCCCTTTCTCCTTTTCCATCGATCCTACAACCAAAAACACGAACATACCGGAAGAAATCGAGGCAAAATAAAGCGAAAACGTCTATTCTAAACTAATCTATGAATTGAAAACAAAAACGAGAATGCAATACCTTGGGTTGCCTCCCAAGAAGCGCTTTGTTTAAGGTCCGTAGCTAGACCAAATTCGCACTTATTCGAGTGCGGTAGGCGCAAACTCCTCAGTTTGGAGTTCCGGCGTATACTTCTTGAGTCGTTGGCCGTTCACCTTAAAACTTCCGCTAGCTTCACCCCATACTTCAACAGCACCATGGGGGAAAATGCGCTTAATTAGAAAAGGTCCATTCCAACGAGATTTAAGCTTACCTAGAAAGAGGCGAAGTCTTGAATTGAAGAGGAGAACTTGATCTCCTTCTTTGAAGTCCTTTGGAATGATATGCTTATCATGCCAACGCTTTGCTCTTTCCTTGTAGATTTTAGCGTTTTCGTAGGCGTTCAAACGGAGTTCATCCAGCTTGTTGATGTCTAGGAGACGCTTCTCTCCTGCTTCCTTCATGCCGAAATTCAGCCACTTGATAGCCCAAAACGCTTTGTGCTCCAGCTCTACCGGCAAATGACAAGACTTCCCATACACAAGGTTGTATGGTGTGGTTCCTATGGGAGTCTTGTACGCAGTCCAGTACGCCCATAATGCGTCATCTAGTTTCAAGGACCAATCCTTCCTAGTCCTCGAAACCGTCTTCTCTAGAATTCCCTTGATCTCCCTATTTGAGATCTCAACTTGTCCACTCGTTTGTGGATGGTAAGGGGTAGCGATCTTGTGAGTAACCCCATACTTGGCTAGAAGAGCTTCAAAGCGACGGGCTATGAAGTGAGAACCTCCATCACTAATGATCGTCCTTGGTGTCCCGAATCGTGGAAAAATGGTCTTGTTGAAGAACTTAACCACCACCATGGCATCATTTGTGGGAGAGGCAATTGCTTCCACCCATCTAGAAACGTAGTCTACCGCCAATAATATGTATTGGTTTCCACAAGAAGATGGGAATGGTCCCATGAAATCGACTCCCCAAACGTCGAAAATCTCCACCTCTTGGATGTTGTTGAGGGGCATCTCGTTCCTTCTAGAAATATTGCCTGTTCTTTGACAAGCATCGCAACAAGAGACAAAGGATTGCACATCTCTAAATAAGGTAGGCCAATAGAATCCAGATTGCAATACCTTTGCGCTAGTCTTGTTCGAACTAGCGTGTCCTCCACAGGGTAGTGAATGACAATGGCGGATGACACTTTGCATCTCATCTTCCGGCACACATCGCCGAATGATGCCATCCGGACCTCTCTTGAAGAGGAGAGGCTCGTTCCAATAGTATTCCCGGACGTCTTTAAAGAACTTCTTCCTTTGTGCGTAGGATAGTCCGGGTGGTATCTCCTGGCAAACCAAATAGTTAACAAAATCAGCAAACCATGGTTCGTTACCTTTGGAGATCTCGTTGATGCACTCCTCTATGATGTGTAGGTGCTCGTCTGGAAAGGAGTCATCAATGGGTAGATGGTCGTCCTCTAGATGTGTGAGGCGACTCAAATGATCCGCAACAGAATTTTCCGAGCCTTTCTTGTCGCGGATCTCAAGATCGAATTCTTGTAGGAGAAGAATCCATCTAATTAGCCTCGGCTTCGCATCTTTCTTTGCAAGGAGGTACCGGATCGCAGCATGATCCGTGTAGACAATCACCTTTGCACCTACAAGATAAGAGCGAAACTTGTCAATAGCATAGACAATGGCTAGAAATTCTTTTTCCGTAGTGGCGTAGTTGAGCTGAGCTTCGTCTAGCGTCTTGCTAGCGTAGTATATGGCGTGGGTTCGTCCTTCTTTTCGTTGTCCAAGAACAGCTCCAATGGCTACGTCACTAGCATCGCACATAATCTCGAAGGGGAGAGTCCAATCCGGAGGTTGGATAATGGGTGCTGAAATTAGAGCTTGCCGGATAGTGTTGAACGCATCTAAACATTCCTGTGAAAACTCAAAAACCGCATCCTTCATCAATAGATTAGTGAGAGGTTTTGATATCTTAGAAAAGTCTTTAATGAAGCGTCTATAAAATCCAGCATGTCTTAGGAAACTTCTTATCCCTTTCACCGAAATTGGGGGAGGAAGTTTCTCTATGGTCTCTATTTTAGCCTTGTCTACCTCTATCCCTCTACTAGAGACTAAGTGACCTAATACGATTCCTTCTTTAACCATGAATTGACACTTTTCCCAATTAAGAACTAGGTTAGTATCTTCACAACGTTGTAAAACGAGAGAAAGGTTAGAAAGGCAATCGTTAAAAGAGGAACCGTATACGGAGAAGTCGTCCATGAAGACTTCCATGATTTCCTCTACGTACTCGGAGAATATGGCCATCATGCACCGTTGAAAGGTGGCTGGGGCGTTGCAAAGTCCGAACGGCATTCTCCTGTATGCGAACGTACCCCAAGGGCACGTGAATGTGGTCTTCTCTTGATCATCCGGATGTATCGGAATCTGAAAGAAACCACTATAACCGTCAAGGTAGCAAAAATGTGAGTGTTGTGCTAACCATTCAAGCATTTGATCGATGAATGGCAATGGAAAGTGATCCTTCCGCGTTGCGTTGTTGAGCTTGCGGTAGTCTATGCACATTCGCCATCCAGTCACGGTTCGGGTA
This sequence comes from Fagopyrum esculentum, assembly GCA_033239045.1. Classification (NCBI taxonomy): domain Eukaryota; kingdom Viridiplantae; phylum Streptophyta; class Magnoliopsida; order Caryophyllales; family Polygonaceae; genus Fagopyrum; species Fagopyrum esculentum. Next base: position 141,434,524 of record BSUD01000003.1, read on the forward strand.
GGAATGAGTTCGTTGTTCTTATTGGTGATGACCGTCATTCCTCCCTTCTTTGGAACTACTTGAACCGGGCTCACCCACTTGCTATCGGAGATAGGATAGATGATACCTGCATCAAGAAGTTTAAGAATTTCCTTCTTGACAACCTCCTTCATGGTCGGATTCAACCGCCTTTGAGGTTGTCTTGAAGTTCTAAAGTCCTCCTCCATTAGTATCTTGTGCATGCATAAGGAGGGTTTAATTCCTACTAAGTCCTCAATAGTATAGCCTATGGCTTTTCTATGTTTCTTAAGGACAATCATGAGCTGTTCATGTTCATCTATGCCTAATTCGGAGCTAACGATAACCGGAAAGGTAGAATAAGATCCAAGAAAAGCGTACCTTAGATGAGCAGGAAGTGGTTTGAGTTCCATTGCTTTTGGAGCTTCCAATGATCCTTGAGGAGCTTCCGATGTTTCCTTAGAAGTTTCTAAGGATGTTGAATGGGTTGGAGAAGAATTAGAAGAAGTTGAAGAAGTATGCCGATCACCCTCTTCCACGGTCAAAATTACGGCCTCCTCATGTGTTCCACGGCCGTAATATCCTCTGGAATGGAGGTCGATTTTGGTCGTGGAATCCACGGTCGTGGAATACAGAGTATGACCGTGGATTCTAGTATTCTCAGCCTCATCGTGGAGTTTCTCAAACTCCACTTCATGCATCTCTTCTTGTGCTTCCAAGGCTTCAATTTCCTCTTTGCACTCTTCTTCTTCTCCTTCATTGGTTAGACTCATAGTAATAACTTTTTGTAGAGGATCGTTAAAGAGAATTGCACTTACTTCCTCCCTAGATAAACCTTCTTCATCTTGGACATCGTAGATATTCTCGTCAAAGATTGGCTCCTTCACTAGAGTGGAAAGAACGAACTCCACTTTTTCTTCTCCAATGTCAAAAGCGAGTCTTCCATTCTTGCAATCGACCATGCAGCCGGAAGTTGCAAGAAACGGTCTTCCGAGTATAATTGGGACCGGACTATCTGCAGGAATGTCAAGCATGACAAAATCAATGGGAACAAAGAATTTACCTAGCTTGACCGGGACGTCTTCTACAATGCCGACGGGGCGAGTGATGGATCGATCCGCCATGTATAACGTCATCTTCACCGGTTTAGGGTCGCCTAAACCGATCTTCCTGCACAACGCAAGTGGTATGATGCTCACACTTGCTCCTAAGTCACATAAAGCGTCATATGTGACCTCTCCCACTCCAATGGGAATGCAAAATGACCTTGGATCTTTCAACTTTGGGGGCATTTTCTCTTTCATGGTCTTGATGAGATCCGAAGAATCTGAACTCATCTTGACCTCTCCAAAATCTTCTAGCTTCCTCTTGTTAGAGAGGAGCTCCTTCAAGAACTTGCCATAAGCCGGCATACCTACAATGGCATCAATGAAAGGTATATTAATATGCAGCTTGCTCGTGAGTTCTATGAACTTACCGAATTGCTTGTCTAGGCGCGCTCGCGCTCTAGATTGAGGGAACGGTAGGGGAGGTTTGAAAGCTGGAGGAGGAACATAGACATCTTCCTTCTCTTTCCCCTTTCCTTTGTCCTTCTCTACGGGGACTTCAACGAACGTAGGCTGCGGATCGGTGGTAGTCATTCCGCTCCTAGTTGTAATCGCCATTACCCTTCTCTTAGGGTTGTCCTCCGTCTTTCCTGGAAGTTTCCCTTGATTTCTAGGAACTTCCTCCGCATGATCGAACATTTGGTTTTCTAAAACTTTTTGAGCTTTGTCAATCTTAGAAACTCGATCATCAACCTTAATGAGGTGGTTTCTCCATCCCTTGAAGCTTTCCCAAGATTGTTTCCAACATGGGATCTGGCTTCTCCTTTCCCGCATTGTTTCCTCCATTAGATGATTGCCCCTGGCTTTTCAAAGGAGTAGAGGAAGAGGAAGGTGGAGTTAGTGAGTTAGAATTGGAAGGATAAGAGTTACCGGAATTTTGTTGATTGGGGCGCCAATTGTTGTTGTTTGAACCCCGATTGTTGTTCCAATCATTGTTCCGGTTGTTGTTGTTTCCATTCCAGTTGTTATTCCGGTTGTTACCCCGGTTATTGTTGTTTCCGCCATTATTGTTGCCCAAATAGCCAATATCCTTCCCTTGTTGCTTTGGGAAGTTGGTCTTGATAGCCTCCTTCAACTCTTTGATCTCATTGTTGAGGGAGAAAATCTGATTTTGAGCTTCATGTGTGAGCTTCGCTCCTTGCTCCACACGATTTCCCTCCACTTTCCGGTGGGAATACTTCTCTATGACTCTTGCTTGCTTCTCAATGAAGTCCCAAGCGTCATCTTCTCTCATGTCCATGAACGTTCCACATGAGAGGGATTGGAGGTTGAATTGCGTTCCCGCATCCAGCCCTTTGTAGTAAATTTCCAGCAAGGCAAGCTTGGATATGCCATGATGAGGGCAATCCAAGAGTAAATCCTGAAACCTTTCCCATGATTGAAACAAACTTTCGTTAGGTCGCATAGAAAAAGCATTAATCTTACCTCTAAGTTCCGCCGTTTTGGAAGGCGGAAAGAATTTGGTGAGAAACTCTGCGGAAAGGTCTTCCCACGTGTCTAGTTTCTCATTAGGAAGAGCTTGGTACCAAGACAACGCTTTCCCTTTCAAGGAGAAAAAGAAAGGTTTGAGCTTATAGCTGTTGGTAGTAGCGTTCTTCGGTCTCATCGTCTCCATCATACACTCGAAGTTTTGCAAGTGTTGGTGTGGAGATTCAGCACTTGTACCGCCAAATTGGTTTTGGCGAACAAGGGTGATGACTTGAGGGTTAAAGCTAAACCCTTGAACATCTTCAGCATCAAAATTCACACCTAAGCGGCGTGGTTGTTGTGTTGGATCCATCAGTTGGCCAAGAGTTCTTGGCTCATTATCCACACGTTCGACTCTCGCATTCCTTGGTGGGATGCGGCGATTAGTAGTTCCTTGTGGATGGAAGGGATTTATATTGATCGTGGGATCAATCTCTTCTAACGGCGGCATGGAAGAGTCACTATCATCAGCGGATGAGTGGCTTTTTCTTTTAGACCTTGATCTCCTTCTTGAGGACTTCTTGCAAACCTTATCTTCAAGGTCGCTCATCTTTACCCTCATTTGGAAGAGCATGTCTTGTAGACCGTTAACTTGAGATTGATGACGATCCATCTCATCCTTGCGGAGAGTCTCATTCCAACGGAGTTGAGCTTCTTTTTCCGCCAACTCCGTATGAAAATCACGTTCGTTTTCTTCGGTCATCTTCTTTTCCTTGCGCTTTTGCCTTAAGGTTTTCTCTAGCTCTTGATCAAGAGGCAAGAGATCTTCGGTGTTCCTAGATCTGCGCATGCACTCAAAGAAAAATCAAATAACGAGAGCAAGCTCCCAAGCTTGACAACCGGCTACCGGATTCGGCCGAAACCAAATCCCCGGCAACGGCGCCAAAAACTTGTTCGCCCCTAGAGGTGTGTGCAAATAAGTTTTAAATTTATAAAACTAGAATCAAGCAAGCGAACCCGCAGTGTACGGATCGACGTAGTTAAGCAAGAATTCCAGAGTATCGAACACAGGGATTTGGGTGGGAACGAACTCGATTGCAGGTTATCAAGCAAGTAAATATGAGAGTTTGCAAATATTGGGAAAACAACAATCCTAAAGATTCAGGTTTTCAGCTGTGGCAATTGATTCAAGATGTACTTAATGATATAAAGACAGAGTTGAGATATGCAAAGGTATACTAATGTAAGGTAATCGTACGGTGAAGTTCCAAAAACCTTTTATGACTCACCTACAAGGCATTTTCTATACAGGTTGTTGAGGCTCAATATAGAAGGGTTCTAAAGGCGAGAATTAGTATCAAATACCCAAACTTGTAATCTAAAGATCAAGACTAACTTAACCGATTGAGGTTGTTGAGGCTCACAATCGAGGTAGAGGTTGTTGAGGCTCACTACCACCTAGAAGAGACAAGTCTAAACTAAGCTAAAACAAATCTTTAACTTTAGATTTAAAGTAAAAGCAGGTTCGTAAACTTGAGGGAAATTATGGTTGGATCTTGAGATTCCACGGTCGTGGAACTCAAGAACAGCCCGTAATTTAAGATTGTCGACGAGATTTCTCTAACTCTCAGGGTCTAATCTGTTTGCGATCAATCTATCATCATCTATGCCACAACTATCAACCCTTCACCTTAGAATTGTTAAGGGTTTTTAGCCAATAACAGTCATATTGATTTCAATTCAAGAATTAGAAGATGAAAAGATGAAAACTTTCAAGAACTTTCAATAACCTTCAACTTAATCTCAAAATCACAAAGAGAACAGATAATGTCAAAAGATTCACAATAGAACAAATAATCGTAATCCTAGGAAAGAAAAGAAAACGGGATGTCAATCCGTTTTCCAAATCAAACCTAATCAAGAAGAGAGATCTTCTTGCAGAATCTTCCAAGAACTTCGATCTTCCGCAATTCCTGGAAATCTCTACGGCAATCTCCACCACAAGTGCGAGATTCCAAGAATTCCGGAAACGAACTTCGATCCCTCAAGTGGAAATGTCCGCGGTCGTAACCGGTGATAAACGGTGATCCTTAGCGTCGATTGCTAAGCGGGAATGTACGTCTACGCGTGGATGCAAGAACGCTAAGCAGGCCCAAGCGATGATAATGAAATCTCCTTTCTTCCGTCTTTTTATAATGCAGGGCAAGGTGTCGGCCCGGCCCGATCTTCAAAAGATCATGGCTTCGAAGTGTGGCGAAAGATTCGCCAAGATCACGGTCGTGGTAGATTCCACGACCGTAATTCTAGGGCGTGGAAACAATTACGGTTAGTTCCACGACCGTAGAATCCCCTGGAATGAACATCGAATTCTGACTCTGAATCCACGGCCGTAATTCTGAACGTGGTTTTGGATTCCGGCCGTATTTTAGGGCGTAATTTAGGGCATGAACGTGATTCTTCCCTAAACTCGTGCATTCCTCAATCTAATACTCCAAATTGCTTCCAAAAAGTGTCCTCGATCTATGGACATATCAACTCAACTCTCCTTTGCTTGATTCCGTTCGGAAATAGCTCCAAATCACCTATAATCAACATAGAACTTGTGTAGACATCCATATCGACAATATAGGCAATACTAGCTCACATATGTATAAAGATCAATCAAAGACTATCAATATGAATCAAATACGATTAGAAAACGTGCCTAAAATATCACAATATTTCATGCTAACACCCAACTTCCACGCAATTAAAACACTGTAGTCCCTTGCCAGTCATCTTCATGGCCAAAGGATCACTAGATTGTCCTGATATCGGACTTGGTTCCCCATTCATCATCTTTGCTTCTCCAGTAACTGATTCAGTCTATTGCTTCTTTCCGGATCCATAAGCTTCAGTTGATCTCACAATTGTTGGTAAATCCGGTGTTGATCTACCCGCTATCACCGCTTCATATACTTGTTACATATATTCTTGAAACTCGGATCTACTCATGGAGACACGATCAGCCTCTTCAAACTCGTTCTCTGCCATAGGCGATACAATAGCGGAAACTGGTCCCTGGCCTATCACTACTGGAGGAAGAGGGGGTGTACCCCTACCTCATCCCACTACAAATACTACTCTAGTCTGAGTCATCTGTAGGATATACGCACCTAATCTTATAAGGCTATATATATGCCATAGGTATCGATATGTATATAATACATCCACATAATCCATAGTACACACAGATATATATACATATCTACGCTGCAGAGATCCATGGCAGAGGTGACGACTTCTCGTACATTCTATCCCAAAACCACCCTTAAAACCAAAACCTTTGAAAACGTCAGATCCCATGTGGGCTCTGTTTATTTTACCTATCAAACCTCATTGCAGGTACAAGTGCCATTGTTGTCAACCTGGCTCTGATACCAACTCTGTAACACCCCGAATCCGCGGGACTCGGGATGTCACATTGGGCTAGGATCTCACAATGGATCCTGACCCTAGCCTGACAACAAGTTCACTGGACCTTACAACATGGCACTGACAAATATAAAACAAATACATAAAACAGTATAAACTGTACGACCCAAAGAAAAAAAACAACATAGCCGAGTATATAAAACGACATCCTCACATAGGAGGTACAAAAGATCATCCTCACGCAGGAGGGGAAACACAACAACCCCAAACCAACCACCTAATGTACGAGAGTCCTCGGCCTGTCACCCTGCCAGATCACCCAGTAGCGCCTAACCTGTAAACATCTACAACACGGTATGAAACCGTTAGCTAACCATACATATATGAGGTAATGCATAAGCACAAGCACAATCATGAAAGATAAACACATCAGCATGCTATCACACATTTACCCATTTATTATCTTTGTATAATGATCATTCACTCAAAAACCGTATATATATATATAGATAGATGAAAGTATGTGACACGAGGACCGATACATCCCCGCCTCTAAGTACAATGTCCAGCTGTACGAGTATCGGTCACACAATCCGTGTACCCTATGGGAGTGGATTGCGCCCTTCCTGTAAACCAGTCTGGCCTGACATTAGAGAACCTCCCAGACTCCACGGCGGGATGAAAGGGAAAGGTTATCACAGCCACGCAGTGGGGCAGTCAATTAAACATAGGTCGATAAAAACGACAACTCATGCTATCATAGCAAACATATAAAGCACACACCACTCATGCAAACACCCAATATAGGGATGGTAGCTAAGTAAGTCCTACGGACTTACCTCAACCTCGTACAAAAACAACCACGATCACCTCTACACTGGAGGGACAACACGGCCTATAAAAAGGCATAAAGAGATATATCAACCTCTATTCATCAAAGGGGTCACACCTAGACCCAAAGGGATCCATAAGGATCATACTCAATCTATGAGCCTCACAACCAACTAAACCTCAATATCTCAGCATAACTCACAATTCCTCAAATCTCAAGGTAGTATCTAATCAACATTCCTCAATCTCAATTTTAATCCTAATTTAATTAATTAACCTTTAATTAATTAATTAGATTTTGCCAGAATAACGTTTTGCCCGCAGGCAATTTCTAAACCCACCTGTCATCAGATTTCATCAAACAAACTATCCATAATCACCAGAATAATATAACGACCATAATGGAATTTCTAATTATCCATTTTGACAAGCCTAAAGTCAATTTAGGCCAAATTGCAGTACGGAAAACGAATAAATTCATAACTTATTTGTTACTAACCCGATATACGAACCGGAAGAAGATCCAGACTCCTAGCGATACGGAGAGTAAGAGCGCGGTATAAAACCTTACGTTTGATGACTTGCGGTAGTCCGTCGGCGTTCCGATAGCGGTAAACGGAAGCTTTACCAAAAATCTAACAAACGGAAAATAGATTTGTACCAGGATGAAGAGAATAAGATAAGGGACTCGTTGGTACAAGCGGATTTGAAAATGGATCGAAAATGAAAGGTTAGTGAAGGATTAAAGGTGGGTCGTATATTTCGTTTGGTTTTCAGTCGGTTGCTTCGCTTGAAGCTTTGCAATTGAAGAAGATGGATATGTAATCATATGTATAAGTTAGCATATATATGTATTTGATATACATCCACTAGCCGCCTCCTGTGATTGTACACATGTATATTATATATATATATATATATATATATATAATTAATGTTTATCCAAAACATTTAATTAAAACGCGGTTATAATTTTCGGTCTTCAAATTTTATCAAATTAGAATAGAAATTACGGAATATTATCGGGATAGTTAATCCATAACTATCTCGTAAAATGGGCATTCCTAAGCCACATTTCTTAACCGCTAAGGATCGGAATAGCGACTCTTTTGGCCGTTTTGCCTCTCCATGTTATTTCATATCTAGGACATATCCGATGTCCTGATCATTTCTCTCAACTGCATTTTTATTAATTGGAGCTCTCAAATGCTCCAAATAACACCAGAGGGTAAAAATAATTACCCGGGGAAAAAGTAAAAATTTCCCCAAACGTCCAAAATTACGCCAGGAACATAACGGTGAGACTCTTACTCATCACTTGCGAAATCTTCGCGAGTTATATGTCAATTACTATCAACGATTAAGTTAATCAACATTAATTAGAATTCGGAAATCCTAGCTATTACAGTTGGCATAGATCATAGCAACTTCCTCCCAAAAATCCTTGGTGTAAACGCCACTAGGAAAACGACCGTTAAAGGTCTCATGGAACCCAAAGAAGGTCCCGAACTCTCGAATGGAAAAATCATAGTTTCTTTCCATAAGACGGAAAGAAACGGTCCTATCCACATGGCTGTGCTGAAAAGACGTCACAACCTCCCTCGTAATCTCCTCATAAGCGTCTTCTTGGATAGCTGAGAAGACAACTAGTCCGGCTCTATCCAAGAGCCAAATAAGGTCCTCTATGATGTCAAGAGGAGCTAGATCCTCTAACAATAAGTACCTAGGTCCAATCACAGCCCTCTCCTGGATCCTCTCGAATGCATCGAGGTGATCCTCATGAATGGTAGGTACTCTAGGGCTAGGAGGTGAGGGTGATGAAGGTGATGATGGAGGTGAAGGGGAAGAAGGTGGTGGTGCTCTAGAGAATGAAGAAGAAGAGGGATTACCCTTCCTCTTCTTGTTTTGGTCATTCTTTTTCTCCTTAATCCTCCCTGAAACTCTCCTCACAAAGTCCATTACTGTTCAAAATTACGGGCTGTTCTTGAGGATTCCACGGCCGTGGTTCTGTCAGTGACCGTGGTTCGTCTGGTTTTTTCGCAAATCTCAGAAATCAACACTCAAACTCAGCAATCAGGCAGCCCTAGTCTAATTCCTTCCAAGTTCAATAAGTTCTTCCTAAAATTTCTACCAAAAACGGACCAAATTGACAAAGATCAAGAAGAGTGGAAAAACCTAGGTTTCGGATTTTAAAATCCGAATTGTGCGTTCCTTGATGAATTGCCGCTCGATTCGTCGCTTGGATCTTGTTGGTGGTCGAATTTGCTTCGATTTGGGAAGAAGAATCGTTGAAAATGATTAACGAACGAAGATTTGGGAGGAGGGGCGTGGATTCGGCGTTTTGGGTCGTGGAAGGGGTTTTTGTGGAGTGATTTTGTGAAGAACGTGGTTTATATAGTGACAGACAAAATTTTGAAAATCACGGTCTGTCGGGGGGTTCCACGGCCGTGGAAATGTACGGAACCGTGGTTTTGGTGATTTTTCAAAGGCTTTTGGAAATTACGGTCACTGTAGCTGTCACAACCGTGGTTTAGGCCGTGGAACTCTCTGTAAAGCTCCAAAGTCCAAATTTCGTCACTTTTCTTCAACATTACCCTTCCCTTTTCCTTTTCCATCGTTCCTGCATCCAAAAACACGAACATACCGGAAGAAATCGAAAGCAAAACAAAGCAAAAACGTCTAAACTAAGCTAAACTATGAATCGAAAACAAAAACAAAAATGCAATACCTTGGGTTGCCTCCCAAGAAGCGCTTTATTTAAGGTCCGTAGCTAGACCATTCTCGCACTTATTCGAGTGCGGTAGGCGCGAACTCTTCAGTTTGGAGTTCCGGCGTATACTTCTTGAGTCGTTGGCCGTTCACCTTAAAGCTTCCGCCCGCTTCACCCCATACTTCAACTGCACCGTGGGGGAAAATACGCTTAATTAGAAAAGGTCCGGTCCAACGAGATTTAAGCTTACCTGGAAAGAGACGAAGCCTTGAATTGAAGAGGAGAACTTGATCTCCTTCTTTGAAGTCCTTTGGAATGATATGCTTATCATGCCAACGCTTTGCTCTCTCCTTATAGATCTTAGCGTTTTCATAAGCGTTCAAGCGGAGTTCGTCCAGCTCATTAAGGTCTAGGAGACGCTTCTCTCCCGCTTCCTTCATGCTGAAATTCAACCACTTGATAGCCCAAAACGCCTTGTGCTCCAACTCCACCGGCAAGTGACAAGACTTCCCATACACAAGGTTGTATGGTGTGGTTCCTATGGGTGTCTTGTACGCAGTCCGGTACGCCCACAATACGTCATCAAGCTTCAAAGACCAATCCTTCCTAGTCCTTGAAACCGTCTTCTCTAAGATTCCTTTGATCTCCCTATTTGAGATCGCAACTTGTCCACTTGTTTGTGGATGATAAGGGGTAGCGATCTTGTGAGTAACCCCATACTTAGCTAGAAGAGCTTCAAAGCGCCGGGCAATGAAGTGAGAACCTCCATCACTAATGATAGTCCTTGGCGTCCCAAATCGTGGGAAAATGGTCTTGTTAAAGAACTTGACCACCACCATGACATCATTGGTGGGAGCGGCAATTGCTTCCACCCATCTAGAAACATAATCTACCGCCAATAGTATGTATTGGTTTCCACAAGAGGAAGGGAACGGTCCCATGAAGTCAACTCCCCAAACATCGAAAATCTCCACCTCTTGGATGTTGTTGAGGGGCATCTCATTCCTCCTAGAGATATTACCTGTTCTTTGACAAGCATCGCAGCAAGAAACAAAGGATTGCACATCTCTAAACAAAGTAGGCCAAAAGAATCCAGATTGCAATACCTTTGTGCTAGTCTTGTTCGAACTAGCGTGTCCTCCACATGATAGTGAATGACAATGGCGGGTGACACTTTGCATCTCATCTTCTGGCACACATCGCCGAATGATGCCATCCGGACCTCTCTTAAAAAGGAGAGGTTCATTCCAAAAGTATTCCCGGACATCCTTAAAGAACTTCTTTCTTTGTGCGTAGGATAATCCTGGTGGTATCTCCTGACAAACCAAATAGTTAACAAAATCAGCAAACCATGGTTCGTTACCTTTGGAGATCACATCGATGCACTCCTCTATAATGTGTAGGTGTTCGTCCGGGAAGGAGTCGTCGATGGGTAAATGGTCGTCCTCTAGATGTGTTAGGCGACTCAAATGATCCGCAACAGAATTTTCCGAACCCTTCTTGTCGCGGATCTCTAGATCGAATTCTTGTAGGAGAAGAATCCATCTAATTAGCCTTGGCTTCGCATCTTTCTTCGCAAGGAGGTACCGGATCGCAGCATGATCCGTGTAGACAATCACCTTTGCACCTACAAGATAAGAGCGAAACTTGTCAATAGCATAGACAATGGCTAAAAACTCTTTTTCGGTAGTGGCGTAATTGAGTTGCGCTTCATCTAGCGTCTTGCTAGCATAGTATATGGCATGAGTTCGCCCTTCCTTTCGTTGTCCAAGAACAGCTCCTATAGCTACGTCACTAGCATCGCACATAACCTCAAAGGGAAGAGTCCAATCCGGAGGTTGGATAATAGGTGCTGAAATTAGAGTTTGCCGAATTGTGTTAAACGCATCCAAACATTCCTGTGAAAACTCAAAAACTGCATCCTTCATCAATAGATTAGTGAGCGGTTTTGATATCTTAGAGAAGTCTTTAATGAAACGTCTATAAAATCCAGCATGTCCTAGGAAACTTCTTATCCCTTTCACCGAAGTTAGGGGAGGAAGCTTCTCTATGGTCTCTATCTTAGCTTTATCTACTTCTATCCCTCTATTAGAGATTAAGTGACCTAATACAATTCCTTCCTTAACCATAAATTGACACTTTTCCCAATTTAGAACTAGGTTAGTGTCTTCACACCTTTGTAAAACAAGAGAAAGGTTAGAAAGGCAATCGTTAAAAGAGGAACCGTATACGGAGAAGTCGTCCATGAAGACCTCCGTGATTTCCTCAATGTATTCGGAGAAGATGGCCATCATGCACCTTTGAAAGGTGGTTGGGGCGTTGCAAAGCCCGAACGGCATTCTCCTATAAGCAAACGTACCCCATGGGCACGTGAATGTGGTCTTCTCCTGATCGTCCGGGTGTATCGGAATCTGAAAGAAACCACTATAACCGTCAAGATAGCAAAAATGTGAATGTTGTGCTAACCTTTCAAGCATTTGATCGATGAATGGCAATAGGAAGTGATCCTTCCTCGTCGCATTGTTAAGCTTCCGGTAGTCTATGCACATCCGCCATCCCGTTACGGTTCGGGTAGGAATGAGTTCGTTGTTCTTGTTGGTGATGACCGTCATTCCTCCCTTCTTCGGAACTACTTGAACTGGACTCACCCACTTACTATCGGAGATAGGGTAGATGATACCTGCATCGAGAAGTTTAAGAATTTCCTTCTTGACAACCTCCTTCATGGTCGGATTCAACCGCCTTTGAGGTTGTCTTGAAGTTCTAAAATCTTCCTCCATTAGTATCTTATGCATGCATAGGGAGGGTTTTATTCCTACTAAGTCCTCAATAGTATAGCCTAAAGCTTTCCTATGTTTCTTAAGGACAATCATGAGCTGATTATGTTCATCTATGCTTAGATCGGAACTAACAATAACTGGAAAGGTAGAATTAGGTCCTAGAAAAGCGTACTTTAGATGAGTAGGAAGTGGTTTTAGCTCCATCGCTTTCGGAGCTTCCAATGATCCTTGAGGAGCATCCGATGTTTCCTTAGAAGAGTCTAAGGGTGTTGAAGGTGTGGGAGAAGAATCAGAAGAAAATGAAGAAGTGTCTCGATCACCCCTTTCCACGGTCAAAATTACGGTTTCCCTATGTCCTCCACGGCCGTGATTTAGGGCGTGGAAGGGAAATACGGTTGTTCCATTTTCTCCACGACCGTATAACTCTCTGGAGTGGGACACGGTTTTGTTTGTGAAATCCACGGCCGTGGAATATAGTGTATGGCCGTGGATTTTCACGTTTTCTGCCTCATCGTGGAGTTTTTCAAACTCCACTTCATACATCTCTTCTTGTGCTTCTAAGGCTTCAATTGCCTCATTGCACTCCTCTTCTTCCCCTACATTTGTTAGACTCATAGTGATAACCTTTTGTAAAGGATCGTTGAAGAGAATCGCACTTACCTCCTCCCTAGACAACCCTTCTTCATATTGGATATTGAATATATCATCATCAAAGATTGGCTCCTTCACTAGAGTGGAAAGAACGAACTCTACCTTCTCTTCTCCTATATCAAAAGCGAGTCTACCATTCTTGCAATCGACTATGCAGCCGGAAGTTGCAAGAAACGGTCTTCCGAGTATGATCGGGACCGGACTATCTGCAGGAATGTCAAGCACGACAAAATCAATGGGAACAAAGAATTTACCTAGCTTGACCGGGACGTCTTCTACAATACCGACGGGGCGAGTTATGGATCGATCCGCCATGTACAACGTCATCTTCACCGGTTTAGGGTCGCCTAAACCGATCTTCCTATATAATGCAAGTGGTATGATGCTCACACTTGCTCCCAAGTCACATAACGCATCGTATGTGACATCTCCCACTCCTATGGGAATGCAAAATGACCCCGGATCCTTCAATTTTGGGGGCATTTTCTCCTTCATGGTCTTGATGAGATCCGAAGAATCCGAACTCATCTTAACCTCACCGAAATCTTCTAGCTTCCTCTTGTTAGAGAGGAGTTCCTTCAAGAACTTGCCATAAGCCGGCATACCTACAATAGCATCAATAAAGGGTATATTAATATGCAGCTTGCTCATGAGTTCTATAAACTTACCAAATTGTTTATCTAGGCGCGCTCTCGCTCTAGATTGAGGGAATGGTAGGGGAGGTTTGTAAGCTGGAGGAGGAACGTAGACATCTTCCTTCTCCTTCCCCTTCTCTTTGTCTTTCTCTACGGGGACTTCAACAAACTAAGGCTGCGGATCGGTGGTAGTCACTCCGCTCCTAGTTGTGATTGTCATAACCCTTCCCTTAGGGTTGTCCTCCGTCTTTCCTGGAAGTTTTCCTTGATTCCTAGGAACTTCCTCCGCATGGCTGAACATTTGGTTTTCTAAAACCTTTTGAGCTTTATCAACCTTAGAAATTTGATCATCAACCTTAATGATGCGGTTCTCCAACCCTTGTAGCTTTCCCAAGATCGTTTCCAACATGGGATCGGGCTTCTCCTTCCCCGAAGTGTTATTGGATGATTGCCCCTGGCTTTTCAAAGGAGTAGAGGAAGAGGAAGGTGGAGTTAGTGAATTAGAATTGGAAGGATAAGAGTTACCGGAATTTTGTTGATTGGAGCGCCAATTGTTGTTGTTTGAACCCCTTATGTTGTTCCAATTGTTGTTCCGGTTGTTGTTGTTTCCGTTCCAATTGTTCCGGTTATTGTTGTTGTTGTTGCGGTTTGTGTTATCACCGCCATTGTTGTTGTTGGCCAAGTAGCCAACGTCCTTTCCTTGTTGCTTTGGAAAGTTAGTCTTGATATCCTCCTTCAACTCTTTAATCTCATTGTTGAGAGAAAAGATTTGAGTTTGAGCTTCATGTGTGAGCTTTGCTCCTTGCTCCACACAATTTCCCTCCACTTTCCGGTGGGAATACTTCTCTATGACTCTTGCTTGCTTCTCAATGAAGTCCCAAGCGTCATCTTCTCTCATGTCCATGAATGTACCACATGAGAGGGATTGGAGCTTGAATTGTGTCTCCACATCCAGCCCCTTATAGTAAATTTCCAGCAAGGCAAGTTTGGATATGCCATGATGAGGGCAATCCAAAAGCAAATCCTGAAACCTTTCCCAAGATTGAAACAAACTTTCGTTAGATCTCATGGAAAATGCATTGATCTTACCTCTAAGTTCCGCCGTTTTGGATGGCGGAAAGAATTTAGTGAGGAACTCCGCGGAAAGGTCTTCCCACGTGTCTAGTTTCCCACTAGGAAGAGCTTGGTACCAAGACAACGCTTTCCCCTTCAAGGAGAAGAAGAAAGGCTTGAGCTTATAGTTGTTGGTAGTAGCATTCTTCGGCCTCATTGTCTCCATCATACACTCAAAGTTTTGCAAGTGTTGGTGTGGAGATTCACCGCTTGTCCCGCCAAATTGGTTTTGGCGAACAAGAGTAATAACTTGAGGGTTGAAGCTAAACCCTTGTACATCTTCAGCATCAAAATTCACGCCCAAACGGCGCGGTTGTTGTGTTGGATCCATTCTTTGGCCAAGAGTTCTTGGCTCGTCATCCACACGTTCGATCCTCGCATTCCTAGGTGGAATGCGGCGATTAGCAGCTCCCCGTGGATGGAAAGGATTCACATTGATCGTGGGATCATTTTCCTTTAGTGGTGGCATGGAAGAATCGCTATCATCGGCGGATGAATGACTTCTTCTTCTTGATCTTGATGCCCGTCTTGAGGATTTCTTGCTCCCCTTATTCTTAAGGTTGCTTAGTTCTATCCTCATCTGGAACATCATATCCTTTAGATCGTTAACTTGAGATTGATGACGATCCATTTCATCCCGACGAATATTCTCATTCCATTGGAGTTGAGCTTCTTTCTCCGCCAACTCCGCTTGAAGATCACGTTCGTGTTCTTCAGCCATCTTCTTTTCCTTGCGCTTTTGCCTTAGAGTCTTCTCAAGCTCTTGATCAAGAGGTAAGAGATCCTCGGTGTTCCTAGACCTGCGCATGCACTCAAATAAATATCAAATAACGAGAGCAAGCTCCCAAGCTTGACAACCGGCAACCGAATTCGGCCGAAACCAAATCCCCGGCAACGGCGCCAAAAACTTGTTCGCCCCTAAGCGTGCATGCAAATAAGCTTTAAATTTATAAAACTAGAATCAAGCAAGCGAACCCGCAGTGTACGGATCGATATAGTTAAACAAGAATTCCAGAGTATCGAACACAGGGATTTGGGTGGGAACAAATTCAATTGCAGATTATCAAGCGAGTAATTATAAGAAGCTTTGCAAGTATTGGGAAAACAACAATCCTAAAGATCCAGGAATCCAGCTGTGGCAATCGATTCAATATATACTAATAATATAAGGACAGAGTTAAGATATGCAAAGGTATACTAATGTAAGGTAATCGTACGGTGAAGTTCCAAACACCTTATATGACTCACCTACAAGACACTCTCTATACAGGTTGTTGAGGCTTCAATATAGAAAGGGTCTAAAGGTGAGAATTAATATCAAATACCCAAACTTATAATCCAAGGATCAAGACTAACTAAACCGATTAAGGTTGTGACACTCACAATCGAGGTAGAGGTTGTTGAGGCTTCACTACCACCTAGAAAAGGCAAGCCAAGACTAAGTTAAAGCAAATCTTTAACTTTGGATTAAAGTAAAAGCAGGTTCGTAAACTTAAGGGAAATCACGGTTAGTTCTTGAGGTTCCACGGTCGTGGACTCAAGAACAGGCCGTAATTTAGGGTTCGTCGACGATTCTTTTTAACTCTCAGGGTCCAATCTGTTTACGATCGATCTATCATCATCTAAGCCACAACTATCAACCCTTCACCTTAGAATTGTTAAGGGTTTTTAGCCAACAATAGTCATATTGATATCAAATTCAAAGATTAAAAGATTGAAAGATGAAGACTTCCGAAAACTTTCAATAAACTTCAAACCAATCTCAAAGTCACAATCAAGAACAATAACTGTCACTAGATTCGGAATAGAACAAACAAACACAATCTTAGATAAGAAGGAAGAACGGGATGTCAATCCGTCTTCTAAATCAAACCTAAACAAGAAGAGGAATCTTCTTGCGAACAATCTTCCGAATCTTCGATCTTCCGTCAATCCGGAAATCTCAATCACAATCTCCACCAAAGTGCGAGATTAGGGCAAATCCAAGGATGAGCGCAAAATACGTCTTTTGCAAGAATCGCCAAAAATCTCCAAGTCGCGGCGTAGGCAAAAGTGTAAAGCGAGGTCGCAAAAGTCTCTAAGCGGAGGTGCGTCTATGCGTAAGCGAAGATGACGGAATCTCTCTTCGTCCGTCCTTTTATAGGGCAAGATAAAATATCGGCCCGGCCCAATCTTCTAAAAGATCGTGGCTTAAAGTGTGGCGAAAAAGATCGCCAAGATCACGGTCGTGGAAGGTTCCACGACCGTAATTTAGAGCGTGGAAATCAACACGGTTTGAACCAATGATTCCACGACCGTAGAAGCTACTGGAATGAACCACGCTTCCCTTGCATGGTTCCACGGCCGTGGACTTGAACGTGGAATGTAGTACGGCCGTATTTTAGAGCGTGGTTTAGGGCAAGAACGTGATTCTTCCCTAGCCTCGTGCATTCTCCAAGTTGAACTCCTTTTTGCTCCTAAGAATGCCCTCAATCCATGGACATGCTCAAACATCTCTATCCTTGCTCAATTCCGTTCGGAAATGGCTCTCAATCACCTATAATCAACACGAAGCTTGTGTAGACATCCATATCGACAATATAGGCAAAATAGCTCACAAATGCAACAATGCTTACTCAAAGACTATCATAATGGATGAAATGCACTTAGAAAACGTGCCTAGAATATCACAATATTTCATGCTAACATTAGTCGCCATGATTAATCCAATTAGACTTGGATAGTTGAGCCATGGTGATGCGCAAGGAGTTAAGAGACTCGTTGAGCATGGAGGTGGAGTATTTTTCCATCTCTTGGAGTTGAGCGCTAAGGAGATCAAACTTAAGTGCCTCCTGAGTGTCCAAAAGATTCTTTTTATGACCTTGAATACTCTCGTGGATCTCCTCCTTCTTAAGGTTGGGAAACTTTTTAAACTTTGGCTTGAGAAGCTTCAAGTTCCTGGTAAGTTTGTAGATTGAGTTTCCCTGGATGTTGTGATCCCAATTGTCCGAAACACAAGAGAGGAAGTTCTCATGAAAAGACCAAGCATTGTTGAATCTGAAAGGATAATGATGGTTATCATTTTTGGAGGCAAGAGATAGTATAGCAGGTGAGAGGTCATACACGTAAGGATGATCGAAATGAGCTTTTGAGTTTGGGAAGGAAGAATGCCAGGCATAATTGGTGATGATAAGATCCAACTTGCTCCAAATCCTAGAACCAATTTGCTTGTTGTTCTACGTAAATTTACAGCTAGAGAAAGAATTCCTCTCTACTACAACACCCCTTCCATATCACAACCCTCCTCCAAAAGTGATTTTGATCGTTGCTCCAAGTGTCCTCTTTGTACTAGCTCTGGCCAGTTAATTAGGACACCTTTGTAAACAAGTCGAGAGAAAACAAAAGAACAAAGTAGCATTAAACTTTTCTAGGAATGGTCCTCCCATCTCATCTCTCACCTCTTTTCGCAGATGACATGACCCTAATTGCGGAAATTTCTAATAGCCAATTGCGTAGTTTCATGTGGGAAGGTTTAGAGGAAACCGGTAAGTTTCATGTGACTCCCTTGAAGGAGGTTAGAAAACCTAAGAAAGTTGGAGGTCTAGGCTTGTGTTGATGGAGATACTTAGTTGTAGCTATGATAGATAAGTTGAGTTGGAGGTTACTCAAGGAGTCTTCAGCTGCTTGGATCCTTGCCTTGTGTGAAAAGTACATCAATAATAGAAATGTGAGGTATAACGCGCCTTCGGTTGTCTGAAGAAGTATCGAGGTAGGAGCGCAAAGCATTCTCAGCAATGGTACCCAATGGGTGGTCGATGATGAGAAAGGAACTAAATTATGTGTTGTAATAATACAATATATCTAGGTAGACTGATACGATGGCCAAGGACCGAGCGAGACGAACTCTTTTTAGGCCCAAGGCCGAGAAAGAAAAAGCGAGCGACCGAGGTATATTGAAAACCGTAACTGCAAGTTCTATGCAGCAAAACCAAAAATGTTTCCTCTTTTCTTGCTATTCCTCTAATTAACTCGTTCAAAAAACAACAGTCTGGTTGGACCCACGATTGTTGTGTGAACCACTATTGAACTATGCCACCGGGGTGACGGCGAATTGCGTGAGAAATTGGTGAGAGAGCTCTAGAGTGACGACAATGGTTGGAGATGGGGGGTAGTTTGCTTCACTACTGTAATGTAGTTGGTGGTGATTCCACTTGATGATGACAAAAGGGATACAATCAGGTAGTCTAGAACTACATCAAGTTGGTACACAGTGAAGTCAGCTTTTGATTTAGTCATGCATAACAATGTTGCCCTATCGAACGATTGTAGCTTCTTCACCCAAAATTTGAAACTTCATGTGCAAGAAAGAACAATGATGTATACCTAGAAGATCAATAAAGGAGGTTGTTTGGTGAATGTCAAAAGAAAGCGGAGACATGTGACTATGGATGACATCTGCCCCATATTCCATTTGGAGCTTGAGACTCTCGAACATTTGGTCTGAGACTGCCTAATCAATAAGTGCATATAAATCCAGCTGGGAGCTCATAGAAGACTTGAGGATTTCTTTAAGCTTTCATTTGCAAGCTAGATTAGAGGTAATGTTCTTTCAATTTTTATTACGATTTTATGCTTGGCTGGAAAGAAATTTTTGCAAAAGGCCTTTGGAACATATGGAAATGGAGGAATGGGACGGTGTTTCGTGGTGAAGATAGACCGAGAGATGGCTTCAAGATCATTGTAGAAAGAATCAGATTGTACATCGAGCATGGGTGAAGAGGAGTCGTGTTGAACCATGCGGCTTACGTACAACAAATCTTGTCCCTTGATCTCCACCACAACCAAACTGGTTAAAGGTGAACACGGATGGTTCGAGGAAAGAGAACGGGTTGGTGACTATTGCAAGGCTCGTTAGGGATGATAAGGGGTGTGACAACGTGGCTTTGTTCATAATCTAGGGACATGTATGGTACCTATGACTGAATTATGGGGTATCTTGCATGGTGTCGAAATTGTGAGGGAAGAGTCATTATTGAAACACACTCTCAACTTTCTATCACACTTCTCAACAAGAACATTCCCGTTGTCATCCCTTTCCGGCTTGATCCATAGGTTTCAAGGCTTTATGCAGTGAACATGGATTGTCCAAGCTTGTCATATCTATAAGGAAATTAATTAAGCCGTTGATTTTCTTGCGAATTTTAAACTTGGTTTTAACATTGGTTTTCATGTATTGTTTGACCCTTCCGAGGATATAGTGGATATTATTGATGAGTAAGGGGTTGGACTATCCTCGCTTGATGACTACTAAGCCCTTTTTCTTTGAATAAAAAACGCGTCTTGATGCGTTGGAGACCACTGACTCCCTTTTCCACAAAAAAAACTTATTGGTGCATTGTGTTACTGTGTACGAAGGACTCAGGCCATTAAATTATTTTGAAAACCTTCAAACCTTATAAAATCATGAATTAAACAAAGGAAAATTTCTTCAAAATATAAATTACTTTTACTCTTTATGTAGAATCGGACGAACTTAGGTTTGCAATAGTTAATATCAAGTCTAACACTCTTCCTTGAGATTTCTCTTGCACAAACCGAGCTTCATTCTCAACTCTTCAAATCTAGTTTGGACTTAAGTTTGCAATGGTTAGTCACAAGTCAACACTCCCCCTTGAAATTTCATTATTTGCTCTCCGTCTCACCCTTATTCATGACACTTTCATCGCACACTCACTATAATGGACCAATAACACCTTCAATTCCTCTGCTCGGTTTTCTCGAATGCGTTCAAGAAATCGCTCTAAAAACCTTCGGACTCAATGATTTTGATCCAACCTCTCCTTGAAATTCGATATGCCAATATTGAACACGCTTTTGCAAGCCTACCCAAGAACAAAAACGGTGCCATTTCATCTGATAAAGACTTGAAATCCTTCATTGGGAGCTACTTCAGTGGTGTTGGGTTATCTTCAATCGAAAATTTCAGGATTTGTATAGATATGGATGGAGGTTTGAGTGAGCATTGATGGTGAACGGATAATTTTATCTTTTACTATATTAAAATTTTTCACAAATCTATTCATCTAAACACATAACATGATCTACAACCGTATTTTCCTAATAAATCGAAATCCGAAAACACCTACTTAAAAAACCACAATTGCAAATACACGATATTACTTCTTATTTCCTATGTTGTTATACCAAAACGAAAGTAGTGTTTTTTCACTTTTACCGGTGACATTTACCTTTACGAGTCTATAGTTCTAATTCAACTGTTCTGATTCAACCGGAGATTCACTTCCAAAACCCTCTGCCTCAGGCCCCGAACAGACAAAACAGCGCCGTTTAAGTGAATTAGTCACTCCACAGACAATGAAGAGAAGGAGAGGCGGGGACGACGACGACGACCCGTGTCTCCAACGAGACGATATAGCCACCATGGATATCGTCTGGCAAACTCCGGCACATCCTCCCCACCGCAACGATTACATCTTTCGCGACGGTACTAATTCCCCAACCCAATTCAAATTATCAATTTGAATTCGCGCCAGTTTTATCATATAATCTCTTATCTTCAACTTGTATGCTTCCATTACGTGCTCAATTCGGCCTCGAATGTGTTTCACAGGGAGGCGTCATGTCAAGCCTTACTACTTCGAGTTCATCTCTCACGTTGTTACCTTCTCCCTCTCCTTCACTTGTTCCTCGAATTTTGTTTTTAAATCCTATACTCTAACTCGTGTTTGGGGCCTATTGTTTGATGATTTTCTCATTCATATGATCAGGCTAAGAATCGATGGGCTGGGAAGACAATAGTTGATCTGTTTGCTGACGAATTCAAGGGCCGTCCTTATGATTACTATGTATGTTCCATTCATTCAGGTTTGCGGCATTTGGCACACGCGAAATGTTTCTTTTTAAATTTCCTTGACTTTAGTTTCTGAGGCATCATAAATGATAAGCGATAGTATTCTGCATTTCATGTTTCTTGCTTTGATAATGTTATGTTGATGAAATCAATGGAATATTCAGGTTAGAGCTGTCAAATGTGGGAGAATAAAGGTTGATGACCAAATTGTAACTGTTTCGTACAGAGTGAAATCGTCACAGAAAATTAGTCACTTCCTTCACAGGTTTGTCTGTATCATAGTTATTTTAGATATCGATCTTGATGTGTTGTATCTATGTTTGGTCTATGAGAATGCTGATTGGTAGGTTTATCTAGTGTTCAGAATGAGTTTCCTCTCGTTTCACGTTTTAAACTTATTGAAGAACAATTCAATTGCACTCGGTCCATTGTTTGGTGCTCGAGTATGTTTCTTGTATACAATAGAATTAGAAGCATAGTGCTATACTGCTATCATATAATATCTACATATTTATTGACAGAATTTATGCTGCAGGCATGAACCACCTGTTATGGCCTGCAATGTGTCTGTTCTGCAAGAGGAGGAGGATGTGGTGACTGTTTATAAGCCACCTTCTGTTCCGGTAAGCCATCAGCAGTTCTTAAATCATCTAACTTCCTCCCCCTTTCTGTTTATGATGTGAAGTTTGTAAACATGCTTGGTTGCCGTGATCGGCTTTGAAGTCCCTATAGAAGCTATAAAATATTTTATAGCTTAGATTCTTAAACCATACTGTTACGGGCTACTAGAATAGTGCGACCACTAGTGTAGGATCTAGTCACAGGTCGAGACAATTCTTGCCTGGAACCTATGGTGAATGAGAAAGAGAGATAGACAGGGAGGACTCGTCCTAGAGAGTCGTTCCCTCTTAGGTTTACCGTGTAAACCTGTTTCTGAATAAAATTCTGCGTAACCTTTATTTCATCCTAAAGGCCATATATATAGGCCGTTACTTAACAAGGAAAATATAAATCTGAAATCTTAACTGAAAGTAAAGATAATCCAAAATAATAAACTTATCTAAACAGAAACATAATATCCTTTTCTGTTGATTACGCATGAGATATTCTAGACTTATTTCCTTCTAGAATATGTCTTCCCAATAAAAGCATCCATATCATCACTTCCCCTCTCGGCCTCGAGCTTGTCCTCAAGCTCAAACTCAGGATAGGCTTCGTGGAAAAGTGTAGCTGGTTCCCACGTGGCATCCTCTGCAGAACTTCCCACCCACTGAACTAGTAACTCAGATGTGCCTCGATTTAGGCGCGTACGGAGGATAGTATGGGGTGTTGGCAGAACCTTGCCATCACAGACGGGTGGTAGAGTGGCCACGGTTGCTGGGGGAGGCCCTTTATACTCCTTGAGGAGTGATACATGAAACACGTCATGTATGCGGCTGTTAGCAGGAAGATCCAGCGTGTAGGCAACTGACCCCACCTTGGCTAGGACTTGGAAAGGGCCAAAGAATTTCGGAAGAAGCTTATGATACTTCTGTCGAGCAATGCTGAGCTGTCTATAAGGTTGCAGACGCAACCACACCCAATCTCCCACTGAAAACTGCAATTCGCGGTGCCCCGAATCATAGGCCGCCTTCATGCGTTGTTGTGCTTGTAAAATCCGCTGTCGGGCAGCTTGGAGTATGTCATCTCTCTCTTGAAGACACTGATCAACAGCCTCCACTCGCGTAGACCCTGCTGAATAGGAAAGAAGACGAGGAGGATCTCTGCCATAAACCAATCGGAAGGGAGTGGTACCAAGAGCAGTGTGGTAGGAAGTGTTGTAGCAATATTCCGCCCACGGTACCCACTCAACCCACTGTTGTGGTCTATCACCCGTCAGACACCGTAAGTACATCTCAATAGTGCGGTTAACGACTTCTGTCTGACCATCTGATTGGGGATGATAAGCTGAAGAGAAAGCTAGCTTGGAGCCACTGCGGCGGAATAACTCCTTCCAAAATGTGCTCAAGAAAACCTTGTCACGATCAGAGACGATAGTGACGGGCAGCCCATGTAGTCTAAACACCTCAGTGAAGAAGATTGTAGCAACAGAGAGTGCAGTAAACGGGTGAGCCAAGGGTATGAAATGAGCATACTTAGAAAGCCTATCAACCACTACCAAAAGGGTGGATTTACCCCGAACCTTAGGTAATCCCTCCACGAAATCCATGGAGATATCAGTCCAAACTTGTTGTGGTACAGGAAGAGGTTGTAGTAGTCCAGCAGGTTGAAGATTTTGCCATTTCTGACGTTGGCATACAACACAATTATGGAGGAAGTCAAGGACTGCCTTCTTCATTCCTTTCCAGTAAAAATCTTGACGGATCCGGTGTAAGGTCTTCTGTCCCCCTTCATGAGCCATGTCATGGTGAGCTGAAATGATGGTGGGAATCAGTGGGGAGGTTTGTAGCAAATACACCCTTTGCTTGTAGAAAAGCAGGCCTTCTTGCAAAGACCAATCAGATCCCAACTCTCCTTGTGCAAGTTGATGCTGCAGCTGTAGTAATTCAGGAGAAGTTGATGTTTCTTGTCGAACGGCATCCAGAATTTCAACTCGCGGGAAGGAAACTACCATCAGTTGAGGAGGTTCTTCATCTCGTCTAGATAATGCATCTGCAACCCTATTTAGTTTTCCGGCTTTGTACTCCACCCGGAAATCAAACCCCATAAGTTTGCTGACCCAATGTTGTTGTGGGGATGTGGTTAACCGTTGCTCTAATAAATACTTGAGACTAAAGTGATCAGTTCGGATGAGAAAGTGTCGCCCCCATAAGTATGGACGCCAATGAGATACTCCTTTGGCCAATCCTATTAGTTCTCGTTCATATGCAGCTAATTTCAAGTGGCGTTCTGCAATTTTGCAGCTGTAAAAGGCAATGAGGTGATTGGCCTGTTGTAGCACAGCCCCAAATCCACTCCCTGAGGCATCACATTCTACCACAAACTCGGCATCAAAATCAGGTAATTTCAGGACAGGAGCTGTTGAGAGAGAGGTTTTTAACCTTTTAAAAGCAGAATCAGCCTCTCTCCCCCACTGGAAGGCATTCTTTTTCAACAGATTGGTCAAAGGCGCAGCCACAATCCCGTAGTCCATGATGAATTTTCTGTAGTATCCAGCTAAGCCTAGGAAGCTTCTTAGGGCTTTGGTGGAACCTGGAGTTGGCCAATCAGTGATGGCCTGAATTTTTGTTGCATCAACCTCCACTCCGGCTGCATGAATAACATGTCCTAAGTAAGTCACTTGGGGTTCTCCAAAGAAACACTTAGAGTGCTTCAAGAACAGCCTATTTGTTCGCAAGATGTCAAAAACTGTCCTTATGTGTTGCATGTGATCTCCCCATGATTGACTATAAATCAATATGTCATCAAAGAAAACCAAGACAAACTTCCGCAGGTAATCTCGAAAAATTGCATTCATCAAGCTCTGGAACGTGGAGGGGGCATTAGTAAGGCCAAAAGGCATTACTAAAAATTCGAAGTGTCCGTGATGGGTACGAAAAGCAGTTTTCTCCACATTTGCGGTGGCCATTCTGACTTGGTGATAACCAGACCGCAAATCCAGTTTTGTGAAATGTTGGGCCCCGTGAAGTTCATCCAACAACTCATCTACTACTGGTATTGGGAACTTATCTTTGACTGTGCATGCATTCAGCTCACGATAATCCACGCAGAAGCGCCATGATCCATCAGCCTTGCTGACCAAGAGAACTGGCGATGAGAATGGTGACCTGCTTGGGCGAATGATGCCATGTTTTAGCATTTGCGCACATTGCTTTTCAATCTCATCCTTCTGGAGATGTGGATATCGATAGGGGCGAACTACAACTGGCCCTACTCCTGGTAATAGAGGTATAAAGTGGTCACACTCACGGCTGGGCGGCAATCCTGCTGGTTCGGAGAATATGTCAGAAAATTCTTTTAACAGATTATCCAAGATTACCTTGGTTGGATCTTCTGTGTGCATCAAACTAAGTCGTAGTTCGGATTCAGGAGCTTGTCCTTGCCACGTAACTCTTTTGTTATTTAGGACAAACTGCATAGTCAGAGAACTAAAATTCCAAAGGATTGGTCCAAGTGTACACAACCACTTGACCCCTAAAACCACATCAAACCCACTGAGAGGAATGGTGTAGAAATCAGCCTGGAAGATGTCTGATCCCACCTCTAACCAAACCGCCTTACAAATGCCCATGCTTGGTATACAGGCGCCATTTGCCACACAAACCTGTTGCCCTGGTCTTTTCTGTACCTCCAGTCCTAAGCTTGGGACTAACCCTTCTCTTAAGAAGTTGTGTGTACTACCTGAATCGACTAGCACTGAAACAGCCACTCCTGATATGATTGCTAGTACTTGCATAGTGGGAGAATTATGACTTCCACTAATGGCATTAAGAGAGATTGCCAAATCACTTACATCCTCATCTTCAAATTCCCCGTTGTCATCAGGTACCTCAATCCAGAATAATCTTTTACATCTATGTCCCCGTGTGTAAGACTCATCGCAGTTGTAGCACAAACCCTTAGTCCTTCGTTCCGCCATCTCTGCTCGTGACAACCGCTTTACAAACGGTGTGACAGAGTTTCCCCTATTGTTGTTGTTACCTGCAGCCTGTCCTGCAGCCCTTACAACAGATCCATATGTATTGGATTTTTGGATGGAGTTGTTGTTGCTGTTTCTCAAGGTGATTGTCCCTTGTGAAAGTTTCTGTTTTCGTTCTATTGAACGAGCCATATTCATGGCAATTCCCAGATTCCCTGGTTGCTGCAACTCTGTGTCAATTTTGAGCTCTTCCTTTAGGCCTGCAGTAAAAAGGCTCACTTGTTGGTGTGGGGTAAGACCTGATGTCCTGGCCAATAATGATTGAAATTGGCGTTGGTACTCTTCCACACTCCCTGCTTGCTTGAGATTTGCTAACTCTCCCAAGGGGTTATGACTAGAAGGGGGGCCAAATCTCACGTGACAACATTCCCTGAAGCGCTCCCAGTGTAAATTTGGCTCCTCCTGTTCCATTTGATCAAACCACAGTTGTGCCTCGCCCAATAGGTGGAATGCGGCTAGGCTCACCCTATCTTCTTCAACAGTCTTCTGGTTCGCAAAGAATTTCTCACACCGTTTCAGCCAGCCTAAAGGATCCTCAGCTCCATCATATGTTGGGAATTCCATCTTTGAATAGCGAGGTATCATAGTGCCTCCCAACTGCAATCCGTATTTGTTTCCTGAACCCAGTCTCGCATTACTATCCTGAAGATTGCTGCTTTGGCCCTTACTGCCCTGCAGATTGCTGTTTTGGCCCTCTGTGTTGGGATTTTCAGAACTCTTTCCTTTCTCTCGGACTGAAGATGCCAGTTCTGCCATCTGTTCTTCCAGAGCACGCTGTCTCGCGGTCATTTGTTCCATGAAGGCTTCTAACTTAGTTCCAAGGCTTTCTGTGTCTCTAGACTGTCTAGAGACATCTGAATGTCATGATACAAACAGAGATAAATTATACTTGTAGGTGAATTTCAATTCTTTGAAATAGAAGTAGGGTTCGCAACCATTTACATGCATATGTTTCAATACTGATTAGGTGACATTAGTAGTCATATTCCCATTATATCTGGTTGAGTTGATCAAATTATGGAACAATGAACTTGCTTAGACTCTTGGAGAAGGGGGTCTTGGTGGCGCGTGGGATTTCAAGGTCAACTAATAACTTGTCAAACATTGATAGGAAGCTTGTGACGATAGAAATTGTTATTGCAATTGCAATTTTTTGGAGCAAAGCTAATTCACATGCTTCAAATTTCCATAAAACGGTCTTTTGATTAGATTGAACCAAATGATGTATGTTGGGTGCACAAGTCATACTATATTTTGATGATAATATATTGAGCCTTAACACAAGATTTTTTTGTTGTTGTTTAGCTAGTAGTGGACGCAAATGTAAATTATAATGCTCGAGAAGGAAAGAGCACCTCGGAGGTAAACCACCTAAAGTAGCCTCTAAAATTTCATAAATGTGTGGACAATTGTTAATTGTTATATTGGCATATTTGAGGATTGAGCAAATATTTTCTGTTATATAATCTCAATGTTAAACTTCTTTTTCCTTTGGTAATTTGGTTGAAGTTCATCTGTGAGTACTCGTTTAATGAATATTTACTGTCCACTTCTCTCAAACATCTGATAGAAAGGATAAATGGCCGGTAAATAGTGTTAAGCTACACTTTAAAACAATGATGCATGAATGTCAAAAAACAATTACTATATGCCGGTTATCAAAAAGAATTTAAGTAGTCTATAATTTAATTTGATATACCTTTCTCTGTCCATGACCTTCTTTAAGAAAAAAGATCCATCATCAGCGGTCTCCTACATCTACAACCTATTTAGTTTTTAAAAACTTATTCATCAGCTAATATACATTTCTGTAGGTAGATACTATTGTTTAATTGGTATGGAGTAGACATAAATTTTTTATAATTTTCTGTACATGCTTGCAAACTTTGCATATTTGTTCTATAAATTAAGCTCTCCTAGGCAGATAGACTTGAATGTTCCCATTCCTGGACAAATGGTGTTAGGTTTGATGCTACCTTTTTGTAATACAATGTGCCAAGGTCTGTTCTCTGATGCTAATCTTGCAAGTTCTTGTAAATTGGTGCTTCTTGTTGGTTTATAACTCACTAGTGAACTAAATCTCTTTCTGTTCGTCCAGGTGAGTGATGGTTGTCCTGATACTCCACTCAAGGGGAAGGCTGCTTGTACAAAATTTAGAAGGATAGATACAAATGGAAGTTACAGCACTGTCCTTTGTAAACCAGTTACTGGCCGAACCCATCAGGTTAATATTTATAGCATTATATGATTGGTTTTTAATTTGATGGAGGCAGTCTCTGTCTTCATCCAGGGGATTGCGGGTTATGTAAATTCCAGGTGGCTTGAGATGTTGCATTCTTCAACTATATAATTTACTCTGATTGAAACTTTCATAGTGATATCTGTTTCATTCCTAGCTTCAAAGCTTTGCACTTTGTTTCCTGAAGTTTCTAATGAAATGAAAGCATTTTCTTTTTAAATCCTCTTCTGGCTTCTCTTTGTACAGATCCGTGTCCATCTACAGCATGCTGGTCATCCAATTGCCAATGATGTGCTCTACCTCAATGATAAGGTCACCTATCGCTCTTCTGAAGGAACA
This sequence comes from Fagopyrum esculentum, assembly GCA_033239045.1. Classification (NCBI taxonomy): domain Eukaryota; kingdom Viridiplantae; phylum Streptophyta; class Magnoliopsida; order Caryophyllales; family Polygonaceae; genus Fagopyrum; species Fagopyrum esculentum. Next base: position 141,463,235 of record BSUD01000003.1, read on the forward strand.
ACTGCTGATAGAGCTGCTGCTAATATGGGAAATTGTCCAGCCTCACCTGCTCACAAGAATGTTAATGGCAGTAATGAGAATCCTGTTGAAGACTTTAGCATTGATCCTATGTGCACAAACTGTCCAAATCTTGCTCCTAAAGGGTGAGGCTTTCTTCTAAAAATGAGTTCAAATCATTTGGGTGGTGCATTATTCTGCAGATTTGCAGTTGTCATATCTGTGCATCTGCTGCTTTACAACAGTCAACTGTTCTTGGATGAAAGTTTTAAATTTTCATTCATGTATACAAAAATTGCACCAATTTTATATAAAAAATGAACAAAACACAAGGGTTCCTGATATGAAGACCTCCCACCTACTTCTAACTTTCATGCAGAGATTACAGACAAGTTCCAAAAGCTATACAGTTCCCGGAACAAACCACAATAACATTCTTGGTTTGTTTGCAGGCAGCAAAAAGGTCTTTTGGCTACTTCTCAACATATTTATACCTCATAATAACTGACCTAGTAGGCTTTTATGGTTTACGCAAAAAGCTATCATAGTGTGGCAAAACAAACCTATTGTTTATTTTTAAATATAAGGTCTAGCTTTGAGAATCTCCCTCCCTTATAAGATTAACCACGGCTGGGGTTAGAGCATTCTTGAGCTATGATCTCATGATGTTCCTTCTTGCATAATGTAGTAGACTGTAGAAGAAGAGCAGCTCTAATTGTGTAAATCAGCCTTTTCTTCATTGACTATTACTCAGCCATTGTTATACTTTTTGGCTTGCGAAAAGAAACATCAAGTAATAGCTTGTGCATACAATTGCCCACTACCACTCAAGCATGCACGCCATTGAACTTGATATAGTGGGTTGTTTTGTGTACGTTTCTGCAAATGCACATGCATCATATTGCAACAAATTCATTCTTTTTAATATCTAAGCTGGGGGCATTCTATCAAAACATTCTATCAAAACATAATCATCATTGGTAACACATATAGGCTACAGTTAAAGTCATTGAATGTGAAAGGGCATGGATGGTTGGTGCCAAATGGAAACCGTTGTGAGCTACATTATGAGATTGCTATATTGTGAGCTTATCAATCTGTGTCTTGGTTAGCGTGCATACTGAACTGAGACTGCTAGTTAATGTTCATAGGCATGAGTGTCAATCATTCAGTCCTTACCCTTAATAAACTAGGTTCAGGGTGGGTACTGGGTAGGCTGCAGCTTCAGGTGACAGGATGGAACGCCTGCTTTCGTTATGTCTTTTTTTGTCTATGGTTTTCTTAATGCTAAACCGGTGACTGTAACTCTGTTGTGGTAACAATTGCCAAATTAGGACGTCTCTTACAATTTATAAGGATACCTTCTTAGAGAAAGCTGTGGAATGGTAGAGATTGGAGAAAAAAGTTGAATCATTCTGTTTGAAATTAGGATAGCGGTTAAAACATAGAATATTAGAGAAAGATGAGTTTACATATATATCTTCAATACAAGCATGACTTCCCTTTGTTTTCTGTTTGTTTTAGTAGAACGTTGAGTAGATATAAATTTTGGTCGATTTGGTATGAATACTTTTTATGTGATGCTCCTCCAAATTACTTGACGAAGTTTCAAGGATGATTTGTGTCGTCCCCTTGTGGTAGATCTAGGTTATCTTAACTCTAAACTTCTCTTTTGAATAATATATTTGTAGTCTTCAGAAACTAAAATTTCGAATACAGCATATTTTGGAAAAGCATGCTCCTCTGAATAAGAATGCATTAGGCATGTGAATTCTTAAATAGTTCATATGCAGGCACTAGAATTTAGATTCTCACTTTCTGAATTGCAGGTATGAAGGTCATGAGGAACCATTGTGGCTACATTGTGTTAAGTACACAGGACCTGGATGGACTTATGAATGCCCACACCCAGAATGGGCTACACTTGATTGATCAAATCAACTTATTGTTCATATGTTGTAATGTTCTTTTTCTCTTTTCTTTTAGTTACTTTTGATTTTTGAACTTGCAACTTAGATGTGCTAACACAAATGCAATTTTTCTGCAGATTCGACTGGAAGTTAATATTTAAAATTGGAGTTTGAAGAATGAGGGTTGATCTACTACTTGTGGTTTCTTCAAATCCTAGAACAGTAATTCCTTTTTCCTACCTACTATTCTTCCTCTAACTTGATTTTGTCCAACCAAGAATAGAACCTACCTCATTTACAAAAAAAAATGCAAGAGGAAAATGAAAGTAATATAATAAAGCTAAATCTGCAAAGCAACCTTTTGCATAATTTTATTTGTTACAGAACTGTCCTTTAACCTTATTTTTCAACATCTGTGTAGAAATATGACGAAAATATTAGTATTGGAAAATTGCTGAACAGTTAACAATACCAAGGGCTTGCGGTGATATTATTGAAATTATAACTGGACGTAATAAACTCGTCAGGTCCACTAAAGATGTCCCGGTGGCCTCTTATCTTGATAAAAAGAAGTTGTTGGTTTATACATATGTAGATATGCATATCTTGAAATAAAGCTTGTGATCTTTCATCCCCTCTTTGATTGTGTATTATGTCATAACATTATCATCTGGGTAAAGCTCATTGGTTTACGCAATTAACCAATTGTAGTTTATCTACAAAAGGTGATTTCAAAAAATTGAAGGCTAAGGTCAAAAAGGGAGAGGAGGAGCTCTTCAAATTTGATTAAAATTGAAGGCTGCCAAAGATATTGTCTCCTGGTACCTGTACTTGTCTAATCTATACCTTTAACTATATTCTCTTTCTAGCTATGAATTATGCTTTAATAGGGTTTTCACTAATTGAAGGATCATATTTTATGTTTCTGTTAGTCACATTGTATCATATATTGATCAAAATTTTGTTCCAAATTGAATTCCTGATATGCATATGATTGTATATGGTGGGTTGTTTTGATGTCGCTGTTTTGGTCTATCTCTATGAAGTGCTTCTGCTTTTATTTACAATCATCCTTTAATTATGGGGTTCTCATTGTAGAAAGCTACATCATAAAATGGGACCTCTTTTAGTTCATCTGGGCAGGGAAACCTTCCTTGAATTTGATTTTGCTTGATCATAGAAAAGGTTCAATCAACGGCTCTCTAGTTGGCCTATAAAAGGATTGAAGGACCAGCTGTAGATTTATGGACCGCGGTCCTCTCACCGCAGTCAAAACGAAAATATAATGTTAAAGTTGTAAGGGCTTGTTTTGGAATTGATATTAAATATATAAGGTGTGAGGCATCAGTATCTGTATTGAATATGAAGTATGGGTGCATAGGGCGTGTTTGATATCCATATTTAGATATCAGATATGAGTATCGACATAAAAAATTCATACCTATTTTTTTTGTAAGGATATCAATATCAATATCATACTCATATCTTGATATTAATATCGATGTCGATACCTGATATATTGATAACTAGATATGGATATCAATCAGGCTCGTAATGTGCTATGACGGTATTATGTAAGTATGAGTATTATTACCGAAACGGTTTAATTTGAAAAGGAAAAAAAGCCTGTTGTAGGGAATTAAAAGGCAAGCTTACACGATCCAAAGGTTGGGTTGTTGTATGTACTTTTCTCATTCAGTTTATGAGTGAATTTATGTTTATTTCTTTTGTTGTAAAAGAAGTTTGGGCATATTAGACGGATATGGGCATCATATATGACGGTGTCTTGAATATGTATCAATTATAATATTATATTGATATCAATAGAGTAATTTCGATTTACTTAATAACCATATACATATCGTTATATTTCATATCGATTATAGGTACCTACTAATGGGTGGCATGAATGATTGGACGATGTAATTTGGTAATTTGATAACATGCTAGCTTCTATTAGGAAGCTCTTGCCTGCTCGTGCAACCGGATCGATCTGATACAAGATAGGTATGAATTTTTTTATGTCGATACTAGGATATGATATGATCCAAAAATAAAATTTGTCTAAACCCCCTTTAAAGACCTCGCGAATCAGATTCGGATCATCAATTAACAAAATTTGGAATTTTTCTGGATCGGATATTCGGGTTAGTGAATTGGAAGTCGGGTCGGATATTTTTTGCTCACCCCTAAATTGTACAGGGGAGAGCAACAGATCAATATGAATACCCGAGTAAATTGCTCAAGGGAAATTCTGATCCGGATCGGATAATTTTTTGTGGATATGAAGGGTAACGGTTTGGGTATCTATCCGGATGTTTTATTCAACCCGAATAACATTATTCTGATCAGATTGATCCGTTTTGTCTAAAAATGCCTTAGGCAGATCCAACTAACCTGAATCTCGAAAATTCCTAACACGCCTGTTTGAACCAAAAGTTCAAATAAAATTTCAAGGTTGCATAACTAACATGAATACCAACGGATTTTCGGGATCAGATTGGTTTTGTCCACCTCTACGGCATATTTAATACCAGTAGCCTTGAACAATCTTCGAGTATCTTTATCGATGTCAATTGGCGGGAATGCTGTATTATTTTGACTTAATATCTTTCTCCCTGGGGAAAGACTCAGCCAATTTTACATGAGCAACATTTAGCAGTAAACCAAACACAAACACGCACACAAATTACCCTAATATACATTCGGTCATCCTTATGCCCTACAGAGTATAGCCCTAAACTTCAATTATAGAAACCTTATTATAGTTATGCAATACGGTTTTATTTAGCCACAGCGATAAGCTTGTGTGTCGTCTCCACCTCTATCACGCCTATTTTCTTGATCTTTTCGATCAGATCGCGGTCAACATTTCGGATCTCAATAGCACAAATGCTCTCTTTGTTATCCTTAATTTCATCCTCGTTCACTACAACGCTCAAATGCGGAGCTTTGATTGAGCTAAGCATATCTTGAGGACCAAGTTTCACAACCTCTATGATTTGGTGATCGGCGGTGGTGGTAGCCAACTCGGAAGAATCGATGAGATTCTCTGTCGAGTTTGTGGATTTTTTGTACATTGCGTACAACACCATTTGCACTATCCCGAAGCTGAATCCGAGCACATTTGGAATCTACGAACACAAAAAAGAAACAATTCCGTAAGGAAATCGATCTAGGGTTTAGATGTATCAATATTGTTTTTATAACATTCATGCATTGAGAATCTCTTACGGCTACATAGTAGTCCTTCCTTAGAAGGCCATAGAAGAACCACATGATAGCGCTTATGGTGAGGAAGAACGACAAGAGAAACGGCATGTATTTGACGCTCTTCGTTTGAATGACTTGCCTCTGTAAAAAAACGCGCATTATGTTCAAACCCAACGCATAATAAGTTTACACAAATACTCAATTAAAGAAATCTCACCATAACGCCAAGAGGGGCAGCGAAGACGGAGAGAGAGAATATAAGACAAACCCATCCAAGAATCTTGACTCGGACTTGTGTCGATTTTGCTACGACGAGTGTGACGAAGAGGATGGACCCGAACCCAACCACGTTCATTAGAAATATAAGCTTCAAGGTTAGCATCTGCAAATATACGTGCATGGATTATACATTTGTTACTCGTTGTTATTCTCACCGGAACTCTTCTCTATATATCAATTTACGAATAATACGTACGTACGTACGTACCCTAGACTGCTTTGTCGCATAGAGGATGAAGATGGAGATGTAGATGGTTTCGATGAAGCAACCGAAGGTGTTGATGGTCTTGAGGAAGGTCGAGTTAGGGGTGATGAGAGCGTAGAATATCCAAAGCATTGAGCTAAACAACGCCACCACATAAGGAATTGATTGGAACCCTTCCGTTGATTTCTTCTTGTAAATTCGTTGAAACGTTGGGCTGCAATCATGCATGCATGCATATATCAACATACGAGGTTTAATTTTAGAGATTATAATCCAGGGTTTTCTTATAATTAGTTACAACGTACGAGCTTAAGTAATGAGAACTTACATGGGTGAAATGAAGACCATGAATGAGATAGTGTTGCCTACAAAGGAAGTAATTACAAAGGATAATAAATATTAGTTTCATGATTAAATATGTAAATAGTTAAGTTATAACTATTTTTTCTTCTTCTTATGATCGATAAAATTAGGGTTGTACAAACGGTTTAGACCGTAATATTGTGGATCAAACTGTTAGCTAGTACCTCTAAGGGTAACAGTGTGTTCCAAAGGGTGAGCAAAAATATCCGATCAGAATAATCCGAAGATCCGATCCGAAAATATCCGAATTCGAAAATATCCGGCAATTGGTGATCCGAGACCGATCCGATCCGGGCATATTTTTTGGATCATCGGATCGGATACGGATTGGGGTTTGGAGGGGAAAAGTCGGATCGGATCGGATATATCCTACTAGTCTAAGAATAAACACCCGGATCGGATATTTGTCCGGATAAAATTGTCGGATATCCGGGTCCTCTCAGATTGGACTTTTTTAAGATTGTCAGATCGGATATCCGAGCCTTCGGATTGGATATCCGAAAATGCCCACCCCGCTCCAATGCAGCCCGGATCGTAATGTCTTTTATTTATAGAAAAAACTCTAAAAAAAATTCTATATGCATGGGTTTAGTATGTCCGGATCAGTCCAAACCTAAACCATATTTAAAAAAAATCAAACAAAACATTGGAAATGGACCATGCATGTAATTAAGAAACTAAACACAAGAGCTAAATAACATTTATTTAAAAAAATGGAGAAAAATGAAGATAGGTACCAAGAAGGCCAAAGATGGTAATCCATGGAAGTTGGTGGAAGAAAGTCATCATAGGTGACATCTCTCGAGAGGATTTCTTCCTAAATGGCTCTCCACAAGTTGTAGCCAAAGCCCAAGCTGCCCTTTATATAAGGCTTGCTAAGCCTCCAAAGCTAATTCTAATTCAACTACTCATTTTAATTATAAATGTAACATAAAAGTGAAATGCAGTATCATCGTTTAATTTCAACAAAAATGAAAATAGGGTTGTCATTGTCTTTACTCTTTAATTAATGGTGGAGGCAGCACCACTTTTCTAGAGGAGATGTGGCATTCCTTTACAAATTACGTTCTCTAGTTGTATATATGAAATCAATATTAGTAGTCACAAAAAAAAAAAACCATCTGATAGGATAACTATCATGTAAAAAAAAATATTTATTAAATACAGAATTTTCATTCCAAAATTAGATATAAAGTTGAATAATTAGTTATCATACTCATCTCCTATCTTATAATACTAAAATGTTAAAAAAAAAATTGGTATCATATATCTTGAAGTTTATTTTATGCATATTTCAAAGTTGTGTTTCAATAAAATATTTTGATTTATAAATTGTTATTATTGTTTTCTTTGGTTGATTATCTTGTTCGGATGTTATTGTTTTGCAAAATAGATGAATAGTTCTTCAATTTTGATATTAATTACGTTCATTTGAGATTGTAAGACTAAATATGTTTATTTTTATGTTTTGTAAGATTGAAAATATTTGTTTCTAAGCTTTTATTTTGATTATTTTGTTGTCATGTTAATTCCTTTATCTACTCATATACAATTGGATTTTTCATATATATGTATCTCATTATGATATATGAATCATACATTTCAATAGCTATAAAATGATATATTATATGTTTTTTTTCGTCGTGTCCCCATTTTCAATGTTTTTGAGGACTGTTGTTTCTCCGTTTCTCGCCGTGTCCGTTTCTCATGTCCGTGCACACACACATGTAAGGGTCGAAATATGACTTTCAAATTAAGTTCCGAATTAGTGGATGTTGCCAAAGGGAGTGGTGGTGCCATACGCAAAAAGAAAGAGACTCATTGAATGGCAGAGGCAAATAGAGCTTTTGCACATTTTTGTTAATCCGTGAGCAAGATATATATAGTAGACACCTAGATCTATATATATATATATATATATATATATATATATATATATATATATATATATATATATATATATATATATATATATATATATATATATATATATATATATATATATATATCAAATCAATCACATGCATAAGAACAAAATTTACGGGGTTTTTTAACAATAACATCATAACAAAATTTACGGTGAGAGAAAATAACGTATTTTAGCCGTTGAATGTCCCAAATCTAACGAAAAGCGTAAAGGCATACATATGTACACCTCATAAAGTGCATGCTATGAATGTGCATATGAGCGCCTCATAAGACACATGTGCATCTTATAAATCACACATGTCTAACACACATCGTGAATTTAGATTGTGAATCTAGATTAGATTAACGTTAATCGTTTTTAGCTTTCACCTACCGACCAATTCTAACCGAAATAGATCATTTATGTATTATTGGATTTTAGAATAAACTATTTTTAAAAATAAATTCATATATTTTGATTAATTTATTCTTAATTTTAAAATATGTTTGAAAATTTGTAAATAAAAATAGAAAGTAAATAACGCCACTAACTCTATGACTGTTGGTTTTTGCGTTTAAGACCTTTTATTGCTGAAAATCTTTTTTTTCTTTTCACGTGACACTACTTTATTATTTATAAGCGGTCGATCAAAATACGTAAGCTGGTAGTTATGAGAGGCTGCGTTTGTGTATATGAATTGTCGTCGGAGAGTTCCTCTTGCTTTGCGCCATCGGGACCGCTTGCACATTATTTCTCCGTAAGATCATTTATGGTAACAAAGATGTACAAAATTTAGGTTGAATATACTCTTGCCGGGCTGACCCGGCAAACACCTTCCATTTTCTTTGGCCGGGTGGATGGAATGAAACAAATGGGTCAACCTAAATTAATCTACAACCGTCTTACAGCAATCTATTAATATGTTTTTTAATGTCACACTTTCCACGATCAGTTAGGGAGATGAGGTTTACACTGTTTGAAAAAGGCGGTGGCGTCTCTGAACTGGGAGGATCGTTGTCTCTGTCAAGTATTATCTATGTTCCGTTACTATATTTTTAAGTGTTATCTTTCCTTCCGAATTCCGATCTATCGGTTTTTCTATACTCTGAACTTTTTAATAAAATAAGTAGAACTAGTATTAAGTATTAATTTGTACCTTGTCATCTTTTTTATTTTTTAAAATTATTGTTCTTTTTTATATTCCACACAACAGAATTCATACATAAAATATTATATTTTATTAAATTTGTTATAACAATTTGAATATTCAATTACACCAACATAAATATCTATTTCACATGATACCCATATTAATGGAATACTTGTGCTTATTAATTGAAACATTGTTCTAGATACAGGTCGCAAACTTAAACCAAACCGGCGGTTTAGGTTTGGCGGCAGTTTAGCCGGTTTGTATAAAAAAAAAGTTTTTTAAAAAAAATAGAAAGTAGCCAAACCGGCGGTTAACCCCAAACCGCCGGTTTGGCTACTTTGGGCCGGTTCACAAACCGCATGTTTGGGCCAGTTCACAAACCGCCGGTTTAGCGGTTTGGTTCAAACCAGACCTACGTCTACATTGGTCTAAATAAAGCCTAAAATCAACCATCGTACATAAAAATATATAAAAAAAAAATCTGATGAGTTAATTTATTAACATAGTAAAAGATGAATATTTGAAGGTTAAGGTAAAAATTTAACCATTATCATTGTATTGATAAGGGAAAATGATAAAGCATTATGTGACACATAAATTATACATTTAACCGATGCACGCAGTGAAGTGATTCTCAAACAGTAAATAAGTAGAGTTTACGAGTTTTCAACACAATATAAAGCAAGCCAAGCAGTGACCAAGTGTTACATCGCTGGACTCAAAGCCATGGATTCCTGGTCGGCTTCCGGACATGGCGAATCGACTTCCAAACCGCGCTATTACACTTAAAGCCCGACCCGAACGCGAGCTGCCAAATGCGGTGACCGCGGCGTATGTTGCCTTTAGCTTCCAAGTAAGCTAGCTCATACCAAATGCTACTACTCGAAGTGTTACCAAATCGGCTAAAAGTAACACGAGAAGCCTCCATGTTTGAGTCACTTAGCTCAAGGTTCCTCTGGATCTCGTCAAGAACCGCCTTGCTAGCGGAGTGCACGCAGAAATGCTCGAACGCGAGTTTGAAGTCCGGGATGTAGGGCTTGCAGGATGCATCAGTGGTTTCCTGTGAGCTGCTGGCTGATGAATTGCTCTTCTTTCCTCCAAAGATTTGTTTCTTTAGAAGGTTTATGAAGAACAGGAGTTGCTCTGACACTGGAAGAACAAGTGGCCCTAGGGTTGTTATGTTCGTCTTTAGCGCTTCTCCTCCGATTTCGATCAGATCTTTGCTTACTTTCAGTCCTTTGAATCTCCGCTCGTCTTCCTCTTGATAAATGCATCTGCAGAATCGAGTAATTAGAGTTTGATTTCATAAGATTAAGATCGTATCTGATAAATTTGTTGGAATACCTGAAGCTGCGATCATCGGCGCCTTTGTGAGTACGAACAATATGCTCGAGACGGTACTTCGCGCGAGGATAATCGCGAAGGCGATTCGACAGAAGAACAGCAGAGCAGCCCATACGGAAAAAGCAATTAGGAACGAGCATCGATCGGTTACTTCCGGGATACCAATTGTAACCGACCATCTCAGTACTGACGACAACGGCGAAATTGTTAGGGTTTGCTTGAAGCATGTCTTTCGCGAGGTCTAATCCGATGATTCCAGCACTGCAGCCCATTCCCCCCAAATTGAAGCTCAGAATATTGCCTCGCATCTTGTAATGGTTTATGATCATGGCGGAGAGCGATGGCGTCGGGTTGAAGATGCTGCAATTTACGACTAGGACTCCGACGTCTTTCGGCCGGATTCTCGTCTTCTCGAATAGCTCGTCCAGTGCTCCGAAGATTACCATTGCTGCTTCTTCTCTTCCGTGCTTCATCGTCGAGATGTTTTCTTTTGATGCTATGGATTTTGGGACGTATGTCTCGTCGCCGATTCCAGATGCTTCTAGAATCCTCTTTTGGAAAGCTAAGCTTTCTTCCTCGAACTTTCCCGATTCTCTCGCCATTTGGATGAACTCCTCTTTGCTCACCTGCATCATACACAGGTTTCTGAAATTCTGAGTAGCTAGGAATGCTACCTCAAAACGCAACGTTTTAACAGATCACGTGGAGGTACACGTCATGCTGTATCATATGCCCTATATTTGGATAAAATTACCAAACCAAGCTAGTCTTTTTGGTTTGGGGGAAGTGATAATATAGTAACAAGTAGAACTAGTTTTTCTCTTAGGGCTTGTTTGGTGTCATTCAATTTCTAAGTTGTTATTTTGAAATTGTTTTGAATTTTCGACTTTAAATTCATTGCAAGTTAACTCTATATTAATTAGTTTATTTTCTAAAATACCCAACTTAAAACCCAAAATCTCAAGAAATGCTTCTTGAATTTTTTTTTAAATTCTTTGTGCCATTGAAAAAACTCCAAGCTAATATTGCAAATTGCAAAATTCCATATTAAACCTATTTAGGTCAGGAATATATCAACTTTATCCTGTAAATTTATGAATACCTATAAGAATAGATGAACCCTAAATAAAGATTTGAAGAGAAATTTAGGTACATAAAGTTTTGATCTTTCTTATCTATATTCCTCCAAAATTTATGCTTATAAATTGACAAATTAAACTACAGTTTTTCTCAAGATATCTCTAGATTTACCCATTTATAATTAATTATAATTAATTATTTTTTTAATTATCAATTTAATCGGCATTTTCTTTATAAATAAAGGTTTTATAGATTAGAAATATCGATTAAACTATTATATTTAACAATTAAGTGGTTCAAGGATGTAATTAAACGATAATTGAGAAGCTAGGGTATAAATTACGGACCTTGAGATCATCAGAAGGCTTGAAACAGGCGAAATCAATGAGATAAATAGGTCGAGGACGAGACATGAAGAACACCATAAGCGTGAAAACAAGAACACCAAAAGAGGCAAGAGCAGTAGCAAGATCTGCTTCCCAAATCCTCCGCCATAGCTCATCTTTGCTCAAGCTTCCGATCTCAGCACTCAACACAAGAACAAGCAAAGGAATAGTCGCCAAGTAAACCCCATGGTTTATCAAGTAATGGTAACCTAGCTTGACGTACTTGAGGTTAACCGATTGCAAAAGATCCGGCAAACGCCTCCGAACCCGAACCGAGAAGAAAGCGGTTTCCGACGAGTTGTTCTCGACTTCCCGCTTTACGATCTCTGTCGATAGCATCTCTTGCGCTTCTCCCATCCTTGATGCTCAACTATATGGTTAACTATAACGTAGACGCTAATGAGTCTTATAGGGTTGAGCTAACTGTGTAATTTTTGGTATTATATTTGATCACTTTAGTTTTCGTGTCATTGTGTGTATATATATAGTAAGTAATAATGGTGGGAACATTCATTTATGATGGAGAGCTGGAAAATGAAATGAAAATGGGAAGATGAGTAGGAAGTAGGAACCTGTCAAAGCATTATCCATATGCATATATATATATATATATATATATATATATATATATATATATATATATATATATATATATATATATATATATATATATATATATATATATATATATATATATATATATATATATATATATATATGGCGTGGTTCCCATGAGAACACCCCTAACGTGAGAACATGAGAACAATCGTACACCGTTGGATGTGAGTATTAAGGGTTGAGATTTAGAGTAGATATCAAAAATAATAATAACTACGAATAATAATAAATGGGAATTCAACAATAACTACGAATAATCCACTCAACCAACAATATCTACGAATAATACATTAAACGATATGACACATTCATAACAAAACTAATAATAACTACAAATTTGTTCTCATGTTCTCACGTTAGGGGTGTTCTCATATATATATATATATATATATATATATATATATATATATATATATATATATATATATATATATATATATATATATATATATATATATATATCTTCTTCTTCTTTTCTCCTCTCATTACTCATAACCCCGTCTAATTTAGGGTTTTTCCACCCCCATTTAATAACTAATGTGTACTTATGATATTATGATAAAATAATGACTTGTCAACCATATTCTTTGATTGATATGTGGTTTAACCTAAAATTTTCGTCCCAATAAGAATAAACACTCGATATCTAAATAAATATTTGGGCGGAATATATATATATATATATATATATATATATATATATATATATATATATATATAAAGTTGAGGTTGAAACTCATACATTATAAGTATGATCGAGGTTTTTAAATAACCTAATATATATCTCTCGGTATATAAAAATTATGGTCTGATAAAAATATTAACATAGTATCAAGGTAAGTTTGAATTGGATCCGTTTCTCGAATTATAGTTCAAAGAGAATAAAATATGAAATTCGTTAAGAAGAAAAAAAATATGTGGACGAGAATTATAAATCGCAAGATGCTCAGCTCAAAAAAAAATGATTCGGTGTTAAATAGTTTAGGCACGTTTGGACTCTGAGAGGAAGATTATTCAAATTGAATTTTTGAATAGAATATGAAGGAAGAGAAGTAGTCCATACATTTAAGTTTTATCTTGATATATTTTAAAAATATATTTGAGCCGATGTGTATCTCGTAATATTATAATTTTAACTAAATTTTAGTGAAAAACACACCCAAAAGTGAAAACATTTGGAGGTAATGACTTATATATTATTGGTAAAGTTTAAAAAAACCATTGTTTACATATTATATTTTGATAGATCAAGAAGTTTGTAGATGGAATGATGAACATATATGTAGGCAATGTAGCTAAGAAAGAAGTGGTTGAAAATGAAGAAAGCAATAAATAAGGTAGATGGAGGTTGAATGGGTAGTTTAGGTGAAGCTATACTTAATTTTGAGCAACCCAACTTGAACATGTGTAGTTGGGAGCTCTCAACTGCTTCCTGTCCTTTATATTTAATGTTTATTACAAACTTCTTCAAATTCAGACGTTTGAACAAACGAATATGCACGTTAAATCTGAATTCAACACACGTAAAGTCTTATACGAATAAGTCGCCAACCTTATTGTTATTATCGACGTGAGATGGTTTTCCGGAAAATGGGTCCCATTGCGCGATTTTCATATTTAATGCCACATGAAATCATAATCAAACACTTCAACGATATAGGTACGTACCATCAAATAGATGCTTAATATTTTCTCCAATCTATATATATACTAATCTTGAAATGCAGACATCATGCACATTTTTAGTATTAACGTATGTAGTGAGAGTTGTTTATGCATAAGTAATCCTTTGGTAAGTTGAAGTTAAGTAATTCAAACTAGCCCACAAATTTAAAAAATTGAAACAATTTGATTTACAAGACTTTTTCTAATTTTGTGATTAGTAAATGTACCCCTGTATAGAGTTTGAAAATAAATACAAAAGGTTGGAGTATATTTACTTAATTGAAACATTAAAAAGCCTAATTAATACTATAGTTTTTCAATAAGATCTAGTTACCAAAATTAGTTCATATTTTCTAAATAAATATTAAAACGTAAATCAAGTTAGTAAACTTCTCATGATCATCGTCTGCGGTTTTGGCTGATGGTATGGTTTTTGGGTTATTTAGGTATTGTGTAATTTGTTTGAGCCTAATTTTGTTTACTCCAACATTTCTTGTTAAGTGATGGTATGACCACATAGTTAGAGGTGATCTTATGAATAATACCATTATAATCTGAGATGGACATGAATTTCTAGAACCTTAAGGTATTTTATTTATACAAAATTTGTGGAAGAAAGACTTACTTTTGATGTTCATATAGTTTATTAAAGTTTTCTACAATTTCTTAAGATCCTTCACAAATAAATAACTCGGTTTTGAGACTTTTGTGGTTGTGATGACGAAGAAATACAGTGATTTTTTTACCTCCTCTTGTAGAGTGATATTTTTTTAAAATTTTTTTTTACGTTTATTAGAAAGAAGATAGGATGTACAAGTCTACTAAACTAGAGAATGCATATGTGAGACAAAGAACAATAGAAGAGGGAGGAGTCAAGAGTGTGCGAGAGAGAGGGGTAATTAGTGAAGATGGATCCCAAGCGCCTTAGCTAGAAGATGGAGTTTGGGGGATCGATCATTTCAATGGTGTAAGGAGAAATTTTTGGTCGTGAGGATGATGTTGTTAGCATAAGTGATAACATTGCACAGGGATGTTGTTAAAGATGAGATCGTTCCTCGCCTTTCAAGTGCAGTAAATGATCGAAGGCAATAATGCTAGAGACACGGACATATTTTTATGAAGCTTCGTTTGTTTCTTGTTTGAGAGCAAAACCATTTTCAAAGATCGGGCTGATAGGGGTGAGGGGAGGCGGGTCTATCTTGAGATGATGTAGAGAACTAGAGATGTGAAAGAGCAGTTCTTCCAAAGGTGCCGTTCATCTCCAGGGTGACGGAGGCAAAGCTTGCAGGTGTTACTAGAATGAGGAGCTAGTCATGGAGTTTTGTGAGAGTAGGGAGTCTTTGGTGGCCAGCGAGCTAGGAAATGAAGCTGCATTTGGGTATATTGAGCCCATTACAAATAGTGATGCACCAAGGGGTGGTAGGGTTAAGGGTTTTGAAAAGAACGTAGGACATGGCCATGGAGAAGGAGTCATTGGGGTTGGTCATTGAGCTCATACAAATAGTAGGAGATGAGGTAGAGAGGATTTCATCACAGATCTTGATGATCATGTTTCAGTTGTAACTGAAGGAGATTTTGGGAGGGAAATTTCAGATAGTGCAGTTTTTGAGAATGTTCTTCAAAATCCAGGAGCACCACAAGTTAGGGTTGTTAGAAGCCAACTCATTGATGAAGTGGGTGATGTTATTGTTATCCACAATCATTCATTCATGGTCATTTGCCTTAAGATGTGATAGAGCATCTACCTTCCATCCAAAATATTTTTGATCCAGTAACTAAATATTAAGTATGTATGAGTTTATTAGTCATGAATTAATAAAGTTGGATGTAAGGTTATTTCATAGGCATGTAGATATTATGTACGTAGATGATATGTACCAAATAATAAAGAATGCATGTAGCATGTTAATAGGTGTCGTATTTCACAACGATAATTAGAAGAAAAAAAGACAAGTATTATATCGTATGATAGAAGTAAGAAATCATATGGATAAATGAGTGTTACAAGAACAAAAAAAATTAAATCTAGTTATTTCACCACTTTGATTAGCGTACATCCCATTTTACTTTCTTCTACAATCATTATCTTCCTCCTCCTTTACTTTTCATCTCCATATTCGATCAAAAAATATTCTTATGTCCATGGCCGATGATGACATTAGTCGTTTGTTTATTCCCAAATTTAGGCAACTATAAGACATCATGTAGGTTAGTTAAACCCGCTCCACATTGAAAGTGGTTAGTGACCCAAATGTTACGACCTTTAAGTGTTTTTCCCCCTTAATTAGTTTCTCACATGGGACCCGAAAACGAAATTAGTGTTTACTTAACCCCGCACTTGAGACCCGAAAACGAAATTTGGTTTGGCTTAATTAGTTTCTCACATTGGATCCGAAAGCGAAATTGAGTGTAATTAATTCCGCACTTGGAATCCGAAATCGAAATTGGTTTAATTGATTTCACACCTAGGCCCCAAAATCGAAGTTGCGTTCTATCAATTCCGCCCAAAAACCGAAATTTAACCTTTTTTAATGACCGATTTAATTCTGCAACAAATTGAGAAATTGTATAAGTTTTATAAATAAAATATATGAGCACGTATAACATAGAAGGTTAATAGATCACTAACAAAGTTTTATGAGATATTTTGGGTGGGAATTTGTTTTTTGAAATTCTTTTTTTTTAAGGTTTAGGACCTTAATAATTTTAAGGGGTTTAGTTATGGTTGAAACTAGTGTATATCCCGCACCTTGTGCGGGTATATTTATATATTGAATCTTTTGAGTACCCTAACATGATTCGTGCGAACTAAAAGAATATTTATGAAAAAAATAGTAGTAATTTACCTTTAAGTATTCTAAACGATAAAATAGTCACGAATAAATTCTTTTTACTATTCTACACTTCATAAATTTAATCCTTATACAATGCACATTTTTTTTAAGAAAAATAAAAGAATTTTTTTATTATCAAATTCCTTAAGAAAATAGAAACAGAAAAAAATTAAACTAAAAAGAAACAACAAAATTTTAACTTAAAGTAATATATGCAATTTTTTTTTAAAAAGAAACAAACTATTCATCTATGTATTTAGATGTAAAAACATAATCTGAACAAAATTGTTGAGATAAAAAAAACCGTAACTAATTTGTTGAATTTTGCAAATCCAATTTTTTTTAGATGAAACCGATTACTTGATCGTTTAACAATTATAATTATATGATCTGGAAGGAGAATCATGGTATTACAATTTCTTAACCGAGGGCACGGGTATTTGTTAAAAAATTTTTTTTACGTTTTTGATATGATGATGGTTAATATCTAATGTTAATTATATTTTATAAAAATTTGATTGGAATGAGACTCAGTATCTCCGGCTCATTTTGGACGCACTGAAATTAATAAAAAAATTGCGTTAAGTAGTAATAAATCAAGTTACACAGAAATAATAGTCCACTAATCAAAGAGTAATACTCGACTATGTCGAACCTGTAACACCCCGAATTCTCAGAACTCGGGACATTACTGGCTAGGACCTCACAATGGGTCCCGACTTCAGTTTGACAACAATATTATTAGGATCTTGCAACAAGACACAAATAAGGAAAAACCGAAATTCATAAAATAGTATTTTAAGGTAATGAATGCAACACGGTCTAGCAGCCTAAAGTACTTAAACAAGGGGAAAACGGACAACTGTCTTAACAAAAGAAAGAAAGACAAACACAACCCCAACCCCCACTCTAAGGAGTACGGAGACCCGGCTAACCACTACTTCCGGATCACTCAGCTGCTGGTCTAACCTGCGGTAAAACTAAAAACACAACAAGAGGAACCGTTAGCTAGTTATCTAAATATTAGAAGAATAATAGTAGCACACACACACACACATAAAAATATAAACACCCATCATGCTTTCAAACAAGTCCATTTATTATCTTAAGTTAAGTTACTCATTCACGCTAATGATACTTATTTTGTGACACGAGGGATTCCCAAACCTCGCCTCCGCCCCCGTGTAACCATCAGGAATGAATCCGATGCATCTCACCTTGTACCTGCCTGGTCTGGGTATAGAAAACCTCCCAGTCTCCTGTCAGAGCTGGGCAGTGATGTCACGGTCCGTTATACATACACTTGGGCTCTAAACGTAATAATAACGGTCGTCCTAGCAAGTTATTATTATTAAAATACGCACATAGCACACACAACCACTATCACTCAACTAATATTCAGAAACTGGCTAAGTAAGTCGCAAGGACTTACCTGAGTCAAAACACACTCTAACACGTCTCAAACAGTCCGTACTCGTGGTAACTCAAACGCCTGTCAAATAAGGCATGTGGATCAAAATCACATCTAGATGTCCAACCTCATGCGAAGGAATTACGGAAATAGCTCTCTTACGGTAAAAGACCATTTTACCCTTAGTGTCGTACATTCTCGAAGTTATTCTGGAATTCTACTAATTTCTTTCATATCTTGTTTTCCATAAATTAAGTCTCTCGGGTAACTACTTATAGGTTATAAGGTCAAACTCGAGACACTCGAAGAAGGACAACACTCCTTCTCTCCGGTTACTATTTACGCTACTACATATATTACACCGTCAAACATGTTTTTAACCTTTTTCCTCAACTCATTTATATTTACATAATTTCATAACTTCCAACTCGTACTTATATATTACTCATATATTTTTATATACTATATTTATACTTATAAATATATTCTTATATATAAATTACATATCTACAAATTCCATGCTTCTATATAATTTACACATACTCTAACTTATACCTCCATATGTATATATACTCGTATCCTTGTGCATTTACGTAATTATATATATA
>BSUD01000003.1:141482531-141492657 GCA_033239045.1 Fagopyrum esculentum
ATATATATATATATATATATATATATATATATATATATATATATATATATATATATATATATATATATATATATATATATATATATATATATATATATAAGTATATATACACTACGGTACCTCACTCTAATGTCTAATATATATATATGTGTATATACATCCGTATACGAACTCTCTCTTCCTCATTCAAGTCACTGTATATATACATACACTATCGTATTTCAAACTTCTTACAACATATATATATATCCCTACTCTTATACAGGTATACTTAAATCGGCCCATTCATAAGCATGTATTTACGTACATTCTACAGTACAAGACGAAGAGAGTTGCAGAGGAGGGGACGAAGTACTCACGATGACTCGCGACTGGCTGCGGTTCTGGCCTAGATGGCTCGTATGCTCTGCGCTACCCGGCTCTTCCTAATTGGCGCCTACTGCAACTCCTACTGCAGCACTGGGTCTTCGTCTGTAGTGCTCGTCCTCCCGGTTGTAAGGTTCGGAGACTACGCTTACACGTCTCGCCCTGGCGTGACTCGCGACTGGTGTGCAGCCCAGGTTAGGATTGCGGCAGTTCGGGAAATAGAGAGGAAGACGGCTAGGGATGTAGACGGTTACCTGGAGTCGGTGGTGGTCGACGGAAGGCGGCGACCGAGGACGGCGGACGAGCAGGTGGTGGCATACTGCTGTGCGAATCCGGAGGCGGTTGGTAAGTTCCGAACAAAGAAGAGAAGGAAGGAGAGTAGCGGAAGAGAAGCAGGCGAGACTTACCGACGAGGACGGCGGCGCGGTGGTTCGGCGGCGTACAGGTGTTCGGCAGAGAAGGCGCGGTGGCTCGGCGGCGGCTCCGGCGTGGTGCGTTGCTGCAGTTGTTCTTCGTACAGAGAGGGAGATGGGCAGCAGGAAACGGCACTCGGAGGAGGGTTAGATAGGTTAGACTAATTAGGTTAGGATTAGGGTTAAGAGGGGATTAGGGTAAATTAAAGAAATGGGCTGGCTGATAAGATATGTGGGTTTGCTAGTGGGCCAATCGGCCTGCTCTCCCATTAGAACGGAATAGGAACTCGTTACTCGCCCGGATTTCTGGTTAGGTGCGGGAATTTATATAATACGGAATTATATCCCGTATTATATAAATTATTATTATTATTATATAAATTATTATTATTATTATTATTTTATTTTAAGGTGCGTAAACTATTTCCGGTTGCAAAGTTTCATCATTTTATGTGACTTAAGGTCACATAAAATGATAGAACTTAAAACTCGTTTTAATTGTTTATTTAATCATTTATTTAAGATTGACGTATCGGAATTCGGTTAAATTCGGGTTTAACGGAAATTTAAAAATTTCGGTTATTACATCAATGCCCCCTTAAAATAAGTTTCGTCCCGAAACTTAGAATCATTGTTTTACTCACACGTTCCCCTTTGGTATATTCTATATTTCTAAACATTTTGGTTGCTACCACACAATTACTCAATCATCCAAAAGCAGACATGTATCACATAAAACGTAATCGCTCAAATCAATATATAAAAAAAACTGAAAGGTCAAACAACACAACATCCGAGTACTAACCCGTCAATACAGGAGTACCCTCTAACCCCGCAAAGAACTCGGGATAATTATGTCTAATACTTTCCTCAGTCTCCAAAGTGGCCTCATCAGCTCCTCTCCTAGACCACTGGAAACGCAACATAGGTATATCCTTGGACCGCAGACGTCTAGTACTGCGCTCCAAGACAGCTACTGGGTACTCTACGAATGTATGATCAGGCTCAATTGTCAGATCCTCATGGCTGATGACGTGTCTCGGATCCGGGATGTACTCTCTCAACTGAGATATATGAAAGACCGGATGAACACCCTCTAATCTCGGCGGTAATGCTAGTCTGTAGGCCACCTCTCCAACTCTCTTCAAGATCTCAAAAGGTCCAATATATCAGGGACTCAACTTCCCCTTAATGCCGAAATGCCTGACTCCTCTCGTAGGTGACAGTCTCAGCCACACATGAGCACCCACTCTAAACTCCAAAGGTCGACGCCTTTTGTCGGCGTAGGACTTCTGACGACTCTGAGCTGTTAACATCCGCTCTCGGACTAGGGCAATCCGAGCGATGTCATCCTGTATCTGATCTGGAGCTACTCCATCAGCTCTGCTGGGCTCATCCCAACACAAGGGCGTACGACATCTCCGCCCGTACAAAGCCTCATAGGGAGCCATCTCAATAGATGCGTGCCAGCTATTATTATATGAAAACTCTACCAACGGAAGATGATCTGGCCATACCTGTCCCTAATCTAGTACACACGCCCGGAGCATGTCCTCTAAGGTCTGAATGGTCCTCTCAGACTGTCCGTCTGTCTGTGGGTGGTAGGCGGTAGTAAAGTGGAGACTAGTTCCCAAAGCAGTATGTACTCGCTGCCAAAATCTCGAGGTAAAACGTTCATCTTTGTCAGAGACGATAGTCCTCGGTACTCCATGGAGTCTCACAATGTGTGTGGTGAACTCCTCAGCTAGACGACTCACCGGCCACGTTTCCTTGATCGGAATGAAATGTGCGGTCTTCGTCAAGCGGTCTACCACTACCCAAATAGCATCAAATCCTCTGCTGAGTCTCAAACCTGTGACAAAATCCATAGATATATCCTCCCACTTCCACTGTGGTACTGGAAGTGGGTGGAGCTCTCCTCCAGACCTACGATGCTCAATCTTGACCTGTTGGCAGATCGCGCACTAAGCTACATACCGAGTCACATCGGGCTTCAAACCACCCCACCAGAAGGACCGTCTCACATCCTTGTACATCTTACTCGCTCCAGGATGTACTGAGTATGGGGTAGCATGAGCCTCACCTAGTATCCTCTGTCTCAACTCACTGTCTGTCGGCACACAAACACGATCTTGACATCTCATCAATCCATCAGCACCAATAGTGAACTGTGGGGCCTCATCTCGAGACATCCTGCCTCGGATCCTGGTCAAAGTCGGACAAGTCTCCTGCTTTTGTCAGATCTCATCCAACAGATCAGGAAGTAACTCCAAGGTAGCCAACTGACTATCAGTATCGGGAAACTGAATCTCTATCTCCAACCAAGCCAAGTCTCTCTACAACTGTGGATGTATTGTCAACCGGGCTATCGCCCTCTCCCTAGGCGTCTTCCGGCTCAAAGCATCAGCTACCACATTCGCCTTCCCGGGGTGGTAAAGGATCTCAAGGTCGAAGTCCTTGATCAACTCTAACCACTGCCTCTGGCGGTTATTCAACTCTCTCTGAGTGAATATATACTTCAGACTCTTATGGTCTGTGAAGATTTGACATGTCGCCCCATAGAGATAGTGACGCCAGATCTTAAGAGCATGGACTACTGCAGCCAACTCTAGATCATGTGTGGGGTAGTTCTCCTCATACGTCTTCAACTGTCGAGACGCATAGGCTATGACCTTACCCCTCTGCATCAAAACACACCCCAAGTCCAGCTTGGATGCATCACTGTATACCACAAAGTCATCAGTACCCTCAGGCTGTGCCAAAATCGGAGCGGACGTCAATCTCCTCTTCAGCTCCTCAAAACACTGTTGACACGGCTCAGACCAGACAAACCGAGTAGTCTTCCTCAAAAGACAAGTAAGTGGTCGGGCAATCAAGGAAAACCCTTCCACAAACCGGTGGTAATACCCTGCTAACCCTAGAAAGCTGCGAACCTCCTTGACATTCTTAGGAGGTTGCCAAGAAGATACTGACTCGATCTTCGCCGGATCGACCTTAATACCCTCAGCAGTCACCACGTGACCTAAGAAAGCCACCTCTCACATCCAAAACTCACACTTGGATAGCTTAGCATACAGCTGGCTATCCTGTAGAATCTGCAATACTGTCCTCAAGTGTCCGGCATGCTCCTCTCGACTCATAGAGTAGACTAGGATGTCATCAATGAAGACCACTACAAACTGGTCTAAGAAGTCAATGAATATCCCACTCATCAACTCTATGAACACCGCTGGTGCATTAGTGAGCCCAAATGGCATCACTACGAACTCATAATGACCATACCTAGTCCAGAATGCCGTCTTAGGTATGTCCTGATCTCTCACTCTCAACTGGTGGTAACCTGATCTCAAGTCTATCCTCGAGAACACAAATGCTCCATGCAACTGGTCCAACTTATCATCTATGCGCGGCAGTGGGTACTTGTTCTTGATAGTTACTTTATTCAACTCTCTGTAGTCTATGCAAAACCTCATCGATCCGTCCTTCTTCTTCACAAATAGTACTGGCGCGCCCCAAGGAGACACACTAGGGCGTATGAAACCCTTCTCTACTAGCTCCTCTAACTGCTTCTTCAGCTCAAGCAGCTCTATCGGTGCCATACGGTACGGAGCCTTCGAGATCGGTCTCGTGCCCGGCTCCAAGTCAATGCTGAAATCAACGCTCCTCTGTGGGGGTAGTCCTTGCAGGTCGTCACTGAATACCTCTGCAAACTCACATGCAACAGGTATCTCCTCTATAGTCAGGCTCTTGCTTTCCTTCATGGCATAACACCAGAAGGCTTCGCAACCCTGTGCTATCAGTCTCGCTGCTCTCACTGCACTGATAACTGTGCCTAACTTTCCGAGGTCCCAACCTCGGAATATCACTCTATGACCCTCCTCCGTGGCAACGGTCACTGTCCTCTTACCAATGTCTAAGACTGCTCCGTGTCTCCTCATCCAATCTATTCCTAAAATAACATCCTCATGAGCTAAGGGCATGACTAGAAAATTAACTAGCCAGTCTCGATCTCCCATGCAAACAGGACATCCAAAGATCTCTCTAGTCCCTCTTACCTTACTCCCATCAGGTAAGCCTATCATAAAAGGTATTCCCTCTACAGTAGCTAAGGACAATCTATCTACGCATGCATCAGATATGAAGGAGTGTGTAGCACCCGTATCAAATAAAACTCGTACAGGTAAGTCATGAATCTGGATCGTACCTATGGCAGTCGGTGCATCTGGTTGATCAACATCTCTCAACTCAAACACTCGTGCTTGAGCTCCTCTAGTATCAGCTACACTACCACGTCCTTTGCCCCGACCTGATCCCTGCATAGAGCTCTGTGATGATGTATTTCCTGGAGCCCTGTAAGACTGTTGTTGACCAGGAGCTCGGTACTGCTACTGCTGACCCGGAGCTCGGTATTGTGGCGGTCTCTGTACACTCCCTGATAGGCCTGCACGAGAAGAACCCTGCTGAGAGGGAGCCTTGCCCTGGCGGCAGAATGCAGCTCTATGTCCAACCTTGCCGCACTAGAAGCAAGTCACTGCCGATTTCGTGCAGTTCGATCGGATGTGTCCATGGCCACTGCAGTTGTGGCACTGTAAGCCACCAGCTGAAGTCTGACCAGTAGTGGTATGGCTATGTCGCCCCTGAGTCTGTCCCCGTCCAAAAACAGCTCCTCCTGTACTACCACTAGCATAACCTGTCCTCTGCCGCTTATCCGACCTATCTGACTGAGCAGCTCTCCTCGACACTGGTCTGTCTCTCTCATATGCAAACGCTCTATCCTGATAGTCTGACAGAGTCTCACAACGAAATCCTGCCAGATAGGAACAAGTGCTCTCTCTCAATCTCCGTGAAAAGAGATATACATGTTGCTCCTCAGGAGGTGCAGCTAGTCCAAGCAGTGTCAGTTCCTTCTAGAACTTCTTGCTGGCGGCAGCAATCGGAATGTCCTCAACTCCTGCCTCAATGAAGTCCTGAAACCTCTCTCTCCTCAACGAGACAGGGTAGTATCTGTCTCTAACAATGCTCCTCATCTGCTCCCAACTGGTGACTCGACTACGTATGGTCCGCCACCAGGAATGAGCATCCCCAGTGAAGCATGGCTGCACCAAATCCACCTGTCGATCCTCTAGGCAACGTATTGCCTCTAACGCAGTCTCTACCTATCTAATCCAGTGCTCCACCTCTATTCCTATCTCTCCACTAAATGAGGGGACCTTCTGAGAGTTGAAAGCCTTCAACCACTCATCCGGCCTCGGTGCTCTAGACCCAGTAGGAGCTCTATCAGCCACAACTCTCCTCTCAGGTACAGTTGGCACCTGAGGCACTCCCTGTGTCACCTGGACAGATCTAGCCGGTACTGGTGGTTAATAACACGATTTATGGCTTAGGTTTAGGTAATCATTTAGATAGATTTTCCGCTTATTCATGCATGGTTTAGCACTAGTTCACGACGTTCGCACTCAATTCACGTATTTTGTCGAGATAGACGTCTACACGGACTTTTGCATTGCTTTGTAGGTATTTTGGGGGTTTTAGGAGCTTAATCGATACATTCGAAGATCGTTCCTCAAGATGACACACCTTCGGACTCATTGGAATGCAAACTAGGGGCTAAAGAGGACTCATGGGACCATGTTGGTGCAAGCCATGCACCAAATCGTGACTCAATGATCCAAAACAAGCTGAGGCACCAAAACCACGGTCACTGGCACTTCCACGGGCGTGGAATCTGACCGTGGTTTTTGCCAGACAGTTGTGACAACTGTGTCACGATCTCATGACCGACTCTTGCAAAGTTGTAGTATAAAAAGTGGTCCTGCAAGGCTGAGAGGGTATCAAAAAATTTCAGAATCAAAAAATCCACACTCTCTACCATACTCTCAACAAGAAGATTCTCTCAAGAGGAAGCTTGGAGGAGAGCTACCATTGGAGGAGGAGAAAAGCTCCATTGGAGAAGAAGAGAAGAAAACACCATTGCTAGTCTTTGATAGATTTTAGAGTGGAGATTATTGGAATCGTTTTTTAGGGTTGTAAGAATCTATTGAACCTTCTTTTGAAGGGTTGTGAGTCTTTCTAAATCTCATATTCAGCTTGGTCTTACTTTGTTTAACTTGTTTACCTCTTCCTTTTCATTATCTTGCAAATGGAAGCCATGATTTTATGCTTGATGATTTCGATTGTGATGATGTATGTTGTTGGCTAAATAGATGCGATTCTAGGGTAAGGAAAGGATGGTTATGGTTGGGACTATGATAGGATGGACTTAGATTTGCCTTTGGATGATTCGTTTACTTGAACAGAGGCACTGTTGGAGTCCACGGTTTGTTCTTGCCAGTCCACGGCCGTGGAAGCAGATGAACAGCCCGTGGTTTGCCTGATTTGTTTGATTTGATGAGTTTAAGTTCTAGAATGTTAGAATGTTGAAACCCTAGTTTTTGTTGAGTTAAATCTATCCTAGGGTGACCTAGTGTTAGCAACTAAGTGTTAGAAAAGACCTACCCGGTAATTCTTGCTCTTAGATACCGAAGATGACAAACTCTAGGTAGTAGTGAGCCTCACAAGCCGCTATTGGATTAAGTGTGCTAGGATAGGTGTCTAGGACTTGCCTTTCCAAGACTTACCCGGTAAAGAAAGGTTAGATCCCTAGAATACTATCCGGTTTGTGTAGAATTCCTATCCTTAGGCTCTTTGAGACTTACCCGGTGATAAGACCTTAGGAATGGACTAGTGGACTATGAGACTTACCCGGTGATTGGCCCCAATCTAGAAACACTTACTCCCAACATGCCGTAGTGATCGAAGGAATGATTAGCTAGCTTGAGTCCCATGCCATGACCGGAATTTCCAACCCCTAGAATCCGCCTTTTCTCTCTTTGATTACATACTTCGTGTTTGTTTTATTTACTTGTGGTGTTAACTAGGTGATTGTTTATTGCGCATGATTTGTGATCATTGATTGATCACCTAAAAACCAACCAAAAACATTGAGATTTTCATTTCTTTATTCCTTCTCCTTTCTCACCCTAGGCTTTCACTATCTTTAGTCATTAATCGAATCAATCTCACCTAAGTCTTTGTGTTCGACCTCATAATACTATCCCTACTACAAAACGTCCCTTACACTGTGGGTTCGCTAAGAGTTAGGAGAAATATAACGAGTTTATAAATTTAAGGCTTATTGCGTGCACACATCCTAAGTGTGACAGTGGTACCTGGGTAAGTCTCTTTGTCCTAGCAGCCTCCTCCATACGCTCAACGTATGCTCGGTACTCTCTGTACTCAGTTGCTCCAATGGAAACACGTCTTGACTCTATAGAATGTGCTCTCTGTGCTCCAGATCTAGCAACAGTCTCATTCCTGACCTCGGGACCTACACTCTCAGCCACCTCCTCCACTCCAGCCTCTGGCATGATCACTGCTGGTGGATCCTCTCGAGGAGCTCGACCTCTACCTCGGGCTAGTGGAGGTCTACCTCCACGGCCGCGTCCTCTAACTATAGGGGGTCCCATCTCCCCTACCTGGTCCAGCTGGAGGGAGAGGTGGACGACCTCTACCTCGACCAGTAGCTAGCGTAGCTCTAGTACGTGCCATCTGCGCGAGGAATAACATATATAAATATAACTAGCTAATAAGTCCAAAAAGTCCCTCTATAGTAAAACCTAAAGTTCATACTAAGCATATTGAGATTTGCGGTAGTAGTGGTGGTCAGTCGTACTTTTCTATTCCCAACCAGATTATGCATGCATTTGAAAATCAAAAGTTCCCTTTTTTAAAACTCAGACCCCTTTCGGGTTCTGCTTAAAACTTATTCAGTCTTTCAGAAGATTTCAAGTGCCATTGTTGCCAACCTAGAGCTCTGATACCATGTTGTAACACCCCGAATTCTCAAAACTCGGGACATTACTGGCTAGGACCTCACAATGGGTCCCGACTTCAGTTTGAAAATAATATTACTAGGATCTTGCAACAAGACACAAATAAGGAAAAACCGAAATTCATAAAATAGTATTTTAAGGTAATGAATGCAACACGGTCTAGCAGCCTAAAGTACTTAAACAAAAGAAAAACGGACAACTGTCTTAACAAAAGAAAGAAAGACAAACACAACCCCAACCCCCACTCTAAGGAGTACGGAGACCCGGCTGACCACTACTTCCGGATCACTCAGCTGCTGGTCTAACCTGCGGTAAAATTAAAAACACAACAAGAGGAACCGTTAGCTAGTTATCTAAATATTAGAAGAATAATAGTAGCACACACACACACACATAAAAATATAAACACCCATCATGCTTTCAAACAAGTCCATTTATTATCTTAAGTTAAGTTACCCATTCACGCTAATGATACTTATTTTGTGACACGAGGGATTCCCAAACCTCGTCTCCGCCCCCGTATAACCATCAGGAATGGATCCGATGCATCTCACCTTGTACCTGCCTGGTGTGGGTATAGAGAACCTCCCATTCTCCTGTCAGAGCTGGGCAGTGATGTCACGGCCCGTTATACATACACTTGGGCTCTAAACGTAATAACGGTCGTCCTAGCAAGTTATTATTATTAAAACACGCACATAGCACACACAACCACTACCACTCAACTAATATCCAAAAACTGGCTAAGTAAGTCGCAAGGACTTACCTGAGTCAAAACACACTCTAACACGTCTCAAACAGTCCGTACTCGTGGTAACTCAAACGCCTGTCAAATAAGGCATGTGGATCAAAATCACATCTAGATGTCCAACCTCATGCGAAGGAATTACGGAAATAGCTCTCTTACGGTAAAAGACCATTTTACCCTTAGTGTCGTACATTCTCGAAGTTATTCTGGAATTCTACTAATTTCTTTCATATCTTGTTTTCCATAAATTAAGTCTCTCGGGTAGCTACTTATAGGTTATAAGGTCAAACTCGAGACACTCGAAGAAGGACAACACTCCTTCTCTCCGGTTACTATTTACGCTACTACATATATTACACCGTCAAACATGTTTTTAACCTTTCTCCTCAACTCATTTATATTTACATAATTTCATAACTTCCAACTCGTACTTATATATTACTCACATATTTTTATATACTATATTTATACTTATAAATATATTCTTATATATAAATTACATATCTACAAATTTCATGCTTCTATATAATTTACACATACTCTAACTTATACCTCCATATGTATATATACTCGTATCCTTGTGCATTTACGTAATTATATATATATATATATATATATATATATATATATATATATATATATATATATATATATATATATATATATATATATATATATATATATATATATATATATATATATATATATATATATATATATATATATAT
>BSUD01000003.1:141492791-141506617 GCA_033239045.1 Fagopyrum esculentum
TCTCTCTTCCTCATCCAAGTCACTGTATATATACATACACTATCGTATTTCAAACTTCTTACAACATATATATATATATATATATATATATATATATATATATCCCTACTCTTATACAAGTATACTTAAATCGGCCCATTCATAAGCATGTATTTACGTACATTCTACAGTACAAGACGAAGAGAGTTGCAGAGGAGGGGACGAAGTACTCACGATGACTCGCGACTGGCTGCGGTTCTGGCCTAGATGGCTCGTATGCTCTGCGTTGCCCGGCTCTTCCTAATTGGCGCCTACTGCAACTCCTACTGCAGCACTGGGTCTTCGTCTGTAGCGCTCGTCCTCCCGGTTGTAAGGTTCGGAGACTGCGCTTACACGTCTCGCCCTGGCGTGACTCGCGACTGGTGTGCAGCCCAGGTTAGGATTGCGGCAGTTCGGGAAATAGAGAGGAAGACGGCTAGGGATGTAGACGGTTACCTGGAGTCGGTGGTGGTCGACGGAAGGCGGCGACCGAGGACGGCGGACGAGCAGGTGGTGGCGTACTGCTGTGCGAATCCGGAGGCGGTTGGTAAGTTCCGAACAGAGAAGAGAAGGAAGGAGAGTAGCGGAAGAGAAGCAGGCGAGACTTACCGACGAGGACGGCGACGCGGTGGTTCGGCGGCGTACAAGTGTTCGGCAGAGAAGGCGCGGTGGCTCGGCGGCGGCTCCGGCGTGGTGCGTTGCTGCAGTTGTTCTTCGTACAGAGAGGGAGATGGGCAGCAGGAAACGGCACTCGGAGGAGGGTGAGATAGGTTAGACTAATTAGGTTAGGATTAGGGTTAAGAGGGGATTAGGGTAAATTAAAGAAATGGGCTGGCTGATAGGATATGTGGGCTTGCTAGTGGGTCAATCGGCCTGCTCTCCCATTAGAACGGAATAGGAACTCGTTACTCGCCCGGATTTCTGGTTAGGTGTGGGAATTTATATAATACGGAATTATATCCCGTATTATATAAATTATTATTATTATTATATAAATTATTATTATCATTATTATTAGTATTACTATTATTATTATTATTTTATTTTAAGGTGCGTAAACTATTTCCGGTTGCAAAGTTTCATCATTTTATGTGACTTAAGGTCACATAAAATGATAAAACTTAAAACTCGTTCTAATTGTTTATTTAATCATTTATTTAAGATTGACGTATCGGAATTCGGTTAAATTCGGATTTAACGGAAATTTAAAAATTTCGGTTATTACAGAACCCTTGCTTGTTAGGATTTACCTGATTTGAAAACAAAATTATATATGTTATTTTTTATGCAAATAAAATATAAAAGAAAAATATTGTTCATCACTTCAAGTAATTTTTACCGACCTATTAGATAATATATATAATTCATAGTATAAATTATCTATCAATGAGATTTCCATGTAATTTATAGTGCTTGTGAACAAAGTTGAATACTTAAAACTTCCAATAGCATCGCTTGAAAAAATAAAAACATAAACAATCATACCTAATTCATGAAAAAATAATCAATACAAAAATACAAATAAAATAGGGTGAATTATGCTAAAATAAGCCATACAAATTTCAATAACAAAATAGGTATTTTCCCCTCAAAAAAATTGTTTACATAAAAATCGAAGTATAAAATAAAAGGCATAAATAATTAGATTTGGTATTAACGAATAAGAACATAGATTTTCCTAGATGAAACAATATTTTTTTAAAATATATATATGTTCATATCATAATATATGCGTATGTATAAGAAAAATAAAACGGAAATTTCAATTATAGATGATAATCACAAATTTTTCACCATAGAAGATAATCAAATATTTTCGGCAAAATAATTTTCAATCAACGTAAAATAGATAACTTCAAAAAATCAGAAAATAATAATGAAAATTTTCAATCAAAATAATATATCAGAATACGATAAATCAATATATATAATTTTGAATAAAATTGGACGAATTAAATAAAATAATTAAAAAATCAATGCACATATCGAAGTTAATAATCATGTAGTTTAATAATTCTAAAGAATATCAAATGAATAAGAAATAAATAAAAAATAATAAAAATTACTGTTTACAATTATGAAATAAAAGGCAGTAAAATTATATATCAAACAAAAAAATCTGGTAGATTTGATATTAACGAAAGAACCAAAGATTTTATTAGATGAAATAAATTTCTGAAAATGGTGTGTATATATATATTCCGAATATATCGGAATATTTACGGAAATTTAAAAATAAAATTGAAAAATCTCAGTTATAGAAGATAATCACAAATTTTTCGGTTGATAACGATTAGAGAAAAATATTTGCATACTAAGTTTAAAAAATTGGAAAGCGGCAGGTTTCAGAAATATAAAAATGGAAATTATCAAAAGAAAATAAAAATATACAGGAGTACATGTAATCGAAATAAATATATCAAATATATCGTAATATTTACGTAAACATAAGAAAAAGAAAAAAGAAAATGTTAATTATAGAAGATAATCACATATTTTTCGGTTGATTACAATCATTGAGATAATCAAAGATTTTCCAGCAGAATAATTTCCGATCAAAATAAAACATATAACTTCAGAAAAAAATGGAATTAAAAATCGGATACAGAAAAGGATTTTTCAATTAAAATAACATATCGGAATATGATAAAATCAGTCTATAATTTGAATAAATCGGACAAATTAAGTTAAATTTTTTATTAAAAAAACTACATATATTGAAATCAATAATCGTACTTTAATAATTCTAAAAAAGTTCAAATGACTGATTTTTTTTTTGACTATTTACGTAAAAATGGCAGTATAAAGTTAAAAATCATAAATAATCAAAAAAATTTTTTTTACATTTTCCTTGATGAAAATAATTTTTTAAAAAAAAGGTATATGTAGTCCAAATATATCGGAATATTTGCGGAATGTTAAGAAAAATGAAAAAATTTTATTATAGAGATAATCACAAACGGTCGACTACAAGTATATGAAAATTTATGATTATAATTGAAAAAGGAAACCGGTAGATTTCATAATAATAAAAATGGAAATTTTCAGAATATCGAAATTAGAAACCTAGCGGATTGCATAGTCGGAATAGTTTTTTAAAATTTTCAGAAAATCAAAAACAACTATAAAAAAATCAGAAAATTTTAATTAAAAATCGCGGAAAAAGATTGATTTTTATTTTTCAATCAAAATAATATAGGAAGACAACATAGCATTCAATAATGTATCGAGTAAAAATCGAAATTCAAATAATATATTGGAAGTAAAAGTTTTGTGGGGTTGAAATTATATCAATAAAAAAACGAATCAATATAATTGACATAAAGATTTAACAAACAAACCTGAAACAAAAGTGAAAATTTTAAAAAATTGAATCAACATAATTTGAAAAATAAAAATCAAACCCCTTTGTTATAGGTTCAATAATTAAAATTAAGATTATTTTTGTAAAAAAAAAAAAACAAATGCAAAAACGAAAATTTTAATTAAAAAGAAGAGTCAAAAAGTTTATTCGGTAAACTAAAAGTGAATATGAAATAAAAATTTAATTAAAAAATATTCAATGATAGCGTAGAGAGGGGTTCTCCTGTTCCATGGCATACCACAATGCTCCTTCGATCTAATTGTTTTTCAATAAAAGTAAATATATCTGTTTGTTTTTTATTAAAAAGAAAACTAATTCGTTTCGTTTATTTTTCAATAACAAAATATAATTTGATCTGTTTTTTTTTTTTTTTTTGGTAAAAAGGAGTAAAGACTCCGGCACAAGGCTTAAATAGATGAAGAATGAATTGTCCGGGGCAAAGCTAGGCCCCTATAATCATTAGCAATAAAATGTAAAACACCCACAGGCGGGTGATCGAGGTAGTGAATCCCTATCGGAAACTCAAAAGCGTAACTAGCGAGATAGTCCGCAACGGTGTTAGCCTCGCGGTAGATGTGACGGAGATGGACATTCCAGCTCCTACGGAGGAAGCCTTGGCAGCGTGCTACCAGACTCGCTAACGGATGCGCATTGCTCACCCCTTTCTGAATTAGATTCACAACAAGAGATTAATCGGTTTCGAAGATGACATGTCGATGGCCCAAGGTCCAGCATGCTTCTAATCCCAGTAACAGACCCCAAAATTCAGCAGCGGGGACCGAGCAAATACCTATATGATGCACACCCCCATAGAGCCACACTCCATTTGATGAACGTAGAATCCCACCACAAGCAGCTTCTCCATTAACGTGTTGTACTGCCCCATCAGAATTCCATTTAACCCAATCCTCTGGAGGTCTATTCCATTGCACAATAACCTCTCTAAGGCCATGATGTCTTGCAGAATGCAAGGTAGTCTGCATCACTTTATTATATTCCTTCACTTGGGCTCTAATGAAGATAAGTGAACTTGGAGTGTTGTCTGTCTGTCTAAAAATTCTGTTGCATCTCCATCTCCATAGCCACCAGATCGTGTAAGCAAAGAAAGATCTTCATTCAATTCCATCATCCCCCTTTGACATTCCGATATGTTAGATATGAACCAATCTGTCGTGTTAAGATTGAAAAAGTTTATATGCCCGGGAACCTGTACGCATTGGTCCCAAATTGCTCTTGCAGCGATGCAGTCTCTTCCAATATGCAGAAGACTTTCCTGTTGACCTGTACACAAATCGCAATAGGGTGAAGGGGCAAAGTGTCTGCGATATCTTTCTGCGTTAGTGAGTGTTTTTCCTAGAGCCGCTAACCAAAGAAAAACCTTGATCTTTTCTGGAATTAACAGCTTCCATATGAGAGTATATATTGAATGTCTAGGTAAGATTTCAGTTCCATGTTTGAGAAACCGATATCCAGAACCTATAGAATAGGTTCCATCCCCATTATGTGGCCATTAAATACCATCTTCCATGTTGTATTCTTCGAAGATCCTAACTGCTGCCAGTCTGAGTAACACAGTAGTAGGCAGGACTTGTTGGATGTTTGACCAATTCCATCCTTGACCATCTATCCACATATCTCTGACTTTTGTAAAAGGATAAGGGTCATCTTGGTTCCCAACAGTTAAATTCAGTAGAGGTTCATTCGAAATCTACCGATCCCTCCAAAAGTTCACCATATGTCCATCACCTACATGCCACATAATACCAGGTTTGATAACCTCTTTAATACCCCATATGATGCCTTTTAAGACCACCGATCCTTTTTTACTGTTAGAGATATTAAGAATATCCGATGTAGAATCAAAATTGTACTTGGCTCGGACAAGCTTAGCCCATAATGCCTCTTTTTCAATGACGATTCTCCACCCAAGTTTACCCAGGCTTGCTATGTTGCTTTCTTTGAGTGATCTCATTCCTAGTCCCCCCAGGACTTTCGGTGAGCATAATCGGTCCCAGGCTACCATATGCAGCTTACGATCAGTCATATTCCCACCCCAAATAAATTTCCGGCAGATACTCTCAAATTTCTTAATAAAGCATGAAGGGAGTTTCACAGTTTTCATAACGTAGCTCGGAAGCGTAGTGAGGACTGACTTGGTAAGGATTAATCTGCCAGCAAGATTAAGTGATCTTCCTTTCCAGTTGGATAACTTATTTTGAGCTCTCTGGAGAATGTACTCAAAATCTGCAATCGAGGGCTTTTTGTGGATGATGGGTATGCCCAGATAACGTCCGAATTCAGCAGTAATATTCAGTCCACTTATTGTATGCAATCTGTTTCTGAGTCGGGCATCAACATTCGGGGAAACGGATAAGCTTGATTTGCTGATGCTAACCTTTTGCCCAGATTCCTCACAAAATCTCGCAATGCAGTTCATGATGACATTCATTTGAGATGTAGAAGCTTCTGCAAAAAGGACAATGTCATCCGCAAAGAAAATATGAGAAATAGGTGGGGCTTACCTTCTCAATTTGATGGGCTTCCACGAACCCTCAGTCACCGGTTGTGAGATGTAGTGGTTGAGTCTTTCAAGACACAATACAAAAATATAAGGGGATAGGGGATCGCCCTGTCTAATTCCCCTTGTTGGTTTGAAATCAGGAAGCATCTCTCCATTCCATAACAATCTCATGTTTGGAGTGGAAACACATTTCATGATGCGATCAATCCAACACGAAGGAAGTCCCGTATGCTGAAGAGTATCTTCAATGAACTTCCAGCTTAACCTATCATAAGCTTTTTCAAGATCCAGCTTGATCGCCATCCATCTTCTCCCGGATCTTTTCTTTGCCATTGAATCAATAATTTCCTGAACTATGACCACATTGTCTTCTATAAGCCTTCCAGGGATAAAACTTTCCTTCTTAAAGATGCGTTTTGGATTTAATTCACATAAGATGGGGTTATGATCGGAAGAAAGGGTGGGGAGGTGTCTTACACTAGCTTCAGGCCACAAGATTCTTCCATCCCTGTTAGCAAAGATTCGATCTAATCTTTTGGCAACCCGTTCAGTAGTGTCCTTATCTCTAGCCCATGTGAAAGCAGGTCCCGAGAACCCCAAGTCAATCAGATTTCCCTCTTCAACCCAACTTCTGAATCTGGTTGAATCTTGCGATAGTGAGCCTTTAGAGTGTTCTTCAAAGTTGATGGTAGAATTAAAGTCACCTCCAATAAAAAGAGGTCCATCTGAACTTTGCATGGTCTCGGGTAACTTCGGCCATGCTTCCTTTCGTCTATCAGAGGTAGGGGGATTATAAACGACTATGAGTGTGAACTGTTCCAGGTTGTATTTAACTTTAGCATGGATAAAGAATTTTGGCAAACATCCCAGCGTAATCTCAACTTTTGGCTCATTCCAAAGGAGCCAAATGCCCCCTGAAAAGCCTTCTGCCTCTACTCTCGTATAATTCGTGAAACCCATGTTCTTGCAAGATTCTTCCGCTGCTTCCCCCGTGACCTTTGTTTCCAACAAAGCCAGCATATCAATTTGATGTCTATTGATCATGTAACGTATCGCTTTACGAAAGCGACGATTGGCTGCTCCCTTACAGTTCCAAAATAAGATATTCATTTAAACCTGATGGAGGGAGGAAACGATGTCATCATGTGCTAGGGGTAGGATGATTATCGCAATCATCCCCCTCCACCATCATGTCTTTATCTTTGTCAGATGTTTGTTGAATGATCTTGTTCTATTCAAACCCATCTTTTTCATTGCTTCCTTTAATATCACAGGATTGTTGATCATTTGTAGACTGAAAAGAATTATTTTTGTCGATCACCATACTCTCCTCTTTTCCTATGAGGAATTCCAGTGCGTCACTATGTTTCTCCTTATTATTGTTAGCGACCAGTGGAGAAGAATAAGAAGAAGCAACTTCCTGCCTGCCTCGTTTAAGCGGGTTAATTGGGTTGCTTCTTTCCTGAATGGGAGGGGTTTTGTTTGGGTGATCCGGGTTTGTCTGAGGAGATTGGTCTGTTGCGTATCTCCCAACTTGAGGGTGGATTGGCTGGTTTTCAGAAATTATGGTGATAGGTTGTGCTGGTGGAGTTCTTTGGTTCATTGGAGTACTTTGAGAGTCCTTGTTTGGGTTTGCATGAGTTTTATTCTGACGTGCACTTACTGTAGTCGTGGGGTCCGGATGAAGACTTGTGAAGTTTGAAATAGGGGTGGCTTTCTCCACCTGTTGGGTATTTTGATGGGGTTGTCTAGATTGTTTGCGTTGGCGTGATACTGTCATCTATGGTCCTAGATTTGTTTTTGTAGACTGGTTCTGCTCTAGTTCAATGTTTCCTTTCTCTATCTGGATTATTTGTTGAACTATTGTCTGAACTGCGGGAGCCTGTGTGGATGCAGTTTGTGCAGGAATAACAGGTTTGGGCATGGTACATCTTTCAACCGTATGTCCATACTTTCCACATCTATAGCAGATTGCATTCAAGCCTTCATACTCCACGTGTATGCGCCTTCCCAAATTAAGATTGTACCCAGAAGGGGCTTGTTCAGATCTATCTCAATACAAACTCTTGCAAACTTCCCTCTCGTTGCATAAATTGTATTCAGGTCCACTTTCAAGGGAGTTCCAATGGTTGTTGCGAGTCCATACAAAACAGCTTCATCATATAATTGTAAGGGTAGATTAGAAAGTCTTGCCCATACAAATAATGACTGAATTTGATCTGAGTAGGGATTGAAATCTGGATTCCAAGGACGTACTGTGATGTAAAAACCGAAAATCTCCCATGGTCCCTCTGTTAACGCACGCATGTAGTTAGCTTCGAGTTCGAACCGGACGCAATAGTTCTCATTCGGAAGATCGATGATTGTGATCCTTCCCTTTGGATTCCAGAGTTGGAGAAGTCCTCTTTCAAGTGTGAGGAATGGAACTAATCGGCCTAGAACTTTAATGATCAATGCGGAACTCCATCAGGCATTTAATGACTCCATGATTTCATCATCAATTTCAATAAAGGCCAACCATTTTTCCTCTTCAGAGATAACAACCCTCATTTTCTTAGATTCAATAAGGTTGTCCTTGACAAGGGGTGCAGACTTGGGGACTTGAGCGCCTGTGACTGCTTTTGCGTAAGAAGGCGGGGTGAGAGGGCCCTGATTTGTACGAGGTTCTGTGCCTGGAGGGAACGCGAGGCCAGGGCCTTCCTGTGAAGCAGAGGGGCCTATCGGAGTAGTGTCAGGGGGATGTGCAGGGGGGAAAGGGGGAGCAGGTATTGGCGGCTGGCTTGTCACCTGTGTCGCCATTAGGGTTTTTTCTTTTCAAAAGCAGTCTTTGTTGTTATGTTTGGGGTGAGTTTTTTAATTTGATATGTTTGTTTTTCAATAAAATAAAGCAAACAAAACCGATTTTGAAGCAAAATAGTCTCCAAAAAATGAATTTGAAACGATACAATTCGGATACAAAAAGTTTAGGTTTGAAAAAACAAATGATAATTCGGCTTTAGTTACGAAACGAACTGTTTAGATAAAAAATAACGTAAACTGAAAATGAAGACGATTATTATGAAACGACAAAACGCATACTTGAAAGTTATCTTCAAATCAGAAATCATAAATTTCATAAATAAGTATATCAATCGGCAATCGAAATACGAACACGTACCTGAAAGCTATCTCTAAACTGAAAATTTAGAATCAGAACCGACCCTGATAAAAAAACACACGAAACATAATCAATATACAATAGGTTTGGAACGGGAAGTTATAGAATTAAACCGATCTACTTAGAAAAGAAGAAAATGTTTTGTTGGCTTATGAGAAGACGTTTTCCACATATATAGTGGAAATAATGTGCGAAGTTTACGTGAGAAGTTTTCGTATCGTATACGTGAAGTATAACAAATTATTGAAAAATTTAACGTAAAAAAATAGAATCTATTTTTGATAGATCGGTATATATTTACCGAAGCCAAAAAATAGTGGCTGAATTTGCAATGTGGGTCTTTTACAATGTAGAGTTTAGATTTAGGGTCTCTCATCATTTCATTTAGAAAATGGGCTTCTATTGTAGAAAAAATCAGAAACGTAAGGGACATAGGTTTCATTTGATTTGATGGGTGACATGTAGAAAAAATCAGAAAATAGTCCAATCAATTCAGTCAGCCCATCTTTTTTCCTCCTTTGTCCCTTCTTCTTCCCTCCTTTCAAACCTAAATTTATTTCTGGGTATCCATATGTAGCTCTTTTCTTCTTCCCATTGAAACGTAGAAATCTGGACTGCTTGTTGAACTTCTTCTTCACCGGAATGTATTTGTGGGTAAGCAGTGTTTGTTCCTATTTTTGGGTAAGCATTGTTTGTTCCTATTTTTGGGTAATCTCAAACTTCTTGGGTAATGTATTTGTGGGTAATCTGAAACTTCTCATCTCTTCTTTTTTGTGAATCTAAAACACTGAAACTTCCTGTTCTATTTGTGGGTAAGCAATGTTTGTTTACATTTTCTATTTGTGGGTAAGCAGTGTTTGTTTGTATCCATGGATAATCTCCAACTTCTCATCTTCCTAGGTAATGTATTTCGGGGTAAGCTGAAACTTCTCATCTTCTTGGGTAATGTATTTCGGGGTAATCTAAAATAGTCAAACTTCCTGGGTAATGTCAAACTTTTTGGGTAATCTATTTCTGGGTAATCTCAAAATTCCTGGGTAATGTATTCCTGGGGAATCTATTTGTGGGTAAGCATTGTTTTTTTTTCCCAAAAAATTAGGGGGATATTATTTACACGGTTCAAGATTTCGTTATCGCACCACTCATACGCAATGCGTGACCGTCACGGTCACGCATTGTGTAACCGTAAAAAAAAATATAAAAAAAATAAAAAAAAATAATTTTTTTTTCCCTTACATCACGGTTACGCAATGCGTGACCGTGAAGGTGTCAGATTTTTTTTATTTTTTTTTCGGGTTAGAATTCATGTAGAAAATTATAAGATCCGGAACCCGTAATGCTCACGGTTACGGGATGCGTAACCGTGATCAAAAGTTTACGGTTACGCATCCCGTAACCGTGAACTTTTGGTCACGCATACGGATCCCGTAACCGTGACATTATCACGGTTACGGGATCCGTATGCGTGGTGCAATAACGAAATCTTGAACCGTGCGAATACGACTTCCGAAAAATTAACATCAAATCATTTCAAAAAAAAAGCCTGCACCCCTCTCTTTTCAATTCAATGTCTACAGTAGCCTAGTTTATACTTTTCAGACCTATTTTATGTACTAAATTTATTAGAGGCCCATTTCACAAAATGAAAAATTTTGGGTCCTCTTTCTCTCATTATTTCAAAAATAGTTGACGTAAAAATTGAAATAAAAAATTGACGTAAAAATTAAAATAAACTAGTTTAGAGCCCGCACCTTGTGCGGGTTTTGTCTAAGTAAAAAAATATTATATTTTTGATTTTATACATTATGTCTTTGAGATTAATCTATAAAAAAAATTTAAGACTAAGAAAAAACATTTTATCCAAATTTAGCCATTTTTTTATTAACTACTACAGCTAACATCATGTTCTGAGGATTAAATTAAAAAATTTATAAAATGAAAGGAAATAATTAAAAATAAAAAAGATTATATTTATAGTATCATATTTACCTCAATATAATATTTAAAACTTAGTTATTTATTACAAACAATATCTTGAAAAGATTGAATAATTTTAAAAATAACATATAAATTTTAAAAAAGTGAAAGATTGTAAAATTTAACTATTTTGAGTGTAAAGAAGATTTCAAATTTTGAAATTAAAAATTATCTAGAAAATATTGAATAGATTATAAAAATAAGGGTTGTTTTAGTATAATATATAGATCTATTAAAAAAAGTTGAAATTGAAAAATAAAAAACGAATTTAATTTTAAAAATTAAATTTAAAAATAAGAAAACAAATTATGATATAAACTTTAAAGTAAAAATTAAATTCAATAATTAACTTAACAAATAAATTTTTAAAAATAAAAATAAGGAGAAGAAAATAAATAAATAACTAACGTAAAAAATTAAAAAAGTTAGGATCGTGTACATATGAGCGTAAAAATTAAAATAAAATCTAAGAACATCTAAAAAATATCTTCTTACGAAATAAATTGTAATCCTATTTTATTATTTATCATTCGGTATATGTTTACCGAAGCAAAAAAAATTAACGTAAAAAATTGAAATAAAAAACTAACGTAAAAAATTAAAGTAAAATCTACAAACTCTAACAAAAAATATCTTCTTATGAAACAAACTGTAATCGACTTTTTATTTATTTGTAATTTAGTTATGATTTATAAATCAGGTTGTTAAAAAAGATTAAGCTTTTCAAAATTTAATGGGTAAGTTGGCTAAGTAGGCTATTTATGTATTAAGGTGTATAAACTAGGTTCTTTTGTTTTTATTTATTTGTAATTGGGCTAATTTGGAAACTAGGCTTTTTTAAGTTATGGTTATAGTAACTAGGCTTTTTTATTTTTGATTAAGTAACTAGGCCCCTTTTTTTTTAACCGTTCAACCCTAATCTCTTTACTCTCCTCTCCCCTTCCCACTCTGGTAGCCGTTTAATCGTTCGCTTCCCTCTGTCGTTCGCTTCCCTCTCTTTAGTCCGGCAATTGCTGAAGGAGGCTATGGATCTCCGATTCATCTCCATGTATCCTTGCCACAGTCCCAAACTGCCCTCAGTACCCAACAACTCACAGTCCCAAACTGCCGCCCTCTCCACCGTGCTCCGATTCTACAAGACCTGGTTTTGGTGGTCGATTTTCCTTTCTTTTTTATTTTTTTCTTCTTTTGCTCTATTTTGATTGGATCTAAAGGTTCGTTAATGGCTGAAGCAGAGATGGAAGGAGGAGGAGATCGGGAGAGGGAGGTTGCTAGTTGCGAGATGGAGGTGTGAACAAAGGTTGCCCTCATCTAGATCCAAATCTAGATCCTCATCTAGATCCAGTTTCATAAAATGAGATATAAATAGGTATGAGCATAAACAAGGCTGGGCATTGGTTTGTGGTGCGTTTATACCTAAGAAGCAGAATTGTGGTAAGGCTTGGATTCCCTTCTTTTGTTCATAAAATGAGATCTAGATCAATAGCACAAAGCCAACTGGTATGCTCCGGTTGTCGGAATCTTCTACTTTACCCAGCTGGAGCAACTGCTGTGTGTTGCGCCGTCTTGCAACTACGGGTCTTTATCTTCTACTTTACCTAGTTGGAGCAACTTCTGTGTGTTATTGTATTGCAACCTTGGTTGTGTCTCTCTTGTTCTTGAGTAGTTTCTCTGTATCATCCTTGTTCATCATAACACACATGAGCTTAAAACAGTGAATGTTGTTTGGAATCTCATTGCCAAATATATTTTCTTTTCTTCGTAATGATAAACAAACTTTTAACAAAAGAAAAATCATTTACCCACCAATTTTCTTTAATAGCTGGAAGCTAAAATCTTTTATTATCTTTTATGTATTAGCTTGGACCCAACACAATTGGATCTAACGCCCATTTGGATCTAAGTGAAAATTATGGTATGAATTTTCATACCAAAAAACTCATACCAGAATTTTTTAGCATGAATTTTTCATGAAAGAATATATCTCGTTGGCTTAATTAGAAATTTCTGGTATGAAAGAATATACCAGAAAACTCGTACCAAAAAAAAATTCTGGTATGAGTTTATGGTATGAATTTCATACCAGAAACTCATACCAGAAAATTATAAAAAATAAAAAACGACTAAAAAAAAATTTCTAGTATGATAAAATTTCTGGTATGATAAATTTCTGGTACAATAAAATTTCTGGTATGATAAAAATTCTGGTATGATAAATTTCGAGTATAATAAAATTTCTGGTATGATAAAAATTCTGGTATGATAAAAATTCTGGTATGATAAATTTATGGTATGATAAAATTTCTGGTATGATAAATTTATTCCAGAAAATAAAAAAAGAAAATAATAAAGAAAATAAAAAGGCAAAAAAAAACAAAAAAAAAACAAATTCATTAATTAAAAATTAAAACTTAGATAACAAACATCAAGTATAATAAAATTTCTGGTATGAAATTTATGCCATTTTCTGTTATGAAAGTTATGTAAGTAATTTCATGGTATGTAATTTTATGGTATGTAATTTTATGGTATGAAAATCTGTTGTAAAAAATCTGGTATGACAATTTCTGGTAGGCAAAATGGTGGTATTACAAATTTCTAGTATGACAAAATTCCGGTATGAACTTTTCGTATGATAATTTCTGGTATGAAATTTCTGGTATGAAAAAATTTTGGTATGAAATTTCTGGTATGAACTTTTCGTATGATAATTTCTGGTATGAAAATTCTGGTATGAGAAATTTCGGTATGAGAAATTTTGGTATAAGAAATTCAGTCCAGAAAATAAA
>BSUD01000003.1:141506947-141520470 GCA_033239045.1 Fagopyrum esculentum
AAAAAAAAAAAAAAGGTAAGAAAAATAATAAAAGAAAACAAATTCAGTAATTAAAATTAATAACAAACATCATTTATTCTTTCTTTCTAATAGAAGGGTTAATAATTTTTACCTACTATTAAATGAGAGTGGTAAAAAATTTTGGGTACAATTTCTTAAAGAAAAACTTAAAAAAGCCTAGTATGTCAAATTCTCCCTTTGTAATTTAGTTATGATTTATAAATCAGGTTGTTAAAAAAGATTAAGCTTTTCAAAATTTAATGGGTGAGTTGGCTAAGTAGGCTATTTATGTATTAAGGTGTATAAACTAGGCCCTTTTGTTTATATGTTGACAAACTAGGTCCCTATATATTTTCATAAAAAGATTTATTAAAAACAGAAATAAAGATACTCAATAAATCATAATCTTTCTCTCTCCTATTAATC
This sequence comes from Fagopyrum esculentum, assembly GCA_033239045.1. Lineage (NCBI taxonomy): Eukaryota > Viridiplantae > Streptophyta > Magnoliopsida > Caryophyllales > Polygonaceae > Fagopyrum > Fagopyrum esculentum. Next base: position 141,507,374 of record BSUD01000003.1, read on the forward strand.
TTTATTTATTTACCTAACTAAGAATGATAATAATTATCAAAAACCGTTAAAATAGGAAACAATATCCTTCATTCGTGGACTCTGACTTGAACGTCCATTCTTGCCGAAAAAATAATAATCCACACCAGCCGCCGTTCCGTTCTTCATTATTCTGTAGCCTGTAAATCAATAGTTTTAGTCACATTTTTATATGTACAATGTATGTGTATAATGTGTACACAAACATAACATAATTTATATAGGATATGTACACATACATAACCTATATTGTGTACAATATGTAAACAAACATAACCTAGTTTGTGTACGATGTGTTTGTATATTGTGTACAAAAACATAAGATAGTCTATGTACATATAGTTGTTGTACATAACAGAGCTATACATAATTAAAACAGTAAAATATACATAATTAAAACATTAAAATTTATTGTACATAACAGAGTTATACATAACCTAGTTTGTGTACGATGTGTTTGTATATTGTGATACATTAATGTATTCAAAACAAAATAACGCTCATTAAATGCAGTCGGAATGTCGTCTTCTCCATTGTTAACATCACTGAAGAACTAGGTGGAGAAGTTTTGAATGTTGGGGATTTTACCACGAATAAACCGAAAAGATGAGATCGAATTTGAATACTTACCTGGTTCGAATTAAACAACAATGGATGAAATACACACCAGGAAACGACGATTGCAAGACGGAGAAGACGCTCAACGAAGATACCTTCAATCACCTTCAATGGAGTTGGTGGAGAGAGTAGAGCGTATTTGTGATTTATAGAAGTAGCAGTTATAAAAAGATTTCGAGAATCTTTTATTTAAGATTTTCATTTTTTTAAAGCCGTTTAAAAAAATTTTGGCAGCTTTTTTAATTCGAAAATCAATTAACTATCTAACCTCTATCCTTAATTATAGCATTAATTCTCTATTTTATCTTTATTTATTAATTTGATTTTGTTAGGGGCCTAGTTAGTATACACTAAACAAAAAGGACCCTATTTCACCAATTATCTCAAATTTAATTAACCCAATTGATTTGTTAATTATTTTTCCGTAAAAGCAGAGAAAGTAGTTGTGTTAAAAGATGTACTAAGAAAATTTTAAATTTGATTTTTTTGGATTAAATTTAATTTAGTTATAATTTCAATTGTAGTTTGTAAAAACTGATTTGATTTTTTGCGTAATTTTAAATGTATATATTTTAGTTTTTACTTTAGTAAAAAAAATTATTAACTTAATTTATAATTAAAAAAAATTTTAATTAGAGAAAAATTGTGGGAGCGTCACGTGTAACACCCCAAATCTGCGGGACTCGGGATGCTACGGGTTGGGACCTCACAATGGGTCCCGACCTTTAGCCTGACAACAATTTCACCGGATCTTTCAACATGACACAAATAAAGGCAAAACAAAAATTCCTTTTAATGCAAATGATAAGAAACCCGAACGAAAACAACAAAAGACTTCAGCCGATAAACAACACCAAAGATCAAACGCCATACACACGGCATACCAACATAATAAACGAAGAATAAAACACAACCCGACTCCAACCAAAACCCACTCCTAAAATGTACGGAACCCCGGTTGCCCACTCTTCCGGATCTCTCGGCCGCTTTCCTAACCTGCAAGGCAATCTACAACAATCGGTATAAAACCGTTAGCTAATATTCGAGGCATTAGAATTAAAGGGAAAGGCACAAACACAATTAATTCAACATAGTCACATAACATACTCAAAGCACACAAATCCGGTTTATTATCTTTATTTATTAAGTCATATCCCGTTCTAGTTCAACTTCTTTTGTGACACGAGAATCCTCCGAAACTCGCCTCGGTCCCTTCTTCCGGCAATGGAACGGTCAGATGCCTCCGACCGTCTAACCAGCACGGGCCAGTCGCCGAGATCCCCCTAGCTCTCACGGGGAGCCAGGCAGTGATGTCACCGCCCGTTATCATACACTTGGGCCAAATAATATAAAGGTCGGTAATCCTATTTCCGGTTTAGTTGTTATAAACAGTAAAATAATAAACACACACCACCCAACACACAATAATGCTAATACAAAGAATACGAGCTAAGTAAGTCCGGAGACTTACCTCGTCCCAAAGTTAATCCCGCTAACCGCCGCTCTCAACTTCCCGTAGGAAGGCACTCAACGCCTGGTCAAACAAGGCACACAATCAACATCTCTCTCACATTCTAGAAGTCCTTAGACTTCTAGTCCCAATGATCTCGCAAGATCATAAATCATAATCATGCTAGGATAACAAACTCCTGGTCCTCACGATCTCACAAGGTCATAACCATCACAACATAAGCTAGGATACTCTCGTTCTAGTCCACAACCTCAACAATCATACAACCTCAACCCCCCAATTCTCACAAGCTCAACATACAACTTAAAGCCCTAAACAACTTCACAAGATAATATCAACTCCTCAAGCCTCAAATACTCACCTAAGGTCCAAAGCCACTACTTGGCATTCACTCTAAGTTATGCTAGATCCAATCTAGCATGATACTAATACTAAACATAACTAAATCGCGGGAAAGGATACTCACACGATGTCAAAAGACGGAAGTCGATCTACGGATGTCGAGCTTGGACTCGTTAGGCCATTATCGGGGTCGTTTCCGAACCTAACACCAAAACTAAACAAGTTTAGCTTTAAAGGCTAAACTTGAGCATTATATATAACATATATAAGCTATATGAATAACCCCGTAATTAAAAACCGAGTTTAAAATCGACAAATACACTTTTAGGGCAAATATGAGCAATTTCGTAAACTTGGGTTATATTCCGCAATTAAACCTTTGTCATAAACCGAATTTAATCCAACAAAGGCATACAAATATAGTATATATAAATATAAGAATATCCTCGTAATTAAAGTCCAAGGTTAAAAACCGCTAACACGTTTTCCGGGGCAATTTATACCATTTTAAAAATATGGGTCATCCTCAACAATTAAAATTATGGGCCAATTTTGTAATTAATTCAATGAGGGCATAATTGCAGAAAATATAAATCTGGGCCATAAACTGAAAATGAGAAACATGGGTAAAAATTGTAATTACTCTAGAATAATGGGGCCCCGATTTAATAAACCCACAAGGGTTTCTCCTTCAATTGAAACCAGGCGCAGAGAAGGTGAGAAGGAGGGCGGCGGCGTGGTTCTGTAGCGGAGGGCGGAGCAAGGGCACCGGCACTCCTCCGGCGTGGGTTCGATTCTCGGTGGGCGACCAAGGCGAGGGCAAAAGTGGGGCGGCTTCAACGGGCGAGGCGATGGCAAGTTGCGCAAGGGCTCCGGCGGCAGTTCCAGTAAGGGACCTTCTCTGCGACGGCAGTAGGGGTTTCCCCGGTGGCGTCTACGGCATCTGGCGGTGGCGTCTACGGCATCTGGCGGTGGTTCCAAGTGAGGTGAAGGCTGTAGGTGGTGGCCGGAGTAGAGGTGGATGAAGGAGAAGGTGAAAACAGAGAGGGATAGATGATGCTGAGTTCGACATGGACCTGAAGAGGAGGTGCTTCCCGGTGAGGTTTGAGATGCGAGGAGCAGAGGTGAGGGCGAGGCAACCAGGCGGCTTCTACGGCGAGACAACTGTGGTTTCAGGCGTAATACAGGGAAAGCGAGAGGAGATAGGGAGCATGACTGGCTAATTGTCATGTGGTTGGCACTCCCTGTGTAGCAGGTGGAAGAGGCGAAAGCGGTAGAGGTAGGATCGAGGGGTCGTCATCCTGTAGAGTGCAGGCCAAAGCAAGGTAAGTTGGTAGCCCAAGCAACAAGGAGTCGCCAGTGAGAGGTCGGTCTTCACAGAGATGGTGCCAAGCGGCACATGAATGAAAAAGAAGAAAAAATAATAATAATAATAATAAAAGGTTGGGAAGAGGAAAATAAAGTAATATAAAATAACTAACTCGATCCAAATAACCGGAATGGGAATTCGGAATCAAGAAGCTTTTCTGAACTTTTCTGAAATAAAAAAAAATAAAAAAAATACGGGAATTATATGTTGACTAAGTATATACTTAAACTCGCAAAATATCATTTAACATACAAAACCCCTTTGGCAAATTACTAACGAGATTATATGATATTTAATCGAAGTTAAATATATCGACACATATATATATTCGTAGAGTTTAATTTAAGGCGTAAAATACTCGTAAAATTATTTAAGCTATTAAAAAAAATATCGATAAAATCCGGAAAGATAAAAACCGCAAACGCGTCCGAAAACTGGGCGTTACATCAGATCCCCCTAAAAACAAGTTTCGTCCCGAAACTTGTCATACATCGAACTTCTCGGCCCCCAAGGCCGAGGTATGAACTTTCAAACTAAGAAGGCTTAAATCTTCTAATCTATATTGACAAACTACCCGAACTACCACCGCAAGACATATCAGGTCATGTAACATATTTCCGCACAAGACACAACTACGCATATCATCAAGCATGCACATAACTCAATAAAGGGAAGAACTAGGTATAACCCGTCAATTCTATCAATGCTACTAGCTCAGCGTGAAACTCAACCAAAGATATCGCCCTCCGTGTTCCAGTTAGCCTCTTCAGTTCCTCGTCTGCCCCTAGACCATCATGATTGTCCCTCCGTCCTGAATCGTGTAGGTACTCCCTTGGCTGATATACATGAAAAATTGGGTGAACACTCTCTACTCTCGGTGGCCACGCCAACCGGTAAACCACTTTCTCAACTCGCGCTAAAATCTCAAAATGGTCTGATATATCGGAAACTCCACTTTCTTCTCTAATCTTTCTCAATGCAGCATTTCCATTATGTTCCTCTTTGATTGTCTCTAACAAGGAAGATCGAATCTTCCCTTTGACACAATTGACTCTGATCCTTGTCAACCCAACTTTAATGTTACGTTTCTTCAACTTTTGAAGTAAGTCCCCGATAATGAAGGAAGTACTTTACCTCACACCGCTTCTACTAAAGAGACACGTATGTTATTACTTTTACATCGTTCCTCCATACTCGATCAAGACTTTGTCTTGGAGAATCATTTGCACACTTCAAACCCATCATATCATACCTCCAGGCAATCTAGAAATAGTTGCGCCATCGAATCTCCTCTTAATGTTCTCTATTGTCCAATCTCGTCCATCCAAAACTTCATTGTCCTCTGGAGTAGGTTACCCTAATTGGTGTTATACACTTCTCTCTTCACAGATGTGGTAAAGCTCAGCACATCTAAGAAAACTTGTGACTTCTTTCACATCTTTCGGGGTTTGTCATCCCGATACAACTTGTCATACATCTTCTCTCTTTTTCAATAGTAGACCCAAGATATCTCATCCGGGCATCAGTAAGCCCATATGGGGTGACTACAACTCGTAGTGACTCTGGTTGGTCCGAAATGCCGTATTTGCAATATCTGAGTTTCGAATCCTCAAATGGTGACAATCAAATCTTAACTTAATATTGGAAGAGACTACCGACCCTTGCAAATGATCGAGTAAATCTTCCATTCGTTGTAAGGGATATTGGTCCTTCATTGTCATCTTGCTCAACTTATAGAAATCGATGTACAAACGGAGATAATCGTCTCTCTCTTCGCAAACTGGTGTCCTCTATAACAACTTCAAATCAAGAATTCAAGATATATCTCAACATGAACTTCAAATCTAGAGTTCAAGATATACTTCCAACACGAACTTCAAATCAAACTTAATGGTAAAATCCACCTTCCAATGCATTGGAATCCGATCTATTCCGGGTTCCATCTTTTCTCTACCCATCTCATATCGTAAGATATCAACACAATCTTGTCTTAACATTTGTCAAGTGGTCCACCCGATCTGTTGATGTGACGTCCATCGAACACGTGGTTTAATACTTCATTAGATGCAATGTTCACCGTCCTCTTTCAAAGATCCTTCATCTCCGGAACTCGGGAGACTTGCTCTAATAATCTTTTTAAGGTTTCGAACTTATGTGAAATCATGAAGGTCCTAACTGCAGGACTTAATCACGCCTTGCAATATATTAGTATTACCTTCTTCGTATTCTACCAAAAGCTTGCATCATTCCTTCGAGTAGGTGTAGAACTTACTCCCTTTTCTTATGTAGCGTCCAATCGACCGTAGAGGTTCTAACCTCAATCTTTCATGTACTTCTTGTACATCTCACAACGACTTCAAACTTCAAAACTTCAATCTAATCTTACTCTTGTTGGTCACCTTATACATCTCTTGGTATTCCAAAAACAACTTCATAACCGTACCGGTATGCCTTGTGAAGAACGCTAGGCTAATACCCCCCTACAAACATCAATGAAGTATCCAACTCATAACTCTAAGCTTGCAACGTTGCCCCTAATCTAGGCCCTCCTTTTCGCACCATAGCCACCATGACTCTTCCATGTGAGTATGAAACGTCTGACTCAGCTTTTGCTTGCGAAAACATACCATTCATTTATTAGAACAAACATGCCATGCGTTCCCTTTACGCACAACAACAATAGAAGCGTCACTTTCCTCTTGTTTCTTCTAGTTCTCTTTACCTTGATCCAACTTTAAAAGTTCTGATCCGTGTCATTCTCCATATGTCAATCCCATGACCTAAGAAAGTCGCACAAGATTATTACGATCACTCCCCGGGAGGTCTGATACATTCCCTCGCTTTGATCCCATGCAATATTACTAGATTGAGATAATTGTACTTAGTTGACATACTTCTTCACTACTAACACCGAACCATCGGAAATTCTCCAAGCTCTTGTTACTGATCCTTCATGCTATTGTCTTGCCTACTCTTCTCATCTACACTCATCAATAGACAACCCGCACACATGCGTTCTTGGTTGTTACCAATTAACTTATAACTGACCTTCTCCAATGTCAATGACTTACCATTCTTCTTACCCTCCATGTTACCATACTCCTGAAGGCTACCATCTTAGGGTAATCTGTCTTAAACTTCATTTGCTCATTTCACTCTTCACACCCTTCCTTAACTCTTTCTACGCTCCACGCTTCCTTCCACTTCTCTAAGATAAATATATCTTATTTGCCTTGTTGTTTCATATAACTCCCTTTCATAGACTTAACCATTCTTCCTTTATGTCTTTCAAGTGCACCCTCCCAAATATTATAGCACTAGCTAGCATCCACTCGTGTTCCTCTTGGTTGGTATCTTAAGTCTCTCGATCAAAGCTCCTCGTTTCGTCTTTCATCTTCTTGGGATCATCATTTATACACACTTCTTCCTTCTTGGCGTTTCTTAGCCTTATCATTATAATGGAAACCGGTCAACTCCACGTGAATCCCCACCATGCCCTTCTTCTCATAACTCTAGTAATGTTGACACTTCACTTATTGGTACCTCGTAAGCTTAACTTACGATATCCTAATCTTTCGCCAATGGTTCGTTCACTCTTGCTCATCTTGACTCCAATACTTAGGAGTTTCTAAAGAAAGCTTCACATCTTAATTGAATACCACCTTTAATCTTGCTAGAATGTATCCCTCTTCTCCTCGATTCGCATCTTTAGTTGTCCACGCGTCTTCTTGAAGAACTTATGTTTGTTATCCTTATTGGTCTCGTTGTCTTTCTAATCGTGACTTCTTTGTAACCACTTCTACACCTTTGTGTTACTCCTTTTTCTTGTATGTTTCCCATCTGAATTTCTCTTAAGTTGTCATCTCTAATCCTCCTCTTCGGCATCCTCCTAAAGGAGTACAAGAACTCCAAGGTGTTCTCCTGAATGTAGCTCTTAACTCGATAGTTGAGCATATTCGTCCTCGTATGTACACTATCCGAAGTCAAACGACGTCGTCCAAGGATGATGATATCATACGATCATCTTAGCTAAAAGGTCCCATAACTTCATATGCTACTATATAATAAGAATACTTATACATAACTTTATAAGTCCTAAGTCCATATCACTACCATAACACATCCAACATTCCATCAACAATATAAGGTCCCAAAACATATAACCATTTACATATAAACTATACACATATATCCAGTTCATCATGCAACATACAATCACAAAAATACACATCAATTCTATCATGCATAACTACAAACCTCATATCCATATTTGTATATACATATATATATATACATACCAAAATCCAATAAACTAAGCTGCCGAGATCCGCGGAAGGAGTGGTGGTCCGTACATTCTACCCCGACTCATGCAAGTGATTTTGAAAACGAAAACTCAAAACCCGTGGGGTTCTGTTTATTCCTTATTCGGCCTTTAGAAGATTGCGAGTGCCATTGTTGTCAACCTAGGGCTCTGATACCACTTTTGTAACACCCCAAATCTGCGGGACTCGGGATGCTACGGGTTGGGACCTCACAATGGGTCCCGACCTTTAGCCTGACAACAATTTCACCGGATCTTTCAACATGGCACAAATAAAGGCAAAACAAAAATTCCTTTTAATGCAAATGATAAGAAGCCCGAACGAAAACAACAAAAGACTTCAGCCGATAAACAACACCAAAGATCAAACGCCATACACACGGCATACCAACATAATAAACGAAGAATAAAACACAACCCGACTCCAACCAAAACCCACTCCTAAAATGTACGGAACCCCGGCTGCCCACTCTTCCGGATCTCTCGGCCGCTTTCCTAACCTGCAAGACAATCTACAACAATCGGTATAAAACCGTTAGCTAATATTCGAGGCATTAGAATTAAAGGGAAAGGCACAAACACAATTAATTCAACATAGTCACATAACATACTCAAAGCACACAAATCCGGTTTATTATCTTTATTTATTAAGTCATATCCCGTTCTAGTTCAACTTCTTTTGTGACACGAGAATCCTCCGAAACTCGCCTCGGTCCCTCTTCCGGCAATGGAACGGTCAGATGCCTCCGACCGTCTAACCAGCACGGGCCAGTCGCCGAGATCCCCCTAGCTCTCACGGGGAGCCAGGCAGTGATGTCACCGCCCGTTATCATACACTTGGGCCAAATAATATAAAGGTCGGTAATCCTATTTCCGGTTTAGTTGTTATAAACAGTAAAATAATAAACACACACCACCCAACACACAATAATGCTAATACAAAGAATACGAGCTAAGTAAGTCCGGAGACTTACCTCGTCCCAAAGTTAATCCCGCTAACCGCCGCTCTCAACTTCCCGTAGAAGGCACTCAACGCCTGGTCAAACAAGGCACACAATCAACATCTCTCTCACATTCTAGAAGTCCTTAGACTTCTAGTCCCAATGATCTCGCAAGATCATAAATCATAATCATGCTAGGATAACAAACTCCTGTCCTCACGATCTCACAAGGTCATAACCATCACAACATAAGCTAGGATACTCTCGTTCTAGTCCACAACCTCAACAATCATACAACCTCAACCCCCCAATTCTCACAAGCTCAACATACAACTTAAAGCCCTAAACAACTTCACAAGATAATATCAACTCCTCAAGCCTCAAATACTCACCTAAGGTCCAAAGCCACTACTTGGCATTCACTCTAAGTTATGCTAGATCCAATCTAGCATGATACTAATACTAAACATAACTAAATCGCGGGAAAGGATACTCACACGATGTCAAAAGACGGAAGTCGATCTACGGATGTCGAGCTTGGACTCGTTAGGCCATTATCGGGGTCGTTTCCGAACCTAACACCAAAACTAAACAAGTTTAGCTTTAAAGGCTAAACTTGAGCATTATATATAACATATATAAGCTATATGAATAACCCCGTAATTAAAAACCGAGTTTAAAATCGACAAATACACTTTTAGGGCAAATATGAGCAATTTCGTAAACTTGGGTTATATTCCGCAATTAAATCTTTGTCATAAACCGAATTTAATCCAACAAAGGCATACAAATATAGTATATATAAATATAAGAATATCCTCGTAATTAAAGTCCAAGGTTAAAAACCGCTAACACGTTTTCCGGGGCAATTTATACCATTTTAAAAATATGGGTCATCCTCAACAATTAAAATTATGGGCCAATTTTGTAATTAATTCAATGAGGGCATAATTGCAGAAAATATAAATCTGGGCCATAAACTGAAAATGAGAAACATGGGTAAAAATTGTAATTACTCTAGAATAATGGGGCCCCGATTTAATAAACCCACAAGGGTTTCTCCTTCAATTGAAACCAGGCGCAGAGAAGGTGAGAAGGAGGGCGGCGGCGTGGTTCTGCAGCGGAGGGCGGAGCAAGGGCACCGGCACTCCTCCGGCGTGGGTTCGATTCTCGGTGGGCGACCAAGGCGAGGGCAAAAGTGGGGCGGCTTCAACGGGCGAGGCGATGGCAAGTTGCGCAAGGGCTCCGGCGGCAGTTCCAGTAAGGGACCTTCTCTGCGACGGCAGTAGGGGTTTCCCCGGTGGCGTCTACGGCATCTGGCGGTGGCGTCTACGGCATCTGGCGGTGGTTCCAAGTGAGGTGAAGGCTGTAGGTGGTGGCCGGAGTAGAGGTGGATGAAGGAGAAGGTGAAAACAGAGAGGGATAGATGATGCTGAGTTCGACATGGACCTGAAGAGGAGGTGCTTCCCGGTGAGGTTTGAGATGCGAGGAGCAGAGGTGAGGGCGAGGCAACCAGGCGGCTTCTACGGCGAGACAACTGTGGTTTCAGGCGTAATACAGGGAAAGCGAGAGGAGATAGGGAGCATGACTGGCTAATTGTCATGTGGCTGGCACTCCCTGTGTAGCAGGTGGAAGAGGCGAAAGCGGTAGAGGTAGGATCGAGGGGTCGTCATCCTGTAGAGTGCAGGCCAAAGCAAGGTAAGTTAGTAGCCCAGGCAACGAGGAGTCGCCAGTGAGAGGTCGGTCTTCACAGAGATGGTGCCAAGCGGCACAGGAATGAAAAAGAAGAAAAAATAATAATAATAGTAATAATAAAAGGTTGGGAAGAGGAAAATAAAGTAATATAAAATAACTAACTCGATCCAAATAACCGGAATGGGAATTCGGAATCAAGAAGCTTTTCTGAACTTTTCTGAAATAAAAAAAAAATACGGGAATTATATGTTGACTAAGTATATACTTAAACTCGCAAAATATCATTTAACATACAAAACCCCTTTGGCAAATTACTAACGAGATTATATGATATTTAATCGAAGTTAAATATATCGACACATATATATATTCGTAGAGTTTAATTTAAGGCGTAAAATACTCGTAAAATTATTTAAGCTATTAAAAAAAATATCGATAAAATCCGGAAAGATAAAAACCGCAAACGCGTCCGAAAACTGGGCGTTACATCACGTCAGCATTATGTCGTCTGTTTTAGTAAAGTATATAGAATATAGATATAGATTATTCTAAATAAAAAAAATAAAAAAAGAGATTTGGCTATAATATATAAAATCTTGAAGAATCTCCAACAAAAAAAGTTACGTACAATTTTGAATAGCTTAGTTTAGTAAAAAAAGATTTTCTGGCTTAAAAAATAAACTTTATTGGCCAATAAAATCTTGGAGAATCTCCAACAAAAAAAAGTTACGTACAATTTTGAATAAAAGTCGGTTAGTTTAGTAAAAAAAAGATTTTCTGGCATAAAAAATAAAGATTTATTGGCCAAAAAATTATGGGGCTCCAGTTGATTGCTGCTTCCACAGCGTGTCACGTCATCAAATCATGCACTCTCTTAGATGGCACTTGATAAAGCACGAAGTCCGATAAAAGACAAAAAGTTGGGCTTAAGTTTGAAGCCCAAATAAATATATCAAGTCCACAAAGGAACAACTTCCTTTATTTGCCCTAATGAATTATTCCAAGTTATAGGGTTTTTTTTAGATTTTCGGGAGCTGCCTCTGTCGATCTGCGAAATCCTAAATCCTCTTCTCTCCTTCTTGTTGTTTCTGCGTTGAAGAGGAGCCGAAGATGTCGCCGAATACGGTTTTGCAGTTTAGTTCGCCGGGAGCGGCGGTTCCATTTGTCAAGGTTCAGCCGCTTGTTATTTTCAATGTCTATGATTGTTACGTCCGGTGACCGGTAGAGGCCGAGAAAGTCATCGACACTCTCCTTGGATTCATCTTGTGTTCTTGATTTTATTTTGACAAATGTTACTTTTAAATATCACAATTATAAGATATCATGCTGGTTAGCTACGCTCGCTTTTCATTGAAAATGAGTAGTGACCCAAAGACCACAACCTTTAAGTGTTTGTCCTCCTTATATAGTTTACTAGGGGTATAGGCCCATGCTACGCACGGGTATTTCTAAAAGTAAATAAATAAATATTTTTAATTGATAACTCCGATAAAAAAAATACTTTTCATGATTGTTTTAGCAAAAACCAATCAAAAACTAGTTTTATTTTCTCAGCTTCCAATATATTTATTGTATAAAGTATTTGCGAATCATTTAATACGTTAGGATTGAAGATTCTGAGTTGATACTTAAAACTTAAATTATAAATATCGTTTCAAATACATACTTTCTAGTAAAGAGATATGTTTGATGATATTATAAAAAGTGTAACAAAATTTATTACAAAATTTTAATATTGTATGTATATAAAATTTAATTATAAATATTAGTGTAAAATACATATTTAGTATGAAGGGTTGTGATTAGATTACATTCATTGAGATAAAATCTATTGTAATAAATTGTATTTTGCATATAAGTTAAAATTTATAAATAATTTTTAATTTTAAACATTTTTTTTGATAACTAATTTTAAACATATATTTGATAAGTAAAGAATGTGTTTGATTACATACATTAATTGAGACAAAATTTATTTTAAAAAAAACAGCTAAAGAATGTGTTTAATAACATGCATTAATTGAGACAAAACTTATTGCAAAAAATCACAATCTTACTTTATAAATAATTTTTAATTTTAAACATTTTTTTTGATAACTAATTTTAAACATATATTTGATAAGTAAAGAATGTGTTTGATTACATACATTAATTGAGACAAAATTTATTTAAAAAAAACAGCTAAAGAATGTGTTTAATAACATGCATTAATTGAGACAAAACTTATTGCAAAAAATCACAATCTTACTTGTAGGTATGATACTATAAAGATTGTACTCCTCTTAATCGATGTAGGATAACAACATTTTTGTTCCCCCCCCC
>BSUD01000003.1:141520636-141538986 GCA_033239045.1 Fagopyrum esculentum
CCCCCCCCCCCCAACTTTTGTGTTTTGTACACGAAACTTCAGGCATCATTATCTTATTCACTCAGAATTCAGTTTTAACAAATAAGTATACCACGATTCAGTGTTCGCGTAGACGAAACAAATGTTTTCGTTTTCCAGTGTTAACGATGGTTCGAGCCCACAGGAAATTTGCTCAGGAACCTGACGCACTACTTATTTAAATATTGGTTCCAACAATAGCGTGTTATGAAATTAATACTTCGATTCCCAATTACTTAGATTTTATGGAAAAATGTGTTAAGAACATATGAAAATAACTAGAAAGAGGAGAAAACAAGAAGACTTGTTCTTGTTACTTCTTGTTACAATGGGAGCGACCCTATTTATTGGTAAGATTGAAAAAATTTACTAATTAAATATTAGGGAGGTAAAATATTTTTTTGAATATTTCACATTGTACAACTTACAATTATAAATAGAATTTCAAATGCAACGATTCATTCTAGAAAATATACATGCGATATAAAATTTCAAATGCAATGTTTTACGCTAGAAATTATACATGTGATATATCATATATGTACAAGACGTAGTTATAAATATAACTACCATAACAAAAATAAATAAATAAAAGAAGTTAATAAAACATCGCCTATCTTAAACATAGTCATATATTTCCTTTAAACATCTCCTTATTTCCGTATTCGAAGTGCGGAATTAGTGTTTACTTACCGTACTTGAGGCCCGAAAACGAAATTGGTTGGGTTTAATTAGTTCCTTACGTGGGGTCTGAAAGCGAATTTGAGTTTAATTAATTTCACACTTGAGCTCCGAAACAGAAATTGATTTGAATAATTTCACACTTGGCCCCCAAAATCAAAGTTGGGTTTAATCAGTTCACATTTAAGCCCCAAATATGAAATTAACTATTTTTAATGATTGATTTAATTCAACAAAGTGCGAAATTGTAAAATTTTATAAATAAAATATATGAGTATGTATAACATAGAAGATTAATGATATCGATAACAAGGTTTTATGAGATATTTTGAGTGGGAATTTGAAATCTTTCTTTTTTGAAATTTTTTATATTAACACGATAACACCTTAATAAGGGGTTTAGTTATAGTGAAGGTTTTAAAAGAAAAATTCACCTCGACCATTAAATGATAATATAATAATTTTATTAAGTTTATCATGTCATAAAAAAAAATATTTTCAATTTTTTTTTAAGTATAATTTTTACTATATAATTTTTAAACTTTAACTTGAGTAATTATAAAGGTACAACTGTACAAGACCGATAACAATTGATAAAACACGCCGTCCGATAAAAGGTAAGAAATTGATTGGGCTTAAGTTTGAAGCCCAATGAATATGTCAAGCCCATAAAGAAACATCTTCTTTTACTTGTCCTAAAATAAATTATTGCAAGGGTTTCTTTTAGATTTTCGGCCTCCGTCGATCTGCGAACCCTAAATCCTCCTCTCTCTCCTTTCCGCTGTTTATGCTTTGAAGAGGAGCCGAAAATGGGGTCGAGGACGGTTTTGCAGTTTAGTTCGCAGGGAGTGGCGATTCCATCTGTCAAGATTCAGCCGCTTGTTATTTTCAATGTTTGTGATTGCTACGTCCGGCGACCTGCGGAGGCCGAGAGAGTCATCGGGACTCTCCTCGGATCCATCTTGCCTGATGGAACCGTTGATGTTCGCAACTCCTACGCCGTGCCTCACAACGAATCATCCGATCAGGTTATTAGGGTTCTTCCCGTTCTCGCTTATATTTTTGTATTTGGTTTAGTTCTTCCTAGATTCGGCTGCCTATCATGATCCCAATATGGTTGTCAGTGCTTTTTAGGATGATTAGCCGACTGATTTTTCCTAGCGCTTTATTCTTCTATTAGAAAATTTTCTCACTGTAAATTTCTTCCCATGGATGCTTAAAATCAAGTGCAATTCATCTTTGATTACTTTTCGCTAGTTCCTCAATTTTAAGCAGCGTATAGTATGTAGATATCTCCTTGATTCGTTAGTCAAAAAAGCAATCTCCTTTTTGCAGACGTCTAATCTAGTAGGTGTGCCAATTTTACTAATTGATTGAAGTTCATGGTTAAATTTGATACCTTACTTGCAGAAATGCCTAGAACTGTAAACTTAGGTATTGCCCTATGATAGAGTTTAGTAAAGTTTTGTTATACCTGTTAGGTTGATGTTAGATTTGAAGTTTAGTAAAGCTTTGCTATTTTCACTTTGCATAATTGATGCCGAAAGTAATATAGATTATACTACAATTTTATTTCAGGTTGCACTGGACATTGAGTACCACCACAACATGTTGATATCCCATCAAAAAGTGAATCCCAAAGAGGTCATAGTAGGATGGTAAGATCAGTAGTCCTTGTTTTGATTTCTTGTGTAGTAAAAAGGAGGACCATGACCTAATAATTAGATTGGAAAAAATTCTGGTCTATGGAGTAAAGCTTTGACATCTTTACTTTTCTTAATTACCTCTGTCCCATGATAGTATTATAGAATGTGAAAGTTCTAGCCTGGATATATTTTTGTTGAATGTGCTATACTATCTGGCTACAGAGTACAGATAAATTCTGATTTGATGCATAATTGCTTATAGTAGCTATTTATCAAATGAAATTGAGTAAACTTAGGTAACATCAATTGATTGGGGGACGATTTATGTTGTAGGTATTCCACAGGGTTTGGTGTTTCTGGCGGTTCTGCATTGATCCATGACTTTTTCTCTAGAGAAGTGCACAATCCTGTTCATCTAACAATCGACACTACATTTACAAATGGAGAAGCTGCAGTTAAAGCTTTTGTTTCTTCTAACCTGTCACTCGGAGAAACACAGCTTGCTGCTCAGTTTCAGGAAATCCCTGTGAATCTTCAGATGGCAGAGGCAGAAAGGGTTGGGTGTATGTATTATGTTATAGTATTTTTGGATAATATCCTGTCCTATTTGAATGCTGAACTACGGTTTATGTTTTGGCTAACATATAAAATCTTTTTGATGTAGATGAGCTGCTGAAGTCGACGATGGCTGACAAGATTCCAGGTGATGTTGAAGGAATGGAAGCTACAATGGAGAGATTGCTAACCCTTATCGATGATGCTTATAAATATGTAGATGATGTTGTGGTAAGTCATTGTACTAGAATAATCAATCAGAGAATCATCATTTTTGTTCTCAAATTTGGACTATTGATCATTGATACCTTCTATTTTCCTTCACAGGAAAATCGTATTCCTGCTGATAATAGCATTGGTCGATTCATAGCTGATGCAGTATCATCTCTACCAAAGATATCACCCGCCTCCTTTGACAAGCTAGTCAATGATAGTCTTCAGGTAATTTATTGTGAAATCTGACCATCTTAGTTAGAGGTCACAGCACAACTTCTTTAGTAAATGGCTAACCTCGGGCATCTTTTCTATGTTTATGCAGGACCAACTTCTGTTGGTATATTTGTCTAGCATCACAAGGACACAACTAAGTCTCGCCGAGAAGCTGAACACAGCAGCACAGGTCCTGTAAATTAGCATAGTCTTGCCGATCTACAAGACACTCATTTGGAAGACTGTTACCTTGCCGACATTGCGTGTTTTCTGGGGATTTTGTAGTGCAAAAGGATTAGTATTGTTTCTGAGTTGATTGAAATCTTGTGGTCTTGAATTTGTACTAGGTGAAGTTTTGATCCTTATTGCTCAACTCAATTTTTTTTTTCACGTTAATTGTTCCATCTCATACTCAAGAATGACATTATAAACTAACCAGCTGAACAAGCTCAACCTAACCCGAATGTGAGCCTGACCCAGTTAAGGCTGTGTGCTGTGTTGCTATAGATTTTTAAAAGTCCATATAAATCTTAGATTTTTAAAAGTCCATATAAATCTTTAGGTATTCAATTAAGATTTAAAATTTTCCATAAAATTCCTATGGTATTTAAAAGTTAGTGGATTTTAAAAGAATCTATTATTTCATTGATTTTGCAGGATTCTTTATTACTTTTATACCTACCTAAAATCCATAGAAATTTTCCCCCAACATATAAGATTTTCACAGAATCTGTATTGCCTCTATATAAAAATTAAAATTTCCCACAGAATTTGCAAATCCTATGATTATTAAAAATCCGTCAAAATCTTTAAAAGTTTCGATTGAATACACTCCATAAGTCTTTGTTGCTAGAAACACTCTATCTGTTGTCCAAGATCTTATAAGTTTGATTGCGTTATTCATGATATTTTATAGTTTGAATATGTAACGGCACTTTGCCAAATTCGTTTTGGAAGATATTTAAGTTTTGGATACGAGTTGGTATGTGTTAGTCTCGTTAAGCGTTGTGCAAGATATTTAAGTGTTTGAATCTATGACGGCAAATGCTAGACTCGTTAAGTGTCTTTACTGGAATTGATGTCAAGAAAAAAGCGTTTATGATGTCACGACATATTCAATATGAACATAGTAAAAATCTTCTATATATACTACTAAACTAGACTACACTAATGCTGACGTGTCATTCTCACAAATTTTGTAGGGGTAAATCTTTTTTTAATTAACTTATTAAACCATAAAAACAAATTTATTAATCTAAAAATAAAACAAAATTTTGTAAAATTAACTAACAAGATCTCCTAAATATTTTAAAAATAATTTGGTTTACGTATTTCTTTAATTTTTAAGCCGTCGAAATTTAAGAAATTTATTTATTGTGAAGATTTTTATTTTTTCTTAATTTATTTTTGAAGGAATATAAGTTCAATCTATTTAGTTAAAAATTTTCACGGAATTCCCACATCGATTATAATTAAGTCTGACATTTAGATAACTTGTATAAATAGAGGGTTTCAAGATTAAACAAATCACACATTTCTTGGCCTTTTGACAAACTTAAGTATAATTTTTATTCATAACGGATTAATATCTATTTTGTGAGTCGTTGGTCTACTGTTTTGTGGGTCGTTGGCCTACTGTTTTGTGGGTCGTTGACCTACTGTTTTGTGGGTCGTTGACCTACTGTTTTGTGGGTCAATGACCTACTGTTTTTTGGGTCGTTGGCCTACTGTTTTGTAAGTAGGGTCGTTGGCCTACTGTTTTGTGAATCATTCTCACAAATTTTGTAGGGTTAAATTTTTTTTTTAATTAACTTATTAAACCATACAAACAAATTTATTAATCTAAAAATAAAACAAAAAATTTTGTAAAATTAACTAACAAGATCTCCTAAATATTTTAAAAATAATTTGGTTTACGTATTTTTTTTTAAGCCGTCGAAATTTAAGTAATTTATTTATTGGGAAGATTTTTATTTTTTCTTAATTTATTTTTGAAGGAATATAAGTTCAATCTATTTAGTTAAAAATTTTCACGGAATTCTCTATCCCACATCGATTATAATTAAGTGTGACAGTTAGATAACTTGTATAAATAGAGGGTTTCAAGATTAAACAAATCACACATTTCTTGGCCTTTTGGCTAACTCAAGTATAATTTTTATTCATAACGGATTAATATCTGTTTTGTGAGTCGTTGGCCTACTGTTTTGTGGGTCGTTGGCCTACTGTTTTGTGGGTCGTTGGCCTACTGTTTTGTGGGTCATTCTCACAAATTTTGTAGGGTTAAATTTTTTTTAAATTAACTTATTAAACCATAAAAAAAAATTTATTAATCTAAAAATAAAACAAAATTTTGTAAAATTAACTAACAAGATCTCCTAAATATTTTAAAAATAATTTGGTTTACGTATTTCTTTAATTTTTTAACCCGTCGAAATTTAAGTAATTTATTTATTGGGAAGATTTTTATTTTTTCTTAATTTATTTTTGAAGGAATATAAGTTCAATCTATTTAGTTAAAAATTTTCACGGAATTCTCTATCCCACATCGATTATAATTAAGTCTGACAGTTAGATAACTTGTATAAATAGAGGGTTTCAAGATTAAACAAATCACACATTTTTTGGCCTTTTGGCTAACTTAAGTATAATTTTTATTCATAACGGATTAATATATGTTTTGTGAGTCGTTGGCCTACTATTTTGTGGGTCGTTGACCTACTGTTTTGTGGGTCAATCTCACAAATTTTGTAGGGTTAAATCTTTCTTTAATTAACTTATTAAACCATAAAAACAAATTTATTAATCTAAAAATAAAACAAAATTTTGTAAAATTAACTAACAAGATCTCATAAATATTTAAAAATAATTTGGTTTACGTATTTCTTTAATTTTTAAGGCGTCGAAATTTAAGTAATTTATTTATTAGGAAGATTTTTATTTTTTCTTAATTTATTTTTGAAGGAATATAAGTTCAATCTATTTAGTTAAAAATTTTCGTGGAATTCCCTATCCCGCATCGATTATAATTAAGTCTTACAGTTAGATAACTTGTATAAATAGATAAAAATTTTCACGGAATTCCCTATCCCACATCGATTATAATTAAGTCTGACAGTTAGATAACTTGTATAAATAGAGGGTTTCAAGATTAAACAAATCACACATTTCTTGGCCTTTTGGCTAACTTAAGTATAATTTTTATTCATAACGGATTAATATCTGTTTTGTGGGTCGTTGGCCTACTGTTTTGTGGGTCATTCTCACAAATTTTGTAGGGTTAAATCTTTTTTTAATTAACTTATTAAACCATAAAAACAAATTTATTAATCTAAAAATAAAACAAAATTTTGTATAATTAACTAACAAGATCTCATAAATATTTTAAAAATAATTTGGTTTACGTATTTCTTTAATTTTTAAGCCGTCGAAATTTAAGTAATTTATTTATTGGGAAGATTTTTATTTTTTCTTAATTTATTTTTGAAGGAATATAAGTTCAATCTATTTAGTTAAAAATTTTCACGGAATTCCTTATCCCACATCGATTATAATTAAGTCTGACAGTTAGATAACTTGTATAAATAGAGGGTTTCAAGATTAAACAAATTACACATTTCTTGGCCTTTTGGCTAACTTAAGTATAATTTTTATTCATAACGGATTAATATATGTTTTGTGAGTCGTTGGCCTACTGTTTTGTGAATCATTCTCCAAAATTTTGTAGGGTTAAATCTTTTTTTAATTAACTTATTAAACCATAAAAACAAATTTATTAATCTAAAAATAAAACAAAATTTTGTAAAATTAACTAACAAGATCTCATAAATATTTTAAAAATAATTTGGTTTACGTATTTCTTTAATTTTTAAGCCGTCAAAATTTAAGTAATTTATTTATTGGGAAGATTTTTATTTTTTCTTAATTTACTTTTGAAGGAATATAAGTTCAATCTATTTAGTTAAAAATTTTCACGGAATTCCCTATCCCACATCGATTATAATTAAGTCTGACATTTAGATAACTTGTATAAATAGAGGGTTTCAAGATTAAACAAATCACACATTTCTTGGCCTTTTGGCTAACTTAAGTATAATTTTTATTATAACGGATTAATATCTGTTTTGTGAGTCGTTGGCCTACTGTTTTGTGGGTCGTTGGCCTACTGTTTTGTGGGTCGTTGGCCTACTGTTTTGTGGGTCGTTGGCCTACTGTTTTGTGGATCATTCTCACAAATTTTGTAGGGTTAAATCTTTTTTTTAATTAACTTATTAAACCATAAAAACAAATTTATTAATCTAAAAATAAAACAAAATTTTGTAAAATTAACTAACAAGATCTCATAAATATTTTAAAAATAATTTGGTTTACGTATTTCTTTAATTTTTTAATTTTTAAGCCGTCGAAATTTAAGTAATTTATTTATGAAACAATTTGGTTTACTAGACTTTTTCTAGTTTTGTGTTTAGTAAATGTACCCTTTGAGAGAAGAGTGTGTAGAGTTTGAGAATAAATACAAAAGGTTGGAGTATATTTACTTAATTGAAACATTAAAAAGTCTAGTTACTACTATAGTTTTTCAAAAAGGCCTAGTTACTAAAATTGCCCATTATTTATTGGGAAGATTTTTATTTTTTCTTAATTTATTTTTGAAGGAATATAAGTTCAATCTATTTAGTTAAAAATTTTCACGGAATTCACTATCCCACATCGATTATAATTAAGTCTGACAGTTAGATAACTTGTATAAATAGAGGGTTTCAAGATTAAACAAATCACACATTTCTTGGCCTTTTGGCTAACTTAAGTATAATTTTTATTCATAACGGATTAATATCTGTTTTGTGAGTCGTTGGCCTACTGTTTTGTGGGTCGTTGGCCTACTGTTTTGTGATCATTCTCACAAATTTTGTAGGGTTAAATATTTGTTTTAATTAACTTATTAAACCATAAAAACAAATTTATTAATCTAAAAATAAAACAAAATTTTGTAAAATTAACTAACAAGATCTCATAAATATTTTAAAAATAATTTGGTTTACGTATTTCCTTAATTTTTAAGCCGTCGAAATTTAAGTAATTTATTTATTGGGAAGATTTTTATTTTTTCTTAATTTATTTTTGAAGGAATATAAGTTCAATCTATTTAGTTAAAAATTTTCACGGAATTCCCTATCCCACATCGATTATAATTAAGTTTGACAGTTAGATAACTTGTATAAATAGAGGGTTTCAAGATTAAACAAATCACACATTTCTTGGCCTTTTGGCTAACTTAAGTATAATTTTATTCATAACGGATTAATATCTGTTTTGTGAGTCGTTGGCCTACTATTTTGTGGGCCGTTGACCTACTAAAAGTGATGGTTACTATTTTGTGGGTCGTTGACCTACTAAAAGTGATGGACCTACTAAAAGTGATGGTTTGAGAACTACTAAAAGTGGAGAACTTGTATAAATAGAGGTTAATAACGGAATTCCCTATCCCACAGGGTTTGAAGATTAAATAAATCACACATTTCTTGGCCTTTTGCCTAACTTAAGTATATTTTTTATTCATAACGGATTAATATCTGTTTTTTGAGTCGTTAGCTAGCTGTTTTGCGGGTCACTGGCCTACTGTTTTGTGGGTCGTTGGCCTACTGTTTTGTGGGTCGTTGACCTACTATAATGTGGGTTATTGACCTATTGTTTTGTTCGTTGACCTACTATTTTGTGTGTCGTTGGCCTACTGTTTTGTGGGTACTTGGCCTACTGTTTTGGGGCTAGCTAAGTATTTTCAGCGATTTTTGATTAATTTTAAGTATAATTTTTATTTATAAATTAATATCCGTTATATGTTGACCTACTAGATGGTTTGAGAACTACTAAAATTGATGTCTTTATAACTTGTATAAATAGAGGTTAATAACGGAATTCCCTATCCCACATCGATTATAATTAAGTCTGACACTTAGATAACTTGTATATATACTACTAAACTAGACTACATTAATGCTGACGTGTCATTCTCATAAATTTTGTAGGGTTAAATCTTTTTTTAATTAACTTATTAAACCATAATTTTTTTATTAATCTAAAAATAAAACAAAATTTTGTAAAATTAACTAACAAGATCTCCTAAATATTTTAAAAATAATTTGGTTTACGTATTTCTTTTATTTTTAAGCCGTCGAAATTTAAGTAATTTATTTATTGGGAATATTTTTTATTTTTTCCTAATTTATTTTTGAAGGAATATAAGTTCAATCTATTTAGTTAAAAATTTTCACGGAATTTCCTATCCCACATCGATTATAATTAAATCTGACAGTTAGATAACTTGTATAATGTAACGCCCCAATTTTTAGGCGCGTTTGCGTTTTTTTTCTTTTCGACGGATATCGATATTTTTATTATCTTAATTATGTTTCACGAGTTTTTTTTTGAGTCGTAAATTTAATTTTACGAGTAGGTTAATATATATTTATACATATATATCCCGTATTTTTTGTTTTTCGGAAAAGTTAGGAAAATTTATCTGATCCGAAAATCCCGTTACGTATATTTTAATCGAACTATCTTTTACCAATTTTATTTTCACTTTCTTATTTTTCTTTTCTTTTCTATTGTTTTTCCTTCCCTTCTCAAACCTATTGGTCCTGAGTTCGATCCACCCCAGCCGTTACCTTTTTTTTTTTTCCTGTGCCATACAAGTCTAACAACCTGTAGCCCTAGCTTGCCTCCTCGTTGCCCTATCCTGATGCAATGCCCGCCCAGACCTACACCTAGCTCTGGCCTCGTGCAGTGCAACGCATCTGACCCCTCACCCTTCTTTCATTCTTACACAAGCAACAAGCAACAAGCAACCCTCTCCTTCCCCTCTACGTTGCAACATAACCTCTCATGTCCTTCACTCAAACAAGGCAGAAGACACCAACACTCAAACTCACCTTTGCTAATCTCAGTAGCCCTCACACACCTCCTCAGTTCCTCAACAGTTGCCCCAATCTCTCTGTTCTCCTTCCCGTCACCTTCTTCACCTCCAGCAGGACTGGATTCCCACGAGCATCGACGGAGTCTTGCAACCGCCACCCTGCCGGAGCACCCCTTCCCTTTGTTAGTGGCAGCAGTCGCCGGAAGTGCCCTTCCCTTCTCCATTTCTCTCTCGCCTTTTGCACCGGAGATTGAAGCCCTTCCTCGCCCATCCATCGCCCCACTTCCTTGGCCTTGCTCCGCCGTCTCCTGGACTCGACTCCGCCGCCGCATACCTGAGTTTCGCCGCGTCAGCTCCCTCCCCAGCACCACTTGTTCGACGCAGAAGCCATCGCTTCTCCTTTCCTCCATCCCATTCCAACTGTGTCGCCGCTGACCGAAGGCCAAGGAAGAAAGCCGCCGTCTTCGCCTGCCGCCTGGATCCCTGACGCCGGAAGAGCCCCCGCCTCCTCCTCGCGTTGCCCTAGCAAGAGCCCCAGCGAGGACCGCCGCCTGGTCTTCCTCTTCCAGCGTCTCTTGTTCTTCAATTGGATATAAGAAACCCTTCTCTTATAATTAAATCGGGGCCCTCTATTTTAGTATAATTGCAAAATGTGCCCTGCCTTCATAATTACAGATTTGGCCCATCTTTTATTATTGCAGATTTGAATTCAGGTTTTGAAATGTAGCAATTATACCCTCCTGCAGATTTTATTTACATCATATGGCCCAAATATTTATTTGCAGCTTATAACCCACATTTACAAGATTGTATATTTTGTCCGGAAAATGGTTGAACGATTTTGGTTATCCTTGGCTTTGAGAACGAGTTTTACCATTGGGTTTATGATGTTGTTTAGTTTGCCCGAAAAATATAATTACGATTTTATATTCGGTTTATGGTTCAAGTTGTTTACGACCAAGTGGTTTAATTTCATATTTTCGCCCGGAAGGGTTTAACGAGGTTTAACGATGGCTTTTGAATACGGGTTTTCTTAGATTTTATTTATATTATATATTCCGTTCAAATTTAGCGTTATGCTAAATTTGTTTAGTTTGATGCTAGGTTCGGAAGCGCCCCGTTTAAGGCCAACGAATTCATATCGACACCCATAGATCGTCTTCCGGCCTTTGACGTCACGTGAGTAACCTCTCCCTCGAGATTATGATCTTACTCGATTTAGTTATGTTTAGTATTAGTATCATGTTAGGTTGGATCTAGCATAACTTAGAGTGAATGCCAAGTAGTGGCCTTGAACCTTAGGCAAGTTTTGAGGATTTATGATTGTGCTAAGACTTGAGGTGTTTGGTTATCTTATGAGGTTGTTTATGGCTTTAAGTTGTATGTTGAGCTTGTGAGAATTTAGGGGTTGAGGTTGTGGACTAGAACGAGAGTATCCTAGCCTAGTGTCGTTGTCATTGTGATCGTGAGGACTAGGCATGTTTTCCCTAGTGGTGTTATGAGTTATGGTCTTGCGAGATACGAGAGTTTAGAAGTCTTAGGACTTCTAACTTCTGTTGAGTGTGATGTGAGCATGAGGGATTCTAGGATGCGGTCCTAGAATTGAGAGTCAAATGGTCTTGCGTAGATCATTTGTATAGAAGTCTAAGACTTCTATTGTGAGTGGGTTGTTGTTGATATAGTTATCTTCTTGTGAGCAGGTTATGGGCTTCCTCCCTAAGGAAGCGAGAGTGTTGTGAGTTGAGTGTGGTGACGAGGTAAGTCTCTGGACTTACTTAGCTCGTATTCTATGTATTAGTTTCGATGCGTGTTTGGTGGCGTGTGTTTTATTGCTTTCATTATAACTTATAAACCGGAATAGGATTACCGACCTTTATATATTATTTGGCCCAAGTGTATGATAACGGGCGGTGACAACTTGTCTAGCTCTTGCGTAGAGCTAGGAGGTTCTTGGCGACTAGCCCGTGTGGTTAGATGGTCGGAGGCATCCGTACCATTCCATGCGGTAAGTGGGGACCGAGGCGAGTTTCGGGAGATTCTCGTGTCACAAAAGAAGTTGAATTAGAACGGGACATGACTTAATAATAAAAAGATAATAAACCGGCCTTGTGTGATTTGGTGTATATGGTGTGTTATGTTATTTACTTGTGTTTGTGCCTTTCACCTTGATTTTAATGCTTCGAATATTAGCTAACGGTTTTATACCGATTGTTGTAGATTGTCTTGCAGGTTAAGAATGCGGCCGGGAGATCCGGAAGAGTGGGCAACCGGGGTTCCGTATATTTTAGGAGTGAGTTTTGGTTGGAGTCGGGTTGTGTTTTATTCTTCGTTTATTATGTTGGTATGCCGCGTGTATGGCGTTTTGGTCTTTGGCGGCTGAAGTCTTTTGTTGTTTTCCTTTGGGTTTCTTATCATTTGCATTAAAAGGAATTTCGGTTTTGCCTTTATTTGTGCCATGTTGAAAGATCCGGTGAAATTGTTGTCAGGCTAAGGGTCGGGACCCATTGTGAGGTCCCAACCCGTAGCGCCCCGAGTCACGCGGATTTGGGGTGTTACATATAAATTGAGGGTTTGAAGATTAAACAAATCAAACATTTCTTGGCCTTTTGGCTAACTTAAGTATAATTTTTATTCATAACGGATTAATATTTGTTTTGTGAGTCGTTGGCCTTCTGTTTTGTGGGTCATTGACCTACTGTTTTGTGGGTCATTGGCCTACTGTTTTGTGGGTCGTTGACCTACTGTTTTGTGGGTCGTTGCCTACTGTTTTGTGGGTCGTTGGCCTACTGTAATGTGGGTCATTGACATATTGTTTTGTGGGTCGTTGGCCTACTGTTTTGTGGGTCGTTGGCCTACGGTTTTGGGGCTAGCTAAGTATTTTCAGCGATTTTTGACTAATTTTAAATATAATTTTTATTCATAAATTAATATCCGTTATATGGGTCATTGACCTACTAAAAGTGATGGTTTGAGAACTACTAAAAGTGATGGTTTGATAACTTGTATAAATAGAGGTTAATAACGGATATTGAAGATTAAACAAATGATACATTTTTTGGCCTTTTAGCTAAGTTGAGCTATAATTTTTTATTCATAACGGATTAATATATGTTTTATGGGTCTTTACTTACTGTTTTCAGCGAATTTGTTATCCCACGTCGATTATCAAGTATGACAGATATTTTGAGAACTTGAAAAACGTTTATAATTGTCTAAATTAATACTAATTTATTTGTTATTGTATGAGATTTTATTTAATTTTATTTAATAGAATTTTTTATCGTCATCTATAAATGGTTTTTTAATTTACAAATTTGTTATCCCACGTCGATTATCAAGTATGGCTGGAGCCTTATCAAGTTGACTTTTTTTAAATAAAATTATTACTCTACGGGTATTCTTTTTTATTTAAGTATTTTGTTGTCCTATTATGTTTTTTAATCATAAAATACGGGTATTCTTTTTATATTACGTCGGTCGTTACAAGAATAAAGTTTCAGATTTTAAACTTCGTTCATCCAATAATTTGTTTTTGCTTCTTCTTGTATTTTTAAACTTTATTTCAACTTTTTGTGTATTTATTAAAAAAAAAGCTTTCAATTTTTATTTTATTATTTATCACACATTTCGTTTCAAATTCTTTTTTTTACAAAATTATATTTCGGGTTCCATTTAGATAATTACAATATATTAAAGTAATTTAGTTATAAGTCTATAACGGAGTTGTGCATTGTAATTTTTTTAAAAAAAATTGTGCATTGTATAAGGATTAAATTTATGAAGTGTAAAATAATAAGAAATTCTTTATGTGTGACTATTTTTTCGTTTTGAGAATAATCAAATCCGAATCATTATTATAAATTTCATAAATATATATTAAGTTCGTACAACTAATATTATAATGATACCCGCACAAGGTGCGGGTTATACACTAGTGTCTCATAAAACCAATACTCAGTTGGTCTAGTGGGATGTGGTGCTAGACTCCTTAAGTGGTTAGTTTGGAGATATACTCCCTGGGAGGGTATCCCCATGTTAGCCTAGAGATTCGAATTTGAATCCTCTTTGGGAGGGTATCCCCAACAATGGGTCACGACTTCTACCTGTCCTGGATGTAGAGCGGCAAAGCCGATCTCACCGGAAGCTACTTATAACCATTCAAAAAAAAAAAATGTCTCACAAACATTTTTATGTTTATTCTAATAATAAAAATGTCTCATAAACATTTTTTATTTGGTGATATGTCCTAACTCGTAACACAAACATTACTATTTTCATGATTACAATATTGACATGGATATTTAACAAATATGTTTATATCTTATAAACATTATTTACACGGTTACAATATTAATATGGACATTTATAAGACATTTTATAATTATTGATGTATATAAGTTACAATATTAATGGTTAAATCAATATACGTGAGTCTAGCTCTGATACCAATTGAAGAATCGAGTAGGGGATTAATAAGGATAGAAATACTCTAGAATGGGGGTTGAATAGAGTATGAGAACCTTTCGCAATATCGGATATCAAGGCTTTGATGTAACACCCCGATTCCGCGGGACTCGGGATGCTACGGGCGGAGACCTCACAATGGGTCCCGACCCTTAGCCTGACAACAATTTCACTGGATCTTACAACAAGACACAAATAAAGGCAAAACCGAAATTCATTTTAATGCAATGATATGAACCCCAAAAGAAAACAACGAAAGACTTCAGCCGAGATACAACGCTAAAGGCAACCGCCATACACGCGACATACATAATACCCTAAACAATACATAAAAACAACCCCCAAAACCCATCCTAAAATGTACGGACCCCGGCTGCCCACTCTTCCGGATATCTCGGCCGCGTCCCTAACCTGCAAGGCAACTACAACAATATCGGTATAAAACCGTTAGCTAGCATTCAAGGCATTAGAATCATGGTATTGGCACACACACACATAAGGCATCATAAACACACAACATGCTCCAAAATACACAAGCCGGTTTATTATCTTTTTATCATTAGGTCATATCCCGTTCTAATCAAATTCTTTTGTGACACGAGAATCTTAAAGATCTCGCCCTTGTCCCCTTTCACCATACGGGTTTGTACTTGATGCGGATCAGCATCACCCGATGGGCTGGTCGCAAGGCACCTCCCATTCATCCCCATTTTGGACTGGACAAGCGGTCACCGCCCGTTATCATACACTTGGGCCAAATATAAACATATAAAGTCGGTGGTCCTATTATCGGTTTAGATGTTATAACATAAGAAATAAACACACACATAAACAATAAACACACACCACCAAACACGCATTGAAACTAATACAGAGAATACGAGCTAAGTAAGTCCGAAGACTTACCTCGTCCCAAAGATAAACCCGATAACCAC
Source organism: Fagopyrum esculentum (assembly GCA_033239045.1). Lineage (NCBI taxonomy): Eukaryota > Viridiplantae > Streptophyta > Magnoliopsida > Caryophyllales > Polygonaceae > Fagopyrum > Fagopyrum esculentum. The sequence continues at coordinate 141,536,281 of BSUD01000003.1, forward strand.
TGCTCACAACTTCCCGTAGGAAGGCACTCAACGCCTGATCAAAACAAGGCACACGATCAACATCTCTCTAACATGCTAGAAGTCCTTATGTAACGCCCGTTTATTTGGAGCGTTTTTGTTCATTTTTTTCTCCTATTTTTTTTTTTATCGATATTTTTATTTTATTTTACTATTGAAAGTATTTTTACGACGTAAAAATATAGCTTTCCCGAGTATGATATATTTTTGATAAATTTTCGGAAGAGGGTCGGAAAGTTTTTCCGATTCGAAAATCCCGTTCCAAATGTGCGAGAACGAGTCTATCCTTATATTATTTGTTTTCTTCTACAATTTATTTTCCCTTTTTCTTTATTCTTCTCTTTCTCTCTCCTTGCTGGCTAATGAGTAGCTCCTGCAACCGACGCCTCGTTCTTTTGATTCCCCTTTGCTCTTTTGCCTCCTTCACGCTACCCATGCCCCAACCCTTGCTTCTCCTTCTCCCATCCTTTCTGATATGTGACTCCCCAACCCTCTTCAGTCTTCGCCCTCTTCACAGCTCTATCCCTACTCTCTTTGAATCTCCTCTCCTATTCTCATTCTCTCGCCCTCAGTGTCTCACCTGCATCTCCTCCTTGAACTTGTGGTTGACTGTCCCCTGCAGCCAAGAAGGAGCCACTAGAGAGAAGCCCGCCTCCCTTTAATCCTTCTTTGCAACCACCAACCCAGGGTCGTCAACACCGCCCTTCCAGGAGACGCCTGCGCCGTGTCGAACGCCGCCAACAGCAGCCTTCGGAGCAGCGCCCTTCCTGAAGCCTATGTCGTCGCCTGGAACTGCTGCTACCGGACAGGAGCCCCACCTCGCCTCGGCCTCTCTGCGCCACTGCCGCTGCCGGAGAAGGGAGCCACTGCCACCACCTGCCCTTGCTCCGCCTACCCTCACCCTGATCGGCCCTCTGCTGCAGAACCACGCCGCCGCCCTGCAAGTTGTGACAATGTTGAAGAAACCCTTCTGCCCTAATTAAAAATCGCCCCCTGATTTTGGTATAATTACAAAATGTACCCATATTTTTATAATTGCAATTTGGACCCACATTTTTGAAAGTTTGCATTATGGCCACTGCAGAAAGTTAATTACTTATACTGGCCATATTTATTATTACAGTTTATGAACCAGTTTTAACAGTTTATCAATTGAGCCCTTGTTGGATTAATTTCTAGTTATGACCTCAAATATTTGATTCCGGATTTTTGACCACGTTTCTACAATTGTATATTGCCCCGGAAAATGAGTTAGTAGTTTTTAACCTTGGATTTAATTATGGGGATATTCTAATCTTTGTGTATACTACATCTTATGCCTTGTTGATTTAATTTCGGGCTATGACCCCAAAGATTTAATTGCGGCTTTTGACCAAATTTTCTTATTGGATAAATGTCCGAAAAAGGGGTTTAACGAGTTTTAACATTAGCTTTGAAAACCGAGTTTCCTTAGTCTTATACATATTATATATTCCGTTCAAATTTAGCGTATGAGCTAAATTTAATTAGTTTTGTTTTAGGTTCGGGAGCGCCCCAAAGAATCCATACTCGACATCCGTTGATCGATTTCCGTCTTTTGACGTCGTGTGAGTATCCTTTCCCTCGATCTAGTTATGTTAGTAGTGTCATGCTAGGTTGGATATAGCATAACTTAGAGTGAATACCAAGTAGTGGTTATGGACCTTAGGTGAGTGTTTGATGTTTGTGAAATGTTTTATGACTTAAGGGTTGATGTCATCTTGTGAGGCTTGTGAGGTTTGAGAATTGGAGTATATGGTTGTTGAGTTTATGGGCTAGGATATGCGTATCCTAACATGGTTCTATTACCGTTGAGATTGTTGACACTAGACATGTACATCCTAGTATGTGTTATGGGTTATGATCTTGCGAGATAGTAGGGTCTAGAAGTCTAAGGACTTCTAGCTTGTGTTGAGTGTGATGTGAGCATGAGAGATTCTAGGATGCGGTCCTAGAATGTGAGTCAAATGATCTCGCGTAGAACATTTGTGTAGAAGTCTTAGACTTCTTGGGTTGAGTGAGTTGTTGATATAGTTCTCTTCTTGTGAGCAGGTGTGGACTCCTTCCCAAAGGAAGCGAGAGTGTTGTGAGTTGAGTGTGGTGACGAGGTAAGTCTTCGGACTTACTTAGCTCGTATTCTTTGTATTAGCATTATTGTGTGTTGGGTGGTGTGTGTTATTATTTTACTGTTTATAACAACTGAACCGGAAATAGGATTACCGACCTTTATATTATTTGGCCCAAGTGTATGATAACGGGCGGTGACATCACTGCCTGGCTCCCCGTGAGAGCTAGGGGGATCTCGGCGACTGGCCCGTGCTGGTTAGACGGTCGGAGGCATCCGACCGTTCCATTGCCGGAAGAAGGGACCGAGGCGAGTTTCGAAGGATTCTCGTGTCACAAAATAAGTTGAACTAGAACGGGATATGACTTAATAAATAAAGATAATGAACCGGATTTGTGTGCTTTGAGTATGTTGTGTGACTATGTTGAATTAATTGTGTTTGTGCCTTTCCCTTTAATTCTAATGCTTCGAATGTGAGCTAACGGTTTTATACCGAATGTTGTAGTTTGCCTTGCAGGTTAGGCATGCTCCGAGAGATCCGGAAGGGTGGGCAGCCGGGGTTCCGTACATTTTAGGAGGGGTTTTGGTTAGAGTCGTGTTGTGTT
>BSUD01000003.1:141542922-141582431 GCA_033239045.1 Fagopyrum esculentum
CCTGCAACCGACGCCTCGTTCTTTTGATTCCCCTTTGCTCTTTTGCCTCCTTCACGCTACCCATGCCCCAACCCTTGCTTCTCCTTCTCCCATCCTTTCTGATATGTGACTCCCCAACCCTCTTCAGTCTTCGCCCTCTTCACAGCTCTATCCCTACTCTCTTTGAATCTCCTCTCCTATTCTCATTCTCTCGCCCTCAGTGTCTCACCTGCATCTCCTCCTTGAACTTGTGGTTGACTGTCCCCTGCAGCCAAGAAGGAGCCACTAGAGAGAAGCCCGCCTCCCTTTAATCCTTCTTTGCAACCACCAACCCAGGGTCGTCAACACCGCCCTTCCAGGAGACGCCTGCGCCGTGTCGAACGCCGCCAACAGCAGCCTTCGGAGCAGCGCCCTTCCTGAAGCCTATGTCGTCGCCTGGAACTGCTGCTACCGGACAGGAGCCCCACCTCGCCTCGGCCTCTCTGCGCCACTGCCGCTGCCGGAGAAGGGAGCCACTGCCACCACCTGCCCTTGCTCCGCCTACCCTCACCCTGATCGGCCCTCTGCTGCAGAACCACGCCGCCGCCCTGCAAGTTGTGACAATGTTGAAGAAACCCTTCTGCCCTAATTAAAAATCGCCCCCTGATTTTGGTATAATTACAAAATGTACCCATATTTTTATAATTGCAATTTGGACCCACATTTTTGAAAGTTTGCATTATGGCCACTGCAGAAAGTTAATTACTTATACTGGCCATATTTATTATTACAGTTTATGAACCAGTTTTAACAGTTTATCAATTGAGCCCTTGTTGGATTAATTTCTAGTTATGACCTCAAATATTTGATTCCGGATTTTTGACCACGTTTCTACAATTGTATATTGCCCCGGAAAATGAGTTAGTAGTTTTTAACCTTGGATTTAATTATGGGGATATTCTAATCTTTGTGTATACTACATCTTATGCCTTGTTGATTTAATTTCGGGCTATGACCCCAAAGATTTAATTGCGGCTTTTGACCAAATTTTCTTATTGGATAAATGTCCGAAAAAGGGGTTTAACGAGTTTTAACATTAGCTTTGAAAACCGAGTTTCCTTAGTCTTATACATATTATATATTCCGTTCAAATTTAGCGTATGAGCTAAATTTAATTAGTTTTGTTTTAGGTTCGGGAGCGCCCCAAAGAATCCATACTCGACATCCGTTGATCGATTTCCGTCTTTTGACGTCGTGTGAGTATCCTTTCCCTCGATCTAGTTATGTTAGTAGTATCATGCTAGGTTGGATATAGCATAACTTAGAGTGAATACCAAGTAGTGGTTATGGACCTTAGGTGAGTGTTTGATGTTTGTGAAATGTTTTATGACTTAAGGGTTGATGTCATCTTGTGAGGCTTGTGAGGTTTGAGAATTGGAGTATATGGTTGTTGAGTTTATGGGCTAGGATATGCGTATCCTAACATGGTTCTATTACCGTTGAGATTGTTGACACTAGACATGTACATCCTAGTATGTGTTATGGGTTATGATCTTGCGAGATAGTAGGGTCTAGAAGTCTAAGGACTTCTAGCTTGTGTTGAGTGTGATGTGAGCATGAGAGATTCTAGGATGCGGTCCTAGAATGTGAGTCAAATGATCTCGCGTAGAACATTTGTGTAGAAGTCTTAGACTTCTTGGGTTGAGTGAGTTGTTGATATAGTTCTCTTCTTGTGAGCAGGTGTGGACTCCTTCCCAAAGGAAGCGAGAGTGTTGTGAGTTGAGTGTGGTGACGAGGTAAGTCTTCGGACTTACTTAGCTCGTATTCTTTGTATTAGCATTATTGTGTGTTGGGTGGTGTGTGTTATTATTTTACTGTTTATAACAACTGAACCGGAAATAGGATTACCGACCTTTATATTATTTGGCCCAAGTGTATGATAACGGGCGGTGACATCACTGCCTGGCTCCCCGTGAGAGCTAGGGGGATCTCGGCGACTGGCCCGTGCTGGTTAGACGGTCGGAGGCATCCGACCGTTCCATTGCCGGAAGAAGGGACCGAGGCGAGTTTCGAAGGATTCTCGTGTCACAAAATAAGTTGAACTAGAACGGGATATGACTTAATAAATAAAGATAATGAACCGGATTTGTGTGCTTTGAGTATGTTGTGTGACTATGTTGAATTAATTGTGTTTGTGCCTTTCCCTTTAATTCTAATGCTTCGAATGTGAGCTAACGGTTTTATACCGAATGTTGTAGTTTGCCTTGCAGGTTAGGCATGCTCCGAGAGATCCGGAAGGGTGGGCAGCCGGGGTTCCGTACATTTTAGGAGGGGTTTTGGTTAGAGTCGTGTTGTGTTATGTTCTTCGGTTATTGTGTTTTGTATGCCACGTGTATGGCGTTTAGTCTTTGTTTTGTATCTCGGCTGAAGTCTTTTGGTTGTTCGGTTTCGGGTTTCATTGCATTGCATAAAAATGTATTTCATTTTGGCCTTTATTTGTGCCTTGTTGCAAGATCCGGTGAAATTGTTGTCAAGCTGAGGGTCGGGACCCACTGTGAGGTCCCAACCCGTAGCATCCCGAATCCCGCGGATTTGGGGTGTTACAAAAGTGGTATCAGAGCCCTAGGTTGACAACAATGGCACTCGCAATCTTCTAAAGGCCGAATGGGGAATAAACAGAACCCACACGGGTTTTGATTTTTCGTTTTCAAAATGACATGCATGAGTCGGGGTAGAATGTACGGACCACCACTTCTTCCGCGGATCTCGGCAGCTTAGTTTATTGGATTTGTGTATATACGTAGTTATGTATCCTGGACTTAGGATGTTTTTGGACTATTATTGTATGTGATTGTATGTTGCATGATGAATTGGATATATGTGTATAGTTATATATGTGGACGGTTATATGTTTTGGGACCTTATATTGTGGATGAAATGCTAATGTGTTATATTGGTAGTGATATGGATTTAGGACTTATATAGTTATGCATATGTATTCTTATTATATATAGTAGTAGCATATTGAGTTATGAGACCTGATAGAAAAAAAAAAATGATTTTACGATATCATCGCCCATGGACAACGTTGTTTGACATAGGATAGTGTACATACGAGGATGAATATGCTCAAGTATTGAGTTGAGCGCTACGTTCAGGCGTACACATCGGAGTTCTCGTACTCCTCTAAGAGAAGGTCGAAGGGGAAGATTAGAGACGGCGTAAACGAAGGACAACCAAGTAAAATAAACTCGAGACAACTTAAGAGAAATTGAGATGGGGAACATACAAGAAAAAGGAGTAACACAAAGGTGTGGAAGTGGTTACAAAGAAGTCACGATTAGAAAGACAACAAGACCAATGGGGATAACAAACATAAGTTCTTCAAGAAGACACTTGGACAACTAAAGATGCGAATCGAGGAGAAGAGGGATACAGTCTAACAAGGTTAAAGGTGATATTCCATTAAGATGTGAAGTTTTCTTTAGGCGCTCCTAAGCATTGGAGTCAAGATGAGAAGAGGGATCGAACCATTTACAAAAGGTTTAAGAAACTGTAAGTTAAGCTTACGAGGTACCAATAAGTAAAGTGTCAACATTACGAGAGTTATAAGGAGAAGGGCATGGTGGAATTCACGTGGAGTTGACCGGTTTCCGTTATAATGATAAAGCTAAGAAACTCCAAGAAGGAGGAAGTGTGTATAAATGATGATCCCAAGAAGATGAAAGACGAAACGAGGAGCTGTGATCGAGATACTAATGATACCAACCAAGAGGAACGCGAGTGTATGCTAATTAAGGTCAGAATATTTGGAAAGGTGCACTTGAAAGACATCAAGGAAGAGTAGTTAAGCTTATGAAGGTGAGTTATACGGCGTGCGAAGCCTAGAAGAGTATGGTTACCTTATGGAAGAGGAAGAAAGCATGGCACGAGGAAAGAACTAACGGAGCTTAAGTTAAAGTACCCCGAGGAGGGTAGCCTTCATTAGAAGATAACATGAGAAGCGGAGTAGAATAATAAGTCGTTGACTTCAGAGAAGGTCAAATACAAGTTAAGCGGGGACAACTAAGAACGCACAGGTGTGAGTGTCTATTGGTGAGTGTAGAGGGGATGAGTAAACAATATTATGGGAATTCCAAGGATCGACAAAAGGAGCTTAAAGTATTCGCGGTGGACCAATGTCAATGGTATGGAAGTACGTCAACAGAGCGTATTTGTTTTAAATCAAATAATGCGGACCGAGTTCAAGCAAGTACATATAACAAGACTTCCGAGGAGGAGATTGTAACGATCTTATGCGACCTTCTTAGGTCATGAGATTGGCACATGGGGGAATGACACGGATAAGAATTTTTAAAGTTTGACTAAGGAGAAGAGAACTAGAAGAAACAAGAGGAAAGTGAGGCTTCTGTTGTTGTCGTGTGTAAAGGGGATGCATGATATGTTTGATCTAATGAAATGATGGTATGTTTTTGCGAGTAAAAGCTGAGTCAAATGTTTCAGACTCACACAAAAGAGCCATGGTGGCTATGGCGAGAAAGAGAGGACCTAGATTAGGGCAACACTACAAGCTTAGAGTTATGATGTTAGTACCTGGAGATGTAATGAGTCTGATATTTTAGTGGTTTTGGATGGGGAGTTTCTTCTAGCATTTTTCCACAGGGCATACCGGTAAAGTTGTTCATGGAATACCGAGAGATGCATAAGATGACCAACAAGAGTAAGAAAATATCATGTTTTGAAGTTTGATGTTGACAAGAGATGTACAAAAAGTATATGGAAGATTGAGGTTAGAACCTCTTCCGTCGGGTTGACTTTACATAAGAAAGATGAAGTATAATATCTACATCGACTTGAAGAAAGGATGTCTATGGTGAGAGCTTATGTAGAATACGAAGAACTCCTCCCACATGTTGGGATGTCAAGGAAAGCAAAGAAGATAAGGTCAATTGTTTTGAATCACGGTTTAGTCTTGCAATATGGACCCCTATGGTTGCACATAAGTGAGAAACCTTAGAAGATTTTTACAATCATGCCATTTAAGAGGGAAGATGGGATTAAGTTAAAAGAATACTTATATAAGAACACAAGAGTCAGAAGACGCAAACAAATCTTTCCAATTCAAGAAAAGATGAATATTTGAAAGAGGACGGTCAATATTGTAGCTAAAGATGGAGCAATACACGTGTTTGAAAGACGTCACCCCAACGTATTGGGGGAGATCATTAATACCATGACCACCTGTCAAGTGTTAAGACAAGGTTGTGTCGGTCTTATGTTATGAGACGAGATAAGGAAAGAAGAAATCGAGATATCACGGATTCCAATACGTTAGAATGTTTATTTTTCCACTAAGGTCAAGCTTGACTCAATTCCGATATCTAAGGCGCCGTATGGAATGACGCTTGTGAAGAGACGTGAGTTGTGGAAGCAAGTGAAGGAGCAATAACAAGAACTTGAAATATATCTTAAACTCTTGATTTGAAGTTGTTATGGAAGAACACTAGTTGCGAAAAGAGAAGCGGTTATCCCCGTTTGTACATCGATTACCGTGAGCCGAACAAGATAAAATGAGGAACAAGTATCCCTCACCACGGATAGATGATCTACTCGACCAGTTGCAAGGGTCGGTAGTCTCTACTAAGAATGATTCAAGGTCAGATTGTCACCAATTGAGAATCCGAGACTGGGATATTGCAAATACGGCATTATGGACAAACCATAGTCACTATGAGTTGTAGTGATTCCATATGGGCTTACTAATGCCCGTATAAGATATTTGGTATGCTCTCTAAGTAGAAAACAATTGTATGACAAAGTTGTCTTAGGATGGAAACCACCGAAGGATGTAAAAGAGGTTACAAGTTTTCTTGGTCATGCCGACCATTCATGAATTTGGGGAGAGATTCTCCAAAGTAACACCGTCTAGGGCTAACCTACTTCGGAAGACAAAGAAAATTTGAGCGGGACAAGTATCATAAGAGTTAAGAGTTAAGAGAAGAGTCGTTAGGCAACTGTTTTGACATTGCCTCGAGGTGTGTTGGATTTGGAGTTTGCAAGTGATTCTCTCACACAAGGTCTTGGTTAAGTATTAATGCAAAGGGAGAAACAACATACGTGTCTTGATAATAGAAGTAGTGTGAAGTAAAATGCTTCCTTCATTTCCTGGAATATATAACAAGAACTAAGGAAAGGTAACATCGAAGTTTAGTTTGGCTAGAGCCAAAGCCAACTGTGTAAATTGGAAGTTCAACTTTCTTTGTTAGAGACAATCAAAGAGAAACATAATGAAAATACTGCAGTGAGAAAGACCCGAGAATGAAGTTGAGTTTCCGATATATCGAGCCTTTCTTTTTGAGATCTTAGCGCGATTTAGGAAAGTGGGTTACCGGTGGGTGTTACCGCCGAGAGTAGAGGGTGTTCACCCAGCGTTTCGAGTGTATCAGTCGAGAGAATACACATGACTCGAGACATGTTGTCAGTCATGATGATCTAGTGACAAACGAGGAACCGATGAGGCTAATTGGAAGATAGGGGATAGTATCTTTGGTTGAGCTTTACGCTGAGCTAGTAGCATTGATAGAATCGACGGGTTAGACCTAGTCTTCCCTTGATTGAGTTATGTGCATGTGTGATGTTGTGTATAGTTTATGCTCTGTGTGGGGATGTGTTATATGACCTGATATATCTTGCGGTGGTAGTTTGAGTAGATTGTGTGTATAGATTTGAGGGTTTAAGCCTTCTTAGTTTGTGAGTTCATACCTCGGCCTTGGAACCGAGAAGTTCGGCATATAGCAAGTTTCGGGACGAAACTTGTTTTTAGGGGGATCTAATGTAACGCCCGTTTATTTGGAGCGTTTTTGTTCATTTTTTTCTCCTATTTTTTTTTTATCGATATTTTTATTTTATTTTACTATTGAAAGTATTTTTACGACGTAAAAATATAGCTTTCCCGAGTATGATATATTTTTGATAAATTTTCGGAAGAGGGTCGGAAAGTTTTTCCGATTCGAAAATCCCGTTCCAAATGTGCGAGAACGAGTCTATCCTTATATTATTTGTTTTCTTCTACAATTTATTTTCCCTTTTTCTTTATTCTTCTCTTTCTCTCTCCTTGCTGGCTAATGAGTAGCTCCTGCAACCGACGCCTCGTTCTTTTGATTCCCCTTTGCTCTTTTGCCTCCTTCACGCTACCCATGCCCCAACCCTTGCTTCTCCTTCTCCCATCCTTTCTGATATGTGACTCCCCAACCCTCTTCAGTCTTCGCCCTCTTCACAGCTCTATCCCTACTCTCTTTGAATCTCCTCTCCTATTCTCATTCTCTCGCCCTCAGTGTCTCACCTGCATCTCCTCCTTGAACTTGTGGTTGACTGTCCCCTGCAGCCAAGAAGGAGCCACTAGAGAGAAGCCCGCCTCCCTTTAATCCTTCTTTGCAACCACCAACCCAGGGTCGTCAACACCGCCCTTCCAGGAGACGCCTGCGCCGTGTCGAACGCCGCCAACAGCAGCCTTCGGAGCAGCGCCCTTCCTGAAGCCTATGTCGTCGCCTGGAACTGCTGCTACCGGACAGGAGTCCCACCTTGCCTCGGCCTCTCTGCGCCACTGCCGCTGCCGGAGAAGGGAGCCACTGCCACCACCTGCCCTTGCTCCGCCTACCCTCACCCTGATCGGCCCTCTGCTGCAGAACCACGCCGCCGCCCTGCAAGTTGTGACAATGTTGAAGAAACCCTTCTGCCCTAATTAAAAATCGCCCCCTGATTTTGGTATAATTACAAAATGTACCCATATTTTTATAATTGCAATTTGGACCCACATTTTTGAAAGTTTGCATTATGGCCACTGCAGAAAGTTAATTACTTATACTGGCCATATTTATTATTACAGTTTATGAACCAGTTTTAACAGTTTATCAATTGAGCCCTTGTTGGATTAATTTCTAGTTATGACCTCAAATATTTGATTCCGGATTTTTGACCACGTTTCTACAATTGTATATTGCCCCGGAAAATGAGTTAGTAGTTTTTAACCTTGGATTTAATTATGGGGATATTCTAATCTTTGTGTATACTACATCTTATGCCTTGTTGATTTAATTTCGGGCTATGACCCCAAAGATTTAATTGCGGCTTTTGACCAAATTTTCTTATTGGATAAATGCCCGAAAAAGGGGTTTAACGAGTTTTAACATTAGCTTTGAAAACCGAGTTTCCTTAGTCTTATACATATTATATATTCCGTTCAAATTTAGCGTATGAGCTAAATTTAATTAGTTTTGTTTTAGGTTCGGGAGCGCCCCAAAGAATCCATACTCGACATCCGTTGATCGATTTCCGTCTTTTGACGTCGTGTGGGTATCCTTTCCCTCGATCTAGTTATGTTAGTAGTATCATGCTAGGTTGGATATAGCATAACTTAGAGTGAATACCAAGTAGTGATTATGGACCTTAGGTGAGTGTTTGATGTTTGTGAAATGTTTTATGACTTAAGGGTTGATGTCATCTTGTGAGGCTTGTGAGGTTTGAGAATTGGAGTATATGGTTGTTGAGTTTATGGGCTAGGATATGCGTATCCTAACATGGTTCTATTACCGTTGAGATTGTTGACACTAGACATGTACATCCTAGTATGTGTTATGGGTTATGATCTTGCGAGATAGTAGGGTCTAGAAGTCTAAGGACTTCTAGCTTGTGTTGAGTGTGATGTGAGCATGAGAGATTCTAGGATGCGGTCCTAGAATGTGAGTCAAATGATCTCGCGTAGAACATTTGTGTAGAAGTCTTAGACTTCTTGGGTTGAGTGAGTTGTTGATATAGTTCTCTTCTTGTGAGCAGGTGTGGACTCCTTCCCAAAGGAAGCGAGAGTGTTGTGAGTTGAGTGTGGTGACGAGGTAAGTCTTCGGACTTACTTAGCTCGTATTCTTTGTATTAGCATTATTGTGTGTTGGGTGGTGTGTGTTATTATTTTACTGTTTATAACAACTGAACCGGAAATAGGATTACCGACCTTTATATTATTTGGCCCAAGTGTATGATAACGGGCGGTGACATCACTGCCTGGCTCCCCGTGAGAGCTAGGGGGATCTCGGCGACTGGCCCGTGCTGGTTAGACGGTCGGAGGCATCCGACCGTTCCATTGCCGGAAGAAGGGACCGAGGCGAGTTTCGAAGGATTCTCGTGTCACAAAATAAGTTGAACTAGAACGGGATATGACTTAATAAATAAAGATAATGAACCGGATTTGTGTGCTTTGAGTATGTTGTGTGACTATGTTGAATTAATTGTGTTTGTGCCTTTCCCTTTAATTCTAATGCTTCGAATGTGAGCTAACGGTTTTATACCGAATGTTGTAGTTTGCCTTGCAGGTTAGGCATGCTCCGAGAGATCCGGAAGGGTGGGCAGCCGGGGTTCCGTACATTTTAGGAGGGGTTTTGGTTAGAGTCGTGTTGTGTTTTGTTCTTCGGTTATTGTGTTTTGTATGCCACGTGTATGGCGTTTAGTCTTTGTTTTGTATCTCGGCTGAAGTCTTTTGGTTGTTCGGTTTCGGGTTTCATTGCATTGCATAAAAATGTATTTCATTTTGGCCTTTATTTGTGCCTTGTTGCAAGATCCGGTGAAATTGTTGTCAAGCTGAGGGTCGGGACCCACTGTGAGGTCCCAACCCGTAGCATCCCGAATCCCGCGGATTTGGGGTGTTACACCTTAGACTTCTAGTACCAATGATCTCGCAAGATCATAAACTACAACAACGTAGGGGCATCTACCCTCCCAAGGATCTCGCAAGATCGTAACTCATAACAACATACTAGGATAAGCCAAACCTAAACCCCAAAATCCCACAAGATCATACGACTCCAACCTCGAGCCTAAGAATGCTCACAAGATCAACCATATAACTTAAAGCCTTATAACAACCTCACAAGATAACCAAACACCTCAAGTCTTAGCACAATCATAAATCCTTAAAACTCACCTAAGGTTCAAGGCCACTACTTGGCATTCACTCTAAGTTATGCTAGATTCAACCTAGCATGATACTAATACTAAACATAACTAAATCGAGGGAAAAGATACTCACACGATGTCAAAAGACGGAAGACGATCTATGGGTGTCGAGTTGGACTTGTTAGGTCTTTATCGGGACGCTTCCGAACCTAACACCAAAATTAGACAAATTTAGCTCGTACGCTAAATTTGATCGGAATATATAATATACATAAAACTAAAGAAAAGCTCGATTTCAATTTCCCACGTTAAACTCGCAAAAACCTTCTCGGGCAAAATACGGGAATTTTAGCAACTTGGTCATAACCCGAAATTACAACTTGAACCGTAAATCCGAATTAATCCAACAAGGCATAAAACATCGTGTAAGCAATTACAAGACTATAACTCGAGGTAAAACCCCATTTTAAAATCCGTAAATATATTTTCCGGGCAACCTATACGACATCATAAACCAAAGGTAAAACTCGTTTTCAAAGCCAAGGACGAAACAAAATCGCTCAACCATTTTCCGGGGTAAAATATACAATCTTGTAAATGCGGCCATAAACCGTAAATAAACCTTGAGCTATATTTTGTAATTATACCAACAGGGGCAAATCTGCAACTTTCAGAAATTAGGGCCAAATCTGCAAATACAAAATACTGGGTCATTTTTGTAATTAACACTAAAAAGAGGGGGTCGCATTAAATAACCCTAAATAAGGCTCTTCTTCAACCTCAGCACACGCAGGGAGAGGAGGGTGGCGGCCCTCCAGGCTGGCTCTTCTCGGCAGGGTTCAACGGCAACGGAGGTGGCGGGTATTCCTTCCTGGCGGTGGCGAGGGTGGCCCTCGGCGGAATCCGGTGGCGGCGCTTTCCTTTCTTGCGCCCGAAACTGCAGAAAATAGAGGGGGAACAAAGGAGGGCGGCTGCAGGCGGGCTGGTGCACCAGTGGCTCGAGGCGGCAGCGTGGAGGTGCTCCCCTTCCTTCCTGGGGTTCCCAGCGGTGCAGCCTCTCTCTTGTGGCGTTGCAGAATCCCGGCGGCTGGGGTTCATAACCAGGGGCGAAGATGGTCGGTCGATTCCGGCGGCCTGGTAGGTTGTGCTTGCTGTTTTAGCAACGTAGGTGAAAAGAGAATTGAAGAAATGGTAAACAGGGGCTGCAAAGGTGAGGATGTGAGGGAAGACAGAGGTTAGGAAACGAGAGGCTGGAGGGAAACAGAGGGAAGAGATGTGTGTTGCAGAGGGTAGGTAGCGTGAGGGAGGAGTGTTAGGATGGTGAATCGAGGAGTCCAGTACTACAGAGGGCCAACATCACTGGACCGAAAAAAAAAGGAAAGCAGAATAAAAGAAATAAAAAGAATAAAGGAAAGTAAAATAAATTATTAAGACATGCCATCGGGAATTAAAAATAAGTCAGAACGAAATTTCCGGATCGTAAAAACTTTCCGAACTTTTCTGAAAATAATTTACGAAAAATATATGTTCAAGTATATATTAATACACTCGTAAAATTTTAAATTTACACTTGAAAATACTCATAAAAAATATTGAAACTATTATAATATCGATAGAAGCCGGAAAAAAAATATCGCAAACGCACCAAAAATTTGGGACGTTACATTTGAAATGAATCTCAAGGCCTTGAAGTCGATCTTTGCGCTTTGTGACAAAACTGTTTCTCAAGGCTTTGAAGCCGAAACCTGCAAAAGTTGTTAGTCACAATATAAGCGAAATAAGGTGCCGAAATTAAAAGATCGACACTCAATATGTTTACGAAGTTCGGCCCTAACAGCCTACTCTCCGCCTGGGTTTCCGACCCTAGGATTCTAACTATCTATTATCTGCTTGTTTTGAGTCCTAGATACAACGTAGAAGAACTTCCATTCTTCTCTCAATGTAGCCTCAATGCTACGATCTAGTCAACTTCTATTCTAGCAATAATAATGTAGTTACTTTGTAGAGTAACGCACTCGAGTATAATACTAATATGATATGTCAATGTAGCTCTTGTATTTATCTCACTCTAACAAATAAATTTAAGTACACTCAAAGAGGAAGATAAACTTTTGGATCGATGAAGATGACTTGATGTTCACTTGAAAGCTTGGTATGTTCATCGTCAATCGATGTGTCTCTTATAGTCTTCTACGGAGGAACTTCTTCTAGTGGTGGGTCGCAAACCTAAACCTAAACCGTCAAAATCCAAATCGGCGGTTTAGGTTTAACCTAAACCGCCGGTTTGGTCGGAGGTTTAGCCGGTTTATAAAAAAAAAATAAATAAAAAAAATTGAAAAACTGGACCAAACCGGCGGTTAACCGCCGGTTTTGAGGACCAAACCGGCGGTTAACCGCCGGTTTTGAGGACCAAACCGGCGGTTAACCGACGGTTTGATCTCCAAACCGCCGGTTTGGTCCTTTTTTTTAAAAAAAAAAAAAAAATTAACCAAACCGGCGGTTAAACCGCCGGTTTGGGGTAAACCGCCGGTTTAGGTTTGACCTTTACCTAAACCTAAACCGTAAACCCACGGTTTGGCCAAACCGGCAAACCTAAACCGCCGGTTTGGGCTGGTTCACAAACCGCCGGTTTGGCGGTTTGGTTCAAACCGGACCCAACTCTAACTTCTTCTAGTCGTTATCTTCTAGCCGTTGCAACATCTTCCCTCCACATAATCCTTTGTTTGTTGAACGAGATCTTCCCATGTGTTGTTTGAGTACTGACCATTTGATATCTTCAATGAGATCTTTGCCGAGATCTTCTCTTTAAACTTTCGAAATCTTCAAATAGATCTTCTCTTCAACGTTCGAAATCTTCTCCAACAAGATCTTTTTGTTTGGTCGTTCAAGATCTTCACTCTCCTAGATCTTCTTGTTTGTTGTTGTTGTTATAGTAAGATTATCCCAATATCTTCTTAGTGATAGGGTCTTCGAGATCTTCAATAACCTACGTACACAAACATACGACAAACAAACAAAGACAAGCAATCTATATATTCGATATTTGTTAGTTATAAAAGCCGTATTTTATGTTAAGTCTTTCATCATTAAATAAATGAAAACAATTAATAATAAATGTGGATTTATCAACATAATCTAGTGGAAAATCTGAGTTATGTAGGGGGAATGATAATCCAACATTTGATGAACGTTGTTTGTAAGTAGATGACAAATACATTGAAAAAGAAACAGTTTACAAACAATTCAGATGAAGTAGCACATGTTATTGCTACAAGGATAGCAGTGAACTCATGTGGCTTCAAGCTCTGCTACAAGACTTCTCCTTGTTCTTCATTGTGAATGATCAACAAGGCTTGATTGGTTAAATAAAATCCCCAAATGCACAATTGAGATGAAAATCTAAGTGACAAGGCTCACACCGATAATACCAAGACTCGGGATGCAACGTCTCAAAGCAGAGATCACACATATAATCCTCCAACTCTTTATCCCTATGACATATCATCTTCAAATCATGTGCGTAGCCTCCGTGTTCATGCTCTCGGATAAATGGAGGCAAAAAAACACACTCGGGATGATACGTCATAATATCGTCACCCGTATTTTTTTGGTAGAATATATCGGAATCCGTTGAGGGCTCTAATAGATATCCAACGTTCCCCATTTTGAGACGACAAGCGCCGCAATTCCCCAAGTAGGGGCTGGATGGTGACTTGACATAGAAAAAGACTGGGTCGGAAATCTCCTCATGTCTTAGAATCGTTGGCAACAAACGACATTTCAAATGACACTCGAAAATGCAAGATGGACAGTTGTACGAGAATTCCTTTCTCTCCTCGCTGCAATATCGACACACGTGCTCCTCCGGGAAGAAGAAGGTTGATTCAGGTTCCCTCTCGTAGAATTTGGGGAATGTTTTTGGTGTGAAGTATCTTTTGTGGCTACAATCAGCTTCGTCGTCATCTCCCTTGAGCTCTGCGCAAGAGAAGTGGATTGCCAAACAGCAATACTCGCACATGTAGATGCCACCGTTTGTTATTTCATTTTTGCAAACCCCACAGGTTTGGGGATGAAATTCCGATCCTACTCCGAGGATTGAAATGGAGTGTTCATGTTGACTCGTATTCGAACTCGTTTTGGAGAAAATACATTCATGCTGTTGTGGCGAGTGGACTTCCAATCGCTGAACTCGACCTTGTGGCCTTTCCTATCCTTACTTAGATGATGCACCGCTTCTATCAAACTTGAAATTATATACAACCTGCGGGGATCCAACACCAACTTCGACACCAACGGATGGATATCGTCGTCTGTGTAGTCTCTGCAGGTGAACTCCGCTTTTGGAGGCCAATCTTGAGGTTTATACCTGTCAAGTTTTCAATGAGGTTTGATTCTAAAATCAACTATGAAAAACGAAAAAAAATAGATATTTACCACTTGCTAAAGGTGTTGGCATGGCGCTTCTCAAACTTCATTTGACGAGTGTATTCAAGTTTTGGCTTGCACTCAATGATTAAGAGGCTGAGTTCCCGGCTCTTCTCCTGCGAGTCCATCAAGAGGCTTACGAGCTTGTCGAGATGGGAGCGACGAGAAAGAGAAGAGTCAATGATCACGGAGAATCCCATAGATGTGTGAGTTTTGACGATTTGAGTGATGATATCAAAGGCTTGAGACACGATGATATCGGCTCGATCGGGTGTCGGAGGAGGATCAGAGCTAGGAGAGAGGATTTCAAGAATCTCTTCTAATCGGATGACTGGAGACTTGAGCCATTTTACAAGGTGATTGGCTAGCTTTGTTTTGCCGGAGTAAGGTTCGCCTTGTAAAGCTATTATCACCAGCGACTTTTTTTCTCCCGCATGATTTCCATTCTCCGTCGGCGTATATGACTTATTGGGTGCATCAAAACATCCGTTTTGCTCGTACGAATTACTAGTTTGCTCGTACCTATTACTATTACTATAGATAGATGACGTGAGTTGAGCAGAGACGAACTTACAAAATCTTACCTTTACCTTTAGATCTTTTGTAGATCTTTTGGCATTGTAAAAAATGTTTGCAAAAAATGTTTGCAAAAAATGTTTGTAAAAAATCAGAAACAAAATATAGATACTTTCAAAAATGAATCTGATCAAATTTTTTGTAAAATAGTCTAGTGATTATGAGATGGTGTTTAGTCCTATCAAACATTTATTGAAAAAAAGATTATGTTGAAAATAAATAAATATTAAAGATAAAAACGAATCTCTTTTATAAAAAAAAAATAATTTACAATTCTATTAATTTATTACTAACGAAATTTTTGTGAAGAAAAAGAAAAATCAAATTAAATTTTTGTGAAAAATGTTTGTAAACATAAATCAGAAATAAAGTATAGATATTAAAAAAAATTGAATTTGATGATAAATTTTAAAAACTGTTTGTTGCTAATTAGATGGTAATATAGACCGATCGAAATCGGATCAAAAACTTTTTTAAAAAAATTGGTATTTTAAAAAATGAATCTAATCAAAATTTTAAAAAACGGATTGTTGTTTATGAGATGGTGTTTAGACTGATCGAAATCTGATAATAAATTAAAAAAATATGACGAAACATGGAAAATACGACGAAGCTTATTATTGGAACATGAAAATTACGACAAAACATGGAAATTTAAAAAACAGATCAATATACGAACTTTTGCTTATTAGTTGATGCGAGATTTACCTGGAAAAAAACTGATGAAGCAATAAATTTGCAACCTGAAAAATATCTTCAAAACATCGTCGCATCGTGAAAAAGATGATGAAACATGATCAATAAACAATATAATTGAAATCGAAAGATGTAGAATTTTGTAGATTAACATGGAAAATAAAAAAAGTGTATTGACTTATGAGAATGTGCGTTCCATATGTATAGTGAAAATAATGTGAGAAGTGTACTTAAAAAATTTACGTTAAATATATCTGAAATCAAGATATTGCTTTCCTTTTAAGTTAGCATCGTAAAGTACAAGAGAATTTTAACAATTAATCTATCGTATCTTTAAAAAATTAAACATTTATAACTTACGTATTGTTTAGTAAAAGAAGATTGTTTTGACTTAATTTGTGATTTAGTAAATTATACAGAAGTATAGAAGCAGAGGAGGTAGACTGTTGGACTATGGAGTTGGGCGACCCAAAAATATAAGATAGGTGGTCAAGCTGTATGGTTGTTTGCCTACGTCATTCCACTGTTTTTAATGTGTTTTCCACAATATATCTCATAGAATATCTGTCAATGTAGTCTATGTGGGGCCACAATTTATAAGCTTATGCTTAATTTATAAATTTAGTTCCAACAAGTGTCATTGTATCCAGGCATCTTGAACACGAACAAACAAATAAATAAACACATGAAACTACAAAAGAAAGTAGAAAGAAGAAGAATCTACCTCCTGAGCAAAGCGGGACGGGAAGGTTGAAGACTCGAAGGAGGTAGTTCCATTATGAGTAGGGCTGTGCAAAATCGGACCGGACCGTAAAACCGGACCGGACCGGACCGGAATTTACGGTCCGGTCCTTAGACCGGACCGGTTCCGGTCCGGTCTACGGTCTATGATTTTAGCAAATTCCGGGTTACGGTCCGGTTCCGGTCTTGGACCGTTTGAACCCGTAACCCGGGTTGGACCGGATAAACCGGTTCTTTTTTTTTTACCCTAACCCTAACAGGTGACAGTGAAGGAGAGTCGGGAGACTGTTTCGCTCTTCACTCTCGCACTTCGCAGTCGCCTTCGCTGAGATCGCTCTTCACTCTGGCCGACTGTCTCGCCGACTCCCTCTCTCGCCGACAGCGCAACCTTCGACTCCCTCTCTCGCCGACTTCTAGCCTTCGAATGCCTCTCTCGCCTACTCCCTCTCTTGCCGACGCCGACTTCGAGCCTTCAACTTCACGCCCTTCGCAGATTCGACTCCTACAAGCCTTCACAACTTGTCCTTTCGCCCTCAAGTCCTCAATTGTCGTCTACTGACTCTACTCCGACTACTCGTCTGTCTTGACTCCGTGACTCGTGAGCCTTGACAGCTTCTCAGTCTTCTCCGAATTTCTGTACCTTTGTGGCTCTGTAAGTCTGTCTGTCTGTGCTCGACTTCCAGCCTTCGACAATTGACTGATTCGACTCCCTCTCTCTGTAAGTCTGGACCTTCGAAAAAATCTACTCTAAAATCTAAATGTACTATACAGATTAGTGATTATTTCATAGTTTGATGCTTTGATATACTACACTGTGTTTGTTTCACTTGTTTGTGATTGCTGAATGATGAGGCTGCTTCACTTGTTTGTGATTGCTGAATGATGAGGCTGCTTCACTTGTTTGTGATTGTTGAATGATGAGGCTGCTGAGTGCTGAGTAATTTAGTTTGATTAGCTATTTATCTGTGAATCTGACTCTGTGATATACCTACTCCTATTTGGATCCAAGTGATATATTGTGACACTAGTAAACAGAATTGGAATTGAATTTACTAATTTTACTTTGCCTATTTGAGCTGATTGCTTTGAGTTTTGAGTTTGTTTACTGTGAATTTGTGATATACTCATATATACTCCTATTTAGATTCAAGTGATATATTGTGATACTAGTAAATATATCATTATATACTTGAGGAAGTTGAGGATGTGGAAGATATTGCTTGAATGAGAAATTTTCTTTGTTCAAATGATTTATTTGATTTTTTTTGTTCAACAGATTTGAGAAAACATTGCTCGATTGATCTCAATGAAGGTGCATTCTAAGTTTGTTCTTGTAGATGTGGAATATTTGAAGATGGACTTACTTTCATTTTGAGACATTACCACTATTTTGTTTAGATTGATTGACAATCTCATGTGGGAGATCGGAAAGACTAGATTTGCTTAATTGTTGGTTTTTAATTTGACAATATTTGAAATGTTTAGACGTTAGATTGTATTTTGTAATTGGTGAAATTTATGTTTCAGGTTAAAAGCAACATTTTAGGTCCGGTCCGGTCCGGTCTGATCCGGTCCGGACCGGTCCGAAAAATCAAAATTGAATAGCAAGCAACAAGGTAGGTAAATACGGTCCGGACCGGACCCGGACCGGTCCGGACCGGACTTTTACGGTCCGGTCCCGGTCCGGTCTACGGTCCGGGGTTTCCCAAGTTTACGGTCCGCCGGTCCGGACCGGACCGGTCAGATCCGGTCCGGTCCGGTCCGGTCCGGACCGTATGCACAGCCCTAATTATGAGAGATAATATATTGTCCGTTCTTGTATATGCAAGAACCTAAAGATCGAGTCACTATATAAAGCAAAAAGCTCGATCCAGGGGTCTTTTTTTAATCATAATTTAACTTCAATTGGTTTTACTTGTGCACTTAATTATCATTTTTGGATGATCCAGTCTGGGGTCTTTTTTTTAATCTTTAATTAACTTCAATTGGTTTTGCTTGTGCAGTGATCGTGCACTTATTTATCATTTTTGGCACATGGGATCCACGTACCTAACTACACCAGTTATACGCTACTCATAGAATATTTACGATTGTATTGTCTTGACTAATAGAAAAAAGAGATTACACTTGTACCACATATTTATTTACGATTCCGTTTGAAAATAATGGATCTGATGGTTGGATATTCATTGAAGAAGCATCCTACAAGTTGCTCATTGAATCACTTCTGGGCGGGGAAGAAGAATATGATGTAAGATTTTTATTAATCTTATTATTATTAATGGGCTTACATATTATAGTAACCAATTATATTATATGACTAAATATATTAATGGGCTAATAAAAGTGATTCAATCAAGTAAAGCCCGTAGACTTTAATTAAGCGGTATGGGCTTAATGGGTGAATATCAGACTTTGACCCAATAAGCTTATTGGGATTCTATTAGGTCATTATATAAACGGTATTAGGTTATGATTCCCAATACGTCAAATCAATCAGTCGTTTTCCATTCTCTACCCATCAGAGAGAAAACCTAAAGAAACCCTAAGGAGGTTTGACTGAGGAAGAGTGTATAC
This sequence comes from Fagopyrum esculentum, assembly GCA_033239045.1. NCBI lineage: Eukaryota > Viridiplantae > Streptophyta > Magnoliopsida > Caryophyllales > Polygonaceae > Fagopyrum > Fagopyrum esculentum. Next base: position 141,561,838 of record BSUD01000003.1, read on the forward strand.
CTGCGGCGCTCATTCGGATCGTAGATTCCGCACTAAAGTTTTGATCCGATTGCTACTATGGAACCATGTATGTAAATTCTAGATTCCTTAATAACCCTAGCATGATATCGATTCTTGCGTTTACGGTTTAGGGAATTTAATTATTCCAACAAGTGGTATCAGAGCCTTAATCATGTTGGGTTATTAGGATATATGGACATGTACGTTGATTTAGGTTTTACAGTGATTGCTTAATTTATCTTACATGAATATCGGCAAGTTTGTCTCATTATGAATTCTTTGTATATGTTTACGTGAACTAGTGGGACACGTTGGCTTTAATCTGTTTTAAACTATCAATTGCTTGTGCGCTGATTGGTGTATGTATATTTATATTCATCCTATCCATATAGAAATTGGATAAATAAATCTGAGATGGAAATCAATGTCTTACCATCAGTCAACATTGTCTTTGCCAGTTGTTTGATAAGGTTTGGTTGAATAAATGCTTTTGGACTGCTATACATGTGACTATTGTTGTATATGTACGATTCTTTACATCATTCATTCAAGTTAAATAGGTCTTTTGAATGCATGATTTGTTTTACTATATATATATATATATATATATATATATATATATATATATATATATATATATATATATATATATATATATATATATATAGAGGGTGTGGTTCCCATGAGAACACCTCTAACGTGAGAACATGAGAACAATCGTACACCGTTGGATGTGAGTATTAAGGGTTGAGATTTAGAGTAGATATCAAAAATAATAATAACTACGAATAATAATAATTAGGAATCCAACAATAACTACGAATAATTCACTCAACCAACAATAACTACGAATAATACATTAAACGATATGGCACAGTCGTAAAAAAAACTAATAATAATTACGAATCTGTTCTCATGTTCTCACGTTAGGGGGTGTTCTCATAGGATCTATAGTCTATATATATATATATATATATATATATATATATATATATATATATATATATATATATATATATATATATATATATATATATATATATATATATATATATATATATATATATATATAGAGAGAGAGAGAGAGAGAGAGAGAGAGAGAGGAAAGTGCTTATAATGTAGCATCAGGTTCTGTTTCTTCAATTTGGGTTGTTTTTGCAAGAAATTGATGTGTACAATTTTGTTCTGATGAACCGTTCTTGGACAGTAAGTTGTTCAGCTGCTCCGTTTTTCCGGATGCTATTTATATATATTGTGTGGTTTTGGTTTAAAACGGTTGATATATATATTTATAGATCAATAGGGCTGTGAGTGTTTTTAGTGTTGCTATTATATAATTGTGACACATAGTTTCGGTTGTAGATATATATAAGGTGGTTGTTTATTTGAGCGTAAAATTCGGTCTTTTTCCACTATATCTTGTATCTATTAAGGATTATCGAGTGTAATATTAGATTTTATTTACACGAGATATATTTAAGGATATATATATTTTTTAAAGGTTATTTTAAATTAAATTGATTGAAACAATATGCTACTAAAGTAGTCTATGTTGTGTAAATTTATTTTAATTTAAAATTATAAAGGTTAGTGTATTGTTTGTTTATGCGGATATCAATCGGCCCAAAGGAAGGTTGATATTTGGCCAAACATTAAATACACTAGTGATTATACTTGTTTATGCGAATATTGATCGGCCAAAAGAAAGATTAATATTTGGCCAAACAAAATCACATTAAGGATAATATATTGATTAATCAATTGTGCTTTCATTAATTATGCGGATATTGATCGGCCCAAAGGAAGGTCAAAGTTTGGCCAAATAATGAAAGTGCATGCGACAATAAATAACGATAAATATAAAGGTTATCCATGTGAATGATAGTCGGTCCAAAGAAAGGCTATTGTTTGACCGGATTTATTATCAATATTTGATTGTTGCATTGAGAGTACTATTTACAATTGATATTTTGTGCAAACACTGAATGTCAAGTTGTGTTGGGTATCTTGTTTTATAAATTAATTGATTAATTGTGTTTTTCTTTGCTTTTATGTTTAGTTTCAGCAACTACTACTAATGTTTCTGCTCAAGTCAGTTCCATTCCAATGCTTAATGGGACAAATTTTAAGGTCTGGAAGGAGAATGTGGAAATCGTTCTCGGATGTATGGATCTAGACCTTGCGCTAAGGACTGAACGACCCACTTTGGCTGAGGATAACTCCAATGAAGCGAAAGTAGAGAAGTGGGATCGCTCTAACCGCATGTGTCTTATGATCATGAAACGTTCCATTCCGGAAGCGTTTCGGGGCTCTATTTCTGAGAGCAAAGATGCTAAGGAATCCTTTGAGGCAATTCAGAAATATTTTGCCAAGAATGAGAAAGCAGAAACAAGCAACCATTTGGCTGCTCTGATTTCTATGAGGTACAAAGGAAAAGGAAACATAAGGGAGTACATTATGGAAATGTCAAATCTTGCGGGAAAACTAAAGGCACTAAAGTTAGAGATAAATGATGATTTACTCGTGCATTTAGTTCTCCTGTCTCTTCCATCACAATTCAGTCATTTTAAGGTGAGTTATAATACTCAGAAGGAGAAATGGACTCTTAATGAGCTCATTTCGCAATGTGTGCAAGAAGAGGACAGGATAAAAAGAGATAAGACAGAAATTGCTCACTTTGCATCAAGCTTTCAAAACAAATCAAAGAAGAGGGCTAAGGATACTGCAGCTGGTACACATGTGCAGAAAAAGGCGAAGAAGCAAAGTGATGAACTCACTTGTTTTTTCTGCAAAAGGGAAGGACATATGAAGAAAGCATGTCCTAAGTACGCTGCTTGGCGTGAAAAGAAGGGTAAAGTTCTCACTCTAGTTTGTTCTGAGGCTAATTTAGCTTCTGTACCTATTGACACGTGGTGGGTAGATTCTGGTGCTACTACTCACATTTGTGTGTCAATGCAGGGTTGCCTTTGGAGTCGACCACCAAGTGATGCTGAAAGATTCATCTATGTTGGCGATGGCAATAAAGTTCCTGTGGAAGCAATAGGGCATTTTAGATTAAATTTAAGTACTGGATGTCATTTGGATTTAAAGGATACTTTTGTTTCTCCGTTATTTAAACGGAATTTGATTTCTACTTCTTGTTTGGACAAAGGTGGATACCTTTGTAGTTTTGGAAATGGAAAATTCAGTATTTCCTTTAATTCGAATCTTGTTGGTACCGGTATTTTAATTGATCGTCTTTATATGCTAGAAACGGTTGCTTCCCATAATGAAATCCTGCACACAGGTTCTAGAGGTACAAAGCGAAAATTGAATGAAGATTCTGGATTCTTATGGCATAAGCGCTTAGGCCACATCTCTAAACAGAGAATTCAAAGGCTTGTGTCAGAAGGAATTCTTGATTCCCTTGATTTAACAAACTTTCAAGTTTGTGTTGAGTGCGTCAAGGGAAAATTAACAAACATAAGAAAGTTAGGTGCTAACAGAAGTACAGAAGTCTTAGAACTAATACATACGGATATTTGTGGTCCATTCCCTACAACTGCGTGGAATGGTCAACAATACTTTATTACGTTCATAGGTGACTACTCCAGATATGGGTACCTTTACTTGATACGTGAGAAATCACAATCTCTGGATGTTTTTAAGGCTTACAAAGGTGAAGTTGAACTTCAACTTGGTAAGAAGATTAAAGCCGTTAAATCTGACCGTGGTGGAGAATACTATGGCAGATATGATGGATCAGGAGAATAACGTCCAGGACCCTTTGCTAACTTCCTAAAGGAGTGTGGAATTGTCCCTCAGTATACTATGCCGGGCAAACCTAGCATGAATGGTGTTGCTGAGAGGCGGAATAGAACACTATTGGATATGGTGAGAAGTATGATTAATCATTCTTCTTTACTTGAATCACTTTGGGGAGAAGCGCTAAAAACTGCAGTATATATCCTTAATAGAGTACCTAGCAAATCGGTAGCTAAAACCCCATATGAAATGTGGACTGGGGAAAAGCCCAACATAAAGCACTTACACATTTGGGGATGTCCAGCTGAAGCAAGGCCTTACAAGCCTAACGAAAGAAAGTTGGACTCTAAGACAACTAACTGCTACTTTGTTGGATATGCTGAACGCTCTCGTGGGTTTAAATTTTATGATCCCGCTACCCGATCATTTTTTGAGTCGGGAAATGCCAGATTTCTCGAGGATGTAGAATTTGAAGGGGAAGGATTAAGGAACATCACTCTTGACAAAGTTGTCCCTGAGGAAGAGGAATTTATCTCTATTCCCAATATTGTTATTGAAAGTGATTAAGATACAACTCTTGACACTCTTCAAGAAACAACTCCGGTTTTAGACAACAATGAAGTTCCTTCCATGGAGCAAATTCAACCACCTCCAGAAGTGCCTTTAAGGAGATCCGGTAGAGAAAGAAGATATGCAATTCCGGATGACTACATTGTATATCTAGTAGAACAAGAAGATCCTGTGGGAGAGATACTAGATGATTACATCGCGTATCTTATGGAACAAGAAGATTCTGCAGGCATGGCAGAGGATGATCCAATCAATCTTCTTGAGGCCCTTCAAAGTTCTAGCTCTCAATACTGGATTAAAGCCATGCAAGAGGAGATGAAATCCATGAAGGACAATGACGTATGAGATCTTGTCGAGTTGCCAAAAGGTGCAAAACCCATTGGTTGTAAATGGATATTTAAAACCAAAAGGGATGCAAAAGGCAATATCGAAAGATATAAGGCTCGTCTAGTTGCAAAGGGATTCACTCAAAAGGAAGGTATTGACTTTAAAGAGACCTTTTCTCCGGTTTCATCTAAGGACTCTTTTAGGACAATAATGGCACTAGTAGCTCATTTTGATTTAGAGTTACATCAGATGGATGTGAAAACAGCGTTTCTCAATGGAAACATTGATGAAACCATTTATATGGTTCAACCAGAACATTTTGAATCCAAAGATTCAAAATCTATGGTTTGTAAATTAAAGAAATCCATCTATGGGCTTAAACAGACATCAAGACAATGGAATCATAAATTTCATCAAGTGATCACCTCCTTTGGATTTGAGGTGAATAAGGTTGAAGATTGTGTGTATCACAAATTCAGTGGGAGCAAATCTATCTTTTTGGTATTGTATGTTGATGACATACTATTGGCTTGTAACGATATAGGCTTATTGCACGAAACCAAGAAATTTCTCATTAGGAATTTTGAGATGAAAGATCTTGGGGACGCCTCTTTTGTCTTAGGAATTCAGATACTAAGAGATCGATCTCAAGGTATCCTCAGGTTATCACAAAAGGGCTATATCGAAAAGGTACTAAGCAGGTTTAACATGAAAGATTGCTCAGCTGGAGATACACCAATAGCTAAAGGAGACAAGTTTAGTCTCAAACAGTGCCCCAAAACAGATCTTGAAATAAAGGAGATGTAAAAGGTTCCCTATTCCTCAGTGGTAGGGAGTCTAATGTATGCTCAAGTTTGTACCCGTCCCGACATAGCATTTATTGTGGGACTTTTGGGCAGATACTTAAGTAATCCTGGATCGGATCATTGGAAAGCAGCAAAAAGGGTTCTCCGGTATTTGCAAAGAACGAAGAACTACATGCTGACTTACAAGAAATCAAACAGATTGGAGATCGTTGGATATTCTGATTCTGATTTTTCCGGTTGTATTGACAGTAGACGATCCACCTCAGGCTATCTCTTCATGTTGGCTGAAGGAGCTATATCTTGGAAAAGTGTCAAACAAACACTTATAGTTACCTCCACTATGGCTGCAGAGTTCATGGCTTGCTTCGGAGCATCCATTCGTGGGATATGGTTGCGTAATTTTGTCACAGGCCTACGTGTGGTTATTGGAATTGAAAGGCCATTGAAGTTATTTTGTGACAATAAGGCTGCAGTTTTGTTCTCCAATAACAACAGAAGCTCTGTAAAGGAGAAGCACATTGACATCAAGTTCTTGTCATTGAAGGAAAAAGTTCAAAGTGGTCAGATTTGTATAGAACACATAAGCACAAACTCCATGATTGCGGATCCGTTAACTAAGGGGTTGCCTCCTAAGGTTTTTCATGAGCACACTGCTCGTATGGGGCTTGACAGTTTTGTAATCCCTTGACTTAGTGGGAGTTTGATTAGATGTTCTATGTTTATGGTTTATGCATAATAAAGTTGCCGTCATTTACATTTTGAACTAAAGGTTGTTTTGGATTGATCTCCGAATAAAGAAGAACCAGTTGAAAATAGACATGTTTATGAGATCACATTTCATGTAATTTTCATGCCACTCATCCATACTTGATCTATGTCATCGAATATACTAATGTGGTGAACACGGAAGGTTTAGTCACGATGATGTGACGAAAGCCGCCGTGATCTCATATTGATATATGAGGTGGACCAGATTGATTAAAGGATAAGTCTACATAAAATTAGTCATTATGTGTACACATAAAGAATTTTGGATAATATAGTTGTTTATTTAATATGTAGCCCAAGTGGGAGATTGTAAGATTTTTATTAATCTTATTATTATTAAGGGCTTATATATTATAGTAACCAATTATATTATATGACTAAATATATTAACGGGCTAATAAAAGTGATTCAATCAAGTAAAGCCCGTAGACTTTAATTAAGCGGTATGGGCTTAATGGGTGGATACCAGACTTTGGCCCAATAGGCTTAATGAGATTCTATTAGGTCATTATATAAACGTTATTAGGTTATGGTTCCCAATACGTCAAATCAATCAGTTATTTTCCATTCTCTACCCAAGGGAGGTTTGACTGAGGAAGACTGTATACCTGCGGCGCTCATTCGGATCGTAGATTTCGCACTAAAGTTTTGATCCGATTGTTACGGGTTCATCCGATTACGGGATCATCCGATTGCTACTATGGAACCAGGTATGTAAATTCTAGATTCCTTAATAACCCTAGCATGATATCGATTTTTGCGTTTACGGTTTAGGGAATTTAATTATTCCAACATCTGAACCCGGTCCCCCTTCGTTGACGGTGATGTTTCTTTTTTATCCCCACATTATGGATTTAGGGTTGCTTGATATTATATATGTTTTATTTGGCTTGTTCTGGGTTTACGGTCTTGAGATTTGGTGTTATTTGTGATATTTTATCATTTTATCATTTCTAGGTTTAGGTTTAGCACAGTTGGAAGAATAATTGCATGTTGATTGAATTTACGGTCAATATGTGATGTACTTTGTGCAATCTTGAGTAGGAATACTTATTTGGTAGGGTAAACTGTGACAAGTATGATGGATTTGTCAGACACTTCCATATAAGATCTGCTTAGAGTTGTTATATAACTTTTTTTTCCCTTTGAACTAAAAGCATGAACCCAATCAGGTATAGCTTGTTGCTGAAAATCGGAAGCTTGATATCAGACAACTGAATCTAGATTTCAACTGTTCTAGGACTATATCTCTATGTTTCTCATATACCGACCCCAAAACTATTGGTTCCAAATTTTGATAGATTGAAATTCTAGAATGAGAATATTAGGATGAGGTAAGAAAGGATCGAGTTACATTTTAAGAGTGACTGAGCAGTTTAAGGGAAGTTACATATATGTAGTCTTTCTTAGTGAGTATACCACAACAAGTCAACATTGCAGAATTTCTCTTGAAATGTTTCTCATTTTCACTCATTGCAATGTTAGGCTCCAACATAAAAAATTACTGATGGTTTCTCCAATACAAAGCTAAGTTATTAATTAAATTGGATGAATGTCCTGATCACTGCAATTTGACTAGGAGTCTAGGATTAGTTGCATTTAGATGCCCAAGATTTGAAACTATGAGATGATGTTTTTCGCCTCAAATGCGCGTATGTTCCGTTCTGCAAGTACGATCTTTTGTTATCCATATTGATCTTGTTTCAAAGGTCTGCTACCTATTTTTGCTTACGAGTTACTACTATCTGGACTACCCATCCAAGTTCTAACTCTGATGTCAAGAATAATTTGTTTAATGGTTTTCATTTTGCAGCATGAGGTGGAAAATGAAAACAATATTCTTGGTGATGCTGGTTCATCTTCAGCTGCTGGACCCTCAAATGCAAATTTGATTTCTGCCCTGGATATGGTGGATTCTGAAAAGAGTACTCATCTTCTTGCCCTCTATTCTTCAATTGATACGTGTTCACTCCTTATCAATATTATTGTACAATATGTGTCAATATACTTTTTCTGCATTCTGAGACATACAACTATCATCTGTAACTTCAGTTTATCGCTTCTATACAATTATTTATTTACTACCTTTCTTCTACACAACATTTATTTTATTGTACTTTAACTTCTGCTCACCACACACACATATAACGAAAATAAATCACGACGCGCGCGGCTGCAACTAGTATATATATATATATATATATATATATATATATATATATATATATATATATATATATATATATATACTAGTTTAGTCCCGTGCCTTGCACAGGTATTTGAAAATATATTTTTTTGTTATTTTTTTTGCAAAAGTATTTTTCTTTTTATATTTTGTTGATTTGATTATGTGTAATTTTTTTGTAGCTCCATTTCAATAATACTTCTACAACGCGTCACGTCAGCAAATATCAAAATTCATGCTCTCCTAGTATGTATAATAGATTATACTTGAACTTAACCAAAAGACCATGAAATGTATTATTTGTATACTCTTTGAGATAATAAAATTTCTCAAAAAATTTCACGTAAATAGATTAGGACAATAATCCTTAAAAAAAATCGTCCAAAAAATAAAGTTTGAGGGGAAAACATTAACACCTTTATAATTGTAGGATAACAATCCCACATAATAATTGTACTTGAACTTAACCAAAATGTCAAGAAATGTACTGTTTTTATACTCTTTAAACTCCTCATTTATACAAATTCTAAAACTATCAATCTTAGGCTGTGTTTGACAGCATAAAAAAACAAGTGTTTACGAGTGTTTACGTTTTTAACGAGTGTTTGGCCTTCCTAAAAACACTAGTGATTAGTGTTTTCGAAAGTGTTTCTGAAACCCTTATGGAAGCAAGGGTTTCTTATTTACACTAGTGTTTTTGGGCGTAAAATGACTATGTTGCCCTTGCACTTTTAGAAGATTTACAACATAAACCATCTATAAAATTGATAATCTCTCACCTAAAATCTGAAATTAGGTTTCTCTGGTGAATCAACGGCGAAGAAGAGGAAAGGAGAAGAAAGTCGAGATGAGGAGAAGATCCAGGCGAAGCAGGGCATCTCCGGCGATGGGTGAATCAGCGGCAAAGCAGGGGATTCTCCGGCGTATCAGGGGCTTCTCCGGCGATGGGTGAATCACCTAAAATCGGAAATTAGGTTTCACATGAGGTTTGTGATGTCCAATCCCCTTCGGCGATGGCCGATCCCCTTCGGCGAGACCTCGATGCGATCTGATTGAGGATGAAGAATGGTGACAGAGGGCTCCAAGTCTCATGTGTCCTCCTGGAGGTCCTAGCGAAGCGTTGCAGAGCTTCAAAGAAGAAACATATGTGGAATCTGGTTGAAGTATGTGATTGTTGTTGCGTTGCTCTGCTGCTGATTCAGCGAACGCTATTGTTCAGTCCTAGGTAAGAAGGAGAGGTATGAAGGTGGTGAAGGAACAATTGTGTATGTTGTTTGTTTAGTCCCAGGTAAGAAGGAGAGGTATGAGGGAGAAGGAGAAGTACCAATTATGTATGGATTGTGTCTATGTTCTACTGCAACTATGCTTAATGGTTAATATTGCATATTGATTTTGAAAGAATTACTCATCTAGGTCTTCATTGCAACAATGTTACAATCAAGCATCCAAGACATAAATGTTGCTTCAGCTTTAATGAATTGAGAGGATGAAGGAAGCAGTTCTGTAGTGACCTCCTTGATCATTAGGCTAGTAATAATGAATTGAGAAGATGAAGGAATATGTCCGATAAAAATTACCTCGTGATTTGCACGTGTTTGGAGAGATATAAACTATGTGTTTGCCAAACGCTGATTAGTGTTTTATAAACACTAAACATGGGTGTTTCACTCAAACCATACCCGGAAACACTAGTAAACACTTAAACTAGTGTTTTCGGCTTTCTTGCCAAACATATCCTTAGTAGTTAATCGATGTGGATAACAAAATCCCTCAAAAAGTTTAACGTAAATAGATTAGACTGATAACAAAAGATTCTCTAGCTTAAAAAATAGTTTAAAAATAAAGATTTATTGTCCAAAAAATAGATTGGTTGAAAAAAAAGTTACGTAAAATTTTTCAATAACAGATATTTAGTATAATAAATAAAGATTCTTTGGCTTAAAAAATTAGTTTACAAAATAAAGATTTATTGGCCAAAAAATTACGGGAGCTCCATTTCAATACTGCTTCCAGAGCGCGCCACGTCAGCAAAATCCGCGCTCTATTTTAGTATGTAAAATAAATAAATCCCTTAAAATTTTAAAGTAAATAGATTAGGTTGATAATCATTTAAAAAAAGAAAAAAATCGTCCCAAAAAATAAAATTTCAGCGAAAAAACATTAAGACCCTAATAATGATAGGGAAACAATCCCACATGAGAATTGGTAAAACTTCACTATTGCCCCTCGTGGTGACAAGATTAACATTCCATTTAGATTCAACAATGTATGGGCTAAACACGATGACTTTACCCCTTGTGTTACTAACCCTTGGGATGTGGAAGTTGAAGGAATCCCAATATTTAAGCTCACGAAGAAGATGAAGCTACTCAAGGCCAAAATCAAAAAATTCCAAAGTCTCAAATTAGAAGTGCTTCATTCGACCATTAATGATTAAGAGGGAGAACCTCCATAATGCTCAGGATAGGCTACAACGCAATCTTCACGACCCTTCCCTCCAACGGGAAGAGAGAACCTTCACCGCCTCATTGAATGATAGCCTTCACTCTCTCCATACTACCTTCACGACCCTTCCCTCCAACGGGAAGAGAGAACCTTCACCGCCTCATTGAATGATAGGAAAGAGAGAACCTTCACCGCCTCATTGAATGATAGCCTTCACTATCTCCATACTACCTTGACCCAGCTTTCCAAAGTTAAATAGATCAACAATGGAGACCAGTGCTCCTCCTTTTTCTTCAGGAGCATAAAAGCCCGAAGAAGCCATAACCGTATCCATTCTATCCAAAGCTAAATGGATCAACTATGGAGACCACCGCCTCATTGAAGGATAGCCATCACTCTCTCCATACTTGAACTTAACCAAAAGTCCAAGAAATGTATTATTCGTATAATCCTTGGACTCCTTATTTATACAAGTTCTAAAACCATCAACCTTAGTAGCTAATCGATGTGGGTAACATCCCTAAAAAAATTTTAACGTAAATAGATCAATATAATCATTTGTAAAAAAGAAAAAATCTTCCAAAAAATAAACTTTAGGGGTACGATTACTTAAACAAAATAACGTGAAAATATTTAACGTAAATAAAAATAAAAAATTAACAAAAAACATCGGAGTACATTTATTTTTATTTAAAAATTATCCCATAAATAGATTGATTCCAATAATAAAAAGTAACGTGAAATAGTTCCACTAAAATATTGTTAATTTGTTAACAAAAGAATCTCTGGCTTAAAAATAAAGATTTATTGGCAAAAAATGTATTATTTGTATAGTCAAAATCCTAAAAAATATTTAACGTAAATAGATAAGACTGTCTAAAAAAACTCGAGGTGCACAATTACGACCCACATAATTGTAGGTTAACGAACCAAAAAATAAAATATTATTCGTATGTGAATTAGTTTATACTTGAACTTAACCAAAACGCCAAGAAATGTATTATTTGTATATTATTTAGACTCTCTATTTATACAAGTTCTAAAACCATCAAGCTTAGTAGCTAATCGATGTGGGACAACAAAAACCCTCAAAAAAAAATTAAACTAAATAGATCATTTTGATATTCATTTGAAAAAAAAGAAGAAAAAAAAAATCTTTCCTAAAAATAAAACTTTAAGGATACGGTTACTTATATAAAAGTAACATGAAAATATTTAACGGAAATAGAAATCGAACTTAACCAAAAAGCCAAGTTTAGTTTAGGGAAGAACATTACGACCCACATAATTGTACGTTAACGATCTCAAAAATAAAATCTTCTCTAAAAATAAAACTTTAGGGAAACGATTACTTTAGAAAAGAACGTTATGCCCACATAAATGTAAGTTAACAATCCCAAAAATAAAATATCATTCCGATATGAATAATAATTATATTTGAACTTAACCAAAGGCAAAAAATGTATTATTTGTATTGTAACGCCCAAAATTTTGGCGCGTTTTTGATATTTTCTTTTTTCCAACTTTTATCAATAATTTACTAGCATAAATATTTGATTAAAAGTATTTTTACGACGTGAAGTATTTATTCCCGAATATGTTTATATTTTGGATACCGTATAACTATTATTTTTCGGAAGAATTCGGAAAATTTTCCGATCCAGAAATCTCGTTCTAATTAAGTTGGAGCGAGTTTATATATTACTCTTTTCCTTTCCCTTTTCTTTTAAATTTATTTATCTTATTCAATTATTTTCCCTCTCTTTTGGCCTATCTCTCCCCGACCCATTTGATGAGAGCTGTCGAGGAACCAATGAGTGTGGCCGCCCAAGCTATACCTGCAACATCTCCTCTAGCCGTGACTTGGTGCACCTAGTCTGCCTACCCTGACCCCTCAGTAATCTTGTGCAGTACAACATGAGCTCTACCTCACTCCCTCCCTTACCTGCCTTCTCCTCTACTTTGAATCTGTTTCAACCTCAGCTCTCCCCATCTCCCAACTCACCCCCATCTCTTTCATCCCTTTGAGAAGAACCCTGTAACAGCAAGCTGCAACATTTGCGGCCACCAACGAAGCATCACCTCTCCTCCCTGTCGAGACGTCGGAGCCTGTCGCCGCCCCCCTGCTCTTCGACTTCAGTCTCTCGCAGCCCTCTTCTCTGCTTCGACCGCCCCTTCGTCTGCCTCATCGCTTGCAACCTCAAGCAAGGTCCCTCCGCCGGAGAAGAGTCGTCTGCCACCAACAAGCTAAGGGGAAGTCTGCCGCCACCCTGATTTCGTCTTCCCCCTCGTTTTGCGCCGCCAGTCGAACAGAGAAGGGAAGAGAGGGCCGCTCCTCTCCTTTTCCTCAGCTTCTGTCGCCGCCGACCGGAGACCAAGGAGACGCAGCCGCCGCCACCTCTCCTCCCTTCGGATCTTCCCTTGTCGACTCCAGCCTTCAACCGCCTGGTCTTCACCCTCCTCTTGCAAGCAGCGGCGAGCCCCGGATCCGCCACCTCTGGAACGAGCCTCCGCAGATATCAGACAGCCCTTCGCCGCCTCGCCGCTTCAGCCCCGAAATCTGCTTCCGCCGCGGAGGAGGAACGCCGCCGGCCGTCGGCCCTGCGACCCTTGCCCTCGCCTCTGAAGCGCCGCCGCCCCTGCCCTCTTGCTTTACGCTGCCATTAAAGGGGGTTAAGAAAAACCCTTTTCACATATTTAAATCGGGCCCCCCTATATTTTGGTATAATTGCAGATTTTACACTATGTTTTGTATTTGCAGTTTTGGTCCAGGTTTATGAGTTTATGCAATTATGCCCCTGTTGGAATTAATTACAGATTTGACCCAGAAAATTAATTACGAATAATGTCCCATATTTATAAAATTGTATTATTGGCGGAAATTGTATTTATGGGTTTTAAATTTGGGATCTACTTGAATTATATCCTTATTTATATATACCATATATGTTATGCTTATTTTGGATTAATCCCGGGTTTTGACTCAAAGGTTAAATTACGGGATTTTAACGTTGGCTTTGAAAACGAGTTTTACCTTGGGTTTATGATGTTATACAATTTTTCCGGAATATATATTTACGGTTTTAACTTAGGTTTAAAAAAGTGGGGTTTTCCTTAGATTTATATATGTTAATTATTCCGTTCAAATTTAGCGTATAAGCTAAATTTGTTTAGATTTGGTGTTAGGTTCGGAAGCGCCCCGATAAAGGCCCAACGACTCCATATCGACGTCCATAAATCGTCTTCCGTCTTTTGACGTCACGTGAGTACCCTCTCCCCCGAGCTTATGATCTTACTCGATTTAGTTATGTTTAGTATTAGTATCATGCTAGGTTGGATAATCTAGCATAACTAGGAGTGAATACCAAGTAGTGGTTTGGACCTTAGGTGAGTTTTGAGGATTGTCGATTATTGTAAGACTTTGAGTGTTTGGTTGATCTTGTCAGTATCCGAGGCTTGAGGTTCTGTTATATGGTTGTTGAGATTATGGCTAGGATATGCTTATCCTAGCATGGTGTTGTTCTCGTTGAGTTTGTTGGACTAGGCATGTTATCCTAGTGGTGTTGTGAGTTATGATCTTGCGAGATCCGTGGGTTTAGAAGTCTTAGGACTTCTACCTTCTGATGAGTGTGATTGAGCATGAGGGCTTCTAGGATGCGGTCCTAGAATTGAGAGTCAAATGGTCTTGCGTAGATCATTTGTATAGAAGTCTAAGACTTCTATTGTGAGTGGGTTGTTGTTGATATAGTTATCTTCTTGTGAGCAGGTTATGGGCTTCCTCCCTAAGGAAGCGAGAGTGTTGTGAGTTGAGTGTGGTGACGAGGTAAGTCTCCGGACTTACTTAGCTCGTATTCTATGTATTAGATTCGATGCGTGTTTGGTGGTGTGTGTTTTATCGCTTTCATTATAACTTATAAAACCGGAATTAGGATTACCGACCTTCATATATTATTTGGCCCAAGTGTATGATAACGGGCGGTGACAACTTGTCTAGCTCTTGCGTAGAGTTAGGAGGTTCTTGGCGACTATCCCGTGTGGTTAGACGGTCGGAGGCATCCACCGTTCCATGCGGTAAGTGGGGACCGAGGCGAGTTTCGGGAGATTCTCGTGTCACAAAAGAAGTTGAATTAGAACGGGATACGACTTAATAATAAAAAGATAATAAACTGGACTTGTGTGATTTGGTGTACATTGTGTGTTATGTTGATTTACTTGTGTTCGTGCCTTTCACCTTGATTCTAATGTTTCGAATATTAGCTAACGGTTCTATACCGATTGTTGTAGATTGCCTTGCAGGTTAGGATTGCGGCCGAGAGATCCGGAAGAGTGGGCAGCCGGGGTTCCGTACTTTTTAGGAGTTGGTTTTGGTTGGAGTCGGGTTATGTTTTATTCTTCGTTTATTATGTTGGTATGCCGTGTGTATGGCGTTTTGATCTTTGGTGTTGATTATCGGCTGAAGTCTCTTGTTGTCTTCCTTCGGGTTTCTTATCATTTGCATTAAAAGGAATTTTGGTTTTGCCTTTATTTGTGCCATGTTGAAAGATCCGGTGAAATTGTTGTCAGGCTAAGGGTCGGGACCCATTGTGAGGTCCCAACCCGTAGCGCCCCGAGTCCCGCGGATTCGGGGTGTTACAAAAGTGGTATCAGAGCCCTAGGTTGACAACAATGGCACTCGCAATTTTCTAAAGGCCGAATAAGGAATAAACAGAACCCCGCGGGTTCTGAGTTTTCGTTTTCAAAATCACATGCATGAGTCGGGTAAATGTACGGACCACCACTCCTTCTGCGGATCTCGGCAGCATAGTTTATTGAATTTTTAATATTTATATATATGTATATATATATATATATATGTATATATGTAGATATGTATCGTGGACTTAGGATGTTTTTGGACTATTATTGTATGTGGAATGTAGTTGCATAATGGACATGATTTATGTGTATAGTTGTATATGTGAACGATTAGATGTTTTGGACATTGTATTGTTGTAATGGCATGCCGAATGCGTGATATTAGTAGTAATATGGACTTAGGACTTATATAGTTATGGATGCGTATTCCTATTATATATAGTAGCATATGGAGATATTGGACCTTATAGCTAAGATGATAGTATGATATCATCATCCTTGGACGACGTCGTTTCACTTAGGATAGTGTACATATGAGGACGAATATGCTCAAGTATCGAGAAGAGAGCTACGTTCGGGCGAACACCTTGAAGTTCTTGTACTCCTTTAAGAGGATGTCGAAGAGGAGGAGTAGAGATGACATAACCAAAGGACGAACAAGTGGAAGGAAAATCCGAGACAACTTAAGAGAAATTGAGATGGAAAACATACAAGAAAAAGGAGTAACACAAAGGTGTGGAAGTGGTTACAAAGAAGTGACGATTAGAAAGACAACGAGACCAATAGGGATAACAAACATAAATTCTTCAAGAAGACACGTGGACAACTAAAGATGCGAATCGAGGAGGAGAGGGATACATTCTAACAAGGTTAAAGGTGACATTCCATTAAGATGTGAAGCTTTCTTTAGACGCTCCTAAGCATTTGAGTCAAGACGAGAAGAGTGATCGAACGATTTGCTAAAGATTTAAGATACTGTAAGTTAAGCTTACGAGGTACCAAAAAGTAAAGTTTCAACATTTCTAAGAGTTATGAGAAGAAGGGCATGGTGGGGATTCACGTGGAGTTGACTGGTTTCCATTATAATGATAAAGCTAAGAAACGCCAAGAAGGAGAAAGTGTGTATAAATGATGATCCCAAGAAGATGAAAGACGAAACAAGGAGCTTTGATCGAAAGAATTAAGATACCAACCAATAGGAACGCGAGTGGGCGCTATTTTAATGTCAGAATATTTTAGAAGTGTTGTTGCAAAACATCACGAGGAGCGGTTAAGCCTATGAAAGGGAGCTATATGAAACAACAAGGCAAAGAAGCTATAGTTACCTTATAAAGAAGAGGAAGTATGGAATGAAGAAGGAACTAACGGAGTTTAAGGTAGAGTACACCGAGAGGGTAGTCTTCATGAGAATGGTAACATGGAAGTATAGAAGAATGGTAAGTCATTGACATTCGAGGAGGTCAGTTACAAGTTAATCAGTGACAACCGAGAACGCGCATGTGCGGGGTATCCATTGATGAGTGTAGATGGGAGGAGTAACCCAAACTATGAGAATCTAGAGGATCGGAAACAAGAGCTTAAAGTATTTGCGGTGGATCAATGTCAATGGTAAGGAAGTACGCCAACGGAAGTGCATTTGTCTTAAATCAAATAATATTTAATGAGTTCAAGCAAGAAGCTGTTGCAAACCTCCTAGGGGAGGATGGAGATGATCCTTTGCGACCTTCTTAGGTCATGAGAACGGCATATGGGAGAACGACCCGGATTAGAAGTTTTAAGGTTTGATCAGGGTAAAGGGAACTAGTAAATCAAGAGGAAGGCGAAATTTTCATTGGTTGTGGTGCGTAGACGGGAGTATAATAAGAGGACGCATAATATGTTCGTCTAATGAAATTGATGGTAGTATTTCGTGAGCAAAAGTTGAGTCAGATGTTTCAAACTCACACGGAAGAGCCACAGTGGCTATGGCGTGAAAGGAAGGACCTAGATTAGGGCAACGCTGCAAGCTTAGAGTTGATGATGTTAGTACCTGGAGATGTATTGAGTAGATATTTTAGTGGTTTTGGGATGGGGAGTTTCTTCTAGCATTTTCCACAAGACATACCGGTACAGTTGTGAAGTTGTTCATAGAAAACCGAGAGATGCATAAGATGACCAACAATAGTAAGAGAAGATCGAAATTTTGAAGTTTGATGTCGACAAGAGATGTACAAAAAGTATATGGCAGATTGAGGTTAGAACCTCTATCGTCGGGTTAACTCTACAAAAGGAAAGTGAAGTATAATTTCTACTTGAAGAAAGGATGTTTATAGTGCAAGCTTACGTAAAATGCAAGGAGAGTTTCCCATATGTTGGAGAATATAGTGGAAAACGAAGAAGATGAGGTCAATTGTTTTGAAGCACGGTTAAGTCTTGCAGTTTGGACCCTTATGGTTGCACATAAGTGAGAAAGTTGAGAAGATTATTACAATTATGTCATCAAAGAGGGAACATGAGATTAATATAAAAGAATACTTGTATAAGAACACAAGAGTCAGAAGGCGCAAGCAAATCTTTCCAAATTCAAGAAAAGACGAATATTTGAAAGAGGACGGTCAACGTTGTAGCTAAATATGGAGTAATACACGTGTTTGAAGGACGTCACCCCAACAGATCGGGGGAGATCATTAATACCATGACTATCTGTCAAGTGTTAAGACAAGGTTGGGTCGGTTACTACGATATGTGACGGGAAGAGAAAACATGAAACCTGAGATATCACGGATTCCAATACGTCAGAATGTGGAATTTTCCACTAAGGTCGAGCTTGATTTAATTCCGATGTCTAAGACGCCGTATGGAATAACACTTGTGCAGAGATATGAGTTGTGGAAGCAGGTGAATGAGGAATTGCAAGAACTTAGTGATAAGATTTCATTAGATTTAGTGAAATGCTATGAAGAACTTTAAACGTTATCTTGAACTTTTGATTTAACGTTCATATTGGAATATATCTTAAACTCTTAATTTGAAATTGTTATGGAGAACACCAATTTGCGAAGAGAGAGACGATTATGTCCGTTTGTACATCGATGTCTATAAGTTGAGCATGATGACAATGAAGGACCAATATCTTTTACAACGAATGGGAGATCTACTCGATCAGCTGCAAAGGTAGTCTCTTCTAACATTAAGTTAAGATTTGATTGCCACCAATTGAGAATTCGAGATCAGGATATTGCAAATACGACATTCCGTACAAGGTATGGTCACCATGAGCCTATAGTGATGTCATTTGGGCTTACTAGTTCCTCGTATAAGATATTTGGTCTACTCTCTAAGTAGAGAGCAATTGTATGACAAAGTTGTCTTAGGATGGAAACCACCGAAGGATATAAAAGAATTTACAAGTTTTCTTGGTCATGCCGGTCATTCCGGAATTTGTGGAGAGATTCTCCAAAGTAACACCATTTATGGATAACCTACTCCGGATGACAATGAAGTACTAAGGGGGACGAAGAATTGACAATAGAGTTGTTGAGAGTTAAGAGGAGATTCATCGGGGCATCTATTTTTACGTTGCCTCGAGGTATGATGGGTTTGACAAGTACAAGTTATTCTTCAAGACAAGTCTTGATTGAGTATTGAGGAACGATGTAAAGGTTATAGCATGCATGTCTCCTTAGTAAAAGCAGTGAAAAGAAAAGTATTTCCTTCATTACTTAGAACTTACAACTATATTGAGAAGATGTAACAGCAAAGTTGGGTTTAGCAGGACCAATTAAGAAGTTTGACCTTCTGTGTTAGAGGCAATCAAAGAGAATCATCATGAAAATGCTCTATTGAGAGAGACCTGAGAAGGAAGTTGAGTTCCGATATATCGACCTTTTTGAGATCTTAGCGTGAGTTAGAGAAGTGGATTACAAGTTGGTGTTGCCCCAAGAGTAGAAAGTGTTCACCCGGTGTTTCATATGTATCAGTGGAGAGAGTACATGCATGATTCGAGACGTGTGGTCAATCATGAGGATCTAGTGGCAGTCAAGGAACCAATGAGGCTAATAAGAAGACGGAATATATTATCTTTGGGTGATTTCTACGTTGAGCTAGTAGCTTCGATAGAATCCACGGGTTAGACCTAGTTCTTGTTTGCGTTATGTGCATGTGTGGTGTTATGTGTAGTTTGTGCCTTGTGCGGGAATATGCTATGACCTGATATATCTTGTGGTAATAGTTTCAGTATATTGTTGTATAGATTAGAAGGTTTAAACCTTCTTAGTTGGAGAGTTCATACCTCGGCTTAGGGACTGAGAAGTTCGACGTATAACAAGTTTCGGGACGAAACTTGTTTTTTAGGGAGATCTGTTGTAACGCCCAAAATTTTGGCGCGTTTTTGATATTTTCTTTTTTCCAACTTTTATCAATAATTTACTAGCATAAATATTTGATTAAAAGTATTTTTACGACGTGAAGTATTTATTCCCGAATATGTTTATATTTTGGATACCGTATAACTATTATTTTTCGGAAGAATTCGGAAAATTTCCCGATCCAGAAATCTCGTTCTAATTAAGTTGGAGCGAGTTTATATATTACTCTTTTCCTTTCCCTTTTCTTTTAAATTTATTTATCTTATTCAATTATTTTCCCTCTCTTTTGGCCTATCTCTCCCCGACCCATTTGATGAGAGCTGTCGAGGAACCAATGAGTGTGGCCGCCCAAGCTATACCTGCAACATCTCCTCTAGCCGTGACTTGGTGCACCTAGTCTGCCTACCCTGACCCCTCAGTAATCTTGTGCAGTACAACATGAGCTCTACCTCACTCCCTCCCTTACCTGCCTTCTCCTCTACTTTGAATCTGTTTCAACCTCAGCTCTCCCCATCTCCCAACTCACCCCCATCTCTTTCATCCCTTTGAGAAGAACCCTGTAACAGCAAGCTGCAACATTTGCGGCCACCAACGAAGCATCACCTCTCCTCCCTGTCGAGACGTCGGAGCCTGTCGCCGCCCCCCTGCTCTTCGACTTCAGTCTCTCGCAGCCCTCTTCTCTGCTTCGACCGCCCCTTCGTCTGCCTCATCGCTTGCAACCTCAAGCAAGGTCCCTCCGCCGGAGAAGAGTCGTCTGCCACCAACAAG